>OY987195.1:13422887-14071489 GCA_963920755.1 Cartodere bifasciata
TACTTACTTAGCGTATATTTGCTTAAAGATCTGATGGATATTCGACATCTAAATGTCCGCGAGATAGACGTAAATATTTCGTATTATATTTTATGTCTTTTAGAGGTCTTCGTTCGGAAATATAAATACCGACATATATAAGACGTATAATTTTACTATTTTTTTTTTTAATATTTTGTCAATATTTAACGTCTAAATGTTTACGATATTTATGTATATTTATTATACTACTTTTTACGTTTAATGGAGGGCCCAAGCTCTTACATTGAAAAGACGTCGTTTAAATGATGTCTTTTTGCAATTAATTAAACGTAGATTTAATTAGGTATTTTTCTCTATGTTGAATAAACATCAATTTTTGACGTTGTTTAGATTAATATATTAATATGCGTAATAAACATTTCTCTTTATGTATATAGTTCTTGCATTTAAAAGATGTCGTTTAAAAGATGTCTTATTGCAATTAATTAAATGTAGTCTAAATTAGGTACTTTTTTCTGTTTAATAAACATTAATTTTCGACGTTAATTAGACGAATATAATAATATGCGTTATAAACATCTGGAAATTCAGGTTAATTTAACGTGCTTAAATTTGTAAAAATCTGACGTTAATTAGACGTTCAATTTGGATGGTATTTCGTTATTTGAAATAAAAAATATCGAAAATTAGAAAAAATATTTTTTATTATTTAACTCATAAAAAATTGCATGTTTACAAATACTAATGCGTACTTAGTCAAAAATAACAAAACGTAATACTTATAAAACTAATTTGTACTAAAAAAACATAAAAGCACAAATACTCTAATGTCGGGTTCACGAAGTCTCAAAATTAAATGTTAAAGTTAAAAAATCACTTTAGGTTAAGAAATTAGAGCAGCTCCTTGCTCCACTTCAATTTAACAGATGATAAACTTCAATGTCAAATATCAACGGACCAATGTGCTGCCCTAATTTCTTAACTTAAAGTGATGTTTTAACTTTAACATTTAACTTTAATACTTCGTGAACCCAACTTTATAGTTAAATGTTAAAGTTAAAAAATCACTTTAAGTTAAAAAATTAGGGCAGCTCATTGGTCCGTTGGTATTTGACATTGAAGTTTATCATCTGTCAAATTGAAATAAAGCAAGGAGCTGCCCTAACTAATTTCTTAACTAAGTGATTTTTTAACTTTAACATTTAATTTTTAGACTTCATGAACCCGACATAAGTTAAAAATGAACAATAGTCCAAAAACTTGCTAAATTCATGTAGAATCATTTAAAGTAAGAATTAAAGTAAAGTAAAGTAAGCAATTTATGGCTCCCCATTGGTCCATTTGAGTTTGACATTGAAGTTTTTAACTTGAAAATGTTAAATGGACCAATGTGGAGCCATAAATTTCTTACTTTACTTTAATTCTTATTTTAATTGATTCCACATGAATTCAACATTATTGTAATTTGAACATTTAAAAACAGCAAGATAAAATCCTTAAAAAGTTGTTAAAAAAACGTAAAAAAAAAACTTAAAAAAAAGTTATGCGTGAATAGAACGTAAAGAACATCTCTCATTTAAAATGGCGATATTCTCTTAGGAATACTAAGACTAATACTTAGTCACGAAAAACAAAACGTAAAACTTAATTTGTACTAAAAAACGTAAAGACACAAAACCCTAAATTAAAAATAAACAATATTAAAAAAACTCAACGTAATTTGAACTAAATGAAAAACAAAATAAAATTCTTAAAAAGTGGTTAAAAAAATGTAAAAAAGACCATCCTTGAGAAAAAAAACGCACATCTACCTCGCTAAGCAGGTCTCTTTATGCGTTTTTTTCGACGGTTTTTTTTCCATAATTGTCTCTTTGTGAAGCCAGCCTCAGCCAATCCTGCATAGTTTTTATTAATGTTTACATCATTTAAGTCGGTGGGTTTGGCGGATGAAAAATGAAGGTTCACCGCTTCTAGAAAAGAAAAATGTACCTTTAAATTTGCAATAAATTAATTTTCAAGTTAAACATGTAAGATAAGAATCATGTAACATAAGGAAATAAAACCAATGCTTAAAGGGTGCATTTCTAAACTGTGAGTATTAACATTTATCTTCTCACTTTACATCATTCTTACCTTATATGATTATCCTGAACCAACCCAAAATCTTTTTTTTTTATTATCTAGTAATTTAATACTTATTTTTAATTAAACTTACCTCTGATGACCTCAGAAAGTTTAGTTTTTTGAAAAGATTTCTTTCCATTATGACCAGCCCAGTTAAACTTCTTGGCCAATTTATTTGTGACCACAAATTTAAGCATATTATTGATGGCATTTCTTACAGATGTTCCTCCAAGCGCTGCCAGTCTGTGCTTCTGAAAAAAGTAAAAAATACTTATGCAGAGTGCTTCAATCAAAATGGAATTAAAAAAGACTATATCTGAGATTTTACATATCGCGAAGAACTTTAATTAAGTCAGATGATCTTTCTTTAAAAATGGATGACTACCTTGTCAGATTTTTTTAAATATAGCCGATACATGTTAGATGCTATCGAGCGATCCACAAAAAATTATAGATGTTTTTTCAACGTAATGCATGCAACGTTGAAAAAACATCTAAGTATTATATTAATTCTAAAAAATATCGATTAGGTGATAGATATTTATTTGAGGATTTATTTCTATTTTATTATTAGTTAAATAATAATAATTTACGAATAATTCCATTATTGTCACTTGAAAAAGAATGAAACAGATACTCAGACCAAACAAGAAGACGATCGTCGAAATAGCATAAATTTTTAGACTGACCTAATCTGAACAATTTTTTATGATAAAAACAACTAGATTTATAAATAATTTTATAATATATTTAAATAAAATAAATTTTTAGACGAACCGAATCAAAACTATTTTTTAAATCTGGTTGTTTTGGTCAAAAATAATCGTTTGGATCAGGTTCGTCTAAGAATGGATGGTATTTTGACGTGTTTGGACTGAATACCTGTTTAATTCCTTTTTAGAGTCGCAACAATAGAATTATTCGTAGATTATTAAACTGCAATCGGTAGGAAAAATAAAGTATACTTACTTTTGGATATTTTTGCAACGAATCCAAAAAAACACTGCCGTTCGTTTCACAACACGTTTCCACGCCAAGCGATTGACGACGACTAACTGAATCCTACTCTAGAACGTACCAGAGCATGCGCTCCATGCTCTGATGCAGCGTTGGCGTTCCGCGAAACAATCTGTTTTCATACTCCTGATTGTATTTTCCTGGCTTTGACGCGAACAAGGTTGCGTAAAATCTATACCAACTGACAACACCGACTGCAATTGTTAAATCAACAACGCTTTTTTTTATGATGGCTAGGTCTGGTCTAGATGTAGTATGTTTAAAGATCACTATTTTTTTTTTAAATTATTGGTGCTATTATTGATACTTCGATACTTAGAAAGAAATTTTTTTTTTACATACCTTCAACGAATAATTATTCTCTATCATTTTTGTTATTTTTAAAAAATAGTGTAGTATTTAGTTGAAATCAATAGCCTTAAATAAAAAAAAAACGGTATTTTTTACTGCACGACTTTGTATCGTATTAAAAGTAATGATCAATGAGATACCAATAATAATGAATATCTAATTGTAGATAATGAGAATTTATAAGCAAAAAATGAGATTAGTGAGTTCTGACACGTACCAGCAATTACTGATTTCATTTGATTAACAAAAAAAATGTGGTATATTTTTAGAGCGATTCAAAATTTTATATTTTGATATGATTGTTAAAAAATATTTTTGGCATAATAACTTGTTCCTTTAGGCAATCTTACCTTTACTAATTCTTTCAACGAAATCTATTGTTATATTATTGGTGTAGCTATACCATTTATGTACGTCTAGATATGGTATATTTCTAGATCACTGTAATTTTATAACAATTAAATAGTAGTTTACTGAAATTTGTGTTTGATTATTCATATTTTGTCATGTAATTTTAAAACTAATTCTAATTAAAGTTTCTCTCAACTTATTCAGCTAGCACTCACCTCCGAGTGATCCACAAAATTTTACTTCGGCAAAATCTGTTCTGTTTTTCGGTAGGTTGTTGATGGTCTCTATTAATGTCATGTAAAATGTTGTCAACTTTTTATGACGTTTAAAACAATGAAAATAAATGTATTGTTTTAAAATATTTTGTTTTTTATGGCAAGAGTCAAGGTAAAATTTAGTGGATCACTCCTTAGATGAGTGCTAGCTAAATAATTTAGAGAAACATTAGTTAGACCTTCTGTTGTAAAATTACATAACAAAAATAAATAATCGAGCACAAATTCTAGTAAAACACTACTTAATCGTTAAGCAATTCCAGTGATCTAGAAATATACCATTTCTAGACGTACATAAATGGTATGGCTACACCCGAGGCTACACCAATAATATAACAATAGATTTCGTTAAAAAATAGTAAAGGTAAGATTGCCTGAAGTAACAAGTTTTTTTGCCAAAAAATATTCAAAAAAATCATATTAAAATATAAAATTTTGGAATGCTCTAAAAATATACCACACTTAGACTGTGAGTCACAAATAAATAATATATTTTTTTTAATCAAATGAAATACAGTAATTGCTGGTAATGGTACATACATTTATCTAGATGTGTCACAAATGCGCATGCTCAAAACTAATTAAATGGGGGAGCTGTATTCACCTTTACTATCCGACTATTTTAAAACAAGGGTCTGAAAGTTTTTCTCAACTTATTTAGTTAGCACTTATCTACTTATTACTATTTGTAGGTTTGTACCTATTAACATTCGTGCGATTGGCCCAGTTTTTATGGGTTAGTTATAGTCATGATGTGGTATATTCTTAGATGCCTAAATATTTTCATGAATTTTGATATCTGACCTGATAATATAATGTTTATAATGCAATTTTTGGAAAAAAATAATTTTTTATTACTTACTTTTTTGTTATTAATCAGTCAATGATAAATAATATAATGTAGAAACGGATAAGTATTATAAGCAGAATAAGGAAAGTTATACATTTTGTCACCTACTTAAAATTACTAGATTTATTTAATTAACATGCAAGATATGGGAATTGTCTCAAATATTGATGTCGGCAAAAAAACTTCTTTTTGCAATCTTATTATTATTATTTTTCAACGAAATTTAATTATTCTTTTTGAAGATATACAATCTAGATATGGTATATCTGTAGATCACCGTAAAATCTAATAATAATTGGGTTAACCAAATTTTATTTTAAATATTCATATATCTTACTGACATTTAAAAACAAGAGGGCATTCCTAAAGTTCTTCTTAACTTATTTAATATGGACTCTTTATTTATTAGAAAGACTTAGAATAATAAATATCATTGAAAGATGAAACATCGGATAAGAAAAATATTTTACAATTGAATTAGATATACAAAAGTAGTTTACTTACCCAGCTACTTATTATTTTTATTCGTATCATTTTAGAGTTCTTATTAATGCATTCCTTAGCAATTCTAGATATAGTATATTCTTAGATCACTGATTATATTATTATAATTTGTAGTCATTAAAATACATTTTTAGATTTTTTTTCACGTTTTTTATATAATGCGAGATATAATATGTTATTCTGTGAAATTATATTGTTATTTTTTCTTTAACAACGAGGTAATATTAGTGGGTAGCTATGTGGTCTAGATGTGGTATATTTTTAGATCACGGTAAAAGAAAATAATATGCAGTCATTCATTACTAGCATTCTTCAGTATTCATATTTTAAGAAATTAAATATTATTTGATAATTTATGATCAATCTATCAACGTGATATATGTTATAAAATTGTACTCACAAAATGGACAATTCTTAAATTACATTATTTGGACGTATCTTCAAAGATTAGTTTAAATAAAGTTGGGTTTAGACGTCTAAAATACATAAATTTATAGCTCCAAAATAGACACGTCAAATCTTCCTAGATTTGTTTTAAAAAACTTTTTTTTAGACGTCTATTAGAAATCATAAAATGTTTCAAAATTAATGATAAAGTTTTTAGCATCTATTAGACATGCATAATATGATACTTTTTTTTATTGGTCTAATAAAGGATCTAAATGATGTATATTAAACGTCTTGCATAATATCATAATTTTAAAGTGGTTTATTAGATGTTATTTTTTTTATTTAGACGCCCATAGACGAGTTTAGACGTCTATTATACGCGATTTAGACTAGTATGTGTTACTTGGGCATGATAAAAAAAAATAGCATTTTGTAAATTTAATACATATTAAGTAGATATGAAAAGAATTAATTTATATTCTATTATTACCCCTAAATTAACAAAGAAAACAAAAATGTGCACCAATTTAAACAAAGAAAAGATAATATTAAACTTTTAAGTGTTTTAAAAATTTCGGAAGTCAATGTAAGTATTAATGAGTACTGTTCCAGTATCAAGAATATATTGTTTGCAATTTTTATTAAATGTTTTTTTATTTAATCTTGTTTTTTTTATTTCATCAGGGAGAATGTTAAAGCAACGTGACATTAAAAAATAACTGCTGCGCTGCCCTATCATTTTGGACATTTTTGGTACAGGTAAGTCGCCATCATTTCTTAGATTATTACTTATTTGTTTTACATTTCCGTTTTTTATATCTGTGTATGCCTTGTTACACAAGGTTAAAAAATATAGTTGTCTCACATTCATTATTTTAGATTCATTGTGATGAACCCCATATTTTGCTTAGTAACTTTTAAAAGAAGTAGACTTATGCAAGAATGCAATTATTCATAAATATTTTTAATTTGTCTTTTCCTAGAAACGCACAAAATATTTTGGCCTTGTTAGAAATACACAAAAACATTTTAATTAGTCTATTTTTGGAAGTGCACAAAAATAGCCCAGACTGACTGACGCCTAGCTAAATTTAGGTCTTATCTTGATAACAAGGAGGAGCTATCTTTTGCAATGAACTTTGATCCTCAAAATTCATATAAAAGAGATGCATTTTTTCACTAAGAACAGTTCCTTTTTGGTCTCCAAATAATAAGCCTAAGTTATGCTGGCAAGTGGTTACTATGTTCTAGTAAAGTTAAAAAGTTGTAATGTGTAAAAGTTATAAAATTGTTAAAGTTGTATTAAGTTAAAAATTGTGATGTGTTGTAAAAAATATTCTTTAAATTAAGTGAATATTTTCCATTTTTCCTAAGTTAAAATCTGATCGTTTTGTAAGTAAAATACTTAGTCATTTTTGAGAAAAATGCTTCGTTTAAAAATCTTAATATTATTCGAAAGTACAATCGATCTATTTGCAATCATTTTAATTCTAAAAGGTTCAAACCTTTTCATTTGTTAACTTTAGCTTTTGTTAAATATACTCATATTCTTTTTTATAAAATTGTGTTTATTTTGCGCCCTTAAACCAAACAACAACCCACCTAAAAATAAAAAGTTTGTCATTAAAACTTTCTTGTCAAGTGTTCTTTTTGGCCTAGCTATTTCCTCCCTTTCAAGCTATACAAGGGCTAAAAAGGGCCACTTACGACAAATGGTGTCAGGTGTGGGGTTGTTTAACTAAGGGTTGTAAAATATTTTTCAAAAAAAAATAAATTATAAAAATAAATTTTTCCAAAAAATTTTTTTATTACAAAAATTTTAATTCAAAATTTTAAAGTCAGTGTTTTAAAATATTCTAATAAAAATCAGTGTAAAAAGTAACGTGCGAAAAAGTAGTGCAAAAATGTCTTCGCCAAATACTACAACCAACTTTGAAGCCCCTGGCGCTTCAAGCACCCAAAGTGAAGATAAAACAGATCCAACTTCAGTGCCACTACGAATTAAGAAAAATGAAACCATCACAAAGCCTCCAAATGTGCCAGTCTGTCCCATCAACATCGAAACCTTGCCAAGCTATGACGGAACCACAGACGCATCACATTTTCTGGAGAAAATTAATCAAGCTGCTGCCCTTGCTGGATGGACCAATGACCAGAAAATACAAATTTCTAAATTCAAGTTAAATGGACCTGCTGAAAAATTCCTCACATCTGAACCTGAGCTTTCCACAACAAATGACTGGGAAAGATTCTCAAATGCTTTGAAAAATCAGTTTAAGTTGCCACATCGTAGAGATCAAGCTCTATACAAATTCCTTAACTGCAAACAAGCCTTCCAAGAAACCACCAGAGCCTTTCTTACAAGAATAAAACTAGCTGCGATGAAAACTATAAGCTATTCAGTGGATCCTACAGAGAGAAGATTTCAAGAAAATCGCCTGCAAGACGATATTCTTCGCCAGTTTGTTCAAAATGTAAAACCGTCCATCAGAAGATCTGTCATGTCTCAAGAACCATACTCTCTAACCAATGCCCTGGAAATAGCTGAAAAAGAAGAACTTATAGAAGAAATGACAAAGCAAACCATTTACGCAGTGCGCCCAGTTTATACAAATAGGATCAATAAATGGCGTTGTTATTTCTGCAATGTTCTTGGTCATTTTGCCAGGGATTGTCCAAGCAAAACTGAGGTTCAAGACTCTCACAGCTATGAACCTTTTCAAGTCTACAGAAATCAGCCGCCCTACCAGGACGAACAGTGTTTCTATCAAAATGATCGACGCCCTTACTATGAAGACAGAAGGTCGTTAAAGTACAACGCGACGTCCCCAGAGCCCCGGGAGAGCGTCGCCCAACACTAAAGCGAGAGGGTCAGGTACTTAGCACCAACGGCGACAATCCATCTGACAATAGGAGCGTAATTCAGATGCGAATCGGTCGTCGTACCATTAGAGCCCTTATTGACTCTGGTGCTGAAGTATCCCTGATAAAGCCCTACCTTACTAAGGGGTTTATAAGAAAATCAAGTGAAGTTAATTTAACTGATGTTCAGGGGAAATTAATTCCTTCTGAAGGAGAGGTAACCATTCCATTAAAATTATCTAGATGTAAGAACATACCACATACCTTTCTGGTTACCTCGCATGGTCTATTTCATGCCGATAACTTAATCGGAATAGACTTTTTGGCAAAACATAAAGTAAACATTGATTGGGGAAATAATACGTTTTGTGTATATGAACATATTTATCCATTATTACATGAAGAGTACTATGAAAATGAAGAAGTACTGAAAAGTTCTTACCAAAAGCATCAATGCCAAAACTCTGGAACCTCCCAAAAGCGGCCACTTTTGGGTTTGGAAAAGCAAGACGACTATGTCCGTGGTCGCCTGCTTATCAACCAGATGGAGGACAACGATGTGGAAGAAAACGACCATAATCCGGAATGGTCTACAAGTTCAAGGTTAAGCGAAGAAAGAAAATTGATAACAACCAATGAAAATACTGAAGTTAAGAAAAAGTCCAAAGAAAAACCAGTATTTGACAAAGAATTCATTCAATTAAAAGAAAACATGAGTAAATTAAGTAGTAAAATAGAAAATATTACTACGGAAATGAAGAAAATTGTTATAAAACATAGCCAAGTTTCTAATAAAGAAAAACTTCAGCGTCTACCTGTCCACGCATCTGAGGACGTGACACTTCCTGCCCGAAGTGAATTGATGTGCCTAGGAAAACTCAAAGGGCCGGGGAGGATGACAAAAAGTGTCATAAGCCAGTGACGGACGTAGGATCGCCTGGAATTTTAGTAGCCAGAAGTATAAACAAATCGAGCTACCGAATTTCAATAAAAGTTATGAACATTACGCAAGCTGAAAGACAGATTAAGAAAAATACGTTATTGGGCTACGCCTATGCTACTGATGAAGAAACAAAAGAAAACACCGATAATAGTATAATTATAATACAATCCGAAGTTGCCCAAATATTAACGCAATTGGGACTTTACCGAGTTAAATCTCCAGAAGAAAAGAAGTTGCAAAATCTAGTGCTGAAAATATTTCAGACACTAGTGAACCAGAAGATATGGCTTCTAGAGCTCAACCCAATGAAGACAAGCCACAAAGAGAAAGCTATTATTCTCTTACTTATATTACTCCTGAGAGCAGCCAAAGCAGTGTACAAAAAGAAGCTACCGTTAAGCCAAGCTTACCTGGACCAAGCCAAATACCTAGATAACAACAAGACAACAGGGAAAAGCAGACGATCATCCCTGGGTTCTTCGACGAGCCATTTAATGGGGCATGTCAATTAGAATAAGAATTATATGAGTAAGTTCTTACACATACAAAATTTAGATTTAAAACCATTAATCTGACTTCTTTTAAAAGTATTTATTTTAATATTTAATTCAAAAATATTAAAATGTTTTAAAGGGGGGAGGATTGTGATGAACCCCATATTTTGCTTAGTAACTTTTAAAAGAAGTAGACTTATGCAAGAATGCAATTATTCATAAATATTTTTAATTTGTCTTTTCCTAGAAACGCACAAAATATTTTGGCCTTGTTAGAAATACACAAAAACATTTTAATTAGTCTATTTTTGGAAGTGCACAAAAATAGCCCAGACTGACTGACGCCTAGCTAAATTTAGGTCTTATCTTGATAACAAGGAGGAGCTATCTTTTGCAATGAACTTTGATCCTCAAAATTCATATAAAAGAGATGCATTTTTTCACTAAGAACAGTTCCTTTTTGGTCTCCAAATAATAAGCCTAAGTTATGCTGGCAAGTGGTTACTATGTTCTAGTAAAGTTAAAAAGTTGTAATGTGTAAAAGTTATAAAATTGTTAAAGTTGTATTAAGTTAAAAATTGTGATGTGTTGTAAAAAATATTCTTTAAATTAAGTGAATATTTTCCATTTTTCCTAAGTTAAAATCTGATCGTTTTGTAAGTAAAATACTTAGTCATTTTTGAGAAAAATGCTTCGTTTAAAAATCTTAATATTATTCGAAAGTACAATCGATCTATTTGCAATCATTTTAATTCTAAAAGGTTCAAACCTTTTCATTTGTTAACTTTAGCTTTTGTTAAATATACTCATATTCTTTTTTATAAAATTGTGTTTATTTTGCGCCCTTAAACCAAACAACAACCCACCTAAAAATAAAAAGTTTGTCATTAAAACTTTCTTGTCAAGTGTTCTTTTTGGCCTAGCTATTTCCTCCCTTTCAAGCTATACAAGGGCTAAAAAGGGCCACTTACGACATCATTATATAGTTCAATGGATGGGTATGTTGGTTTTTTATTTAATATAATTTTCAAAATTCTTTTTTGTGTAATATTTAAATCAGATACATATGTTTTAAGAACCCCACCCCAACCAATTATTCCATAACGTAACTGGGATTCGACTAGAGCATAGTAAATTATTTTTAGTTGTTTTAGATCCAACATGTACTTGTACTGTTTGAACATGTAAATGGTTGATCGCAGTTTTTTTATTAATTCTTTAATGTGAACGTCCCAACGTAGATGCTGATCAATATTTATTCCAAGATATTTTATGCTTAGAGCGGGTTTAATTTTTATGAAATCCGAAGTATTTTTGTCAATTTCGATGTTTTGAAAAGGAGGTAAGCCCGTTTTATTAGAAGAAAATGGTACATAGTGTGTTTTTTCTAGATTAAGAGTTAATAGATGATTATTAAACCACTTTCTTATTTGGATAAAGTCTATTTCGGCATCATTCTTCAGAGCGCTCCAATTTGTACTGTCATAAAAGATAGCTGTGTCGTCAGCAAACCCTACTATTTTACCTTTTATTTTTTGTTCAAAAAGATTGTTTATGTAGAGGATAAACAAAAGCGGTCCTAAAACTGTCCCCTGTGGAATGCCAAAGTGGACAGTCATAGGATCGCTTATTGATTCCCCTACTCTGACATACTGTTGCGTATCCTGTAGATAGCTTTCAATTAGCTTAAGTGGCTCACTTCTTATTCCACAATTATTCAGTTTTTCTAGCAGCTTTTTATGGCATATAGTATCAAAAGCCTTTGCTAAGTCTAAAAATATACATAGCGAAGGCTTTCCTTTATCTACTGACCTATATATTTGCTCCATCAATTTTGAAATTGCATCATTTGTGGATTTATTATGTTAAAGCCAAATTGATTTTCGGATATGATGTTGTTTTTTTTTATATATTTCTCAATTCTAGTTTTAAAAATCATTTCAAAAATTTTAGTGAAAGCAGTAATTAAAGATATTGGCCTATAGTTTAAAGGTTCGGATTTTTTACCTTTTTTAAAAATTGGTGTTATGATTGATGTCTTAAAAACTTTAGGGCAACATCCTGTTTCAAACATTTTGTTTATAAGAATTGATATAGGCCAACTTATATGCTCTGATATCTTTTTTAACGTTTCAGCTCGTATGCCATCAATTCCAACTGCCTTTTTATTTTTTAATTTATGAATTACCTGTTCCACTTCAACTTTATCGGTGGGACAAAGAAACATAGAATTTTTAATAATTTTTTTGTTACTTACATAATTCTTGTCGTTTTTTATTTTACTTGCTAAGTTACGACCCACGTTTGAAAACGCTTTATTAAATGTATTAGAAATTTGCTTATTTCCCGATATAATTTCATTATCATCAGTTATAAGTTCTTTGATCATTTGTTCTTTTTTGCCATTTTTTAATTCATTTATCGTTTTCCACATGCTTTTATTGGTGTCCGCAGATTGTTCGATTTTACGTTTATAAAAATCTGATTTAGCTTTTTTGATAATAGTATTTAATTTATTTCTGTATATAATATAGTCATTATTTAGTTTATTATCAGCTATAGATTTAATTTTTTTGTACATAGAGTCTCTTTTATTTATTGAATTTATTATAGCTGATGTGATCCAAGGTTTTCGTTTAAGTTTATGTTTTTTAATTTTAATTTTATTTGTACATAAATTTATTTTTTTTTGTATAAACTCCGTAAATGTTTTTGTTGCATAGTCAGCATCAGCTTGTGACACTAAAGTATCCCAGTTTACGTCTATTAATTCATTGTTAAGTTTTTTGTAATCAATATATTTAATAAATTTATTTTTATCTTGAAATCTAGTGTTTTTATTAAAAACTATTTGTAGCGTTACTGGAAAGTGATCAGTTATGTATGTACTCACAACTATAGGCATTATAAATTCACTTATATCTTTGTGGCTCTTTACAAAAATGTGATCGATGCAGCTTTGTGAATTTCCACAAACCCTAGTATAAGTATTAATCACTGATTGGTAACCAAACTCGTACAGCACATTAAGGTATTCATTAGAAGTTGTATCATTTTCTAGGATGTTTATATTTATATCTCCCGTAATAATGTTAATGTCGCTTTTTTTTAGCTACATTTTGTTGTAAGTAATTTTCCAAATTTATGATAAATGTAGCTGAAATTATCGCTGGAGACTTATATAAACCTAAAACATTTATAGTTTGTGTATGAGAAATTAAACTTGCACTTAAAGCGTTGCATTCACCAATTTGTACAATCTGATAGTCGTACGAAATCCCCTTTTTTATGAAAAATACAACCCCATCATTCTGGTTGTAATTTCCCTCACTGTAAATTATTTCATACCCTTCTATTTTTAATGTGGACACATCACTAATTTGCCGCGTTTCCGTAAGTACTATGCAGTCAAAGCGATTTGTAAACTGGCTTAAAAATACCTCAAATTCAGTTAGATTTTTAAATATGCTCCTTATGTTTAAATGTATTATTTTAAAATTTTGAGAGTTTGAGTTAATCATTAATACTTCATTGCATTCGCTTGCGGTTTGGACGATTTCTGTATTAACAATGTTTATATTAAAGTCACGTATAAACGGATCCATTAGAAATTATGTATGTTAAAATTTCAAAAGTAAGTAAATTAATTAATGAGACATACAATTCTAATAAATATTACTTAAACATTAACCTAAGCTAACAAATACATTAAAACTAAGCTAACCTAACTAAAATTATTTTACTACCTTAATTACTATAGATATTATTTAGATGCATATATTTATAAGGATTCTACTTTTTTTTTTGGACCTTTTTTACATCTTTCTCTTCGGAGCTGGAGTTTTTTCTAGTCGCAGGTTTTGCTTGGTTTTTAAGTTCTATCACTTCCTTGCTTGGTACAGGCGTACCTTTCTCATCAGAGCTGGAGTTCTTTCTAGTCGTTGGTTTTGCTAGACTTCTAAGGTTCATTACTTCCCTAGAAAGTGCGGTTGCTACAACTCTTTAAAATAAAATCAAAATTGAACCCATAAAATTCAAGACTATCAAAATACTCAGAAAAATAGTGTATTTGTGAATGAAATAAGCGGGCAGCGGTTCCTGTCCCCAAAAGAAACAGTGGATGCTTTAAATTACGACATGACGACGGCAATTACGACAAGCTTGAATAAATCAAAACTGGAGTTAACTGTTTGAATGAATGCAAAAATTCACCAATCTATCTTGGCAAAAAATTCTTTGGAATGCAAAAAAGTAGATCTACTCAATCTGTTTGTGTTTATGCAACACTTAAATAACAAGCGCGTACGTAAATTTTGTTGTAGAAGGAAGTATCAGGAGTTTTTATTACTATTTTTTTTATAATTGAAGTTTATTTGACATTTTTAATTTAATTTTAATAAAATGTCATCTACATTAGAGTGAGTTGATATAATAGAGTGAAGACACTCTTGACAGACGTCAAATTTTCATATGGTAATTTTGTTGTTGTAAGGTTGACAAGCCTGTACATTTTTTCAGTGACTTGGAAATCTTTCAAATTTTGAAAAAAATGTCATACATATGCGTACCATTTTTTTTTAATTTTAAATATATTTAATTTAAATTGTGAAAGAAACTCATGAAAAAAACAACTTTGAACCTGAGAAGCTTAATTTAAAATTAGTATAACTTATGTGATATGATAAACGTTGATAAAAATTTACATTACTTTGTCGACAAATGAACCAAAATAAAACTCATAAAATCCTGGTTTTGGACCTTTTTTTAACAAATGTTTTCCTTTAAACAAATGGACTAAATATTCTTAAAAAAGATGCGCCGACCTTCATTGAATACCCACATTATTTTCATTAGACTTTTTCTACCATTTTTGTCCTTCCAAAGTTTGTTGGGACTTTTTCTTCCACAAGACCATTTTCGTGAGATAACCTCTTGCAAACATCCAATAATCTTCATCGAAAATGCCTTTAAAATTATTTAAAACTTTTAATCGAGAGCGTCAGAACTGAATTTTTCTTAAAATGTTACTGTATTTTGTAATTTGCTTATTTTAAAATTTGACGTTTTACAATTTTTGAAAACTTATCGTTTAGAAACGTCAAAATTTAAAATAAGCAAATTACAAAATACAGTAACACTTTAAAAAAAGTTAAAAGGCTCTTAATTAAAAGTATTAAATAATTTTGGAGGAATTTGCGATGAAGATTATTGAATGTTTGCATTTTGCAAGAGTTTATCTCACGAAAATGGTCTTGTGGAAGAAAAAGTCTCAACAAACTTTGGAAGGACAAAAATGGTAGAAAGAGTCTAATGAAAATAATGTGTTTATTAAGTAACCGTCGGTGCATCTTTTTTTAAGAATACTCAGTCCATTTGTTTGGAGGAAAACATTTTTAAAAAGGTCAAAAATCAGAATATTATGAATGACACTAGTTCCACATTTTTCTACCTCAGGTTATTTTATTTTTTGGGGCTATTCTGTAGGATTACTTAGTTATCTTCGATTAAAACTAATAACTTTCTGTTGGTCGAATGAACAAAATCGGGAACTTTTTAATCCATGTGGGTATTATAAAAAAATAATTTTGTATTTTTATTAAAATAAACATTAAAAAGTAAATTTAAAAAAATGCCATCGTGGTATATTTTTTTCAATATTTGATTACAATGTTTTGATTTGCGTGCGACGATATAAAGCTTCCTTATAAAGTTCTAGCATAGTTTGTTTTAAAATAGCCTGAACAAGATTTAAAAAAAATATGTTTTATTCAAGTACGCCAATGAATTATTTTGATTTGTTACATAACCTATATTTCAAAATTTGGCAGATTTTACACCAAGTTACCAGATTTTTCAAGGAAGATTTTCGGACCAGCTATCGAGAACTCCAAAATGCAATATAGAAAGAGACTTCCGCTATTTCCCTCCTTTGAGCGTCCAAACTCTTTTATCTTCCACTATCACTAATCTACATGTACTTGGTGTAAATCAAAATAAAAATCTGTACAAAAACCTAACCTTAAAATAAAATCACCAAAGAAAACTGTAAAATTTTACAGATATCTGAAATACCGCGATTCATGAAAAAGGCCGTCACTGTCAGTCTAAGTTAATAATTTGTCTATGCCTGGGGTAAACATTTTCATCAAGAGGGCTGGGTAATTTAGTCCAATTGTCAAAAAACAAATTTTAGGTTGGGTGATATACAAATGTCATCACAAAAATTATCTGTCAGATTTGTGAGTTATGTTAAATTTACTTTTATAAAGCAAGAACAGCTACAAAACTAATATTAAACTGTTTAATTACAATCTTTACCTGTGCCAGTACCTCATCCTTGTGAATTTATCAAGATTTCTCCTAAACTTCGCTTGGATTCTACGACGAAACTTATATTGGGGGCAAAGTGTTTTAATATGCTTTTTTTATCGTCCGGTGCATCCACAAGAAAAATATTCGTGTACCTAAATGCAAGTAAAGTAATAGTGATTATTGATTTTTAATAATTATTGAAATAAGGAAAGTTCTTTAATTAAAAACGTGCACACATAATAAGATTTGTAAAAATATTTTTTAACACTTACCAATTGCCAAAGTTTTACCAAAATTAACGCTTATTTTAAATAAAACGAAATATAAAACATTCAATAAATATTAAGTAACTGGTTTCGCACTTAAAGTAAGCACTGTGTTTTTATATTTTGTAAAAAAACCATTTCTTAACCAGGGGTAATACGCTAAATAAGTATCTCTAGTGGCGCCCCCAAAAACGAACTATCGATAGTCAAGTTCATAGATATTGATGAAACTGGTTCTATGATCTTAAGATAAACTTCTGTTGTTCAAATGTCACGCGTAGTCAAGTGTGCGATGCGTAACTATCGATAGTCACATAGGAGGCGCGCACATCGATAAAATGAGATACTTACTTAGCGTATTGTCTGTCGCGGAATCGGACGCACTTCTAGTAGTCGGCGTTTCAGTAGCCGGAATTTCTAGAAAGCACAAGTTTCTAGTAGTCGACGTTTCCAAGAGTCGAAAAATGAAATAACAAAAACAAACCGGCAACGTTGCTAAGCTTTTAGATGCTAGATGTCTACACAAATAAGGTGATTTTTTTATGTGTAGTTTATTAGTACTTACATTATTTTTTTACCAACAGATGTGCTCTTTCTTGGTAAAATAATATCTCGAATAATAATTTAAAAAATGCCCACATGAAGATATAAGTATAGGGATTTTAATTTAAAAATACACACATCAAAATAATCTAGGGGACAACATCTTTTTCTCAAATTTTTTGATGGTGATTTGAAGTTTAGTTGTTTTTACCATGTATATTCTTGCAATGCCTCTGAATAATTACCAACCATTTTCAGCGAAAAAACTAAATTAATAAAAAAAAAAATAAACAGAAATAACATCGCTTGAAATTTAGCTAATTTTAAAAAAAATTTAAACAACAGTTGTGAACAAGCAAAAATGTATTGCGATCTTTCAGTAGTTAGTATGCCCCCTTCTGCTGGTAATTACGGCTTAGAATCTTCTTCGCATGCTTAGAATACGGTTGTCAATCATTTCTTGGTTCAATATGCACCACTGCTCTAAAACGCACTAAGAGAGCAGCTCACTTTCCCCAAATGGTTTAATTTGTTAAAATAAGGCTTCCTTTGAGCATGCTTTATCGCATTTAAATCTGGTGACTGAGCTGGCCAATTCATAACTGCTAGAGTGCCTCGATGTCATTTTGACAATTATTGTCGCCTTATAGAGTGACGACATGCATCATTCTTTCTCTGTCATACAGATAACGTCATTAATTGTGATTGTAAGTTGTAATTGTTGTCACTTTGGCTATAACGTTGATGACGTTATCTGTATGACAGAGAAAGAATGATGCATGTCGTCACTCTATAAGGCGACAATAATTGTCAAAATCATCGAGGCACTCTAATAACTGCCATATTCTCTTTATTTCGATAGTCGCGAACCGACATGGCGGGATTGGGACGGGCGCTATCATGTGTTAGAATAAAATTGTGTCCAATATTATGTGTATATGGAACAACGACAGGGTCCTGAATGTTGTTAATGTATCCATTTGTATTAGAAAAGCCGCCAATCAAAACGCGCTCAGTGCTAAAATAATAAAAAAAAACTTTTTTTTAAGATTACCAAGAAACTAAACCAGATATTTATTTGTATTTTGTTACACCTAATGATAAATAGTACATATTGGAATGAATCACGATTTTTTGCAAATATTTTTAAATAATAAAAATTATTTAAAATTATTTCCGTGTTAGAAAATTAACTTAATTCAATTTTCCTAGAAAAACAGTAATAATTTACACTTTTAGTTCATTTCTCTAAAGGAAATGTACTATTGTAATTGCAATTTCTGAAAATCGATGTTTTTTGGAAACTGTGCCTAAACGAAGCAAGATACGTAAATGTTAGGGGTGTTGAAAAGATGCTACAAAAAATTACCGATCTTTTGATACTAGAATCATATCGATCGGACCATCCACTGGGTTGTTATTAAAAAATATCACTTTGGTGTATGTTAGGATGGATGGATGGATGGATGGATGGATGGATGTACGGAGCAAAAAATTTCTTTAACCGTAATTTACTCAATTATGGTACTAGGTAGAAGGTTCAAACTTGGCATAAGTAAATACCAAAGTCTTGTGGTCAAGATGACCACAAGGTCATACTGACCACTGGTCAAGGTTAGTAGATATTGCATGAAAAAAAAAATCTAGCCCAAAATATTGTGATTTTTTTTTGCTTAAACATATTCTTTCGGAGGGCCCTTTGTGTTAAAAATTTTTAAAAAAAATTCTATGTCTAGGAAAAGAGCTATGACGTTTTCAAATGTCAATGTTTGCATTGACATAGCTCCAATACTTCAATAGTTAGAGGACTCAAACTTGGAGGATGGATACACAAGAGACAGGGGTTCAAGGTCATGTCAAGGTCATATCTTTTTGAAGGTCAATAGCATTTTTATTATTAAAAATGTATGTTAAGGTAAATGCAAGGTAAATGTTGGACATGTTTTTGAAAACACAAAAGCTTGTTCTTGTGTTTCGGACTTAGTAAGCCATCTTCAGGGAATTATTTATAGTTTGACTTTAATTATCTCATACACCATAATAGTTAAAGGTCTCAAACTTGGAGGATGGATAACCAAAAGATAACAGTTCAAGGTCATGTAAAGGTCATATTGATTGAAAGGTCAATAGCATTTTTATTATTAAAAAGCTATGTTGAGGAAAATGTAAGGTAAATGTTGGACATATTTTTGAAAACACAAAAGGTTGTTCTTGTGTTTCGGACTTGGTAAGCCATCTTCAGGAAACAATTTATAGTTTGACTTCAATTATCTCATACACCTTAATAGTTAGAGGTCTCAAACTTGGAGGATGGATACACAAAAGACAGGGTTTCAAGGTCATGTCAAGGTCATATCTTTTTAAAGGTCAATAGCATTCTTATTATTAAAAAACTATGTCACGTTAAATACAAGGTACATTTTGGACATGTTTTTGAAAACACAAAAGGTTGTTCTTATGTTTCTGACTTAGTGGGCCATCTTCAGGAAACGATTTATAGTTTGACTTCAATTATCCCATGCACCACAATAGTTAAAGGTCTCAAACTTAGAGGATGGATAACCAATAGACAAGAGTTCAAGGTCATGTCAAGGTCATATGGTTTAAAAGATCAATAGCATTTTTATTATTAAAAACCTATGTTAAGGTAAATGCAAGGTAAATGTTCGACATGCTTTTGAAAACACAAAAGGTTGTTCTTGTGTTTCGGACTTAGTAAGCCATCTTCAGGAAACGATTTATAGTTTGACTTCAATTATCTCATACACCACAATAGTTAAAGGTCTTAAACTTGGAGGACGGATAACCAAAGGACAGTAGTTCAAGGTCATGTCAAGGTCATATTGTTTGAAAGGTCAATAGGATTTTTATTATTAAAAAACTATCTTAAGTTAAATGCAAGGTAAATGTTGGACATGTTTTCAAAAACATATAAGGTTGTTCTTATGTTTCGGACCTAGTAGGTCATCTTCAGGAGACGATTTATAATTTGACGATTAGTAAAGTCAAACTTAAAGAATGGATAATTAAAAGACAAGGGTTCAGGGTCATGTAAAGGTTTTATGGTTTAAAAGTTCAGTATAATTTTCATTATTCCAAAACTATTTTTTGTTAAATGCAATGTAAATATTGGACATGTCTTTAAAAACATAAAAGGTTTTTTTCATGTTTTGGACCTACTGGACTATCATCAAAAAACGCTATAATTCTAACAAAAAAATGAATTTGTACGTAAGAAATGAACTCAAGAGTCGGATCTACCGGCCTCGACTCAGCTAGTTTAATACACTGGCTTTCAAAAGTCTTGCACCCCCCCTTTAAAAACTTTCGCGTTTGCCTGACAGAAATTAAATTTTCTTTAAAATAAACTTTAAAGCCTTGGTGATATAATACATAAGATATAAAAGCGTTTAATTAATTTTCTTTAATGGTACCAAGCGTTTAAAAAAAAAGTGTAAAATTCCTGAAAATTGAAGAAGTGTAAAAATTAAAAATAAAGCAAACACGGGATTATTAGTGAGTGGTATTAGTACTCCTTGTTCTAAATGATGCATTCAAATGGTTTCGCATACTTCTAACGGGGCTATTAACAACTTCTAGGGGTGCATTCGCCATTTTCTCGCAACGCAACAATTAGCCCATGGCTGCTTTTTAGCGTCTTTTTTTCGGGTTTTTTTTGCGGAAAACTTGTTTAGAGATAAAATCCCACTATGTCCAAAAGAATTCAGGTTCGATTAGCTGGCAGGCCAGTCACATCACTCCCTGTGGGAATATTTCGACACGTTTAATAAGACGCGGATTCCCATTGTCGCCCTTAAAAGCAAAATTTCGGATTTTTTTTATGAACTCCTAGTGTAGGGGTATTATGTTAACATAACATTATATGCAAACCCGTTTTCATTGGTCAGAGAAAAAATTAAGCGGGATGCTTCGTGGGTAAAAAAAATTGATTTTTATTGGTAAGTTCAGGTTTGCCCTAATGAGTAATGATTATCTTTAAAGAGTTTTGCAAGGTGCAAAAAGACACCATCGATTGAATACTTATATTAAAGTTGCCCCATATCATACGGATACTGAAATGTTTTGGAGTGGTATAATGTTTTACGAAAAGTTTGCTCCGATTCATAGTCCTGGTAATATCGATGGTCAAGTTTACGAAGAGACTTTTGTCTGTCCCCTAATGTATCCTTCTCATATTATTTCTTTTCAAAATTTTGCATTTATGGGCGGCAAAGGGACTCTGCGTCGTATGAAACGTGTCGAAATATTCCCACAGGAAGTGATGTGACTGGCCTGACAGCTAATCGAGCCTGAATTCTTTTGGACATAGTGAGATTTTATCTCTAAACAAGATTTCCGCAAAAAAAAACCCGAAAAAAAAACGCTAAAAAGCAGACAGGGGCTAATTGTTGCGTTGCGAGAAAATGGCGAATGCACCCCTAGAAGTTGTTAATAGCCCCGTTAGAAGTATGCGAAACCATTTGAATGCATCATTTAGAACAAGGAGTACTAATACAACTCACTAATAATCCCGTGTTTGCTTTATTTTTAATTTTTACACTTCTTCAATTTTCAGGAATTTTACACTTTTTTTTAAACGCTTGGTACCATTGAAGAAAATTAATTAAACGCTTTTCTATCTTGTGTATTATATCACCAAGGCTTTATAGTTTGTTTTAAAGAAAATTTAATTTCAGTCAGGCAAACGCGAAAGTTTTTAAAGGGGGGGTGCAAGACTTTTGAAAGCCAGTGTATTTATTTAGAATGTTTTCCTAGACTAAAATAATAAAGACCTTTTCTGATTTTTTACTAAATAGGTTTTCAAATTTTCTAATTAAGGTATTGTAAGTACCTACATACCGATTATATTAATAATACATACAGACTGAAGTTCATTTTTAATCCCGCAGGAGAAGTAGGTAAATTGTATTCTCGGGTCTATTCTATATTTCTATACATACAGGGTGTTACCAAATAACTAGAAAAAAATTTAGGGGGTAATTCCTGAACCCATTTTAAGAAAAAAAGTTCATATAAACATGTGTCCGAAAATCCTTCGTATCTGAGATACAGAGTGTCAAAGTTTCTCAAAAATAATTTTAATCTTAAGACGAGTCTTAAGATTACTAAAAAGCTAAACCAGATACTTATTTGAAATAATAATAAAAAAAAGAAATTAATTAACCCTTCATTGTTAACTATGTTTTATTTTCATTAACATAAAAAAGCCAAACTTAAAAAGAGATTGCCTTTGGGCAATGGATTTTTTTCTCGAAAACGGGTAATTTTATGAAAAAAAGAACACGACATCATATTCTAGGTCTTCTAATTATTTTATGAAAATACCAAAAAAGTAACACACAAAAAAGTTGGGGGTGAACAACCCCCATGGTACCCCCAAATGTGCCCCTTCCAATTATAATTTTTATTTTTTTTCTACCGCACTTTATGCCTAATGGTAAGAAAACTACCCGTGCTAAGTTTTAAATAAATATCTGGTTTAGTTTCTTGGTAATCTTAAAAAAAATGTTTTTTTTTTTATAAACTTTGGCACCCTCTATTTCAGAAGAGAAGGATTTTCGGACACATATTTATATGAACTTTTTTACTTAAAATGTGTCCAGGAATTACCCCCTAAATTTTTCCTAGTTATTTGGTAACACCCTGTATACACCTTTTTCGTTGATGGGAAACATCAGATATGCATCAGATTGACTGGGGTCATAGGTTGCATTACAATTCTGGTGGTCATCCTATTCCCAAGTATAACGATCGCAAGGATGTACGTTAACGGAAAAGGTGTATAGAGATACTTTACTTTGTACATTATAAGACTGATACTGTTATTGTGATATACTTAGGATTAGGTATTTTAATCAAATGAATAAATATTAGGCAATCATTTATCATATACGACATACACCTTTGTTAGCAATTTTTTTTACAATTTAAAGACTATTTTATTTTGCATTAAAAGCTCAATTTTATTAGAATTTTTGACAGTTAGTTGCCCTGCAACTAATAAGAATGGTGGAAACAAAAGATATTTTTAATATGAATTGTAAACCATGGTCTTTGCTTTTCTTTTCTCTGTCATGTTTTTTTATAAAATTTATGTATTATTATTTATTATTACTTATTTATTTAGACTTAAAAAAATTAAAGTTACTTAGAAGTACCTACACTTGTCGCCAAAATGGTATGGAAAAAAATAAATGCTTATTTGCTGATGCAAACTTAAAACTTGGCATTATTTTTTCACCTGAGCAAAAATGACAAAATGATTGATTGTTTTTTATTGTCAAGTCAAAAATCCTGTTGACTTCAATGGTGGAGTCACGACCTACAAAATCATGACTTATGTCCTGTCCCAGTAAATTTTACCGATAAGTGTATGTTTCTAATTTTTATTTTTAATCGCATGTACAAAGAAAATTTCTAATTGAATTTTTTGAAAAGGCACAATAATTGTATTATTTATTTATTATTTAATTTAATAGTTAAAAAGACTTAGATTTCAACTCAATTTATAGTAAAATGTTGGTTAGCGCACTTAGTAATATTTTATAACGTTCCTAGAATTCAAAATTTTTATTAAATATTTAAACGACATCTAACGCCCAACCACTACAACGAACATATTGTGTTAGTAAATCTCCAAGAATACTTAATAAGGTAAATCTACAATAGCAATGCAACGTTGCCGGCTTGTTTTTGTTACTTTATTTTTCGACTCTTGGAAACGTCGACCACTAGAAATCTGTGCTTACTAGAAATTCCGACCACTAGAAACGTCGACTATCATAAACGCTCCCCGCGGAATCCAAGCGGAGTTTTAAGAGATATCCTGGTTAATTCTCAAGAATGAGGTGCTGTCACAGGTAATGTTTGTAATTAAACAGTTTTATTTTAATTTTGTGGAAGTTTTTGATGTATAAAAATGAAATTTATAATTTTCGCAAAAAAAAAATCGATCAGTGACATTTGCATCAACTGACAGATGTCTTATTTGACAGTTGTACTAAATTGCAAGGCCTACTTTGCGAAAGGCGAAGAAGTCTCCACCTCCTTGTAGCGCCTTATTTTTAATATTTAAGGTCGCTTGAATATACTCAGGTATGGCTAACTTTGACACTTATGACAGATCAAATTGCATGGCTTACTAGTAAGTCATGCAATTTGATCTAACTGTCATAAGTGTCGAGATTTTTTTCTTGTTTTTTTTTGGATGACTAGAAAAGTTTTAAATGAAAAAAGGTTAGCACAAAGATTAATTAATTTTTTTATTAAAGATCTCGTAAGAAATGCTTCTTATAAAAATAGAGATTGATGTGCATTTTTAAACCTAATTCGATGAAAATAATTAACTAGTAAACTAAAATAGTTTCTTAAAAACTATACTTATAGAATATAATCGAGTTTAATACATTTCCAACTAGAACCAATCAAAAAAGATGTACATGCATAATTTTATATTTTATTTTAGTTATTCTTATTTTTAACTTACTTTAAAAACTTTAAATAAATATATAAAAAGTACGAACATCTGGACGGTATAAATGTTATACAAAATACAATAATAGAAAAGTACCCAGGAAATTACACAAATGTTACCTATAGATGGTGATTTTTGGAGAAATTCTTCAATTTCAGATGTTTATTGAGACAAAAGATCTATTTTAGTTAAAAACAAAAATATGCATTTTTATGAAAAAAAAATGTATGGAATAAAAGGTGCAGCAACATAAAAGATATGTTTTGATCGTTTACTAATTTCACAGACTATACAGTACTTACAATACTTTTTTAAATGTGCAGTTACCTTTTATTTCGTAGAATAAGATTTTTTGAAATAGAAAATAAAAAGTCAATTTTTTTCAATAATCTGTGACTGTAATATTAGGTAATGTAATTCCAAAGAAAGTTTTAGAAAAACATGGTGGGCTTTACCCGAAGTTTTGGTGTGTGAATTTCCTGGGCAGTATCCTAAAATCTATCCTTGTCCAACATTAAATTATCATTGTCTGTCAACATGTGGAGGTCTTGTAATTCTTGAAATTTCTCCTGATCTCGAATGTGTGCATAGTTCGCAGAAAGGCACATTAAGTAATGAATCTATAAACAAAAATAAGTTATAATTATTTTATAACATGATAAAAAAATTATTGCATACTATGCACCTTAAAGAATTTTTTTAATAAACTTACCAAACTTAAAATAACCAGAACGGAAGAAACAGTGGCCAAAATAAACATAATTTCTATTTTTTCAACGTAGTCCTTGCAAAAAAGTTTCACATCTTGTTCGCCGGACACTTTCATATGTTCCTGTCGTGTGTTTTCAGGAAACATAAAATCTAAAAAAATATATATATATAATACACATTTCATTGCAGAATGTTGTAATTAAACCTCGTTTAGAACTAAAGAAATAGTTTATTTATATATTTTTATTATTTTTTAACTTACAAAATTGAGTCAAATCGATACTGTCTTGATATGTGGCTACTCTAGGATTTTCACACATTTTCCAAAAAATGGTAAACGCAAAAGTGGCAATAACCAAAAACGCGAACATCACTATCCACGCTATTTGCAAAATATAAGTGATGGTCATAAACTAAAAAAAAAAAACATTGTTATAAAACATTATACTGGGTGTCCAGTAGAAATAAGTAGACCGACAAACCTAAATGATAGATTCTTGGGACCAAAATAAGATACTAAAAAGCCCCTTAAAAATCAGTTTTTTCACTATACATATTTCCGAAACGTATAAATTTTTTAAAAAGTTTTATAAAACCTTTTTAATTTATATGTAAGCACGAGAATCATTTTAACGTTCGTAAAATGTTAAAAAAAGTGTTTATAGGGGGGTCGTAAGCCCAGAAAAAGTCAAAATCTAAGGCTTTCGAGATGTCTATTTGAACGAATCAATTAAAATTGAATGTTAAAACCGAGGTTAAAACTAAAACATCTACAAATGCAAGACAAATTATTTAAGGCTAGAGATTCAAATTCAAAGATCTGTGCTCCTAGAGGCTCGTATAATACATTTCCGTTGAGCTCCCGTCAATTCTACTAAATGGCACATTTCCAGCCAGCCTTAAAGAAAAAATATGGGTTTATTTTTTAAAGTGTTTTCTGTTCCACAAAACAAAAAACATTTGTTATTGGTACTTTAAAGTGTAGCCTTTGCATAGCAGCCTTAGCTTCATTGTTAAAAAAGCTAGTAAAAGCTGTTTCTTACAATAGCACAAGAAATTCTGCCTCCAACTCTTGAACCCCAAGCTCTATAAATTTTGTGCCGGGTGGCTCCAGTGGCTAAACATCCAACAGTCAAAATCATAAGCCCTAGAGCTCCCATACAAGCTCCGATAATAACAAAAGTCATCTTAACAGCCTCAACCCTGCAATTACAAAAAAAATAATGGTTATTAAATTAAAACAATCACAATATACTCTTCGTTTTCGACTTTGTCTGCGAAGAGTATAAATATGGCATATCTTAATGTACAAGAACTTAGGAACCATTACAAATTATTTTGCGGTTTTACGCTTGCTGTGTATTAAACTTACCAGAAAAGCTGCTGTTTAAAAACTTCACTAAACATAAGAACGGCTAGAGTAGCCCCCCTGAACATTGTACCACAAAAGATAATAACTCCTAGTGCACACATTATTGTGGCTATAAGCGTAGCATACGGAATCCGTGTCAAACATCTTTCACAGGTACCTGAAGCAAAAGAAAACACTTTAGAAAAAGGAAAACACTTCCAAACTTGTTTAAAACACCTCTTGTTTCGTAAATTTCAGAATCTACGTATTCAACAGACGCTAAAGACTCATTCGAGTGAGCTATGCCCTGAGTATCAAAATTTGTTTCTTGAACAGGCACAGGCCCACTTTGATACTTATAATTATACTTCATTTTTTTGTTTTAAAATGTTGTTTCACTAATGTTATTATCAATACATGAATCATTTTACGCAATACAACAAAGATAAGAGCGATAAGTCACACCTTAGATAACATATAAATGAGATTTCATTGTTTACATACCCATTTTGCTGGTTTGAGGATAAATTTGAGCTAAAATATCGGTCAGATTTGTTTTTATCGTCAACTAAGGACCATTATTTTCTGGTGTAAAAGTAGAATATACGCCTCACTAATTTACACTATATTGCAGTATAATTGGTTAAATAATAGTAAATTAATGACTAATTTGCCCTATTTGTACTTTCTTTTATTTATTTACAGTTGGAAAGCAGGGAATTTCATTATTTAAGCGCGCCCTTTTAAAATATCACTAGATATTGGACTTAAGTTGGTAGTTGAAAGGTTCTGAAGTTAGCCAAGCAATCACACATCCATAGATGTGCTTAAAGAAATCGTAAGTACAGAAATTAAAGGTAAGTAAGTGGGTGTATTTGAACTGCGCACAGCCGCTGAAAAACACTTATAACTGCGCCCAAAGTTCAGCAGTGCTATTCTGATTTCTCGATTCGACACAAATATAAAGACAGACTTATGTACAAAATAGTTAGAGGGAAGAAGATAGAACTATCGAATCGTGAAATCAGAATCGCCTACCAGTTTGAGCAGCGCACATTTTAATCCTTCTACCCCAAGAACACTTAACAAGAAGAAGCGCCACTGTAATATTGAGCGTTGGAATCACGAACTATTTAAAAAAGTTGTGGGGTAATTTATTTGTAGTGGGGGTATGTTATGGTTTGAGGTTAGGTTAGGTTCTTATTTCTAAATATTTTTTTTATATTATTAAAAGAAAGAATACAACAGCGTATAACAAATAGAGTTTATTTTTAAATCTACAAGTTGTTAAAAAATATCTTATTCAATGTGGATATGTCCAAAATGATCTCCATCATTACCGACGACCATGGACGAAATGTATCAATGACGGCCACATTGCGTCACCTTTGTAATAGACAGCGTAATTTCCATGATTTATTGCATCCAACTGAACTATTTGTATTATTCGCCCTTTTTTGTTAGTTAAATATTTAGAATTATCACTTTTCACTAATAACTAGGCAATTACTATCAAAATTAACCCCGTTACACTTCAGCACTGCACAAACAGCCGCCATTAAATTGCTTTTAATTTGTATAAACAGTATCGCCCTCTTCCTACAACTCCGTCAACTTTGAAGAGAGTTCTACAAAAATAGAACCCTGCCAATATTTCTTCAAAGTTGGCGGGTTTGTAGGAAGAGGGCGACACTGTTTTATAAAAATTGTGGTGGTGGGGTAATTCGGGATTAAGTGGGAATCTCTCGGTGGGGGTGATTCCCACCTCTCCAATACCAGTGTCATCCGTATGCTTCTACCCAGGACAGTAATAACGGAGTATCACACGAAGCGATATGGGAAGCGATGTGGGAAGTTTGACATTTGTTGGGAACTCGAATCTCTTAAAACTAAAATACGTATTACCGAGAACTCATGCGATTTCCTCCATATTTTATAATTTACCAATTAAAACAAGGAATTGATGGTCGTTTGGTCTTGCGCACTTGATTGTATGTCACTGATGGGCAATTTTATTGTTAAAAATTAAAAAATCGGCAATTTTCTCCTATTCATACAAATTATAATTTATATTTCTGTTATTTTGATGTATCTTGAGTAAAATTATTATTTTTCTGTTAGTTTAAATACAGGGTGTTACCAAATAACTAGGAAAAAATTCAGGTGGTAATTCCTGAACCCATTTTAACAAAAAAAGTTCATATAAACATGTCCGAGAATCCTTCGTTTCTAAGATACAGGGTGTCGAAGTTTCTCAAAAATTTTTTTTATCTTAAGATCACTAGGACACTAAACCATATATTTATTTGAAATAATAATAAAAAAAAGAAATAAATTAACCCTTCATTGTTAACTATGTTTTATATTCATTAAAATAAAAAACCCAAACTTAAAAGAGAAATGTTGTTGCCTTTGGGCAACTTTGAATTTTTTTCTCGAAAACGGTTGGTTTTATGAAAAAAGAACAAGACATTAATTTTAAACATCATACTCTAAGGCTTCCAATTATTTTATGAAAGTATCAAAAAATTAACACACAAAAAAGTTGGGGGTGAATAACTCACATGGTACCCCCAAATGTGCCACTTAAAATTTTTATTTTTTTCTACCGCACTTTATGCCTTAGGACAAGAAAATTACCCGTGCTAGGTTTCAAATAAATATCTGGTCTAGTTTTTAGATGATCTTTAAAAAAAAGTTTTTTTAGAAACTTTGGCACCCTGTATCTCAGAAAAGAAAAATTTTCGGACACATGTTTATATAAACTTTTTTTCTTAAAATGGGTTCAGGAATTACCCCCTAAATTTTTTTTTTTAGTTATTTAGTAACACCCTGTATAATGCTTTTTTACTTTATAATATTTTTATTTTTACTTATTTGCTTCTACCTCTCAATTGTTTTTATTTGTTTTAAAATTACGATAAGAGCGGGTTAAATCGATTAATTAAAGGGGCGCCGACTTAAAGGGGCTTGGGGGTCTGGGTTAACCTAGAAATTTTTTCAGAAGGCGCAGCCCCATTGACAATTTGTGGTAATTTTTTACTTAACTTTATAATTTTTTATTTTACTTTTCTTTAAAACTTAAGCAAAGAGGAAACTCACGTACCCAAATAATGTACAGTGTGTTATGTTTTTAATGAGTATTGGCGGGTTACACCTATTTTTTGTTTTTTTGACTGATGAAAACCGCATTTTGATGTCTTTTTCATATAAACCAATTTTCACTTTTCTCAGATTATGAGGGGTCGCCGTATTTCCCTTATTATTGATTATATTTAGATACGGTAAAAAAATGTAATGATAAATTTTTTAACGAGAATTTAAATGTGGACATGGCCTTTTGAGTTTAACTCAATAATGATATTTTTTATTTTATTTATTTAAATGTCGCCGTTGACAATTTTTGTCTGCAGAGCTAAGAAGAAAATAAAAAGTTTATAATTATTTGTTTGTGTAAAATCTAATTTCATATGACCATCATTGTTTGAAATTTTGTTAATTTGTTTATTTAAATGCAAGATATGATCTCGGATCTGATGTATAATTGGCAAAATCTTTATTTTTTTAATTTTCCTTATGAAAAAATATACACAAATATTAAAGTAAAACATATTTCATGTTTCCACATCTATGGGTTAATAGTCTTGCATAATGCGCATGATATTCACATCACACGATAGCTTCGCTTGGTCCAAAGCAGTGGAACAGGGCGAACAGCGTTTTTAGACGATGCTATGACTCGAAATAAGGTCTTCCCACGTTCACATGAAAACTACACGAAGCGAGTGCGAAGCGGATCTCGGATATCGAGCTCCTGGAAGTCCCAAATTGTATTTTCGAGAAATACTAGAAATTAATCTGATTACCTGCCTAATCCTTTTACCTTAGACTCTGAGTTGTACCCTTAGGGAGCATCGCAGGTTTTTTTTTTTTAATTTTAGGGTTTTAGACTGAATTTTATAAAAGCACTGGGAGACACTTTTCCACTGGGGGACACTAGGTTAGGTAGGTTAGGTTCAGTTTTGCTGCTAAAATGAAAATATAAACTCTAGCTGTTGATGCCAAAATTTTGCGTCCAAAATTTTGTTTATTACAATGAGGGACATATTACTAGGTGTTGTTCTCGGTGTTATGTTAAAAATGGATCAACACAGTCAGAAAGCATTGTAGTTTAAAATTATTTGATCTTCATAGAAAATAAAAGTATAAAATATTTTTACTGACTGCTGTACCTATATCAAAACATTTTAAATTAACGGATTATCCTTTTCTTAATGAGGGTAAATGGATTAACTCTCCATAACAAAAGTGTGCGCAGCTCTCAAACAAAGGCTTGTCTGTGCGCTGCTCGCATATACCCAAGTAAGTAGGTATTTTTTTTTTTTAGCAAACCCTTTTATATTTATGTAAAGATGTACATGTTATTATTTATATTTTTATAGGAAAATAAGCTGTTTTTATGTCTCGACTATATCGGGTGAGCAAATAAAACCAGCCCATAAGTAGGCTGTGAACAAAACTCTGCCAATCAAAAATATTTTGACAATGCCCACGGCCTACTTATGGGGCGTCTTTATTTGCTCACCAGATACCTAAACCATCTTTTAGGGAAAAAGAGTTTTAATTTTGCTTAGGTAATTTTGATCTTTTTATCTAAACGTTTTCATTGGATATGTATTTGCATTTGACAAGTTCTTTAATTTTACCAAAATTAGGACCCTTCATTTTTATATGAATGGGCTTTAACAAACAGTTTCATTTTATCTCAAACACCACTATTGCGCAAAATGTAGTATATGAGATGGGAAATTAGACCTTCGGAACCAAAAAATGTATGCATTATTTTTTTAATAATTATATCGGCATAAATATTGGTCAAATTGGATGTTTTTGTCAGAAATCAATCACTTCAGGTTTGGTAGGTGCATACCTTTAAGAAATAAAGAAGGACTTCTTTTATAAGTTGGCGTCCCACCTCTAGGGTCGACAGTGAATCTTAGATTCCATCATTTTATATCAGAAATCAGTTAAATATAATCATTTAACTGGTAGAACACAACCCATAGTTTCAATGTTTAACTTAAAAAGGTTCGCGTGCACGGGGACTTTTGAGACAGTTAATTTTTGGATTCTTAAAATGAAGGTAGCCAGCAGGCACGGTGTCGAGGTAAGTATCACTGTCTCTCACCAAAGTGACCCGGGTTCGAAACCGGGAGTGATCCAAAAATGAAAAAAGTCTGCTGGTAACATTTACTGGTGGGATAAATGTTTCTAGTGATGCCTTCGCTCGGAAGACGAAGTAAAAAATGCGTTGTGCTCATGTGCACGTAAAAGAGCTCTACCCATCTTTGAGAAAGGAAGGGATACGACAAAATTTCTCGGTTGGGGGTAGTCTCACTCAGAGCATCGGTTTTAAGCCATAGTTGCAGAAACAGACCGATGTAAAATAAGTTAATAAAAAATAAATAAAATGAAGGTGTAACGAGCTAAAGATGACAGCTTAGCTGTCGAAATACGTATTCAGATTTTTCTAAATAAAGTGTGGTTTGGAGAGAATCTTTGTTTTATATTAAACATTTGCCACAGAAATCATCAAATATCCACGTGTAACGATACAAAAATTTAGCTTGCTGAGTTGCTGATTCAAATTCCGAGATTGAATGCGTACTTACCAACACTTAGTATTTATAATAAGAAATTAATTCCAGAGTTGATCTCGGCTCAGCTGGTTGAGGATAATTAGGTAATAGCATTGATCAAGTATATTTTATATTTTATTTATCTCAATGGTAATAGCTATTAAGCTATTACTTACACTAGTGTGTGTAAGGTCCGATTGTTCGAATGAATGGTCACCTTTATAATTGTGGTTATCGGTCAACTTTGTCTCTTCTTCATGTTTCTATACTTCTTTCTCTTCTCTCTTGTGCGATTTAAATAGTGACCTACCCTTAATTTAATAGCACCTCCAACTATAATTTTGCAAACAATGATGTTGTCATAAATAATTAAACCAGTATCAAATAAACATTAAAAAACAATATAGTAATTACCCAAAATTTATTAATAATCCAATAGGTATGCTGCTACTGAGTGAGTTCTAATTATTAACTTCCCATGTTTGTCGGAAAGTTGCAAAACCGCAATGGGCAATAGATATGACTATTATTGGGACTTATTACAAAGATTATTATAGGGGTCTGAAAGGTGAACGAAATTAGTTAAAAACAAACGTGAGGTTTTGTGATTAAATTAAACATGATCCTAATAGAAGCTTTATAATTGACTTATTGCACATCAAAGGTGAAAGTATTCTTAAATAAATGAAACAATGCAGATTTAAATACTTTATATTTAAATGTGGTATTTAAGACTTTGTTTTTTTTCTTAAATGTATATAAATATTAGAATAGCAAGTAGAAGTAGCATGTAAAAGTTAAAACGATAAGTTCGTAGGTAAGCTGTAAGCAAAAAGGTACTTGTCAGAATGCTTTTCTGAAGGAAAGAAAATGCAGCACCTTTTGTACAGGGTGTCCTACGTAAGATGACCCAACCCCTTATCTCCAGAACTAAAAATGCGCTAGCAAATTTTTTTTTCTCAGGATTGTGTGTAATGAACCACATTTTTATTTTTAGTAATGTTTCACTATACAACACACATCCACTTCTTTATTTTAAATGGAACACCCTATATTTTTTTATACTTTTAAATTCTCCTAAAAATAGATATTTGATGATTTCTGTGGCGAATGTTTCATATAAAACAAAGATTCTCTCCAAACCACACTTTATTCAGAAAAATCTGAAGATTTTAGATTTTTCAAAATAAAGTGTGGTTTTGAGAGAATCTTTGTTTTATATTTAACACAATAATCTTCATTTTTAGGAGATATAAAAGTTATAAAACATATAGATTCTCTCCAAACCACACTTTATTTAGAAAAATCTGAAGATTTTAGTTTTTTCTACATAAAGTGAAAATATAAACTCTAGCTATGTCGGTGCCTATGTATAGCAGGCTAGCAGTGCGTACAAAATATTATTAGGTGTTGTTCTCGGTGTTGTTATGTAAAAAATGTATCAACACATTATCACTTATCAGAAAGCATTGTAATTTACAATTATTTGATCTTTATAGTAAATAAAGCATTAAATATTATTACTGACTTCTGCACATAAACATCTCAAATTAAAGGATAATCCTTTTCTTACTGCAGGGAAACGGATTAACTCTTATTTAATGACTATGTCCGCAAATTGGAGAGTATTTTGGAATGTACGCATATTGGATGTACGCAAATAAGAGGGCTTCTCACTTGATACCCCACTTCTCTATACCCATCTCCAACCCTTTTGGAGATATTCAATAAGGGTGGTTTTACGAACGGTTTTTACCCCAATTATGTTTTATTCAAATTTAATTAAAAATGGCAATGATAAGTCGATTATCTTTTAAAGGGGGATATGCGAGGGGCAAATCGGATGGGCAAATTGTGTATACTAATTCCTAACAAATTCTAAACAAATTCTACAAATTCTCTACAAATTCTTAACAAATTCTCAACAAATTCTTAAAAAAATGTACACTAATTCTTTTATTGAATTGACCCTCGGGGATATTTTAAAAGATAATCGACTTGTCTTAGCCCTTTTTAATTAAATTTCAATAAAACATAATTGGGGTAAAAACCGTTCGTAAAACCACCCTTATTGAATATTTTTTGTCAAAACTTGTCGTAAAAGTATATACCCTTATATTGAATATCTCCAAAAGGGTAGACTGAAATTTTGTGGGAATTTTTCCCTTTTATATTACTTGGGGTAGTGGAAACATACCTGCATAATCAGATTTTAGGTGGAATTTAATGCTAAAGAACCTAAAAATTTTATTTGGAATATTTTGGCTTAATATCACGAAAACAAAAACAAAAAAAGATATCAAAATGCGTTCAACTTCTGTCAAAAAGAACCCACTGACCCCAGTAACACGCATTCCATTTTTTTTATTACTCATAGGTAAGTAATACTCATATGATGATATGACCCGTCCTTTAAAAAGATAAATCAAAAAAGATAATAAAATGTAAAAACGGAATAGAAATGTGTAACCTTAACTTCTTTTCTTACAATGCATTTTTCGTAAGCATTTACACCTTGTTAAACATGCAGGTACCTAATCATGTTTTAGCACTAAGTACATTATTGTTTTATTTTTTTTGTAGATTTAATTTAGCAGTTATTGTTTATAAATCCCATAAACATAGTGTTGGGCAAGACATGTTCAATTAAAAATCATTATGTTTAAGAATTACACGGTCAATTAACCGATGGTGAAGCATTTCTTAAATCTTGAGTACCTGTAGGTATAGGTAAAAATATTGTATGGTAAGTCTTTGCTTTACAGGGGAAATTAAGATGAATTTAGGGGGTATTAGAAAGGGGGATTCAAGGCTCACTCTTCAGATATAAATACTCTTCATTTGGGGAACAAGTCAGTCACCTCTTTTGGAATACAATTTATACACAATGAAGGTAAATAATTTTTGCTTCATATTTGGCAATAAAAACTTGTGCGATTTAATTATGGTCATTGTGAAGTTTTCAGTGAATTGTGCAACATTTCTTCTATTTATGACCTGCACTTTGAATTAAATATTGTGAAAATAACTTTATATTTCATCACATCAGAAGATTAATAATTTTGAACATTTTTTTGAAAAATAAAATATCCAAGAGAATGATATTTTATAATTAAAAATAACTTATCATCAAGTATCTAAAATTGCAGAAATCGCTTAGAATATTGTATAAAAACATTTTATATTTTTTTTACAATATACTGGTTGTAAAAATAGGCAGGCTATATGATTGTGCGTATGCATATTTCGTAAATAAAACCAGTTTATGCAACTCCAAAAAAAAATGACCGCATAAGGCTAAATCAGTAAGATATTGTCCTTACTAAATTATGCGACTTACCGTCACGATTGTATTGTTTAAGAAAAAACGAAAGTTTGCTTTGTTTTTATCAAAGAATGTATCACTGATTTAAATCTGACTGCTGTTAGGATTAGTACGGTACTTAGTTTGAAAAAGAATCAAATAAATTGAAGAATAAAAAATTGTTTATTGAATGGAGAATAAATTTTATATTCAAATGTCCTAAAAATAATTATTTTTTTCCAGGCGTTCATTTGCCTGTTGGCAATTGCTGCTGTTGCTCATATGGCCCAAGGTATGTATAATCGATTTATTTTTTCCTTAAACCTAAAAATAGCAAGTTTAAACAAAAATATTTTTAGTACTGTACCATGTTTTGTTTAATTAAAATTTATCGCAAAACACCATGTATTTACAGGATGTCCAAAAAATGGCGCATAAACGCGATGGTACGTTGTTGGGGTATGTCTAGGGAGCCCCAGAAAATTGTTAAAAAAAATCTATCTCATATACCCTCGGAGATATGTTGCCCCAAAGCGCGAAACTTTAAATGCTTATATCTTGAATATAACAGCACATATTAACGAAACAAATGGTTTAATACAAAGCTACAGTATATCTTAAACCATTCAACCATTTTTTTATTTATAAAATGGTTGAATTACATTTTTATAATCAATTTAAGTTTATAAAATTTTTATGAAATGAAGCTGACAACAACGTCAATAGAATCTAGTGCAAAAGTGTATGATCAAGACTCATTGATGGGATTTTTAGACTTATAGATGGGATTTTAAGATGTATTTTCCTAGACTGTGTTGCCGAATTTATGCAACTTTGTTCGCATTTTTCTCGATGAATATAACAGATGGATTTTTTTTGACAATTTTCTAGGGATCCCGGAGAATGCCCCAAGAGCGTACCATCGCCTTTATGCGCCATTTTTTGGACACCCTGTATAAAAGTTTAAAAGCAAACTACCACTACCACAATTTAATAACTTGAAAATTCGCTTGCATCATCAAAAGGAGCAGTTTCAGGTTTTTTACTGACCACCGCAAACGACTTCTTTTAAAAAGTCCACAACTATCATCTTTATTCACTTATGTCATAATACAGACTCTTTACATTTTTAATAAGAACTTAATGAAGCAGATCATTGTAATTATTACTTGTATGCAATATTGTATATCATTTTGCAGATCAAAATATACTTTTAATGATCCAATTAAAATGCTATGTTGTATTCCATCGCAATTATGCAACTTGCTTCTTTTTTTGAAGCATTATTTTTACAATGATAAAAAAATTTCAAATTCTATATCATTTTTTTCTGTTGTAACTTAAGGTGGTTAAATTCCACTTGCTTTTTTTTGTCATTTAAATAAAATTTCTAACTTTCATCTTTTGCTTGTGCGAATATTACTTTCAAGTTTCAATAAAGATTTACTACCATAATTTTTATTTAACAATGTTGCACATATTAATGTTTTTAGTACGTAATAAATTTTTATTTTTTTACATAAAAAAGTTTTAATATTTGTTAAATTTTTACGACTTGTTTTTTCAAACAAGTCGTGAAAAAAAAAACAAATACACAAAATAAGGTTAACACCTTTTGTTTATTTCAGGTGGGTACATAAGTGGAGGAGGAGGTGGCGGCGGATGGAATAGTGGCGGAGGAGGAGGCGGATGGAAATCAGGAGGCGGTGGCGGTGGATGGAGTAGTGGAGGTGGAGGAGGCGGGTGGAAGTCCAGTAGCAGTGGCTGGAGTTCAGGAGGCGGAGGAGGTGGCTGGAAATCTAGCGGAGGCGGTGGAGGATACGGAGGCGGCGGAGGATATGGAGGAGGCGGTGGACACGGAGGTAGCGGTGGTGGACAAATTGTCAAAATCATCAAAATTATCGTTCCTAGTGGAGGTGGTGGTGGAGGAGGACATGGAGGCGGCGGCGGCGGCTGGCAATCAGGAGGAGGTATATTTCAAAGAAAAACCTTATATTTTAATTAACAAAAGGTTCAAAGTCATTATAAGATCTCAAGGAAATTAAAAAAAATTTAATTCGTTAACGTAAAAAATAAAAGGCAATTATTCAAGAATAGAGAGCCCTTCCTGGGGTACCTATTCCAAATAGTGTTTTATGATTATTGGAAAAAAAAGATAGCCGAAAAATTCAAAGAGAGTTTTGCGTTAATAAAAAAAAGTTTGCTCCAAAAATTAAAGGATTTTAAGGAATTGGAAAAAATGTGTTTTCCCTAATTAGTGTACATTTAATTTTGTTAAAATTTTACACGGAAACATTGTTATAAAAAAGAGGAGTAGCTCGTCCACAAAGCGACCAATTTTAAGAAATTTGTTCACGGTAACTTCAGGCTATAAAATTTGGCATACAGCTTGCTGACTATATTGAAAATTTATTTGCTAAAAATGGTTATTGCCCTAACCAGACTTTTTACAAAATTTTGATACCACCAGGGCTACAATTCATTTGTTCTTTTGAAGACATTTTTTAATTTTAAATCCCGGTGACTAAAAAAAAGCCCTACAAATTTTAAGTCAAAGTAGTTCTATGTGAGAATACGTTTTTTCTTGCATGTTTTTATACATAAGAGGAATTAATTTCGTTTTGCTTAATTCATTTATTACTTTGGCTTATTATTTGTTGCAACACTGGCCATCAAAATCTTGCGAAATACCCAGTTCTGTTATTAAGATGTAAAAAACACATTTTTAATTTTTGGTGGTGGTGGTGGTAAGTTACGGTAAGCATTTTTGGCAAATATATTTAAAATAAGATCATCGAAGTGTATGCGAAATTTTAAAGCTCAAAGTTAATGTGAACGAATTTTTCCCTGTGGAAACGAGCTAGAGTACTTTGTCGTCGGTTTTCCTGGAATTTTGACATCATTGGAGATTTTATTCGTGGTATATTTTAAGGTGGTGGAGGATGGCAATCTGGAGGAGGAGGCGGAGGATGGCAATCTGGAGGAGGCGGTGGCGGATGGAAATCTGGAGGTGGTGGAGGATACGGAGGTGGTGGAGGATACGGAGGTGGCGGAAGCAGTGGATGGAAATCTGGAGGAGGTAGCAGTGGTTGGAGCTCTGGTGGAAGTAGCGGATGGCAACCATCCTCAGGTGGATGGAGTTCAGGTGGAGGCGGTAAGTTTTATTATCAAATATTAGGCAACATTAACCTTTAGAATTTATTATTTATGATTATGACCAATAAATTTTATTTGCAAATAATGTAAATGAATCTTTATAGGTATTAGATATGTACACTAAAATGGCGAAATAACTATTTTTTGTTATTAATGCAGCATAGGTATAAGGATAAGGTAAATCAAAAATTATAAGAGATAAAATGAAAATAAATGCAATCGATGTTTTGAAATAATTCGATTTGGTGTCTTTATGCTTTATTTGCAAGATTCAAGTTGCAAAACGTGAGATTCAAACTGCATTTTAGAAGTAGGTACCCGTAAAGTTTTCATTAATTAAATGTTTCTTCTTTTAACTTTCTTGCATAACCGATCTAACTAAAGTTTATTTAATCTTTAAAATCTATGGTTTACCATTATAAGGTACCCATTGGTAAAGTTATAATATTGAATGAATACGATATGTTTTAGTTTTGTAATTTAAATATTTATCATTTATAATAAACCGATATATGAATCCTAAAAAAATTCAGAACTTTAAATGTTTGAATAATTTATAAAGTTATTATTTGTCTGAGCATAATACTAAATAATTGTTTTTTTAATTACAGGAGGTTCCAGTGGTTGGTGGTGATTTTTGTCATTCTTTATCGCATAATAAAAAATTAAAAAAAAAACACATGCAATACTATGTTTGGTTTTCGGCAAAACTTCCTCACTGTGAACTAAAATTTTGACAAATGTACCTGTTGTAAATAATGTTATTTCACTTGAAACTGCACCTATTATTAAGCCAAATAAATCTTTTTTATTTTTTAAAATATTTTTGTTTAATTTTTACCTGGCATGCCAAGAGACGGATTTTTTAAAATTCGCTTAAAATTTATTAAAAAAAATATTAAAATTTTGCTCCACGATGATTTTTGACGATTTTAGAGTTTTTAAAACAATTACAATACATATACCCCTCGTTGTCAAGTTTTCTGCAAGGGGTATAATAATATTTTAACCCAGGAAAATAAAACAAAAATTAATACAATCTGCCGAAAAATTATTTGTTAACTTTTTTTTTTACCATTATCTCTATATTGCCATAATATACAACATATCAAAAGTCCCCTAAGATCCCGTGCCGGCGTCATGCCATTTCAGAGGGTTAAAGGTCGAAGAGGACAGTTTTTGGTAAATAAATCTCTTCCTATTGGTCGGACAAAAAAAATGTAGGATGTAAATTGCAGATTGAACAATTACCTACAAAAAAAATCATACACACTTTTCCATCGAGCTACCGTTATCGCGTAGTAGTGTCAATTATGCATGACGTTGGTATACTTTTAACACTGGCTAAAATACAAAAACGAGGAAAATTTCTTCCAAAATTTTTCAACCAGGGTTTTAATTTAACCCCTAAGATACATAATCGGTAATAAAGGGTCTTGTAAATTATCAACTGCGTGTATACAGGCGCTCCAAAAATGAATTTGGATATGTCTGTAATTCCTCAGGTTAATAAAACCAACTAAAATTTTTACAAAGAGATGTTAGCTCTTGTCCTTTCAATGAGTTACAACCCCCTAACAAAGCCCCAAAGTATTTATTAATCTTTAAAAAAAATAATATATAAAAATATGACAAAATTTTTAATACAAAGCAAACTATGTGTTTAAGGCCATCTCAATAAATTAAATGGAATTTTAAAGTGATGGGACCATTATTTTGGGAGCAATAGAGAACATCATCATGTTAAACACCATGTAATTCCATTCAATTTATTGAGAAGGCCTTAAATGCATAGTTCGCTTTGTATTAAAAATTTTGTTACATTTTTTTGTATTATTTTTTTTTAAAGATTAATAAATATTTTGGGGCTTTGTTAGGGGGTTGTAACTCATTGAAAGGACAAGAGCTAACACCTCTTTGTAAAAATTTTAGTTGGTTTTATTAACCTGAGGAATTACAGACATATCAAAATTCATTTTTGGAGCGCCTGTATACACGCAGTTTATAATTTACAAGACCCTTTATTGCCGATTATGTATCTTAGGGGTTAAATTAAAACACTGGTTGAAAAATTTTGGAAGAAATTTTCCTCGTTTTTGTATTTTAGCCGGTGTTAAAAGTATACCAACGTCATGCATAATTGACACTACTACGCGATAACGGTAGCTCGATGGAAAAGTGTGTATGATTTTTTTTGTAGGTAATTGTTCAATCCGCAATTTACATCCTACATTTTTTTTGTCCGACCAATAGGAAGAGATTTATTTACCAAAAACTATCCTCTTCGACCTTTGACCCTCTGAAATGGCATGACGCCGGCACGGGATCTTAGGGGACTTTTGATATGTTGTATATTATGGCAATATAGAGATAATGGTAAAAAAAAAAGTTAACAAATAATTTTTCGGAAGATGAAATCCTAAATCACTGGGTTATTTATTACCTATATAAAACTAGGTACCTAGGGTTTTTTAACGAGGCGTTTTATTTTAATTAAGAAAGTTTGCTTTGCGACTACAATTATAAAAATTTATAATGTATGTAAATACCTGAATATAAAACTTACAAAGGTAAAAAGTCATAAATCAATCAATAACAACTCTTAATTTTACAACATAACTACTATACAATACTTAGGTCTAGTAAACTCTCTGTAAACACTAAAATAGTAGCATCCGAAATTTATTAATTCATTTCAATTAGAAAGGTACTTTAATTAATTCGGTAAAACCAAGGGAATGTGTCTAGCTACCTAACAATCAGGATAGTCCAGGGTATTTCGAGATACCAAGGCATTTTAAATAAAATATATTATTAAAGACGTACGTAAGTGCACTAGGATTTATTATGAACACATACTAATATTAAATAATAAATAATTTAATCTGAACCCAGTGCCTTGGCCTGCCCTGTCACCAGCAAATATTGCTAAGATTAGTAGAAATATAAAATGGTGGAATCTAGGATTCTTAACAATCCTAGGCGGAACTGTCAAGTTATAAAAGAAGATGACCTTCTTCATTTCTTAAGGGAATACACCATGCACCAAACCTGAAGTGATTCACAGCTGTTATACCTTATTGGGGCTTATGCTTATCAGAATCACGTATCAGGGATAATCAATGTATTACCAGATCCTTAAGAAACTCAGATACTTGTATATTTCAACAAATATCGAAAGATGGACTTGTGGTGTCACCGCCATCTGCCTATGTGTGAGTCACTTCTGCCTCGGCTGGTAACACCACAAGTTCTTCTTTCGATACTATCTATATACAAGTAGATTCTTAAAGTTATGCATTAACAATGACTTTAGGTTTGGTGCAGGGTGCATACCCGCAACAAACAAAGAAGGCCCAGCTAACACGGTTCGTCCGGCAGGACTATGGACCAATTATGGAAACGTTGGCAAACGTCGGCAAACATTTTCCAACGTTGGCCCAATGCCTAGCCAATGTTAGTATATAGTCTAAAAATTCCTTTGTAAAAACTACTATATTGGGCCTTTTATGGCAAGTTGCAGTGAAATCTGCTTTCTTGTTACCTTAAAATTGCCAAAAGAGGGCCATAAACCAATAAACGTTTGCCATCGCCACATAGTTTTATCTACCAAGGGCCAATGTTGGTAAATTGCTAGAAAACGTTGAAACTAAAAATATTTTTGAATTAAAATTTGCATATTTTTATTTGTTGGTAAATTGTAGGAAAACTTTAAAGCCAAAAATATTTAAGAATTAAAATTTGCATATTTTTTATTTCCTAAGGCACAAAGTTGGCAAATCGTTGGATAACCTTAATACTAAAGACATCTTCAATTAAAGATTTGCATAATTTTAAACTAGGACCATCGCTGGCAAACATTAAAACTAAAAATATTTTCGCATTTAAATTTGCATTCTTTTCAATACAAAGGGCCAACAATGGTCCATACATAGATCTAGAATAACCATAGATAAAACATCAGCTGATCAGCTTTGAAAAATTTTGATGGTCGACATTTTATACTATTCTATGCCCGCGAATTTTAAATTATTGCCTCATAATAATCAAATATAAATAAAACGTTTTATGGAAGGCCACAGACTGTCTGAAACGCAAAATCGACATGTTTTGGCTATTTTTATACTCTTAAAATACCTAACAAGTTGTTAATGCAAAAAAAATTTAAAAACGTAAATACCTTCAAGAGCCGTTTTTTTGCTAATTTTCCAACTTTTTACGTAGCAACTCATATCCTAGTTTGTGTTTTTGGCTTATTAAATTAAAACAACACGAAAACGCACAATTTTTGATAAAATGTAAACTGTAAACCCCCGATTTCTATATCAAACGGCTAACAATGTCATGTCATGACAAGCAGTGGTGGCAACATCCAACCTAAGAAATGTAAAAACACTAGATATGTAGTATAAAATGGAGGGCTTCAAATTTAAACAACTCGATAGGCAGCGCAAAGCGTCAAATTACATCTTTTTTTAATAATACATCTATGGGTCCATATGACATAAATGTAGTCACTGAAAGAGGGCGCTTACGTTTTCATATATCAAGGGCCCTTGAAGATGTATACATAGGTATGGCCAACTTTGACACTTATGACAGTTAGATCAAATTGCATGGCCTACTAGATTAAAAAGACAATGAAAAAGCATTGTCTTTTTCATCTAGGAAGCCATGCAATTTGATCTAACTGTCATAAGTGTCAAAGTTGGCCATACCTGAGTATATTCCAGGGATCTTACATATATCCCTTACCTATCCGTATCCGAATACATTTCACGAGCCATCTAATCGACATACTTTGGAAAATACATACACAATTTGCCCTACTGAGTCGATAATAAAGACAAACCAGTCGTCTAGGTGCTTTCTGTTCTGTATTTTCAAAAGGAATGCCTAATAGTAGGGGAGGCAGAGATGCTAATTGTGTAGTTACTAAAGCGCGATGGAAACTTATTGGATTGTGAAGATTATGTCCTAAACGAAAAAAAGTTTATCTTCAGTTTTTCATTTTAGTGCGGCTAAGAGCGTGTACAAATTTTCAACAATGTAAAAAAAAACAGTCACATGGAAATACTCGAGCGCGTCAGATTTTCTTAAAGTATACGCGCAATGTCTTTCTGATAACCGAGAAATAATAATCTGACGATTAGTTAGGGAGAGGTGGCCATAAAAAGGGGTTAAAAAAAAATAAAAAAAAAAGTTATTCGAGCGTGTCAGATATTAAGAAGAAATGTTAAGTGAACTCAAAAATATGCCCTATTTAAATTACTGACGATTTGGACGCGGCTAAAAGTCATGACCGAATTTTGAAAATGTAAAAAAAAAACGTGACCTTGACATACTAGAGCGCGTCAGATTTTTATACGTACGGTTCAGCTTGATGTCCTGATCGTCCTAAATGATAATCTGACAATAATGTACAGGAATATCGTTAATCTGACAAATAAAAAAAAAGAAAAAAATTTAGTTTCAGTTTTTTTTATGAGAGGATGTAATTTACAGGGTGGTTCAAGCAAAAGTTTCCACCCCCATTATTTCATGAACGAATTTGTTCTGGAGGAACTGCTGCAACACGTCATTTTTTTTTAGGAGGGGGACATCTAATTAGGGTATTTTTTAGTTTTTTTGTTCAACCCTCCAAGCGGGGTGATTACCCCGTCAAAAATTTCAAATGGCACTACGGGTCAAGTGGGTTCTTATTTGAAAGCTACAGTTTTTCTCTTATCAAAAATAAAAAAAATTTCAAAATCGGGCGAAATTTTTTTATTTTTTTGAATTTTAAATTTAATGATATTTTACGCTTCATAAGAAGGAAATGCTTAGACAGGTCGATTTTCTTTTGAAGAAGAACATCTAACAACATATTTCTTAATTTTTTTCTTCAACCCCCCAAGCGGGGTAACAATCCCATCAATAATCTTTAATGGCCATTCTGGGTAAGTGGGGCCTTATTTGAAAGCTTCAATTTTTCTCTTTTCAGCAAAGTAAAAAATTTTCAAAATCGGGCAAATATTTTTCGAAATTTTGTTGTTTTTTTTAATTTTAAATCTAAAAGTAAATTTATACCCCTAAAAATTTAGATTTTTTATTAATAAATTCTTGAAATAACATTCTTAATTTTTTTTAAGAATAATTTCTTAAAAAATCAAAATTTTTAGGGGTGTAAATTTACTTTTAGATTTAAAATTAAAATAAATTAATGTCAAAAAATTTTAAGAAAAAGCTTTTATTTAAATGCCCTAAAAAAAAAAATAAATTTTTTCAATTAAATTAAACCCATTAATTTGTCACAATATACACTTTTTATGATATAAAAGCTTGTCGCGAAATTTACTATTGCAATTAATAAAAAGAATACAATACCTATACCATTTACCAATTTTTAATTTAAGTGGTTCTGAAAAAAGAAAAAAATGTAGGTATTTTACAAAATAAATCTACATAAATGCAGAATCTCGCGACAAGCTTTTATATCATAAAAAGTGTGTATTGTGACAAATAAATGGGTTTAATTTAATTGAAAAAATTTATTTTTTTCTTTTTAGGGCATTTAAATAAAAGCTTTTTCTTAAAATTTTTTTACATTAATTTATTTTACATTTTTTAGTTTTTACTGTAGATGTTTTTTAATCATTTCATTTAGTATGTCATTGCTATAACCTTTTATTTGATACCCATATTGGCAAAATAGTTAAAAAAAGAGAATCCGCCATTTTTTTTAGGGCGCCATATTGAATTTTGAATTGTCACATATCTTACTATATCCTACTTGTCATTACCTTTCATTTGATACCCATATCGGCAAAATAGTAAAGAAAAAGCTAATTAGCCATTTTTTTGGGCGCCATATTGGATTTTGAATTATGTCATATATTTTACTGTATTCTACAAGTCATAACCTTTCATTTGATACCCATATCGGCAAAATAGTTAAGAAAAAGCTAATTTGCCATTTTGTTGGGCGCCATATTGGATTTTGAATTATGTCATATATTTTACTGTATACTACCGGTCATAACCTTTCATTTGATACCCATATCGTGAGAATTGTTTAGAAAAAAGTCATCCGCCATTTTGTTGTGGACGCCATATTGAGTTTTAAGGACTAAAAAAGTTACCATTTTGCATTGTCACCGGACTTCCACATGTATACAAAATTTCAGAAAAATTGATCAAGCGTAAGTGTTTCAAAATCGAGTTGCAAGATTTGTACTACACAAACACACATACAAACATACATACATTGCGAGTTAAATAAAAGCTTTTAAAAAACAACAAAATTTCGAAAAATATTTGCCCGATTTTAAAATTTTTTTTTTTTTTGAAAAGAGAAAAATTGTAGCTTTTAAATAAAACCCAACTTGACCCGTAGTACCATTTAAAATTTTTGACGGGGTAATCACCCCACTTGGAGGGTTGAACAAAAAAATTAAAAAATACCCTAATTAGATGTCCCCCTCAAAAAAAAAATGACGTGTCGCAGCAGTTTCTCCAGAACAAATTCGTTCGGGAAATAATGGGGGTGGAAACTTTTGCTTGAACCACCCTGTATGTAAACTTTATTGACGTTCTTGACAGTGTGAGAAAGTGAGAGATAGAGAAAAAGTGAAAAGGAAAGAGAGGCGCGGAGTGGGTAATAGCTCTCAGCAGCTTCTTTGATGATTTTAGCTACATCGCCCCATGAAAATCGTCAGATTATATTATTTTCGTAATCCTTAAAGAATTTCCTTGAAAATAAAAAAAAAATTTAACCGCGCTCGAATATTTCGAGGTGACGTTTTTTTTACAACTTTGTGACTTGCCTATGCTCTTATGCCACGTTCAAATCGTCAGATTATTGAAATATACACTGTTCTGCATGTACTTAACTTAACTTTTCTTAATCTGACGCGCTCGAGTATTTTTGATGATCGATTTTTTTTTACTAATCTGATCGGCTGCCCTCAACGAACGCCACTGTATTAAGGGCTCATATATGGTAAGGGTACATTACAGGTGGCAAGGTTTCTCCCCATATGATATTCTGACGCGCTCGAGCAACGCGCAAAATCCCCTCTTGGGCTCCCCTACTATAAGGAAACCTTCTGTTATAATTTTGATCCTTCCGTTAGGTTCGTTTGATTTTTAAATAAATCCTGTCAATTATTATTCTAGTAATTATTGTGTAATGTAATTTTTTTTAAATAATAAATAAAAAAAATTATTGTCCGTAATAAGTTCATTCGTGGCAGACGAGCCCAAGCAGTCACAACTACCTGAGCTCTTCTGACCTCCTCGCTGAAGGAGTAAAAGGTGATCTAACGAACTAGGCCGGTTCGTTACTTACTTTATTAGCATACACTAGTCGGCGGCGAGCTGAGCCACGACAACACACACCTACACTAGTCGGCGGCGAGCTGAGCCACGACAACACACACCCACACCCAGTCGGCGGCGCGCTGAGCCACGACAGCACACTAACCTACACCCAGTCGGCGGCGCGCTGAGCCACGACAGCACACTAACCTACACCCCTGTTGGCGGCGAGCTGAGCCACAACTGCACCGTTGGCGGCGAGTTGAGCCACGACATTACACTCACATCTCGACATCCCTACTAATCAGTCGGCGGCGAGCTGAGCCACGATACCCCCTTTTACTAACGTTTCAGATCTCTTTCAGCTACACTAGTCGGCGGCGCGTTGAGCCACGACACCACATACACATACATACCCTTACACTAGTCGGCGGCGATCTGAGCCACGACAACACAGTCACATACCCCTACACTAGTCGACGGCGAGCTGAGCCACGACACCACACATTCACATTTAAACACTTCTGACTGAAGCCGTGTTTACCAAACCTTTAGAGCTTACTTAGAAATTAAAATCTCTCCTTAGGGGCCTTTGACGCCATTCCGATTCTTCGATTGTTAATCTGACGGAAGCAGAGTGATCGACAGAATCTTTTGTACCGGAGCTGTATGAAATAAGATACAGCAGACGAGGCAGTGAAGTGAATACTGCTGGAAATAGTTGTTAAGCAAAGAGATATTATATTGCGTATTGGAGATACGAGGCACTGAGTTGCAGATCCCGAGGGTAACTACGGGAGCTTACCATGCAGATTCTAGACACTGCACCATTCCGGAAACTTGGGTTGTTAGAGTTGCGGACACAACTTCGACCCTGTGAATCCTCGTCCAGGATTCACGCCCTGCTAGCATTGTACATACGTTGGATTAACGAATCCCCATTAGAACTAAGAAGCATAGAAGATAGAAGATTTCACCAATAGATTATAAGTTTTTGACAGAACATAGCATTGTTTCTATAGGACAATATAAAACGTTTATTTTTGCAATAAACCATCGTTTCTTTCCTAGTTTAACCTGAAACTAGGTGGCGTCCGAGAAATCAACTAGGTCAAGCAAATAAATCCCTGATTAATTTCTCCGACTAACAAGCTACCTTGGCCGAATAGAAGCAGCATCTTCTATTCGTAAGTGTACAGCCCCCGGGTTGTTACAAAAAAATAATTGACTGAAATTTTTGCCACATTGGAATTGCAATGGTTTAAATGACTGGCCAACGCTGGTACTGCGCCAGCGGTACTTTTACTTAAAACATGCCCAGCGCAGCATGCTGCATCAGAAAATCATTGGGCCATTATCAGTCCGAGGTATCTATATTAGCTGGCCCAACGGTTGGCGACCGTACGCATTGCAGCGCTGGAAACGTCGGCAAAAATACATTGGGCCAGAATTGCCGTGTTAGCTGGGGGACTTCTTTTATAAGTAGCAAACACAAAAACCCGTGATTATTAAAAAAGAGAATACACATATACCAAACGACAAAAATTATCTTACATTTATTATTATACAATTTATGTAGGTATCAGAAAGAAAAAGACGTAGAGATGTAAGTACTACATTTTGGCATTGTGTTCCAAACCGCGGATTGACAGGAGTGAGGAGAAAGTAAAATAATGTTAAAATAAATTTAAATAAAATTTCACGTAAATTTTAATAGTTTTGAATTATTTAAATACATTGTTAAGGAATGGAACCTTATACAAAGGATATAGATAGGTACACAAGTTGTCAACAAATTGGCACATACATAATTAGGTACCAAAAAAAAATGGCTCAATAAAAAGCTATAGTACGAGAGCTGGGAACCAAAAACACACATCATCGAATGTTGTCATGATACAGGGTGTCTCAAAACGGGCGCCCACGGACCCCAAGGCGTGGTAGAGGAACACAAACGATTTACAAAATCAGTAACGAAAATTTTTTGTGCGGGCCCATTCCAAAGATATGGGGCTTCAAAGGTACAAACTTTGCACCCTTATAGCGACTTTCTTAAGTAATAATAAAACATAATTTACTTAATTATTGAAAGACAGGGACTTTAACTAATTATTTATTGCAAAATTTCGGTCCAATGATGTTTATTTCCCATAAAAAATGAATTTTAATTTTTAGAATATTACCCCAAAATCTATGCGGCAACAATGTCTTACCTTTTGATTTTGATTAAAGTTGCCATGCTCGTAACTAAGGGAAACTGAGCATAAATTTTATTTATCAGTGATAAGTGTCATTAATTTATTGTTTGCGTCAATTTTTAATTCAAGTTTTTTTAAATGATTCGCTTTTACTAACAAGAAATATGGTAATACGAATCCACAGCATTAAGTGCCCCAATAAAGTTCCTGTGAGAATAGAGCCGATTTGATTCAAATGGTAAAGGTGTTTAGTTTGGAGCAGCATCAGAAATTTGTAATATTTGAATAAAATAAGTTCCAATGTGAGCCCCAATGCAGAATTACTATCATTCCCCAAATGAAGAACCTCGTTAAGAACAATAATAGATGTGTTACCAGAAAAGTCTAAACTTACTTTGTTATGGCCGTAATTTTTAACAGTTTTGTTGTTATTTCGAACATACATTAGTTTTTACCAATTACGATATGATTTTATTGATTTGTTACATTTTATAAAAAAAGAAGTATAAAATTCAGCTATTCAAACTATTTTGTATTTTTAAAATTAAAAATAAACATTAACCTATTTCCTAATGTCAAGTTGAAGTTTCATGTTTGCTCACCTACTAACTTGATTTTTCTTAAACTACGCGGATTTAAACTAACAGTGTTGCCAAACTTTGCTAAGTTTGCAGCCCCATATTTTTGAAATGGGGCCCCCAATAAAATTTTTGTTTCTGATTTTGTATATCGTTTGTGTTCCTCAACCACGCCTCGGGGTCCGTGGGCGCCCATTTTGAGACACCCTGTATATTTCTTAACTTTTGTCTAATACACTGGCAGCGCTAACAGGTAGCGTATGTTTTTAACATCATAAGTGGGATATTTTTTTTTAGAGAAATAAAATAATATTGTCAAATATGAGCCTTAACACTACAGGTTGTCCCGTTGGGGCCGCGGCCGTTGATGACACGGGAACATCACTACACACCGACATAGCTAGAAACTGAAAATAACTACAGGTCGACAAAAGATTAAATTCTAACGTTGCAAAGTACTCATGTTTTTAATTTTAGGGCTTTGAACAGACTTTATGAAAATACTAGGGGACATTCTTTCACTGGGGGACACTAGGTTAGGTTAAGTTTATTATTATCATACGCATACACATGTATACCTATGTCGTCAACTGGGATTATGGTTAATTCGTTATGAATATTGAAACTTTAGTTATTTATACCTAATAGTTACTGATATAATGTCAATTTAATTTAAGATTTTGGTAACGAAAAAATAGAGGTAATGAAACAACAATAGATAATGACAATTAAACAGTACTTTTACCGTGAAACCTATAATTGCAATTTTTGTATTATGTCTTACTTTTGACGATAAATCAAATAAATAAATTAAAAAAGTACATGTTTTGAAATAAATTGTGCACCAATTTTTTTAATGAAGACAGGAATTGTACTGGCAATTTTGAAATATCCTATGAGTTAAATTAAACGAAAGGTAATTGTTTTTCGTTTATATCTTACATCATTAATGGTACTCTAGTTAACTCTTCCATTATTCTACAGAAATAGGTACCTTTTATTACCTAAATTTTTGTTTATGACCTTTGCAAAGTAAATTACTTCAATAAAAAATTATTTCTATTAAAAATAGAAACCAGTTAATTCTTACTAACTTAATTGCACTTTTGTTGAAATGTGTTATTTTTTAAAGTTAATCATTAGAAAAAGAAGTAAGGACGCTGTTGGGCCATAAGTTCTTAATGCATCATTTTTTATATAAAAGAAGACGATGCACCTAGAGAATTCAGTCTTAAGTTAGAATCTTTGGAAGCTAAAGAAGCCAAATAATGAGGGTTAGTTAATATTATGGTTTTTGAAAAGCAATTAGAACTTAAATGTTTTATAATCCCACCTGTTAATTTGAATATTTATTTTACAGTTACTATATTTTGTGGTTGTGTTATGTGTTGTCTTCGCGGCGGCTTATGGTAAGTACTTTTAAACAATTTAAGTAGGTTTACCAATAATTAATCATTTCCTCAATCACTAAAATTAGCCCAATACAAAAACAAATTAAAGATCTTAAAGCATGGTTTTCCCTTAACAGGACTCGGGTAGGATAAAGGAAACTAAAAATAGTACCGCTTTAAAAATTTCGCCCTGAAAATAGCTCAGGTTTAGCCGTTTTAGTTTTCACTGATAAAGCGCATACAACCTAGCTCTTCTTGGTCCATGATCTTTTGCCTTTATTTATATTTGGCGGTAGGTACTATTCAGAATAATTTATTTTCAGTTGCAAAAACAAACCTTATACCTACACAATGCTTTGTTTGTTACTATATAAAATATCGTATTTTCCTTTTATTCTATTGTAATCTTATTTAAATCGTTTAAAAAATTGTGCTATAATCATCAAAACCTATGTAATAGTAATTTATTCGTATACACATTTTAGCCTTGTTTCTAAACTAAACAAACGGGCATAAAATTAAAACCAACTTCTAAAGAAAACCTTTCTTCAAAATTAAAGTACCTGTCATACAAATATAAATTTCTGTGGTACCTATAACTTTATCTTTTATGACCATGACCTCATTATAAAATTTATTTTTATGGGTCAACGCAACCGATTCTTTCTTATGTATTCACCCATATCCGTTACTTGTAGTTTTATTGTGATGGGTCTTAAATTTTAAAAGAAACTTTTTAATTCTCATCCATCCCATCTTAGTTCTTTAGACCTCAGAATAAGACCATTTATAAAATCCCCGAAAGTTTACAACACTCAATACGGTTTAATAATCAATAACAAATTATAATCTTTGCTAGGTAGTATATTAACTTTATTTGTAAAATATAAAAAAAGCCTACCTAATTTACCGAGTAATTTACTCAATGTAGTTTATACTTTTTTTCGTGCAAATTAAGGATTAAATATGTAGACGCATGCATACTTAATATGTACCTATGCATTCTCATTTGTTTATCTCATTCTTTATTCCGTACCCGTTTGAAGAGTATATTACATTAGATTCTAATTTAATCTCCAACTTCTTCTGTTTTGATAATAAAAATATTTGTTTACAATTTTAGTGAAAAATAATTTATTAGGTTATTTTAATAATTTCACAACATTATCCGCTCTTAGCGTAACTGAAGATGCTTAACAGCTTAAAATGACCACGATAAAGGCTACTTATAATTTACAATCCGTATAATTTGTTATCGTGGGTAACTGAATAATATTATGTTTTATTGTTCAATGCTTACTTTTACAGATCTGCAACATCTACAATAGTTGCTCGAACAATTCAACTTTAGTGATTTTGAAAATGTCCAATTATTTTATTTAATGATTTTCACATTCCTATTTAAGTTTCATACAATATTATGTATTTGTTTTAGCTGGCGGCGGCGGAGGATGGAAATCTGGCGGGGGTGGTGGTGGATGGAAGTCCGGAGGTGGTGGAGGCCAAACTATTAAAATTATAAAAATTAGTGGAGGAAGTGGCAGTGGATGGAAATCTGGCGGCGGCGGAGGAGGAGGAGGTTGGAAATCAGGGGGAGGAAGTAGCGGGTGGAAATCAAGCGGTGGAGGAGGAAGTGGGTGGAAATCAAGCGGGGGAGGCGGCAGCGGTTGGAAATCTGGAGGCGGAGGTGGAGGAGGCGGCTGGAAATCTGGAGGAGGAAGTAGTGGATGGAAATCCGGAGGTGGTGGAGGCGGCGGAGGATGGAAATCCGGAGGAGGTGGTGGTGGTAGTGGTTGGAAATCTGGAGGAGGCGGATGGTAAACAAAAATGCATAAACATTTTGGTAGGTACAATAAATAAAATTCTGCAATAGGTAGAATATACATACAATAAAATATTAATTCTTCAAACTACCCTCTTTAAACTCTCCCAAAAGATTCAATATTTTAAATGGAGCGTTTTAGTTTTTTATTTAAAGGTTTATTGAAATCAAAGCCATTAAAAACTTTGACGATTGCAAAAAAAAAGATCAAAACCGAATTTAAATTTCCCAACGCTTACACGTTTAGATATCTAACTTCTTTTTAGATTAGTCCCCCAAAATTTCAAGTAAGAAAAACACTATAAAAATCTAGGCTGCAAGAAACCTATTTATTTGTAGCAAATTATGTATTTTTGTAAAACTTTAAATCATGTCAGTATTATTTGTTGTATACCTAAGGATAACTTAAATATGCATACTTAGTGGTACTATTTTGGTTAGTTTGGTTATAGTTTATTTTCCATTTATCTCACTATAATATTTTAAATATTTTGTATACATTTATTTTTTTGTAACTAGTGGTGAAAATGACTCATTGTGATGAAATATGTTATTGTAAAATTATTTATGTTTATTTTGAATAAAGAAATTACGTAAAAATGAGCTCTTGAATTTGCATGTTGTTTTTTATTTTATTACCATTTGGTTGATTTTACTCGTAAATGTCATAACATTGTACTATCTAAGTACAATGAAATTAATTTTAGTTCATTTCTCTAAAGGAAATGTACTATTGTAATTGCAATTTCTGAAAATTGATTTTTTTTGAAACTGTGCCTAAACGAAGCAAGATACGTGTATGTTAAGGGTGTTGGAAAGATGCTACAAATTACCGATCTTTTGATACTTGAATCATGTCGATCGGACCATCCATTGGATTGTTATTCAAAAATATCACTTTGGTGTATGTTAGGATGGATGGATGGATGTACGGAGCAAAAAATTTCTTTAACCGTAATTTACTCAATTATGGTATTAGGTAGAAGGTTTAAACTTGGCATAAGTAAATACCAAAGTCTTGTGGTCAAGATGACCACAAGGTCATACTGACTACTGGTCAAGGTTAGTAGATCTTGCATGCAAAAAAAAATCTAGCCCAAAATATTGTGATTTTTTTTTGCTTAAACATATTCTTTCGGAGAGCCCTTTGTGTTAAAACTTAAAAAAAAATTCTATGTCTAGGAAAAAAGCTATGACGTTTTCAAATGTCAATGTTTGCATTGACATAGCTCCAATACTACAATAGTTAGAGGACACAAACTTGGAGGATGGATACACAAGAGACAGGGGTTCAAGGTCATATCCTTCTAAAGGTTAATATCATTTTTATTATTAAAAAACTATGCTAAGTTAAATGCGAGGTAAATGTTAGACATGTTTCTAAAAACTCAAAACGTTGTTCTTATGTTTCGAACTTAGTAGGCCATCTTCAGGAAACGATTTATAGTTTGACATCGATTATCTCAAAGATTACAATGGTTAACGGTTTTAAACTTGGAGGATGGATAACCAAAAGACAGGAGTTCAAGGTCATGTCAAGGTCATATTGTTTGAAAGGTCAATAGCATCTTCATTATTAAAAAACTATGTTAAGTTAAATGCAAGGTAAATGTTGGACATATTTTTGAAAACACAAAAAGTTTTACTTATGTTTCGGACCTAGTACGCCATCTTCACTAAGCGATTTTTAGTTTGACTTCGGTTATCTCAAAGATCACAAAAGTTAGAGGTTTCAAACTTGGAGGATAAATAACCAACAGACAGGAGTTCAAAGTCATGTCAAGGTCATATTGTTAAAAAGGTCAATAGCATTTTTATTATTTAAAAACTATGTTAAGTTTTATGCAAGATAAATGTTGGACATGTTTTTGAAAACGCAAAAGATTGTTCTTATGTTTCGGACTTAGTAGGCCATCTTCAGGAAGCGTATTATAGTTTATAGCGTTTATAGTTTACCTTCGGTTATCTCAAAGATCACAATAGTTATAGGTTTCAAACATTGAGGATGGATAACCAAAAGACAGGATTTCAAGGCAGCATAAAAGGTACCTATAACAGCTTCCGCTTTGTATTTAATTCTAACAAAGTTTTGTTTTTATTAACGACCTTAAATGTATCATCTTTTCTTGAACTGAATTACTTCCGAAGCAAAGGTTAATAGCTATTATTTTTGTAATTGGACTGTAATTAATGAATTTATATGCTTTAATAGAATTAATCGTTCTTAAAATCAAGGCTTTTATATGGATGATATGAGAATACATGAATTGATTTGATATTTACCTGTACCCTACTGTTTTAATGCTTTGCAATAGCATTAATAAGTACTGCCAAAAGAGGTCATTAATAACAACTAAGTAGGGAATCGAGTATCAAAATAAAAATAAAATACTTCTTGCGTTCAATATTATAAATGGAAATATGATTGACCCTCATATAACCTTGATCCTCTTCTTCTTTAAGATATCTATCTTAGTTTTTTTATCTCATCAATTACATATTTTCTAAAAATAAAAATTCCCGAATTTACGAAACGCAATGCGCTAAGAAAATTTGTTTTTTTATGGTCGGTTTTACTGGACCTTTTAACTGTTCCTGAAAATCGAAGTGACTGTTTTTCATAGAAAGCACAATTTTAAACAAGGCATGGCCAACTTTATACAGGCCGACGCACTTTACATCTGCATCTACCTCGCGGCCTTTTTGACGTTATTCACATACTACTTTTCTGAAATCAAACAATATGCAAACAATCAAAAAAAGACCGCAAGGTAGATGCAGGTGTAAAGTGCATCGGCCTGTAAATTGACGTTGGTCCCGACTCCCGAACAAGGTCTATGCTACAGTTGTCAAACCCTATTTATGGCAAACAGTCACTTAGACTTTAAGGCACAGTTAGAAATGTGTGGTGAATCCGGGAATTAAAAGTTCAAATACTTATTTAAACTTAATAAAACTTGCATTTAATTAAAAGCTTTTAACAACATTAAATAACGTGCCTCTACCTACTGAATTTTTAAAATGTTATTTAAAACAATAAAATCTTTTAAATAATCAAATATGGATCGTACTGATGATATTGAAATTAACTATTATTATTATAAAAAAGATGTTGTAACGCTTTACAATAATCATAGAGATATTATGTTAATTTGATGTAGATTAGTTGGCCTTAAAATAATATTCAGTGTTAGGTAGATTTATTACTTAAATTCACAATTTTAAATGTTGATTATAATAAAAGTAGGGGCTGAGAAAAACTCAAAGCACTCATCTAGAAGGGGTCCAAGGTTTTCCTAAGATGTGCAGTATACACCACGAACTGGTATATAAACTGACCAATTAGGTAAAATTAACATTCAGTCTGTTTGGCTAAACTCAAAATGAAGGTACATACAACTTTTACCTTTTCTTAAGAAGTGCATTTTGTAAAAATATCGGTGCAAGTTTCAAAGTTTTTTAAATAATTTTTAAATAAAAATAAAAAGAAAAGGGTGAAAACAAAATATTTTTAACTAAACCAAACCAATTTGCAAGACGACAATATTTTTTGCCAAAAAGAAAATTAGAAACGATTTTTTTAACTATCTTGTTCGTTTTGCAATTTAAATTAAAGTTTTCCAAAATTAAATTGCCTTTTTCTAAATTACAATATACGGGTTCTAAATTAAAAAAAAAAAAAATAACATAAAATACTTTTTAAAGTTCAATTATTTTTATTGAAAATTAAAGTGCTACATTCAGAATTAAATTTGGAAAAAGTGTAGTAAAGTCTAGGAACACGCGGTATATATTTCCTTAAGAAATGTACTAAGATCTAATTATGAATTAAAAGATCTAATTTAGCATCAATAATACTCAATATTTTTTGCAGACATTTGTGTGCTTGTTATTGGCTGCAGTCGTCGCAACAGTTGCGCAAGGTTAGTATTCTGCATTTACTACATTATTTTTAAAGTAAATTTAAATCTTATATTATACATAGTGTCCCAAAATTAAAGCACCATATGTATAGTACGTTGTTAGGGTATGTCTATACAAATCCCAAGAAAATTGTTAAAAAAATCTCATATACCCTCGTAGATATGGAGCCAAAGTGCAAAACTTTAAACGTTAGTACCTTAAAAAAAACTGCGCATATTAAAAATAAATGGCTTAATAAATAGGCACAATCAATCTTAAACTATTTTTCTATTTTCTTACTTTTTAAATGGTTAAATAATATTTTTATATTTAATTTAATGTTACAATTTTTTTTTAAAATAAAGCTGACAATAATGTTTTTAAAATCTGATGCAGAAAGGTATGATCGAGAATCATAAATGGGGTTTAAAATGAACTTTCTTTAACAAAGTTGCCAAATTTATCGAAATTTAATCGTATTTTTCTTAGAGATAAAAAAAAGAAGTTTTTTTTAACAATTAACTAAGGATCGCACGCCCCAAAAGCGTACCATGCAGGTGGTCCGCCAATTTTGAGACATCCTGTTGTTTACTATTTTTATATCAAGTGGTAATGAATCCTGGGCTATTAAAAATAATGCTATTCATATTTCTTCATACAAATAAACTGGTTAAAATTATATTTTATAAAGTTGCGTAAAGGTACAAACAAAAAATGCTATCAATGTAAATCTGACTGCAATTCTTAGATAAACATAAAAATACCTAAACATCATATCGAAAGAAGTAATGCAGGTATTTTGCAATAATTCCGACTTAAATGGTCAAATTACACTATTAATTGTGCTGATTGCAACACTTTAATTTTGTTTAATTATTTTATAAAAACAATATGTCGTTAGAGTTATTTTTAGTACAACTATAATTAATAACAACAGAGTATTATACTTAAATTGCTAAATATAACAACAATTGTGTGGAGACCCCAACGGTACGTTAAGCGAGTATAGTATAGCGTATAGCTTATGCGAGGTCTTTAACATTAACGATGATGCATTACCCATACTATTGTAGGTACAAAGTACCATAGTACCAAGACTTTAAAGTTGTAAAAACTTAGGACCGATGTGACACCGAGTTAAATTTATGCAAAATTTAACGATGGGGCTACATTTATTTTTAAAACTACTGTCAATACCTGGTATTTATTTGAAACAGAGGCAATTTAGTATAGAATATGAGCAAAATTTTTAAACAACTCACATTCAGGGCCATTATTATACTCCTCGCAGACAAAGTCGAAAACGAGGAGTATATTGTGATTGTTTTAAAAATTCTAAAATCGTCAAAAATCGTCGTAGAGCAAAAATTCTTGCATATTCGTGCGTTTCATCGAATTTTGAACAACTTTCAAAAAATCCGTCCGTCCGTCCGTCACGTTTTTTGTAAACACGATAACTTAAGAACGAAAAACCCAATCGTGTTCAAATTTGCAGGAAAAATTGTTCTTATTAAAATCTTGGTTGGGATTGTTATTCGAAAAAATCGGATAATAACAAGGGGGATAGCGGGGCCCCCAAACTGGTAAAAAATTCATATTTCAGTTATAATAAATTTAAGAAAAAAAAAATTACCGTAATATTAAAGCCCTTTAAACTCTTTACAAAAATTATTTCAAAATTTTTTTGATCCAACCCCCCATTAGCCCCCCAATAAGAAAAAACGCCGTATTTTAGTTATTTTTTAATTTACTAAAAAAATGTTTACTAAAAAATTAAAAAAAATTCCATTCTGTATTAAAAATAATTTTTTGTATTTTTTTTTGTTAAGTTATTAGGGCATAAAAAGCCAAAAGAAAGGTTTTTAGTAATAAAAAAGTTCTAAGTCCCAGAAGTCTTGGCCTCGGTCTAGGTGGCTTTGCAAAAACATTCGAAACAAAGCAGCATCTTTATAAAGTCAAATTAAATCTTAAACGTCAGTGTCAGAATTCATATTTATGCTCTTCGCTAATAAATATTTTTTTTGCGAAAGTAAGTTAATAGTTCGACCTCTTCGCAGATTTTTGTTTTAAATTAAAAAAAATGTTGCTTTTATAAAATATTGTGATTGCTTAATTACTGCGAGGAGTATCCTATTAAATGTCGGCATTTTATAATAAATCCTAACCCACTCAATGATCTAACCCGCTAACTAGTTCTTGACTAATTTTGTCGTAGCCGTCATCTGCTAGGCCAAATTTTAAATATGTAGTTGAAAATAACAAGCAAAATTATAAAGCAATCAGTAAACAAATCTGTATAATAATAATAATGTTCCTAGACATAGATGCCATGCCGGTAATTAATCATAATTAATGGAATCTCTAAATGTTAAGTACGCGTTAATTTAAGCGTAGTTCAGTGGCGTTGAGTATCTCTTATTAGAGCTTTACATTATAAGGCACCTAATACGCTAAACTGCACATGAATTTAGCTTTAGTTTGTATAAGCACATGTTTAATATTGTGAAGGAATGAATATATACTTTATTTCAAGCTCTTGTACTTGTTTAAAGAGTCAACTTATTAAAGTATTTTAGTCGTAGGATTCATTTCAGTACGCGCTGCGCTCAAACTGAAAAAGCACCTACTCAAGCGGAAACACTTTCTTTCCGACCTAATTGTGTAAATTATTATTGTTACACCATTTTATAACTTTTACAAATTTTATCTCGGGACTCAAAGCTTTATGGGCGTCATTAAGTTGAACCTATTGACTTGGTCAAGTTTCATGGTCACAACTTTTTTATGTTAAAGTATTTTTTAAATTTTTAAGAAAATTTACATTCAACTTTATTAATTTAAACTAAGATTTTTTTCTCTACTTGTAAACAAATTAATAAAAACCATTTTTTAGCCGGATACATAAGTAGTGGCTGGAGCAGTGGTCTTGGAAGCAGCGGTTGGAATTCTGGAGGTGGAGGATGGAGCTCCGGTGGTGGAGGCTGGAAGTCTGGTGGTAGTGGATGGAGGTCCGGTGGTGGTGGATGGAGATCCGGAGGCGGTGGTGGCGGCTGGAGATCCAGCGGATGGAGGCCTAGCAGCGGCTGGAGCTCCGGTGGAGGATATGGAGGCGGTGGTGTCAAGGTTATTAAAGTAATCAGCTCCCCAAGCTATGATGGATGGAGCAGTGGCGGAGGAAGTGGCTGGAGTTCCGGCGGTGGTGGATGGAAATCTGGTAATTAAAATATTGTTTTTATGATACATTTATACATTTTAAAGATAAAATGAAATCTGTAAAATGAATAAGTACTATACATATTTGAAGATTAAAGTGATTAAATTACATTTCTTTTGCAGGCGGTGGATCCGGCTGGTGGTAATTTCCTCCTCCAAACTGCCAAGACAATATCTTTGTGATTTTTATTATCTTAAATTTTTTTTTATCATTTAACATTCCTGTATATAAACAACTTGTTTTCTTTCATCATTCTTTGTAAATATATTTTTTGAAATAATAAACAATTATTTTTAAACAGCATTTTTTTATTTTGTACGGGGTGTCGCGAATTTGATGGACCACAATCTTGCTTGTCTAAAAGAATACACAGCTGCGTATTTTAGAGATTATTAACCTTATATGCAGAGCGAACTTGATCGTTTTTTGGTTACATTAAAAAACCAAAAAAAAAATAACTTATTTGTTTTTAAAGCGAATTTAGTGATAAAACATTTAACATTATTAATTATTAGCAGCATTTCATCACCGAAAAGAAAACCAAGGTAAAACTTAAAATTTAAGAATACAGACTAATAAAATATTAAATTACATATAAAATTAACAATATAAAATGGTAAGTATTGATATAAAATTTTAAAATTTTGAATAAAAAAATCTCGAATAAAATATAATAATTTAATATTTTTAGAGAAAAAAATAACTATTATAAAGTAACAATCTATATTTTTATAATTAATAAATATTTTTTTAAATTTAAATAATTAATATGTTTGAAATAAAAAAAAAAGTTAATATTACCAATTAACAACAAATATTTTAATCTTTACAAAATAATGTTTTTAAATTTACAACAAATGTTAACTTAAAATTAAAATACATTATTTCTGCCAATAATAAATTACTTATAAAGTCAACAATATAAAATGGTAAGTATTGATATAAAATTTTCAAATTTTAAAATTTTGATTATCAAATATAATATTAAATATTTTTAGAAATAAAAACTATAACTATTATAAAGTAACAATCTAGATTTGGATCTATCATAAATATTTTTTTAAATTTAAATAATTTATATGTTTAGAATAAAAAAAAGTTTTTTTTAAATTACTCTCTCCTTAGATACGATGCCACTATTAACCTATTGATGATGAATGGCAATAAGCACGAAACACGGTGTCCAATTAATGGAATTAAGTTCTGAAAAAAAGTGTAATTAAAAATTAAAAAAAATAAATATAAATTCTTTCAATAGTTAGGAGGGAAAGGAGAATTACAAAACTTTCTAAAATATACACACTTTAACTGGTCAAAAATGTTATAAATTTTCAAAAAAGTCAAACTTACATTATACCATGTCTAATAACATAAAGAAATTTTTCATTTAACATCAAGTAGATCTTGCTACAATTTAATGGACAAATAGGGGAGCAGTTTAAAAAATTTCAAAAAATTGACGAAATTTTTTTTTATGACGAAACCGAGGACGAAACTATAAATTTTTTTTGGATAAAATTTTAAAAGCTGATTGTAGCTATTAAAAGCCACTTTTATTTTAAATTTTATTCAATTTGGACAAGATTTCGTCACAATATAGCAGTTTCAATTTTTTAGAAAAAACAGGTACCTTTGTTTTAATTTTGGGAGGGGGGGTAAACGAAATGTCACGAGATTTAACATCGACAATAAAAGGATGTTAATCCTAAATTGTAGCAAATACTCTAAGGGGCTTAAAAAAAATAAAACTCAAAAATCACCCCAAAAAAGGGGTAAAAAACAAGTTTTTCGCTAAAAAAAGGGGGTTCCCCCCAATATTTTTTGTAGAAATTTTAGGATGTTGTTATACTTGCTAATACAAACATTTTGAGAGACCGGTTTCGCTACTCGGTAACAAAACTACACTTTTTTACAGAACTTGATTCCACTAAATAGTGGGTCCGTCGGGTTCAAATTTTATAAACAATTTCCTAAAGGTGAGACTCCCGTACAATTCAAAAACCTAGTAACTCTATTTTGACAGTTCATGTTTAAATGAAGATTGTGCCAAACCTAGAGGTCTAAGGTTAGAACGCAAGCCATTTTTATATATATAAGTTTAAACATGTAGCTTTCCAAAAATGGCTTTGGTTTTAACCTTGGACCTCCAGTTTTGACACAATCTTCGTTTAAACACAAACTAATTAACTCAAGTTACTAGTACTAGTCCCTCTTGTGTGGTTTAAAAGGATAGGATGACTGTTCGGACTTTACCCTAAATATTATGTATTATTGTATTTCATCTTATTATTTTGTGCTTTATACCCTTGACTATACATATGTAAGTTTGAAATATAGTAATCTTTTAGCACATAAACGTTTCCATTAATAATATGTAGTAAATGAAATATTTATCTTTGTATTTACTTGATAACCATTACAATTTAAAGTTCAGTTATTTTACCTAGCATTTTAATGTGAATATCTAAGTGTTCCCCTAAGAATTATTGTAGGTACACACCTTTAAATTATATTTCGTAAATAAAATAATAACAAGCCGAGTAACCTGTTTATTTAAGTGAAATACTATTACATTGCATCCTTCATTTTAGATTAATTAAGGTAGTAGTACGATTGGTAACTTTATTAATAACCTTTTGCTATTTGTACAGTTTTTAACGATTTTATTGTCTTAAGGATGTATTTCAACTCTTCGGAACACGCCCAAAAACTTTAAATGTCACCAATTTATATACAACCTTGATTGTTCAATTTTAAATTACGAAACATGAATTTATTTTAACAAGATTTTACCTCTGGATTTAAATTACATTTCGTAATTTTACTTTTAAACAATAAATCAAATTAAACATGAATGGCTTACAATTTTTTTTACATTTATTTGAATATTAAGCTTTATATATATTATTATAAAGTTTCAAAAAACTAGTGTGCGTTTCCGCTCCTGCTCTGTGCACGTTACAGTCCCTTAAAGCCCCCCCCCCCAAAAATTAGTCAGTTTTTTGCGATAAATAAAAAAATGTTTTTTATTAAGTTATATCCGAACAAACTTCTGGAGGTTTTAGGGCATTATGCCAAGTTTTCTTAAAAATGGATTGGGGATCATTTTTTTGTGACTTTTTTTTTACCATAAGGGTTTAATTTTTAAACGCTAATTTAGCTTAATTTTTGGCGTTTAACCGATGAATGATGAAGAGGACGAGGGAAAAACATGTTTTAAGCTTAATGGTAAACAAACATAAAATATATAATAGCATTTTTATTAAATTTTACTTTACAATGGACATGGTATGAAGTAAATTTAAATGAGTATTTCTTGGTGAACTTTTTTAAACCTAAAAACTATTGTTATTGAGCATTCTCAAGTTTTATCCTGATAACTTAATAAAATCCTGCGGAAGCACCAGCACTGGCGTAACCTACAAAAAAAATAATAATTTATTAACGTAAGTACATTATACATACGTTACTGTAAAAGTCCATAAAGTCAGTCTTTAGATTAACGTGGTAATCTACAGAAATCAAAATATTTTTCGAACTTACTCGTACAGTAACATTTCAGTCAATAAATATGCCTGTCTGTCGGCAAATTTATTAATACCTATTTATTAAAGTATATAACATCATAAAAAGAGAATTTTGACAAACTTACTTCCAGCGGAAGCAGAACTGCTTGCTGCTGATCCAGCTGAAGCATATGCATTAGCTTTGGCATATGAACCGGATCTTGCGGCTGCTTGTGCATTTTGATATCCTAAATTGGCACCTGCATTTCCAAATGAAATTCCTTTGTTAATTATTGTATCCAACAAACCCTTAACTTGGTTAAAATCTCCACTATTAGATCCACTTCCAAAACCAGATGGAATAAATGAAATCTCTCCTCGAGGTCCTCCAAAGGATTGATGATGATGTTGGTGACCATATCCTCCATAGTTTGTCCCTTGAACGGATGATGCTTGGCGAGATCCAGACTCAAACTTTCCAGCATTAGATGAATGGTAAAGCTCTTTTAGAGTATTTGTTTGTGGATTAAGCTCATAGAATGAAAAGGTTGGACCAGAGTCACTGTTTGAGTTATATGAGCCCGAGGTAAATTTTACGTTACCTCTTCCGGAATGCAGGCCTGCTGCGCTTCCTAAAATGTAAGTTAGTTAAATATTGGACTTTAGTTATTCTTTATAGTACACTCAATCTGTCTTAAATAATGAGGGTACATCGACAAAATGTAGGGTCGATCATCATATAAAAAAGGGCCGCCTTTTTTTATATGATGTAACTGGATGTCCAAAGAGTAAAACTTGGATTGGCGTATATCTACCTGTTGCAGAAACGGAGTTATGGCCCCCCAAAGGCGTGTCCTCTTATTTGCGTACACCCAATTTGCGTACATACCCAATTTGCGTACCTAAATGGTCAAAAACGAAAAGGTTAGAGGTAGTGAGTTTTTTTACCTGGGTAAAGTCCAATATGCATATTTTTTTTTTGAATTTCAGGGTTAGACTGACTTTTATAAATGGGGGACATTTTTCCACTGGGGGACATTAGGTTAGGTAGGTTAGGTTAAGTTTTGCTGCTAAAATGAAAATATAAACTCTAGCTATGTCGGTGCCTAGCAGTGCGTCCAAAATTGTGTGCATTACACTGAAGGACATATTACTAGGTGTTGATATGTAAAAAATGTATCAACACATTATCAGAAAGTAGTTTAAAATTATTTGATCTTTATACTAAATAAAAGCGAAAAAAATTATATCTGACTTCTGCACATAAACATCTCAAATTAAATGAGAATCCTTTTCTTACTGCAGGTAAACGGATTAACTCTTACTTAATGACTATGTACGCGAATTGGAGAGTATTTTGGAATGTACGCATATTGGATGTACGCAAATAAGAGGGCAAAGGACCCCCTTTAATTCATCACGGTGGAACTGCACCAAATTTTGGAAATAGCTGATGTCAAATGAGGTTTTAAAAATATTTTTATAAAAAGAATGTCTTTAAAAAAATTCCTTCACCCCCTAAATAGCCCCCAAAGAGTAATAACCAATCACGTTGGATTTACACCAAATTTTTCAGGCCCTACCAGGAATTTTGTCGATGTCCACATACGGATTGACTGTACTATTAGGCTTAGCTAAAATAGAATGCACGTCATGAATGCTTTCTTCTCTATCACAGCAAGAAAACGAAAAAAGTATAAAAAACTTGCATCTTTGCACTTTGTTTTTTTTTTTAGATTTTAAAAAACACCTGTTTATTTGTAATTATAGTTCGTCTTTTACCTGAATAAGATCCAGATGACTGTCCAGAACCATGTTTTTTACATCCCTCTCCGCAGGAATACCCTCTAAAATCACCAACTTTATCACCACCACCAACATTTTCATTTTGTTGGCCTTGTACGCCAAAATTGGAAGAACCACTGCCAGAGTAGGTGCCTGTAGGACTAACTGAAGGCTGCTGCTCTACTGTAGGAAACTGGTCTTCATTCCTTACCAATGTATTCACAGGAGATTTTGTAACTTCGGGGAGGTTACTTGCGACAGATGCTTGTGCTTGGGAGCTACGACGATCATCTTCATTAGTTCCAAAATTTTCCTTGTTTTGTGTACCGTAAGATGCAGGAACATTACTTCCTTGTCTGTTATTACTTCGGTCTTTGTCGTAGAAGTAATTTGTTTTATCGTTGGTGTCGAAATACCAACCTCCATCATTTTTATATTGTCCTCTATCAGATTTGGGTGTAGTGACAATTGATGGTTGAGTTGGTCTTTGACTTTCTACGGTTTTGTCCAAATCTTTAGTAGGATTGTAAATTTTGGGTTCGTTAAGGACAAATTTGGGAGGTGAGCCTAAATATCCCTCATCTATCGTACCAAGCGGTGCAGAGTTGCCTGATGTTAGACAATTTAGCCCTTTGCATGTGCTTGTTAAATTAATCGCAGGTCTTGGGCCATCTTGGCATTCCAGACCTTTGCATTGAGTTGCGCTTGGTCTAGAACCTGTTTTATCAAAATCTGTAGTAGGGTTGTAAGGTAGACCTGATTTTCCTTGGTTTAATGTTCCAAATGAGGGGTTTAGACAATCTAACCCTTTGCATGAAGTTGGATTTGATGGTAAACCGATTACAGGTCTCGGACCATAAAATGTATCAGTACTTCTACTAGTTGTAGTATCTTTTTGATTGTTACAATTTGGACCAGAACAAGCCGTTACCACACCGGAAGGATATTTATCAGCAGGATAGTTTGTTCCGACAGATTCAAACTGTGAAAAAAAGTTTTGTGTAGTACTTTCTGGAGCCGACTCTGGGTTGGGTCGAGAGGTGTACTCTGGACAATTAGGACCGGAACACGCTCCAGATGTTTTTGTTCCGTAGTTACCACCATTTGCCCCAGAATTTTCATATTGTCCTGAATTAGAAATTGGTCTGATTACATCCTCGGGGCATCCATAATCCGTACACCCTCCATTTTGACGTACTTTTTCTATAGTTTGACCACCACTTTGTAGCGTTGATTGTTCAACTTCTTTATTTCCATAAGTTCCCAAAGGCGGGTACAGAGGTAAATTTACGGTGGGAGTAACTTCATTTAGTTTGTTGTCGAATCCTTTGGTAGGTTGTGGTTGGTTCGTAGATGGAGGTACATTTGGTGGAGTTTGAATAGCAGGTTGATTAGCGATTGTGCTTCCTGTTGACCCCTGATTATGGGTTTGTTTACCTAAAAAGTTAAGTATTATTCGTTAGTTCTGCATCCTTTTTTTAGTAATAATTTTTAATACAGAAGTATTGCAAGGATATTTAAATGCGCTGTTGGGTTTTAAGATGTCTTTGGGAGTATTAAATAAGTTTTGATTTACCTCCTCCAAATATATAAGATCCAGACCCACCAACATTTTTAGTATGTGTACTTTGACTATGCGTGTTTGCGTCTTTGTAGTCATTAATACTTCCATCTCGTCCGGGGAAAAAGTTTTTATTATTTTTCCAAACATAAGACCCAGAAGCGGCTCCACTAGAACTCCCAAAGCTATTAAAAGGTTTTACTGAGCTGGCGGGCTTGAAATCATGAATACTGCCATTGGGACCTGGGAAAGGTATTTTGCAACATCCTTTCGTACCACCTCCAGAATAAGTTCCACTGTAACTAGCGCTACTTGAACTAGCAGCACTTTCGGCATGAGAAACACTTTGTTGATTGTTAAAATTATATTGTTGCTTTCCTGAAAAATTAAAAAATGTTCAGCATAAAGATTCATAATCTTGCCTACGCTAAGGATATTTCAAAAATTCTTTAAAAAAACCCTGGAATGTTTCAAATTTAATAAGCTGTAGTAAATTAAGCTTGTTTTCCTTTATGGATGTATGTAAGTTTTAATTAACTCAGGTAATTTATACATAATTAAGGTGCTATTATATTATACAGGGTGTTACCAAATAAGTAGGAAAAAATTCAGGGGGTAATTTCTGAACCCATTTTAAGAAAAAAAGTTCATATGAACATGTGTTCGAAAATCCTTCGTTTTGGAGATACAGCTCCCCCAAAAACCCCTAAGAAATTAGTTTTTTCGCTATAATTTCGAAAAGAATAATTTTTCCAAAAAATTTTATAGAACCTATTTGATTTATCTAATTACTAGAAATATTTGCCCCTTTGTAAAATTTAAAAAAACGGGTTAATAGTGGGGGCCCTTAGGGGGCTGTAAGAAAAAAAAAAGTCAAAATCGGGCATATGTTTATAGGAACTTTTTTTCTTAAAATGGGTTCAGGAATTACCCCCTGAATGTTTTCCCACTTATTTGCTAACACCCTGTATACCTAAACTAAAAAAATACAAAATTTTTGAATTAGCGTAATAAATGCTGCAGTGGGTTTCCATCCAATTTTAAAGAAACTTTATAACTTTGTTTTAAACTTACCACCATATGTTCCACTATTTGTTTGTTTATTTGGCACAAAAGGAATACTTTGAACATTATTCAATCCACTATAGCTATGTGGCACAGCCGAAGTACCATCTACATGCAAGTCACCTCCATAAGAGAGTGAACTGCTGCTGCTATACGCTATAAGAACAAAAACAATGAAAGTGGTCAATTATGTAAGAACTCATTAATGCATCTTTGACCTAGAGAATCTCGGCTTTGGTAATGTTTTATTCAAAGATCGTTTAAAACTTACATGCAGCGTGGGAGGAAGCTTGAGAACTACCTAAAAAAAAGAAATGAGTTATGATTGATGCTCTATTTTTAAAGGTGTTGAGGGCAATCCAAAAATTAATTACTAATTAAAACAATTTGTTTTAAATGATTCCCTATTTCCGCCATTTTCACGTTAGTATTTTGAATTTTGTGTTGGAAAACAAAATATTAATAGACTTTACCTTTTAATCTATTTTTTATTGACTAATAATTTTGTATTTATTTTATAATAATAATTTATTCAAGAAAATTCGATTAAAATACATTGCATGAAACTAAATCTAATAAAAATTATTTTTCCTGAACAAATACACCAAGTGAGAGCCAGGGTTGGCAAATATCATGATATTTATATAAATATCGTATCAATCGGATATTTATGATATATATCAACAAAATTTAAACATGTTTGTATTCACTTATTTTCTATTAAAAACGCATATAAAAAACTCAATACTTTTAAACTAATAAGATCAAAAAAGATATGATATGTGTATTTATAATTTTAGATTCACAGGAAAAATATTTCCATACATTGTGAAGATGCTTCATAATTATTATTGCAGAATTATTAGTTAAAATAAAAAAAAAGTAACCTCAAAACGGTAGCGAAATAAAATCGAAGGAATTTTCTTGCAATCTTGAATACTTGTATCTGCTGCCATTTATGAACTTTTTTTCGAAAATTATAAATATCATGATATATATCTTTGATATATATCATCGTGCCAACCCCGGTGAGAGCTATGAGTGATAACTTAATACCACTCATAACTCCACTCGTCCGTGCATACAAAAAAGACATATATACATTATGAAAACAATAACAAAATAAACAAGAGCGGGTTAGATCGGTGAGTGGGATAGATCATTTAAAAAGTTAAACTTCGCAGATAGCTTATTTTTTATAACTATTTTTTTTATTTTTATATAATTGTTACACATTCTATATGATACTCTTCGCAGTAGATGATTAAAAAGGTGAATTTTTTATTTTATTAAAAACAACGTAAAACTTATTTTTTTGTAAACGGGTGGGGATGCAAAAAAATTACCAAATGCTTTTTTATAGGGAAAAATACAATCTTTAATTTTATTTAGAAAATTTTTTTTCGTAAAGTTGATATTAAGGAAAATATGAATTTTTTTCTACTTTGGGGGTGTTTTTAACCCTCTATTTATTACTTGATTTTTTCCAAAAACAATAGGGCTCTTCCTCTAAATGGGATTGATTTTTGTGTTAAATCTCAAGTTGATCCGATAAACCGTTCTTGAGTTATGGTGGTCACAAATTTCGTTACAGACAGACGGACAAAAAATAAAAGTCTTAAAAAGTCATGAAACGAACGAATCTGCAAAAAAATTTGCTCTAGGATGAATATTAACGATTTTAGAGAAGGTCCGAGTAATCGGAATATACTCTTTTGCGAAGAGTATAATAACAGACGATTGCAATTAATTATCAATAGCAAACACCTAAGAAATCCTCCCGGTGGAGCCAAAAAATATAAATAGTAAAATATTTGTTTTCTTTTTAATTTTTATTTTTGTTTATATTTTTTATTCCTTCTTTTTTAAATTTATAATTATTATACTCTTCGCAAGAGTATATTGCGATTACTCGGACCTTCTCCAAAATCGTTAATATTCATCCTAGAGCAAAAATTTTGTAAACCACTATCTAGATGTAACATTACCCCTTCTACTATTTTATACACAGGTAATGCTTCCGCGAACTTGAACTTGTAAGATTTATATTTAATAGGCGTGAATAACAATCATTTTTAACAGACAATTACATCATGAACAATATCGATACAATGTCATTTACTCGTACATTATTAATAGCAGGTGGTACTTAAGTATTTGTCAGATGTATTTAAATAAAAATCCCAGCTAAAATTGTTATAAACAAAACACAACATAACAACACTATATTTAGCCTGCTTGCTATAAAAAAACAACAATGAACGTCAATTTTGATGCTGGGATTCAATAAGTACCTAGATCGTGATATTTATTTTGTTCCGGTTAAATATGCTGGACATTTTATTTTTTAATAGTTGATAACTTACTGTAACTACTGCTAAAACCATTTTTACTTGTCCCGTATTGGTATGCTGGAAGAAAAAATTGAATTAAAATGGCAAATCATTGTAAACAAGAATGGTATAACAATTAATTAGTTGTATATTGTTATGATTTCAAAATATAATGTGTCTAACCTTAAAGATGCCAGTAAAATATGTATATTTAATTGATTCATAACAAAAATTTCTTGGGAAAATTTTTGCTATCTTTGTTAAATTTTACCGCATACAAGCCGAATAACAAAATAATTCTGTGATCATTTAATGCTGAATTCATGATCTTTTTATTCTAGAATTTCACTGTTATATTCTTTAGTGGATGTATGCCTGTTGCGCCGATGGTTAAATTTGAGTATACAAAAATAGTGTGTATTGCGCCACTTTTATGATACCTATTGTTTTGGGTCATTTCGTATATCTGGTTTGCATCTGTTTAATCCCTTTCTTTGTCAGCCCAACAAATTAGTCATTAGTCTTTATTTTACGGCAAATCTTACCCTAACCTAGTGTCCCCCAGTGCTTTTGTAAAATTATATCTAAAGCCCTGAAATTTAAAAAAACAAACTAGAGAAAAATTAAGAGTCCTTGTCAGCACATTACCTACCAAGACAATACATATCTAATAGCGGAAAACGGAAAGCTACTGATAATATCACCGAAAAGCCTACAAAAATTGTAAGACGGGAAATTCAACAAGTCCCAGCGTTTATTCGTGATAGTTAGAATATACCTGAGATCGACACACTTTCATACAAAATGTGTCAACACAATATTATAAATTTTGATATATGAAGAAAAAAAAGACTAGTACTATTATAAAAAGGTATGCTAAGAAAATAACCCAAAAATGTTACTTGTTTTAATGTTTTTTAATTTAGAATATACCTGTAAATGTTTTTAAATCGAATTTCCTGAATCTTTTTTACCTGGGTATGCTTAGCTCCTGGTATAACAATTGACCTTTTATAAACAATAGCGGCGCAATGCAAACTATTTCTGTATGACCAAATCGGCGCAATACCAAGTGTTTTCTTAATCACCGGCGCAATGCAAATACACCCTCTTTGGTATATGAATCGATTTTATGATTAACTTCATAATAATTGGGGATAAGAAATAAAACACTACTATCGACTGCTTAGATTGTTTGACAATTTCTTTTAGTTTAATGTATTAAATGATCACTTCCTGAATGCACCATTACAGCAGCTCATTAGTACATTTGACAAATGATGAACTTGATGTCAAATTCAAACGGATCAATAATCTGCCTTAAATTTTCAAATTAATTACCGATTAATTTTTAAAAATTAAATTTAAATTAATTTTAAAATAAAATTATAAAATCACCAGACCTGTACTGTTTGACTGATATTAAAATTAACACACAATTAAATTGGTTTACTGTTTTACACCAGAGTGCCAAAATGTCAAATTGGCAGATTTGTCGCTATAGAGTGACGCCATGCATTATTCCATCTCTGTTATACATTAGGCCATATCCATACCTCCAAAAATTTCGCCATTCTTGCCTCCAATATTATAAATTATCGACATAGAGAAATGGCGTGGTAGGGTCAGAGGATTCTCTATGTTGCTACTACGCCACGTCTCTATGTCGATGGTTTATAACATGTTTTCTATAAGTTGCCAAGAATGGAGACATTTTTGGAGGTATTGATACGGGCAATTATTGTAATACGCCACATTAGTGTCGCCAACAAAGACAAAATCACTTCGTAGTTTCCATATGGTTTTAACGTTTTAAGAATTACTTCGACATTTACTTTTTGACATGAAAACTAGGATGCGATTTTGTCTTTGTTGGTTTCATATTTTGTCATCACTAATATGGCGTATTGTTGTCACTTTTCTTTTATGTTGATGACAGAGATGGAATATCTGTTAATTTGACATCCAGGCACTCTATTTTACACCACTTCTGTTTAAGCATAGGTATTTCACTAATTATAAAATTTTGTCTGGAATAACCCATTTGGAATTTTATTGTCCGATGATTACTGATTATTGACCCTAATAAAAATGAAATTTACTAGTGTTTTTCTCAAGTATGAGCGGTACGAATTTTAGAATAAAATTTGGGGCAGTCATATGTATAAGAATTTTGATTGGTAAAAACAAAAATTTTATTAATAGAATGGTATTGCAAATAATGCTAGTAAATAACCATTGATTTTGGTACTTTTTAGCCAATTTTTCTTATTACAAGTCTTTTGGGTCCAAGAATAGAGTAACTAAATTAGTTATTTTATTTTGATTATTGTTTTAAAATTAGATTTTATTTACTTTAAATTCATCTGCCTAGATATTTATTTGTTCTTTGACAAAAATTTCTTCTATCGATTGTTTCGGTAAATAAATTTTAACGTAAATTAGATCTAATTTTGGAACTTGTCTATATAAAAATTGTTTTGTTGACGATATTTTAAAAATGTTGTTACCACTGATTTACTTGTTTGAAAAATAAAAAACCAGGGATCCCTCAAACAAACTTATCAAATTTTATATTACTGATATATAGTTGCGTAAAAAATAATGAATAAATTTGTTGCAGTGTAAAATTTTCATTTCACAAGATGTTAAATCACAAGAAACTCTTTTTTTTAATTTTATTCACAATTCACTAGAGGCAAAACACTTACTCTTGTTGATAGCAACGATGAGGATTAACAATAATATACTAAAATTATGTTTCATGGCCATGCAGGGGAATCAAGAGATATAAAAACTAACACTGGCGCAAGTTCGCCAAGTCTTGATGACTGGAGCATTAAATATCCTTACCATAGTATTTATATTAGTCGTATAGATCAAGTTTACTCCATAGCGAAAAACCTCAAGGAACTGTGGGTTGGTGCCATATCCTTATTCATTATCATTCCATATTTTTCGCAGTAAAACGTAAATTTGATTTTTGGATATGTCCGGTGATGCTTTTATGGTATTTTTCATATTTGTTTGTAAATGTTTAAGTAATATATTATTATTTATGAATAGTGGTTAAAAGCATATGTAAATCAAAAGCATGACCACAAAGAATAAATGTAATTAATGCTAATTGTGTTATTTACAACACAAATTACATACTGACAAAAATGATACAGGAAATTCCAATAATGTTTATTTTTATACTTAGGGTGGGTATAAAAATTTAGCACCGATGCTAAAGTAACATCAAAATTTCAATCAAAATCACTGTCAAAAACTGACTTAAATTGAAAAGAGTAGGATCTGAATGTCTCGGTTTACATGGTTCTGTTTGCAAGTAGTTTTTTTTTTAAGCCTAACCCCTTTTGCGATAAGGGGGTTGCAACTCTTAAGGTAAAAGTGTGTTTTGAATTTTTGATAATGGGACTGATATCATAATTTTCATAGAAAGCAAACGTAAATTTTTAGCCCCATAACTTAGTAGATGGACGAATTTTATTAAGAATTATTTTTTTAAAGTAAGAAATTAACGGCACCTCATTGGTTTACATTAAAGTCTGTCATTTGTCAAATTAAAATGTACTAATAAACTACCTTAAATTTCTTACTTCAATTGATTCTCGTGAAATAATCTTGTCAAATGTCATTTTTGCTCTGAATTTTTTTTAATAAATTTCTTAAAACTTCCCACTTGGTAATCAAATCTTACAAGGTCACTTTAATTATTATACTCTTCGCAAAACTAGGTCCGAAGAGTATATTGCAATCGATACGAAAATCCTAAAATCGTCAATTTTCATCCTAGAGCAAAAATTCTTGCAGATTCGTGTTTTTCATCGAATTTTAAAAACTTTGAAAAAATCCGTCCGTCGGTAGTCGGTCGGTCTGTAGAGTGTCACGTTTCTTGTAAACACGTTATCTTAAGAACCAAAATTCCAATCCAATTCAAATTTAAAGGAAAAATCGATCCCCATAAGAGAAAGAACCCTATTGTTTTTGATAAGAATTTGAATACTACAAAGCCCCCGTTTAGCCCCCCAAATGAAAAAAAAATCGTAGCTCGACTAATATTAAGTTTCCAAATAAAATTATTCGACGTAAAACATAGACAATTTAATTCATCACCAAAAAGTATTTTTTAGTTTTTTTTGTCCGACTCCCCCCTTACCCCCCAGCACAAAAAGACATCCTATATCCGTTATTATTCAATCTACAAAAAAAATATTTTTTAAAAAATTAATGCAAATTTAATTTTCTATAAAAAAAGTTGGTATATTTTTTGTAAAGTTAGCTAGTAAGGTTAAAAAAACAAAAAATAAAATATTTCAGTAGCAAAAAAACTTCTAAGTGCAAATCGTGTCACGCGTCAGTCAAGAAGGCCATGCCAAAAATATTTCAAACAAAGAAACAAAAACAACTGTCAGAACAAATAACCTCAAATATGTTAAACGTCAAAACTGACGTTTGTCCTCTTCGTTAACAAACTTTTTCGTGTTTTCTGTTATTAGTTTGCACTCTTCGCAAATAAATAAAAAATATGTTTTATTTAAAAATAGATATTATCTCATAATAGTTTTCTTGCGAAGAGTATAGTATAGAATGTGTAGCAATTATATGAAATATTGATTTAGCTTTGATTTAATAAATATAAAATTACACATCTATACCGAATCCGAATTCTATTCGAGCAATTCATTTGCGAAGAGTAACTTTTACGCGTTTCGACTTCAACCCGTTTCGACTTCTACCCATTCTAGTTTAATTAAAAGAAAAGTAAAGACGATGAGCCTAATAAAGCAAAAAAAAACATCGAGGATGATACAAGCAAAAAGGTATTTTTGTTTATAATTCTTTAAAAGTACTTACCTTACGTGTAATAATGATTTCTGAAAACCGAGGTTTGACTTAGGTTCTTAAATACCAAAAAAAATAATTTATCTAGAAAACTGTTTTTTTTTTAAGAAAAAGCAATCTACAATGCAAGTTATACTGAAATTAAGTCCGAAATTTTCGAAATAAAAAGACACATGGTTAAAATGCACAATGAAATTTTGGAAATATAATAAAACAATTCAGCCAAGAAATGTTAAATAAGATTCAAGGTAACATGAATTTAAGTTTTATCTACAATATGTATAGCTACATTATGTTTGTGAGTGTGACACCCTGTTTTAGGGATAAAACAAAACGTTTACTGTAATTTTAAAATTTGTTTTCCTAGAATTTCAAAATCCAATAGTTTTAGCTATGGGGGTTTTGCCAACCCCATATGAAAAATTTGTTCGTGTTAAATTCAACGGTCCAACGGACAGGTATGGCAAGTGATGGTATATTCCAAGGAGGATCTTTTAAACAATCTTCGAAGAATATTCAGTCTCGGTGCAAAGTAAAGCAGGTCCTAGCGGCATTCAGAACAAAGTAGGTTCTAGTCGTTCCCATACGAGTAATAAAGAAAACCGTTTAGATGCGTTAGAAAAAAGCAATGCTGAGCTAAAATCTTTGGTAGAATCTGTCTTAAAAAAACTGGACAATTCAAATTCGTAGTTTGAAAGTTCGAAACAAGAGAATGATCATTCTTCGGCAGAGGATGACTATTCTGCCTGGGCAGCCCCGACTCTAAGTGAAAATTTTTCCTTAAGCTTTGAACCCTCTACAAAAGAACAAGAGCCATCCATACCTGCTTCGAAACCAAACATAAAGTTACAGGGTTTAAATTGCCAGCTTTGGGTCAAAAATCATACAATAAAATACGCTACGCTGATGTTCAAAAAAAGTTACAAGCATCTCCTGTATTTTCTGCTTTGCAAATTAATTCACAATTGGAGAGTTCCGCTCAACCATCCGTTTTAAGCTTTACTTTATCTAAGGCTGATGCAGCGTTAGGAACAGTTCTGCATGGTTTGTTCTTGCAACGAGAGGCCTTTTCAACAGGCATCCGGAATTTAATACAAAAGCATTCTAATCTAAATTCTGACGTTGACGAACTTTTGGTGTATCCTGCATCCGATTTTAGATCACTTTCGGATGATCTATTGCAGTTTGTTTGTGAACGTAGGTCTGAGATCATAGAGCAAAGAAGAAGGATGTTTAAACCTCAGCTAAATGAGCATGCTGCAGCTTGTTTAGAAGCGATTCCGCCATCAAGTTCCCATCTATTTGAAGAGGAAGCTTTCTCTGAATTTTTTCTTAAATACGAAAATTTTTTCGTAAACCATACGATAACAAAAACAGATCTTTGTCTACTTCCCAAAAATTTCGTAAAACAAATGAATATAAATCAAAACAATCAGGAGGGCCGAATAGATTGCAAAAGCGGAAATTTGCTTCAAATGGAGACGTACAGCAGATCCAACTAGATCTCAAAAGCGAAAGTTTGACTATAAGGACGAAAGTTCCACAAATAGGCGTTTTCGACCCCAGGGTAAACGTTTGTGACTCAAAAATTCCGTTTATAGCAGGTCAACTAAAAATGTTTCATCGTCAGTGGAAGGAGTTAGGTGCACCAAAAAGTGTTTTAAACATGATCACAGGCTACTCAATCCCATTCGTACAAAAACCTCCTGTGGTAACCTTTTCCCAAGTCGACTTCAATCAAAATTCAAGACCGAGAGTATGAAGCAGGAAATAAATTTGATGTTGGAACAAAAAGTCTTGGTCAAGTGCCAAGTTGCTTCAGGCTTCCTATCAAAAATGTTCTTGGTTCCAAAATGGGATGGAAAGTTAAGACCAATTTTCAATTTAAAAGGTCTAAACAAATACCTAACTCCTTTAAAGTTCAAGCTGATAAGTCACATGAGCATTCCAAAATTTCTCCAAATAAACGATTATCTTGCAGAAATAGATATTTCTCAGGCCTACTTTCATGTTTCTATAAAGTCATCAAAGATTTTTGTGCCTAATTTCCGAAACAGAAATTTTTCAAATGACTTGTCTTTCTTTCGATCTGGCCACAGCGCCTCGAGCTTTTGCGATAATCTCCAATTGGCTGGCGAGTTTCCTAAGGCAAAAAGATTTCAGAATCATTGTTTATCTGGACGATTTTCTGATAGCAAATCAGGACCCATACAAATTAAAGCAGCAAATAAAAGAGGCTGTGGAAATTCTAAGGTCGTTAGGCTGGACTCTAAATCAAAAGAAAACGACGATAAATCCCTCTCAACAGGTGGAATACCTAGGAATTGTTTGGAACACATCAAAAAACATGATTTTTCTGCCACAAAAAAATTTTAAATTTAAAAAACGAACTAAAACAAATTTTAATTTCAAAAAAATGGAATTGGACTTAAGCAAAAAGAACTAACTAAACAGTCGGTACCTTCAGCGAGCAAGTCTTTTGCTCCCAGATTACTTACCGAGAAAAAGTTATCGCATAAATTCAGAAGCATTAAGGAAGATTTTCTGGTGGCTTCGAAATTTGGATAAAAGTCGATTGTTGTTCCCAACTTCTCCAGATGCATTTCTGACGACAGATGCCTTCGATTTGGGTTGGGGGTCCCAGTTAGAAAACATTTCAATAAGTCAAAAGGGGTTTTCCATTGCTCACGGATCACAGGGATCCATTAAATCATAATCCGAACTGGACCAATCATAATGACTCCGTGAGAAACGGAGTCTTTGTGATTGGTCAAGTTCGGATCATGATCCTGTGATCCGTGAGCAATGGAAAACCACTAAAAGTGGAAACCCAATCAAAAACATTGGCACATCAATCGAAAGGAACTTTTCGCAGTCTTCTGGTGCAAACAGACAATCGAACAGTGATTGCGTACATGAAGAATCAAGGGGGGACGAGATCAAAGCCTCTCTTATGTCTAACAAAACGATTTCTGCAAATATGCAACGCACACAAGATCCCTTTGATTCCAACATACATTCCGGGAATACTCAATACATGGACAGGCAGTTTTTCACGGAACAAAATTCCACCGGAATGGCATCTATTGAACGAAGCGACCCAGATAATTTTCAAAAAGTAGGGTGTTCCGCAAATAGATCTGTTTGCATCCAAACGTTCGAAAGTGATTTCAACTTATGTATCTCTGGATGCAAACATCCTGGGTCTATTCCTTCGTTCGAGGGGATTTATTTTTCGAGGCCTATGAACCCATTGGTTCCTTACCTCAGTAACAATTTGGGGAGGGGTGGCTTGGGTCTGAGCCCTGGGTAGAAGGATTTTTTTTTTTTTGGGTATGGGTTTGATTTAATGGTATGTTTTTGTTTTTTTTGGGTGTGATTTTGAGGGGTTGTTTTATTTAAGGGTTTGGGTGTTTAGGATGATGATGCTTTGTTTGAATTTGATGTGTACTGTTAGATCACCCTGTGGTTGTGGTTCGTATTGTAGGGTTTTTTTTTTTTGATTTATTTTTAGGCTCCCCATTTGGGACACCCCCAAGAGCCACCACCCCCATCGGAAGACACCGATGCCCGCATCGCGACCGAGGTCGGGATGCGGGCACCAGAGTCTCCGTCATTAGGGTGGGGGAAGTTGTGGTTGTTCCATTTGAAGGGCCATGGTTTGATTATGCTTTTGGTTGGTGGTAGGAGGGTAAGAAGTGTTTGTTGCGTTTTTTTTTTTTTTCGTTTTTTGGTTTTTTTTTTTGGTTATTTGGGACACCCCCAATAGCCACCACCCCTATCAGAGGACACAGATGTCCGCATCGCGACCGGGGTCGGGATCCGGGCACCGGTGTCCTCGTCATTAGGGCGGAGGAAGTTGGGGTTGTTCCAACTAGAGGGTCGGGTGTAGTGAAGGGGTAATAAGGGGTTCTGTTTTTTTTTTTTGTTTTTTTTGGGCGGTGGGGGGGAGGTGTGGGTAGTGGTTAGTGGGACCTGCCGAGGCGTCCAGCGTCGGCAGATAAGGTGAGAGTGTCCACATCGCGACCGGAGTCGGAATGTGGACACCGACACTCTCTCCGGCTTGTTCATGGGCGACTTGGCCTGGATGCAAAAGATCCGAAGGCGGTATTTGTAGATGCCTTCAGCCGAAAATGGGACTTCTCGCTGGCGTGGATCTTTCCCCCACCATTTCTTATTCCAAGAATCCTTCCGCATCTGAACAATGCCAAGGGAAGGTACATTCTAGTAGCTCCAAAGTGGGAAAAAGTGTTTTGGAGATCGGACATCAAATAGAGAGCCATAGCACCACCGTTGAAAATAAAAGACCTCCACCACAATCTAATAAACAGCATAACTCTACAACCAGTAGTTCAATTGAAAGCACTGTTTTTGGAGGCCTGGCTAATACAGGGTGGGCCGATTGCGTGAAGGCTTGGTCTCCTGAGGATGTTAATTTATTAGAAAATTCTTGGCGTAAATCTACCTTAAACTAAACTTATGCAGCCCCCTGGAAGTTATGGCGGTCTTGGGCCAACAGCAAAGGAATAGATAGTGTAGATCCTGATCCAGGAGATGTGGCTCAATTAACGCGCTGAAAAGAACGTGAAGACAACTTAAATTTTTGTCCAAGCATAGCCATGCAATTTGGTGAAATTTCCACTTGTAAGATAGAACAGATGTCAAATAACTTAAATCAAAATTAATAATTATGTGTATTAAAAATGTAGTTTTCGGCTTCTTAGGAACCTTAGGCATCTTCTTGATTTTGCAATTAAAAGGTGCTGACATAGTTAAATTTTATAAACAGTTTAATTGTAGTTCTGTAGCAGATTTTGGTTAAAAAAAACAAAATGTATCTTGTTAACACATAAATTTAACATTTTGACGTTTTTATCACATAACCTAAAAATATGTTTAATATCAAATCTGACAGTTTTACCAAATTTCAAAGACTACTTGATGGAGATTCAATTGTTTTTTGCGGATAGATGTGTCCCTACCTGATGTAGTTTCAGAGCCTTAGGCTCAATATCTTGGTCTTCTGCATAGAACTAAAAAGTTCTCCCACAGAACTATTTTGGTTCATAAGTCAGCTCCTATTAGAAAATATGTTTGGGATGTAAATAATTTAGTAAAGTGGATGGAGTCTGAGGTCATAGATATGAATAGCATTTTTCAAGTATCTCGTCGATTAGCTATCATTCTTCTACTTTCTTCTAGAAGAAGAATTCATGACTTAACTTTATTGAGAATTGATTCTCCAAACTTGATTTTTGAAAAAGACTCAGTAACGTTTTGGCCGTCATTTGGTTCAAAAACTGATTCTGTGACGTATCGTCAATCTGGGTGGAATTTAGTTAGTGGTTCTAATAGAAAAATGGATCCGGTTTTTTTGGTTAAAGCAGTTGATTAAAATTTCTCAAAATCGGAGAAATTGTAACCAGCTTCTTTTTAGTTTGTTTATAATTACAAGGGGTACAGTGAAACCGGCCTCAAGGGCTGTGATAGCAGGTTGGATAAAAACGGCTTTCAAGGAGGCAAAAATATGTTTTCCTCCTGGGAGTATTAGGTCGGCTGTTGCTTCCTCTAGTTATGAGAGTAATTTACCTTTAGACACTATACTTCAAAAGGGTAATTGGAAAGGAGCGAATAATGTGTTTAAATATTATTTTAAAGAAATTGTTAAGAATTCTGCCTCAAATAATGTTCTATCTACTTTTAAGGCTGTTTAGTATTTCTATTAATAAAAGAGTTTTAAGTTTGAAAAGGTCTTGTATTTCATAAACTTTTATATACTAGAGTGCCTTGATGTCATATTGACAGTTATTGTCGCCTTATAGAGTGACGACATGCATCATTCTTTCTCTGTCATACAGATAACGTCATCCACATATTAGCAAAGATGACAACAATTACAACTTACAATCACAATTAATGACGTTATCTGTATGACAGAGAAGGAATGATGCATGTCGTCACTCTATAAGGCGACAATAACTGTCAATATGACATCAAGGCACTCTATTATATACAATCCAAAATCACAGTACGCTACTTTAAGCTACGCTTTTGCGTCGTCAGAAGACAAACACTTCTCTTAAGGTCAAGCCGACGGCACAGACCTGAAATATCAGCGTTTTTTTTAAAATAACGCTTATTTAAGGTCTTGTCTAGGCTTGACCCACTTAATTTCTTAACGACGAAATAATAAGGTACTAAAAGGCCGCTCCGCCTGACTCTTCGGCCCGGTCTTTAGATCGGGGGATGCTGCGCGGACCTGGACGACGCATTAAGGGTGGGTAGGTAGGTGAAAAGAACCGTGTATCACTTAAGGTAGGTATGGGTGTAATCTCTTAAGGTCAAGCCTAGGCAAGACCTGAAATAAGCGTTATTTTACCCTTCGGGGGAAAAACGCTGATATATTTAGTCGGCGGCGCGTACGCCCACAAAATGGTATATGCCATCATGGGCAAAATTCTTATACGGGAGGTCGCCTTGCTCTACAGTGGCATTGGGTGGTATGCATAAAGTTGAAGTACTTACTTAATGCTTCAAAATTAAGAATGTGCTACGTAGTATTTTCTTCAAATTAAAGTATATGCTTACTTCCGGAAGTACTTGCTTTACTTCCGGAAGTACCTTCTTACTTTCTAAGTATGATACTTCACATTGAAGTATCTTCTTCTATGGCGAGGTATATACTATCGCAACTAAAAGTATGTACTTATAGGATGATATTTTATACATGCTTAGGGTAAACTTTTTATCTCAACTCTGCCGTTCGGTTATCTACCATGACCCCACGGGTGCATTTGACAATTTTTTTAACATTATATTTAAGATTAGCAACCTCGAAAACCCCCGAGTAAAAAGTTTTATACCATTTTAGTGCAAATTTTCATAACTTTGCTAAGGTCAGGTGATACCTGGAGCTCCATGACCCCCCAAGAGCATTTAGTAATTTTTTTAACATTATATTTGTGATAAACTACCCCAAAAACCCCCTATTGATAAGTTAAGTTTGGTTCCATTTCTAAGCAAATATTCATAAATTCGCGAAGGTCAGGTCGGCCAGGCCGCCATGACACGTCGGGTGCATCAAGGAATTTTTAAGCACCATATTTGGGATCAGCGGTTCCTAAAACCCAAGTGTGGCAAAATTCAATTGATTTCAGTCATTATTATTTAGGAAAAAAATATAATTAAAAAGTGCAACAAGAAAATGCAATTTTGACTTGCACAAATGCAATAAAATGTTTCCCCCCAACCAAAAGTGGTCACAAACTTTATTTGTGACACTTTGATTCTAATTCCAAAAACTGCATCAAAATCCGTCTTCATGCAAAAAAACGGGAGGTTCGAGTTATTTTAGTGTTTAAATGCTTCGTCTAATAATGGAATAGAAAAATAGCCTACAGTATGGTTAACTGATGAGAGTCAAGTATTAATAAAAAATGTCGGCACGACTGTCTTACACCCGTTCCTACAATATGATATTTGTTTATAATTAAATAGTATTTAATCTACAAAAAGGAAATGGCAAAATTTCTTGTAGTTTTATACGTGTTTCTTTTCTGGACTACTTAAACTTTCCTAAATTATGAGCAGAGCAGACCAATTCTAGTAAAGTACTGTACATTTTCTTTAAAAATAACAAATTAATTAAAATCTTGTTTTTACCAATCGATAGTACAGGTCATTCCAAATTTTATTATACAAATTGGCCAGTTATAAACTGAGAAAAGCTATACTAAAATTAAAAAAAAAAGAGCACACAGACTTACTTAAATATTTTTCGATATAAAATATCATTGTCGTAATTTCTCCTTACATTGTAAATTTTTCTTGGATATACCTGCGCCATTTTCTTAACAAACTAGTTAAAGTATCTTCTCCGAATCTGGTACGACAGCAGCTTCAAAAATTGTGAGTATATACTTTAATTTCATCGAAAAGTGGAGCATTTACCAAAGAAAGTAGGTACTTTATTTTGTAGTAAAGACTTCTCAAAAATACTTCTTAAAAAAGTAACTTCCGGAAAATTGAAAGTATGTACTAGTAAACCTAGTATTTACTTCAAGTATTAAGAAGTTACTTGAAGTATGTAGTAGGTACTTGAAGTATGTACTAGGTACTTAAAGTATTAGCAAGTACTTAAACTTTATGCATACCACCCATTGGCCGTAAAGGCAAGAAAAGCTTTGCAAAGCTAAAACTTTCACAAATAATACCTTATTGTATAAGTATTTTTCTAAACTTTTTTTTGTGTACAATGTGTCTACAGTTGGCGGCAATAAAGTAATAAAAGCATATTCTTGTATACTCTCCGCAATTAAGAGCAAAGTACATAGAATATATATTACAATCGATCAAACCCTAAAATTGTCAGTTTAACCTCAAATTTTTAGCAATAATTTTTTAATTTAAATTTATTATACTCTTTGCAATCAATAAATTTTTTTTTCAATAAAATTATTATTTATCAAAACCAAGTTTTCAGACAAAATCTTGCCTATAGAATGTGTAGCAATCACTTGAAAAATGTCGACTCATTTGCGAAGAAAACCTCTCACTTTTACCCATTTCTAGTTTTTAAAGTCAGGTCCTTTAAAGCGCACTAAATAATTTATCCTAGTAAATGACAAGCAAGTAAAACTAACTTTAACATAAAAATAAATCTACATTACCTAATATTTTAGGAATACTATTAATAACGTCTCTGCTTTTTTTATATTGGTGGCAACTTATACTACATAATTGCCCTTAAAAATTAATTTTAATAAAACTCTCAATAATAATTGATTTTAGATGATGTACAGAAAAGGTTTCAGGAAACCACGTTTAAGGAAATTCAGAGCTCAATTTCTTATTTTTTGGCTCAGGCCAAAAAAAAAAAAAGTGTGGCAAAACGCCACATGCCGGCAGAAAACGAAGACAATTTATCGACTTCCAGCGAAAGTGACTGAATTTTTAATTTAATTTTCAGAAATAAAATATTTTATTTCTGAATACCTAATTAAAAATTCAGTCACTTTCGCTCTTTGTTTGTATTTCATTTTTTTTTAATGTTTATAATATTTGAATTTATGAATTAGATTTGATTTACTTTTTTACACAATTTTGCTGTGAAGTATTTTTAAGTTTTTTTAGTTCCTTTCCTATATGTTAACAATATGCGAGACAGCCTGTATACATATCTGAGATCCTAATATGCCAATAGTCTACTACTAATATTAAAATACAGGGTGTCCAAAAAATGGCGCATAAACGCGATGGTACGTTGTTGGGGCATGTCTAGGAAGCCCCAGAAAATTGTTAAAAAAATTCTATCTCATATACCCTCGGAGATATTATGCTGCCCCAAAGTGCGAAACTTTAAATGCTTATATCTTGAATATAACAGCACATATTAACGAAACAAATGATTTAATACAAAGCTTTAGTCTATTTTAAACCATTCCACCATTAGTTCATTTTTTAAATGGTCGAATTACATTTTTATAATCAATTTAATTTTACAAAATTTTGATGAAATGAAGCTGACAACAACGTCAATAAAATCTAGTGCAAAAGTGTATGATCAAGACTCATAAATGAGATTTTTAGACTTATAGATGGGATTTTAAGATGTATTTTCCTAGACTGTGTTGCCGAATTTATGCAACCATGAGATGGATTTTTTTTGACAATTTTCTATTGATCCATGAGAATTCCCCAAGAGCGTACCGTCGCGTTTATGCGTCATTTTTTGGACACCCTGTATTTTAATATTGCTGAATTAAAAATATTATTTATTACACATTTTTGCTGTAATGTATTTTTAACTTTTTTTTTTGTTCCTTTATGTAAACAAATGTACCTACTTTATATTAATAAAGCATATATACAGGGTCTTTCCGAAAGTCGTTTCAATAATTTTACCCGAGATTCCTTACCCAAAAATAGTTCGATTAAGCCCCATTTACCTGTATCCAAAAGTGCACCGTTTTCGCGATACAGGCTGATTTCCAAAATCAAAATTTTTATGTTTTTTTCCATTACTATTAAATGAAACAACATAGAAAAACAAAATTTGGTATAATTGTCTTACTTTTTATGATCGACACAATGGTCGTAAAGAGAAACCCATAGACTTATTCCATAACCTCAAAATGGGACACCTACGCCCCTACCCCCTCTTGAAGCATAACTTTTTTTGTATTTGAATTTTCAAAAAATAAATTATTTTATCGGTAAGATACGTTTAATACGAAGAGAAAATTATACCACATTTTTTTTTTAAAAACTAACCCTTCTTCAAAATTATTCACATTTCATAATTTCATGTTGCATTCTACTTTTTGAAATATTTTTGCAATTTTTTTTTCTGGAAAACATAAAACTATTATAAACTAGCGTAAACAAAAAAAAACAGAATTGGCCCCACAATAGGACACTGGGCCCCCTTTTTGGAGCATCAGGCCCCCTTTTTGGGGCTTTTTGAAATATTATTGCAATTTTTTTTTCTTGAAAACTTAAAACTATTATAAACTGGCGTAAACAAAAAAAATATTTAAATTTGTCCCACAATAGGACACTGGGCCCCCTTTTGGGGCACCGGACTTTAAATGATGACAATGATGTACTTTTTCTGTAATAAAATCTTCAAACGCCTAGTATTTTTTTCTTTACAAAATAGAAAGATATGTGAGCCCCAAAAAGGGGTCAGGTGCCCCAAAAAGGGGGCCCAGTGTCCTATTGTGGGGCCAATTCTAGTTTTTTTTGTTTACGCTAGTTTATAAGAGTCTTAAGTTTTCAAGAAAAAAAAATTGCAAAAAGATTTCAAAAAGCAGAATGCAACATAAAATTATGAAATGTGAATAATTTTGAAAACGGGTTGGTTTTTTTAAAAAAAATGTGGTATAATTTTTTCTTTGTATTAAACGTATCTTACCGTTAAAATTATTTATTTTTTGAAAATTCAAATACAAAAAAATTTATGCCCCAAGAGGGGGCGCAGGTGTCCCATTTTGAGGTTATGGAATAAGTCTTTGGGTTTCTCTTTACGACCATTGTGTCGATCATAAAAAGTAAGACAATTAAACCAAATTTTGTTTTTCTCTGTTGTTTCATTTAATAGTAATGAAAAAAAAACATAAAGATTTTGGTTTTGGAAAACAGCCTATATCTCGAAAACGGTGCACTTTTGGATACAGGTAAATGGGGTTTAGTCGAACTATTTTTGGGTAAGGAATCTCGGGTTAAATTATTGAAACAACTTTCGGAAACACCCTGTATATTTTTTGAATTTGTGTATTAATATACAACCAAAAATGCATTCCAATAAGGTATCAATAAATGCCAACAATATTAAAAATCTTTATTATTTTTCATTAAAAAAATATAAGAATTTTATATTTTTTATTTATTACAAAAAAATATGCGACAAATCTTGGAAACAATATTAAAAAATCATCTTTGTGACAATGTATGGAAACAATATTGGAGACAATATCGCTCCCATCTGTCACCGCCTCACTTTGTCACATTGGATGAATATTGACAAAGAATATGGGAGCCATATTGGTGTGCTGCTGGGGTACGCCCTTCTTTAAATATCTAAAATTGACGATGTGAAACACTCCGTAAATGTTATAGAAACCTTTTAGCACCTACACATTAAATGTTTTACACTGGCAGTTTGTTATTTTTTGGTGCATTAGCGTTATATTTTATAAAAATAAAAAATACCCCTTTGCAAGTAAACTTATAATAAATAAATAAATATAATAAATAAATTTTATTAACGGAATTAATTCCTTTTGAAAATTTACATAACAATAGATAACAAGTTATTTTAACTTAAAAATATTAAAATTTAAATATTATTATATTAAAGTAGCAAAATATTTCGCGTAGTGCGTTTAAAGACATTTAAGTTAAGAATAAAAATATCACAAAATTGATAAACATAATTAAAATTAACAATCATACGAGAAATAGAGGAATGTTGACCGTAATTAGTACGACGGAAAACATTATGTAAAAAGTTGTAGAGCCTTAAAGTAACAAAAGTGCAGGGCATTTTATTTATTATTATTTAATTTTTTATACATTTAAAAAATGACAAGCATTTTATAAAAACCTTTTTACGGAAAATAATTTAAATAATCGTTTGTGATTTATTTTGTTTAAAATGACATCATACCAGCACTTTTGAATCCAATTTGATTGGAGATTGAAAAATTCTAGGAAACCGAAGACACTTGCACAATACTTAGTTAAGGTATGTAAATATAAAACTATTTCTAAATTATTTCCTTGCTTTATCTGTGTGATTTAACATTTTTGCATTATTTAAAAAAGCAATAGTACAAATCGTAATTTACAATCAATAGATCACGGTTTAAATAGATTTGTTGCATGCAGGCCCACACCATGCGTTTTTGCCGTCCGGTTGAACCGCAGCGATTTTTTTACATAGGTTTGAATTGCGAACCGCAACCAAATAAGTTTGACGGGTCTTATATAAAACAATGAGTTCCTAAAACGCATAAGGCCACTGTGTGCAAATCATAGGTACATGATGACAAAACTTTTTACCAAAATATTAAATTCATTGATATCTATAATAATACACGAAGTACGTTGAAGGGTCAAACCCCAACAATCATTTAAATAATTATGTATAGCGTTAATATTTTGCAGGGGGGGGGAGGCATTATTTGGAGACACTTGAAATTTATAACACAAAGATTGATTCACTCTTAAGTATGCAGGAAATATACAAATTTTGGAGATAGTGATCAAGTATTAATACGGTATTTTGATCACCCCATTTTAAAGAAGGACACATTCTGCTTTTTGCGCCATTTGTGGGATATTTGGGAAATCTTTTAAAATTTTCTCTAATTGTTATAAAAATTAAGTGTCATTTTCTGTCGAATTTTGCATTTGGCCATGTTGATTCCGTTTTTGCGTGGTTTACACATGAATCAACAGGTTCCTTTGTGTAATATACGCATTGGTGACTTATTTTCAAAGTAAAAATAGTTTATTCATCATTTAAAATGTCTATACATACCAACAAAACCAAAAGTTTTATATGATAATTCTTTATAGAAATAACCAAGAACGGTAAAATTAGGGGAAAGTGCAGATTCTGTACAAAAGAGTATATGTCCCACGTTAAACACATGACTAGTCACATTATGAGATGTGCTTTTTGTTCGGCAGAAATTAAAGACAAAGTTCTAAATGCCCTAAAAGGAAAACCAGATTCAAATCCAACTAACTTCCAAAATGATGTTAGTGTTGTTAAATTTACAAGTTTAACTTACTTTAAATGTTGCATTTGTTTTTGAAAGATTTTTAATTTTTTATTTGATTCAAGTTTTTCAGGAATAAATTTGACCATATATCTGACCGTATTAATATCAAAAATGTTGACCCGTCAAAAACTTTTTGGTCAAAAGCACAACTCTAAAGGTCATTTTGCATAAAATTGTAGTTTGCACATTAATAAATACAATTGACTAAACAAAACATGAAATTTTTCACGAAAACTACCATTATTAGAATATAATATGTCGTTTGCGACGTTGCTAATTTGCGCTGCTTCGAAATTTTCTAACTTGAAATTAGCCCCTTTAATTCTATTAGTCTTAGACAAGACATCTCATCCCGGCTTGTTTCGATCAGCATACATCATTTTGGATATTAAATCTTAATAACCACTTTAGAGAAGAAAATCATTAAAAATCTACCCAAACATTCGTTGAAAAGAAATTATCATATATGTAATTATGGGATAATAAATTATAATAAAAGTTGTTCGCTTCCATTAGGTACATGGGACAAAAATCACTACCTTTAAACCCAATCTAATACGCGAATAGAAGGTCAAAAAATAATTGACTTTATAATTTTATAAAAATATTTATTTGTGTATTACATTATTCATATTAGACATTAAAGAAATAAAAGCGTAAAATACCTATTTTATACCCAATATAAATAGCTAGCAGGTGTAGTTCGCCACATCCTCTTAATGGAAAAGCCAAGGAAAACATTTGCTATAACGTGTGAAATAATTCAAATTTCTTCTGTTACGTCGGCAAGGTAGAGTCACTAGAACTTACTTTGTTAATTGTATGTAGGTTTACGAGTATCAGTCATCGGAATTCCCAAGATTGGTGCAAAGAGATTTTGCAACTACCAATGTTTTAATTTTATAAGTTCTGAAGGTTATGCATTATTATCCTAATTCATAAGGTACCGTTTAACAAATCGCATTCTATTAAAGTCAAATTATTTAAAAAAAAAGTTCTTTGGCTTGAGAGAATAAAATAAATTTATAACAGAGCTTCTACAACTACACTACTACAACGACAGTTTTGTTTTTTCACATACCACCTAAAATTCCACAATAATAATAGAAAAAACACTTACCCAACAAAAATTAAAGCTTATCAGAAAAATAAAGATTAGGTAGGTACAGGTTCCCAGTTCAACCTCTAATTGAAAAGTGTGACTTAATTAAACTTGATGATCTGCATGAAGGATGTTATGGTAAAATTTGCTTGTTTAGTTAATTCCTCACCTACTCGTTAATTTAATTTTAATTATGCATGTCTCCACTTTTAAAAAATGATTGACAAGTACATACCTTTACCACAGGGCCAAATAAGAATATCGGATAGGTAAACTATTGGTAATTAAGGTTTTAGTTTGAACTGGAAGTTTTTAATTAACCCTGAATTGATTAAAGTGACCAGAACCCAGCATGATTTAAAAAGATACACAAAATTTGACTCATCGACTTTAACTAATTTCTCTGGGGAAAAGAGTTTACCTACGAGCGTGCGGTAAAGTGCACTTTACCGCACGCATTTGCGTGTGGAAAGTGTCACTTTACCGCACGCTGTTACTTTACCGCACGCCGTGCGGTAAAGTACTTTACCGCACGCATGGATAGATAGATATTCTATTGATCATTTGTTTATGTCAATTAGAACTTAAGGTTATTTTAACTAAATATTTCAATAGATTAAAATGATTAGACCAAATATAAAAATTGCTTAAAATTAGTTTAAAACAAGACCAGTAAAAATATGTAAGAAAAAAATAAATAATAATAAATGTCTTTCAAATTGAATGTCATGTCGTTTAGCCGTGAGCAGCGCGCTTCGTAACTAGGCACTGTTATCTAGTCTGTCATTGGCTGATCAGGGTACTACTTTTCGTGTATTAGTTGTTTTGACACGTCCGGCGCGTAGGTTTACAACAGCATTCGAGCGTCGGTCGTTCGTTTTCGTCGGCCATTACATACTTTTCAAATTTCAAATATTTGTGATACTTTTGAAAGTTTTTTTAATTATTTTGTTCGTAAAATATAAAAGCGTGAAATGAAGTGTGAAAACGATGATGTGCCATTAGAAATAATGGAGGCTGCACACGCAGCTACTCTAGAACTGATACCAGAAAAATCAGAAAAACGGTATGACAAAGAATTCACCTTATTCAAGAACTGGTGCAACTTGAAACATGTCAACACGTTTAAAGAAGAAGTTTTTTTGGCATATTTTTTGGACCTTTCTAAAAAATATAAATCCTCATCACTATGGTCGAAGTATTCCATGCTTAAATTGGAATGTAAGCTGAAACACGATGTCGATATAGCAACATTTCCAAAATTAACGGCCTTTTTGAAAAAACAAAATATTGGATATGCACCAAAGAAATCTAAAGTGTTTGAAACAGAAGAAATTGAGAAATTTCTTTGCGAAGCTCCCGACAACGTATATCTCTTAATAAAAGTTGCCACAGTTTTTGGAATTGCAGGAGCTTGTCGACGTGAAGAATTAACAAACCTTACTATTGATAATATTGAAGATAAGGGAAACCTTTTATTGATTACCATACCAAAAACCAAAACGTACGTTACTCGAAAATTTGTTCTTTCCGACGAAAATTCCAATTACATAGAACTGTATAAAAAATATGTTAGTTTACGACCACAAAATATGCCCCACAAGAGGTTCTTTGTACAATATAAAAATGGAAAATGCACAAGCCAGGTTGTGGGCATTAATACCTTTGGGAAGATGCCTTCCAATATAGCTGGCTATCTTGCCTTACCAAACCCGGAACTTTATACCGGCCACAGTTTCCGCAGAACATCTGCTACAATGCTTGCTGATTCAGGGGCAAATATGACGAATCTTAAACGACACGGTGGATGGAAGAGTACAGCGGTTGCTGAAAGCTATATAGAAACATCTATTGAAAATAAAAAACAAATAGCGAATAAAATTTTTGGAAAAACCCATTCCAAGGGCGCAATAACCAAGGATGAACGTCCAAGTACTTCTACAACAAGCCATGATGAAGTCATCCCCCAACCAGTAACCGGAAGTGATTATGCTGAATTTGATGATCCGGCACCACCCTTGAATGATCAATCATCAAAGTTGGCGTCATCGCTAAATTTGCAAACCGCCACAAATTGCACCTTCAATTTTACGATTAATAACCACTATAAGTAGTAATGTTCTATAAGATTTATATAAGTGTTAAGTTTAATAAAATGCTATATTAATAATAAGTGTTTATTTATTTTTTTTTGCTCGTAGGTAAAACGTTGTACCTAACACGTGCGGAAAGTTTCTTTACCGCCCTTGATGGCATGACCGAACTCCGCTTCGCGTCGTTCGTTCAACTGCCATCGCGTGCGGTAAAGTACAACTTTCCGCACTTGTTAGGTAAACTACTAATAAAGCCTGACAGGGCAACAGTGGATCAACCGACCATGTTTGAATTCCATGTCCATGACTTACACCAGGGTTGATTTTCATTGCTCAGTTAATGTTATCCGCCAGTAACCATCACTATGACAACATATTAATAAAATAAATGTATCTACGAATCTATGTAGATTCCAGTATCTACGCAAATGTTTTATCAATATTTTATTCTAAGTAGGTAGGTTACAATAGAATATTAAAATTCTTTTGAAGATTCGGTCATAATTCATTTGTAATTTTGTATTAATGTTACAATTATAATGCACATTCCCTACATAAAACAAAATACTTTAAATGCGTACAATGATTCTACATGTATTAAAGAAAAAAATCAACGTATAAATACATTTGACTTAGAATGGAACAAAAATATTGCAAAACCATTAAAAGAAATATGCTTGGAGATTATTTCTACAAACTGGATAGGTAAGAACCATAAAAACAAAATAATTATAATTAATAATTGTACTATTTCTCTAGATAACCCAATTTGGAATGAAATTTTGCTTCCATTAGATAAAATATTACTGCTCGATTTACTTCCGACTAATATACCCTTAGAACTAACTGTACCAAAAATTGATGATGATTATTATTGGAAAAAGTCATATAAATTAAATTGGCCAAATAAAATGCCAAATCGAAATGAAAGCATACAAAAAATCAGAGCTGAGGATTATATCTTAAAAACATACTTAACAAGCAATAATAAAAATAAAGAACGAAAGTGGAAAAGTTGCTTTTTAGAAACATATTTGGAGGAATATTTGCAAAAACTAAAACCAGAAGAGTTTAATGAAGAAGAAGTAAGAATAACTAAATATCGCTTAAAAATGCACCTTAATTCTACCGTTTATTTAGGTCTTAAAAATGTGTAACCTTTGCGAACCGTTCGTTGAAATGATAAATCTACAAGAATTGCAATGTTCGGAAAATACTGCATCTAGGATACCGCTAAATTTGATTCTGGCTAATTTATCAAACCTGAAGAATTTAAGTGTTTGTTTTAAACAAGTAACTAATTTAAATTATTTACCTTATAAACTTTATTTAAATATGTTGTAAGAATTAGAACAAGGATTTTCATTTTTTTAGAAATACATTGGAATCGAAAACTTTACATGGGAAATCATACAAACAACATTTCAAGATATTAAACTATTTGCTAAAGGTTTAGAAAAATTAGAGCTACACAAATTAAGGTAATAAGGTATAATATTTTTTGTCTTCTCATTTATAGAAATTATTGCGAACTTACCACCAAACTGTGTGTATTATTGTATAATTTGTGAGAATGGTATTACTAGAATTATTGTTTCTGATTAAGGTCCATTATTTTCATCACTTGTTAAACTTACTTTTAGTTAAAGTTCCGTCGATTTAACAAGAGTTTAACAAAAAATGAAAATAACGGGATTTAATCTGAAATTTAAAAATATAACCTAAAAATAAGTACCTATGGAGGTAGGTACCTATTATGGTATGGATCGAATGCTTCAACAATAAACATGTGTTGATTTGGAAATTACCCATTTGCATTAATTGAACCGTAGTATTTAGTTCATAGCTGCTTATTGCTAGTTTTATTACTTATTATTGAAATCTCCTACCCTTAGATAAATAATATTATTGAGATCTTTTTGGTTTGTATCTTCTTATGGAAACATTTGTAAATCCAGCATTAAACTGTGAACGTCGTTGTGAAATTTGTGAAAAACGTGCTGTAACTTGATCAAACAGGTAAGTTAATGATTTTTTATAATTAAAAAAAAATAAACGTTTAAAATTTAAATAGGGTACATACTTTAAATTTCATAAAAGGCCAATTAAAAAAAATGTTCTTCCATTTTGTTTGCATTTTATAGAATTTGTCATTGTTTGTTATTTGCGTCTTATCAGTTTTACATTATATTTAATGAACACGTCTTTTCAATTTCATTTATATCAGGATAAATAAAGCTGACATCAAACGTGCGACGTGGACCAAATTTCACACCAAGTGATAAAAGCTTACTGCTTAATTTAATAGCACGTTATGCACACATTTTGGAAAACAAGAAAACTGATTCCATAACTAATGAGGAGAAAAGACGTGCCTAGGACCGCATAGCCACAAGTTTTACCGCTGAAAAATTGCGAAAATTCTACGAGAAAACAGAAGGACAGGTACGCAAAGATGCAGGTAACGATAGAAAAGAGGTTTATGTCTCGTCATGGAGGTGGCAGTGCGAAAATTTATTCCAAGAAAGAAAATGTATTGCTATTATCCATAATGAATACAATAACAGTTCATGGATTATGCAATCCATTGGATGCAGATTATGTAAGTGACTTTTATTTGTTTCTATTATTTAGTACTATCACTAGTTCCACATTGTAATTCCACATTTTCATAGAACGACTTCAGCACAAAACGACAGTTTAGTTTTAAATCAGAAGTATAAGATTTTTTTGTAGGTACAAATAGTTAAGTCAAATTTGGGAAAATACAAGGCATTGGATTTGAAGGTTCGGGAATAGCTTACTGCTAAATTTAATAGCACGTTATGCACACATTTTGGAAAACAAGAAAACTGATTCCATAACTAATGAGGAGAAAAGACGTGCCTGGGACCGCATAGCCACAAGTATTACCGCTGAAAAATTGCGAAAATTCTACGAGAAAACAAAATGACAATGGTACGCAAAGATGCAGGTAATGATCGAAAAGAGGTTTATGTCTCGTCATGGAGGTGGCAGTGCGAAAATTCATTCCAAGAAAGAAAATGTGTTGCTATTATCCATAATGAATACAATAACAGTTCATGGATTATGCAATCCTTTGGATGCAGATTATGTAAGTGACTTTTATTTGTTTTTATTATTTAGTACTAGTTCAACATTGCAATTCCACATTTTCATAGAACTTCAGTACAGAACGACAGTTTAGTATTAAATCAGAAGTATATGATTTTTTTATAGGTACAAATGGTTAAGTCAATTTGGGGAAAATACAAGGCATTGGATTTGAAGCCTCGGGAGTACTCTGACGACCAAACCTAATTTTTCCACAGAAACATCAGTTTTTGATATTAAAATTATCCCTTTTTTGGATGATCTTAACAACGGCGATGATCCTTTAGCATCTAAACAGCTAGGTAAAAAATAATTGTCTTGTGCAGAAAAAATTACATACCTACAAAGTCTATGTTTTTAATTTCTCCGTAAATGTAAATTATTTATTATTAAACAGTTTTTGTATTGTAAAAGAAATGTATTTTTAGAACCGGTTAGTAAAACAATCACGGAACAAATTGACGAATCAGATCTAGTTGTAGAACCGGATGATGACTTAGATCCTGAGATAATTAAGTTGCTGGGAGAGGAAAATGATTTAAAATAGGTTTCGACACCTTTATTTCACAAGGCACTTGCCTCTCGGGTAACAAGCATCCTAACAAAAGGGCTTAAGGATGATGAGCGGCAAACAAAAATTTTCTTAAGTACAATTTACAATTTAATATGGAGTCTAAAAAAATACGAAGCTTCACGACAACACAGGCACATCAACAGATGATTTTGTGCCACATTGAGGGTAACAAAATTTTGTTGTACCAGCACTTTGACAACCTCCAAGTCGCTAAATTTACAATTTGGGATGGGCCGACTTGACAGAAAAACTAAATGCACTAGGAAGAGGAAGTAAAAGTGCGGAAAAGTGGCAAAGGGTAAATTCTAGCATTTGTTTTTTAAATAAGATAATGGTAATTTTTAAATTCCCTTTTAAAGAGGAACCTTAAATATTATGTTAATTTTCAGAAACAACTGATTTTTATGGATCTGAATAACGCCGATAATAATACCACGACAGCCCAGGCACAAGATTCGACCCCTACACGAGCAACTTTATATTGAAAGCCGATACAAATTTCTTCTCCAATTTCGTTTGCACACATTAACACCATGGAAAATGTTTCTACCCCAGCTTCTTCTGGTCCAAGTAGAGTAAAAAGGAAGCAAGTTTCGGAGCCTCGCAATAGAGATGATAGAAAAAAAATCAAGCAGGGTTTTGACAAAGGGGCAGCTAATGCGGACATGCACAAAGAAACCTTAGAGGTTTTAAAAGATATCAACAAGGATCTGCAAATCGAGGTGCAAACCTTAAACTAAACTTTAATGGGTATAGCTTCTAATTTAACCGCTTAATGAATTGCAATGGAAAAAATTGCATAGTCTTTACGTAGAGTTCAGCTAATTGGAAATACTAGTTTATACAACTCCACCTTTTACCTCGAAGTACGACAAGCATATTTAAGAGTCTATTTTGACAACAGAAGATACTTAACCTTTCCTAGTAACATACATAATCATTATTTGTGTTTCTATTATTATAATTAAATTACATAGAATAAAGTAATTATCGACTCAAAATATGTTAGCAGCAGGTACTTGCCATCCCGTTACCTGCAACCCCTCTATCGCTTTTCATCCCATTAGGCTCTATACCGATACAAATATAAGTTGTTTTGGGATTGTCTGTTACCATTGTGTGCATAAGCATTTGCAGTTTATTTAAGATTTGTTTTATTGCAGTGAAATGCAAGTATGGATAATCAAGATTGTACAATGCTTGGTTGATTTGTGTTAGTGGTTGAGGTGAGAACCTACCTAATCGAGAAAGGTCAGGAGAGAGAACCAGTTTCAAAGAAGATTTAAAGTTAGGTCTGTGAATAGGGGTAGGAGGAAAGAACATATTCCACACTTTTGAAATTTGTTTAAGAAAACGATGAGGAACAATTTTTTAAATACACTCGCATGAATGTGAATCAATTTAATTTAATATCCACATAAGAGAGGCAAGAGCTTGCTATGTGGTCAAGAAGGACACAGATCAGTGAGTTGTGTCAAGATCAAGAAAGTTGATTATCTTTGTTGTAAATGAAGTAATATTGGTCATTTTGCGAAGTTTTGTGAAGTCTTAGAAAAAAAAGCATAAATATTCAGGTTCAGGCAATTTGGTTTTGGACATTATCCAAAACCAAATTGTAGGAAATAAAAAACGCAAGAACCAGCCTCCTTTAATTATTTTCATCGATTCAATACTTGGCAATACAAGGACTCGCATTAAGAGAATAAAAATTCAAATTTTCATCAACTATTTAGGCAAAATGAGGGCCGAACACTTTCCTGAAATGCGATTTTGGTTATCAAGAACAAAATATATTTGGATGTCTTACGATATTGTTAATAAGATACTATACTGATTTGATGTGCAGAACTATTTAAGCGAGTGGATAAAAAGGCGAAGAAAATTTACCATTATTGCAAATTAAACTTGTGATGTCTTGGAACAATGATATGAATCAAAAGTTCGAAATTGAAGAACACTTTTTGGGATTGTATGTTTATACTTCAGCAAACAAAGAAATTATTTACGAAATAATTAAAGATGTTTTAATGCGACATTATTTCAAAGTTTAACGGACGTCAATGTTATCGCCGATGTATAGTAAAGATGCTAGAATATAGGTACTTTAATGTACAGGACGTAGAAGTAGGCTTCCAAGAGGCAGGTGACTTTTTTAAAAACTATTCACAACCCACACACACAACGTAACAATTGGCGCCTAACAACGTGAGACAAGAAATAGCGGACGTTCTTTCACGACCCCACATAAGCCTTATTAAGAATTGTGATCACCGTCAGAATTCATAATCTTAGGTACAACTAAGATTCAACATAATGACAACCAGACTTGGAACCCTGTTACCCTCCACGATTGAAACGACGTCGACGGATAGCGTCGCCCCGACAGCTAGTGCGGAGACAATTCTAGTGAACAATAGTGCGGCACAGAAAGGTATGACATCCTTGGTGCAACTGTTGTCCGACACAGTAAGACCATCTTTAATTATTTTCATCTATTCAATACTTGACAATAAAAGGATTCGCATCAAGAGGACATACAGATAAATATTCAAATTCTCATCAACTTAAGGTCTTTTGGCAACAAAATTATTACAATACCAAAGAATACATAGAAGACCAGAAAAAAAAATACCAAGGCAAAAACCAAATAACATCACATCTCTTAGAGACGTACAAACAAGGAGATCATGAAATGGTAAAATATGATGAACTATTTGTTACCGGATAAATTGTTGAAAAAAGGAAACCTAACAGTTACAAAGTAAAATCAATGACAAAAAGTGGATCAAATTGACCCAAATCTGTTGACGTTTCGACATATGCAAAAGAGGACGTCTTTTTAACAATGAACCCCCAAAAATGTTAAATAAAAAGGGGGTCTTCGAGGTTCCAGAAATGTTAAACTCATAAAGTAGAAAAAGTAGTAGTAACAAGTAAATAACTTATTTCATATAATTTTTATGAACGTGTAAAGTTAGAGTTTGCTCTTAACCTGTCGGTATTCGGGACATTTTATTTAATAAAAAAAAAGTGTTCTTTTATTTCACCAAAAGTTAAAAGGCTAGTTCAACATTACAAAATGTGGTGTCAGAAGTGGGATAAAAATATCCGAAACAAGGATAGAAATATTCGAAACTGAACAGAAGCCAACACTTTTTGTTGTTAAAAACAGCTGCAGCTTCAGACTTGGTCTCGCCATCGCTCTCCGAGCCAAGCAAAGCAGAGATACTATACTATACTAAATTGAAACTGAAGATCTTAAATCAAAATATATATATATTTCATTAGAAAAAATGTTAATCAAATTTGATGGTTCTCCGAATAAGTTGTACGAATTCATAGATAATTGCGATGAAGCAACTAGATTAGTTAAAACCGAGTACAAATACGTTTTGTTTTCTCTTATTAAAACTAAATTAACGAACAATGCTAGGAATCTTATTAAAAATAGCTGGTGTTTCGAAAACTGGGAAATTCTAAAAAAAACATCTCATAGAAGTTTATTCTGAAAGACGTACGAAAACTCAAAGACAATTAGAATTAAACTCTTGTAGGCAGATGCCAAGTGAAAGCGTTCAAAAACCAAGACCAAAAATATTCAGTTCATGAAAATAAGAAGATATAACGGGGGGAAGAAAGGTCTATTCTACATGGAATAATGAAAATGAATTGACTATATTCATTATGAATAAAAATGCAGTTTTTGGTTTGCAACATGAATTTAATGCTGACCACGATTGAAAACCGTTCATTTTTTTAGAAATGTTTAATAAAAAACAGCTGTTTTGAATAAAATGCCTTATTATGTTTGTCTGAAGTCTAATACGTGCGTTCGTCGCAATTGCCATACCGTTATACGAAAAAAAATGTGCACTTTTTTATGGAAAATGTTATTATCATATATAATTTAAAAAGTATACAAGTTAATTATTATGATATTCTAATAATTTTTTTAAAAGCTCTTAAATTATTTTTTTTGTCATTTTTTACTGTGAACCTTAACTATATTTATTGGTAGAAAACAACAAAAACAAACATCAGTAATCGGTGCCCAAGGGCTCGGATAGTCGGATACTCACTTCTTCGACATTAACCGAGAAATACGAAAAATTGTTGGATATTCGGTATGACGTTACTAAGGCTAACTATGAAGCTACGCAGAAAAATATGAGCGAAAATGACACAAAATTGGAATTAGAATTAAGAAGAAAGGAGAAAAAAAGTTTTATTTGGAAGAAAAAAAATGGCCTTTGAGATAAAAAAAGAATTTTGAAAGAAGAAAAATGGAATTGGAGTAAAAATAATGGCGTTGACAGTTAAAAAGATGGAATTAAAAAAAAAGGTTGCAGCGAGAGGTTGAACAGATTGAAATTATACATCAATTAAAAGTTAAAAATTTAGAATTAGACATGAAACCTAAAAAAAATGTAAAGTTTGATCAATAGTTCCATAAAAAATACCTAATTGTGCAATAGAAAATACTAATAAACAACATCCAAAATATTTTTTTTATTATTAATATCTTCATAAATTTGCAAAATAATTATTAATAAAATTTTGTATTATTTGATTAATCATCAAATCATTGTTATCGACTAGATAGGTATTTTGTGGGGCTTCTGGTTGTTGGTTCAACCGGTTCTTTATTTTTTTTGCGAAGCAAGCGGCCATTAATTTCTATATGAATGTAGCTTTAAAAAAAAGTGATGCAGAAAACTTATATCAATGTTTTCAATTATTTAATTTACTTAATTTCCTATTTTTTTTAGAATTTTTAATTCTGACTTTGATGATGAAAAAGCTATAATAATTTTAAAATCAATCAGAAGATATGAACTGTTAGAGTATTTGGATTTTTCTCAGTGTGAAATCAAAAACAGTGGCGCTATTGCGATTGCTAAATTTGTTTTGGAGGTTCCAGTAAAACATTTATTGTTGACTAATAACAAAATAGGTAAGCGATCATAAATATACTTGTATGATGGTCCTTTTGAAAACTGGTTTTCCCTTTTTGGCAAAAAAGCTTAGCTTAGTGATGTTATTTCAGGCAAAGTTGGAGCTGAAGCGTTGGCCTATAGTTTATCCCAAGAGGCTTGCATTTTAACCCAATTAGATTTAAGATTAAATCCGTTGGGCGAAGAAGGGGGACAGTTTATTTTAAAAACAATCGCTTATCAAAATAAGCTTCTAAAGAAGGTTAATTTAAGCGGTTGCAGTTTGACGAAAAACAACATACATCTTGCGCACACTTTGAAGAGTAATGGTACACTTGAATACTTCGATGTGTCAAATAATAAATTTGGAAATGTAAGTAGACATTCAGATTGCCTCCAGGCTTGAAAAACAGTATTCAGGGGCAGATGGGCACAACAGTGGCCCTATCCTGAGCTGAGTTAGCAACTTAACAAGATAACTGTCTTCATGTTATAGCATAGGAAAAATTAGCGTAGCGGGTAGCTAACTCAGCTGGGGATTCCGGCACAGGACCGGCACCTTTGGCCCAAGGGGCACTCATCCGGTTGGTCCGTCTGGCCCTAACTGGATTCATTAATAAAAAATAGTAAATAAATATATCTTCTTGTATTTTAGGATATGGGAATTAAAATATTAAAAAGCCTAAGAAATAATAACGTTATAAAGAAACTGGACATCCGAATGTGTAATATAAATGTAGATGTAGAGCGAAAAATACGTGATAAAATTATTACTAATCAATGTTTAATAAAATTTGCTTTATTTAGCATTGACAATGATTCTGATTTTGCAAAGTTTTCGGATGATTTGATTAAAAAGTTAAATAATGTTTTACAATAATTATTTTTAAAATCGTTGGCAATAACGTACAGTTACATTCTGCATTTATCTGTAATACACTTGGTTTAGATGTTTTTATAATGATTTGTATTCAGTTTTATCCTAAAAGTAGTAAACTACTGTCATATTTTTTTTTAAATTAAATTGAAAATTTTCAAAAAGTTGTTTTTTGTTGATTTTTCTTTCCTACCTATTGTTATTATGCGAATATTAAAATGATTGTTGATTTTTTATCAAATGTAATACCACGAATGATGAGAGGATTGCCGGTAATACTAAATTTTATACGAAAACTTCGTTGCGTAGCAATTTTTACGAGTCAAATTGTCATGACAAAAAAACGAGTGCCTAGGCTGCGAAGCAGCCCTTGCACGAGTTTTTTTGTCAATGTCAATTTGACGAGTACAAAATTGCTTCACGCAACGAAGTTTGAGTAAATTAAAAATTAGTATTATCGTGCAATACTCGATTCATGAGTGGTATTCGAAAGATTATTTCCTGACAGAATTTAACTTACTTACAGTTTTTTTAATTAGGCCCAAGTAACACACACAAATCTAAATGGCGTTGTTTAGATGTCTAATTACATCTATGAACATCTAAATAAAAAAATGTATAGCATATAGACGTCTTTTGTGTTACTAATCCTACGTAGACGTAAAATAAACATGATTTAGATTCTTAATTATGAACAATAACAATTACGTCGTATTATTTATGTTTATAAGACGTTTTTCAGTAGACATAAATAAAAAAACTAAATTTAAATGTATAATTGATGTTTATGAAACGTCATCATTTTGACTTATTTTAATAAAACTGCTTTAATACGGAAAAAAAATCTTTTATTTTTTCTATACAAAAATTGTTGAAAAAATTACGTTTACTTTACGTATTTTTTAAAATAAACTATTTTATATCTACTAATATCTTTATTTTTGACATTAAAAACCTTGCGTTTTTAAATAATGTAAAAGTGGTAAATAATTAGACCGGATTTTTAGCAATGCGTTGTCACAAAAATAAGAAATATTTGTATCCAGAGTTAAAGCCAAGCAAAAAAATATATAACTAAGAATTTTTTTTTAGAATGAATATATTTGATATTATATTTATTTGTAAAATCCATGCAAAAATATGCTACTTCTTATTCTTAATAAGAGGGTCGTTAATAAATATTTTCCACTTGGTAGAATTTCTAACAAATTCAATTAAAATCTAATTTGCTCCAAAGTTTTTAAAAAATTAAGAAGGTCTTTAGGCCAAAACTCATAATAATCTAAAAATAGACGTGTTATAGACTCAATTAAAATTCTTATTTTATGATAGGGTTATTAATAAATACTCACCTCGGCAGTAAGTATTTAAAACAAAATCAAATATAACTTAATAATTTACTCCGCAGTTTTTAAAAATTAAAAGGTTTTTAACCAGTAATTATTATAATCTAATAGTAGACTTGTTTAAGACTTAATTAAAATTCTTAGGCCGAGTTGTTCAAAAGTAGCTCTGGCGTTAAATTTGGAAAATCGGGGTTAAAATGACACTGTTTCCAAGCAAATGAATATTTTGCTTAGACACAGTGTCATTTTAAACCCGATTTTCCAAATTTAACGCCAGAGCTATTTTTGAACAACTCGGCCTTAGGGTCGTTAATAATATTAACTTAAGTAATATTTCTAACAAATTTAAATAAAGTTTTATTTAAAAAGGTTTTTTTTGGCAATACTCATCATAATCTAAAGATAGACCTGTTTTAGATTAAAATATAAATTTTATTTTTTATAACAGGGTCGTTAATAAATCTTTTACCTGGGTAGTATTTCTAAAAAATTCCAATAAAATTTAATTTATAATAAATGCCACCAAGAAAAATATACTTATTGCATTTAGGCCGAGATTAAAACTTTAAAATCAATGAAAAAATAAACAACTTTATAGATTGTTTCAATTTTGCACAACCGAAAACTATATTATTTTGTTTAATTTTTCATTAGAAAAAAGTGGCCTTTTCGAATTGTCAGGGCTTAATTTATTTTTAATTTCATTAAAAACATTTAATTACCTAAACATATTTTTTTATAAAAGTGCGTTTTTTAATTAATTTTAAGTTGGTCTATTATTAGACCGGATTTCTACCATTGCATTGGCAAGCCCAAATTTAATTTAATTTGATTAATAATTTAAAAATGTTGTTATTTCTGATTAAGGCGCCTTTAGTTCATTTTTATATTAAAACATGTACGAGCAAAATTTTGTTTTTAAATAATAATTAAAGAGATCTATAATTAGACCAAATTTTTACTATTGTCTATAGTATAGTACTTAAGTTAACAAATTTAAAAAAATTAGATGTTTTCAATTGTAATGACTCCTTAATTTTGAGTTAATAATTAACCGAGTTAAAGCACAATTTGTCCTATGTTTTGATGCTTTTGTCTTCTTTGCCCCACTTGGGATGGGGCTACAAGCCCCTTTAACAAGATGTCGTAGTGACAGCGACCGGCGACAGAATTTTTTTTTGCTCTAATTAACTTTTTTGGCATATCAAAAGTCATGAAAAGTAAAATAAAGCAATAAAAATTTTTGGACAAGTTGCCATGAGTATGCGCAAAATGCAGTTAGCAACAGGTTCAACTACTAGCATGATGCCAAACTAGGCATTATTTAATTGTAACCGGTGCAGTGTACATGTATAATTGATTTACGAAAGATAGAAAAGAAGACCAAACGGCAACGCTGCTACCCTTTCCTTGCAAATTGCATGTAACGGAAGAGCGCTGCCGTGCTGCGGGAGGGAACAGGTAGCCATTTATGCTAATGTTATTTGAGCCGGAGCGTGTGCCACGAGATGTTGTTTGTGTAAATAATCTGTGATAGGATACAATTAAAGGTAAGGACATAATTTAATTATCCATACAAAATAGTTTTTATTCTCTGTTGGTGTACTTTTTAGCAAAAAAGCATGAGAATCTAAAAGAATACGTGTTTTAAACCAAATTAAAATTTGTATTGTTTACAACAGGGTCGTTATTGTTGCTGAGCGATGTGTTGCTAACATGACTCCAGTAATAAATATTTACTCGGTAGTATTTCCAACAAATTCAAATAAAATTTAATTTACTTCGCAGTTTTTCAAAATTAAGAAAGATTTTTGCCAAAATTCATAATGATCTATAAGTCGACGTGTTTTAGACTCAATTCAAATTTTGATTATTTTTTAACATCGTGGTCGTTAATAAATATTTACCTCGGTAGTATTTCTAACAAGATCAAATAAAATATAATTTACTCTGCAGTTTTAAAAAATTGAAAAGGTTTAAGCCAAAAAGCATGATTCTGTTACTTAAAACACCTGTACGAGACCCTGTATCTACATTATACAGAGTGTCTCATAAATATGTGCACTATTTATTTCTTACATTTTTTTTTATTATCTTCAGGTGATACAGCTAATAAAATTTTTTAAAAATAATGCCAAAAATTTTTACTAGGCGCCATAAAAGGCGCCGCATTCAAAAAAACGTAAATGAAACTTTAAAAATTATTAGAAGTGAAGAGAGTAACTTTAGCACAAATGCGAGAACAAATGCTTTTAACAATAATTTAAATAACCACGTCAATTTGCCAAAATATGTTGTGAATAAAAGCCTCGATAAAAGCATATGCTTACCTATAAATAACAAATCAGAGGAAATACAATTTTCGCAAATAAGTTCTGAGGTTTTATCTTTGCCTAAAAATTATATTGTTAAACAATCCCAGCTAACTCACTCTGTAAATGCTGAAAATGCAAGTGCTAGTAAAAATATTAGTGATCATAATATTGCAGAAGTCGATGATAACACTAAGTTCTTAAATAATTTAAGAGAATGGTCATGTAATCATAGAGTTACACATCAATGTTTACGTGACTTGTTAAAATTAATCATGCCTAAATATCCCTTTTTGCCAAAAGACCCTCGTTCAGTTTTGGGCACTCCAAGAGCAGTTAAGTCCGATAAACTTGAAAATGGAAAAATGCTTTACTTTGGCGTTCAAAATGAGTTAGAAAACAGGCTAAAGTATGTCAAAACAAATGATAGGATTCTTTACTTACAATTTAATGTCGACGGCATTTCCCCCTTTAATAATAGTAGCACAGAATTTTGGCCAATTTTGGCTAAGATAGCAAATTTTGAAGGGGATAAACCCTTTCCTATTGCTGTATATTGTGGAAAAGGAAAACCCTCTCCAATTGAAATCTACCTAAATAAGTTTGTAAATGAAATGAAAATTTTATTGGAAACTGGTTTCACTTATGAGGGTATAACTTTTAATATAGAAGTTTTATTTTTTTCCTGCGATGCTCCTGCCAGAGCGTTTTTGAAACAAATTGTGGGACATACTAGTAAAAACGGTTGCGAAAGATGTAATCTTCAATCTATGTTTGCAGAAAACAATCATAACAAAGGCAGAAATAAATTCAAAAAACATTTCTATCCTGTACACATTAGAGGTCAAAAAAGGCGAGATTCAGATTTTTGTATTGAAACAGAAAATAATTTACATATTAAAGGCATTTCCCCACTTTTATCTTTAAACTTAGGTTTAGTAACTCAGTTTGTTTTGGATCCCATGCATTTGATTTATTTGGGAGTAACAAAACGAATATTACAAAAATATTGGGTGGAAGGAACAAAGAAGTACAAAATTGCAAATATTGCTCTAGTTGATCAAAAAATAAAGCAGATTAAATTTACTAACGACTTCGGAAGAAAATTAAGCCCTTTAACCGACGTGAAGCGTTGGAAAGCAGTAGAGTACCGCAATTTTTTACTTTATTGTTCCCCCTTTCTCATAAAGAATCATATTAAAATTTCAGAATACAAGCATTTTTTAAATTTACACGTTGCAATTTTTATTTTGTCCTCAAAACTTTTTATAGACAAATATTTTCTGGAAGCCAAAAAAGCCATAAAGCAATTTGTAAATGAAAGTCCAAATATTTATGATAACAGTTTTGTGGTCTATAATGTTCACTCTTTACTACATATTTGCCAAGACGTAAAAAGATTTGGACCGTTAGAAAAGTTCAGTTGCTTTGACTTCGAAAGTCTTTTGGGGAAATTGAAAAAAACTGTTAGAGGGACGGTTAACCCACTTGAACAACTCAATAATCGCTTAGAAGAATACAAAAACTACCCCCATTTAAAAAAAACAAAAACTTTGGAACCCAAAAATAAATTTTCTTGCTATAACAATATTTATTTTCAGTGCGAAGGTTTAAACTCAGAAAGTTTTAATATTTCAATTAAAGCACCTAACAACATAGTCATGGTAAATAATAAAATATTTGTAATAAATTCAATATATTTTATGAACGATCACTATTATTGCTCTGGTACTCCATTTCGCTACTTACAAAATTTGTATGAAGATCCCATTCCTTCATCAAAATTATTTATTTATTTTTGCAAAGGTGAGAAAACCATCGAAAATTTTTTAGTTTCATCAATTCGCTGTAAATGCATAGCTTTTAAGTACAAAGATGGGAATGCAGTTTTTCCAATTCTACACACTTTGATAAAATAAAATTTAAAAATTTTAGAATACAAATACCAGATTCATGAACTTTTATCTAAGAATCTTTTAAATTAAGAATCACTTAAAGTAAGAAAATTAAGGCAGCTCATTGATTAATTTCAATTTGACAGAAAATAAACTTCAATGTCAAATACCAACGGAGCAATGAGCTGCCTTAATTTTCTGACTTTAAGTGATTCTTACTTTAAAAGATTCTTAATTAAAAGTTCATGAATCCGGTAAAACATTTTTTAATTTAAAATTAAATTAATATAGCTAGTAATTTTTTTTAAGTGTTAAACTACTCTTTTCATTTAATAGAATTTTATTTATCGCGTAAAGAAACCTATTTGGCAAAATGTACGTTGGCGTCGAATTTGAGAAAAATAGAGAGGTTGTTGTTGTACCACACATTTGGACTGTGGAGAACAGGACATGCCCCTGGCCCAAAAAGATGAATCAAGAAAAATTCAATAAAATGAAGCGCGATTGCGACCCACCAAAAAGCTCATGGCCACTGTATAACATACGTCGAATCCTTTTTACTTGCGGTAAGAATATAACCCGTGTTTTCTAGTTTTTCTTTAAATTAAAAACCTGCCTTTTGAGCTGCTTTTTCTTTATTTTTAATACAATAAATTCGATTTGTCAATCAGAACAAAAACAATATTTTTACGGTTTCTTCATGTCATGTTTTTGTTTAGATGATTATGACGAAGCAGAAGGCAAACTAGATGACATAATTGCGGCCTCAACAGAGTCAACCAGCGATGAACAAATATTTGAACCTTTTATAAAAAAAGCACCGCCTAAAGATGTTGTTCCAGATGTGTCAAATGACTTGACATGTCACTTCGAAGAATTTTCTAATTTGTCTGAGAGCCAACTAGAAAGTGCCCCCCCAAGGTTAACTAACGTTACGACTATTGAAGACCCTTCCTTGCTGCCGCCAACTAAAAGACTGCTAGACGTCATCCCAGCAACACCTAGACGTAGCTCCGATGGAGGAAGTGCCCTCTCAAGCGTCCCCTCAAGTGTAACCTCAAGGGGAAGCTCATCAGTAGCTAGTCGGCAATCAGGGAGTTCGGCCCGACAATCTTTTTATGAAGAAACCATTCTAAAACGTCTGGCCACTATTGAAGAAAATTCCGAGCAGAACTGCATTATCACTCATCAAATTTTAAGGATCATATCCCAAAATGAGGCTGCAAATATTGTTAAACCGGACAATCTTCCTCAGTTTCCTATAAAGAAAAGGAAACATTTCAAAACTTTAGAACAAATGCTACAGGATCCCGTTACTTATAACTATATGGTAAGTATTTGACTTTGTACTGCTTACGGTGTCGGACTTTATTTTAATGTCTTAATCAGTATTGCACCAGATATAAAATTGCTGCAGTTAAGGTCCTTAGACCCATCTAACGAAGAGCTTTCCCTGGCTACGTAAATTTATAACTAATTAATCATCCAGACACTTTATTTTGATTCTACAATAAAAAACTAAATGTGCATTGATGATTTATCACTAATTAATAATCCAGGCAATTTATTTTGACTCTACGATGATTTTTATGCAACAACCTTGGAATGCTCAGATGACTTTCACCAACAAACTCAATTTTTTTCATGATTTTCATGATTCTGACAGTTTTTATCTGTTTCTGGAGTTTTGGGTGCATGACCTTGGCTTGACCTTGACTTGACCTTGACTTGACCTTGACATGACCTTGACATGACCTTGACTTGATCTTGTTGATTTATCACTAATTAATGATCCCGGCAATTTGTTTTGACTCTACGAGTATTTTTTATTCAATGACCTTGAAATGCTCGGATGACCTTGACCAACGAACTTAGCCTGTCGTTTTACCTTATGATTACATATGCCAAGTTTCAAGTTGATATCTTATTCCGTTCGGCCGCAATCGCTCGGAAAGACAGACGACAGACGGAAATTTTTTTATTGCTGGAAACTGTCTAAAAAGTCATAAAACGTTCAGAAATGCAAAAAGAAATGATAAAAAAATTTGAAATTTTTTTGACGATTCCCATAGCTTTCCAGGGAAAGCTAATTAGGCAAAAACGATTCGAATAAAATTTTTATATTTTCTGTCTACTATTTCTACAATTTTTGATCATTTAAGATTTATAAAAAGTGCGTCAAAAAGATTTTCCCATTTCACTATTCGTCTATACCATTGAGATAAACTAAGTGGGCCATAATAAGGATTTTTATCGTAGACAAGTATTGTAAAGATATTTTTGCTTGGGTCACTCAGTTTATCTCAATGGTAAAGGAATAGTATTTGTTTAGGTTTTTAAAATAAATATTTTTTACAGAAACAAAGATTAGCTGCGTTGGGTGGAGAATCTGTTCGGGCAGCAACCAATAATATGCTAAAGTTTGTGATGTCAAATCGATTAGCCAAAGGGTTTAATTGGGTTGGACACAATGAAAAAAAGGCCCTGAAAGAGACCAAATTTGCGGAGGTTGTTCGAGGTGAGTTAATGTTTTTTACACTAACGTAAAAGTAAAGAAATTTTACCCAAATTTTTTGAACAATTTTTTAATTCGTTCACAGAAAAATTTTTTGGGCGTTAAGTCCAAAAAAATTTCTTCCAAGCAAATTATTCCAGGGCTTTCATGTACAGACTGGATCTGAGCACTTGAAAACGAAATCCTTGCAGTTAATACTTATAAACTTTGACATTAGAATTAACGTCTACAAAGCTTTATAATAAAATTATTACAGAGGCAGTCCACTACCATTTCCAAGCCGGCGAAACATCGCAACAAGTAAAAGACTCTTTAATAACTAAGGCCATTCAAGACTGGCTTCGTCTGGCCTCACAACGCCATACATATCAATCTAAAAAGAGGCATAATAAACCTGCCTTTTTAGATTGATATGCATGGCATTGTGAGCCTTTATTAAATAAAATAAGAAATATGTTTAAAATAAAATATTATGTTCGTTTTTTTTTCGTTGTAAAAAACTAAAGTTTGTGATTTATAGGTAATTTGTTCCTTATTATCCAAAGTTGTTTTTTGTTCGTATTTAAGTAAGTAAGTCGGAGTTTTTTGTTTTTTAATGTAAAGACTGATTAGTCGTAAAAACAAAAAGACTGTTATACAGGGTGTTCTTGAAAGTCGTGCAAATAATGAAACCCCAGATTTCTGACCTAAAAATAGGTCGATTGAGCCACACTTAGCTTTATCCAAAAGTGCACGGTTTTCGAGATACAGGTTGTTTTATGATTTTTTTTTAATATTAATTAAGCATAACTTTTAAACGAAAGTACTTAGAATATTGCTGTTTTCCAGTTTTACATTATTTTTTACGCTTTGTCGCCTAAGTATGCTAAAATTACTAGTAAAATTATGATAATATTATTCCAAGACTGCGGTACGGGGCTCCTGCACCCCATTTCGGAGCACAACTTTTTCTGTATTTACTTTTTTTAAAGAATGATTTTATTTTTGTGTTTAATTTACCTTTTAGGTTTAGAGAAAAAAAACTAAAAAAAGTAAATACAGAAAAAGTTGTGCTCCGAAATGAGGTGCAGGAGCCCCGTACCGCGGTCTTGGAATAATATTATCATAATTTTAGCATACTTCGTCGATTTAGCGTAAAAAATAATGTAAAACTGGAAAATAGCAATATTCTAATTACTTTCGTTTAAAAGTTATGTTAAATTAAAATTTAAAAAAAAATTTATAAAGCAGCCTGTATCTCGAAAACCGTGCACTTTTGGATAGAGCTAAGTGTGGCTCAATCGACCTATTTTTAGGTCAGAAATCTGGGGTTTCATTATTTGCACGACTTTCAAGAACACCCTGTATATCAATCTAAAAAGGCATAATAAACCTGCCTTTTTATATTGATATGCATGGCATTGTGAGCCTTTATTAAATAAAGTACGAAATATGTTTAAAATAAAATATTATGTTCGTTTTTTTCGTTGTAAAAAACTAAAGTTTGTGATTTATAGGTAATTTGTTCCTTATTATCTAAAGTTGTTTTTTGTTCGTATTTTAAGTCGGAGTTTTTTGTTTTTTAATGTAAAGACTGATTAGTCGTAAAAACAAGCAAGACTGTTATAGAATTTAAGTTTTATTCACTTACAAATTATATATATATACCTCGATATATACTTATAAAAATAAACAGTATTTTTTTAAGCAATGATTTCATTTATTTTATTGCCAAAAATTAATTAAAATTAAAACGTTTTTTGTACGTCTAATTTTAAAAATAATTTTTGAGCTAAAAAGATGTCTCTAATATACCTAAAAAAATAGACATATATTTAACATCTATTTTAAAAATCTATAAATAATAAAAAAATTTATCATCTATTATGCATATATTTTTTAATATTTATTTTTGAAGGAAAAAATTGCATCTAATAAACGCTAAAATAATGACGTATTTTATATCAAATTTTAAACGTCTAATATTAATCAAAATGTTTATCAAATCTTATTTAAATTCGACATTTTAAAGACGTTTACCTATTAACGTCAATGTTACATTTAAATATATTTGTTATAATTAAGTAAAGTTGTCTAAAAAAATACGTCGCCTAGATGTAAGGCAATAAATGTGTTTAATACGTTTAAAATATTAGTATAAATAGAGGTAAATGTCGGGGACATCTAGACGTCAAATAAACAGTTTGCGCCAAGCCAATTTAGACCGTCTTTATACCATCCTCAAGACGTTTTAAAAACAGCGATTAGACGTAACTGTGTTACTTGGGGGATAAGAAACATTCCAAATTTCTGCAAAATTTAAGTAACCATTTCAGTAGAATTACAACAACATTTTCAACGCAAATTTTTTCGTCTTCAGGTATTAAATACATAGTTTTCTACATAATTTCTTTATTTTTTTGCAAAACACGTGTACCGAACAAAACGCATCTTTGCATTCATTTTTAAACTGTTTTTTAAGAACCTTTCAACACATCAAAAAAAAAGTGCAAGTTATGTCACTAATGTCAACTTGTAACATCAAGTCTGCTTATTGCACAGATCATACTGTGATCATAGAACTTACAACTCCCCCAAAACATTATCCAAAATTTAGGTTGATATAGGAGATTCAACACATAGTCATTTGGGATAAGGAATACCAGAGGTAGTCCTGTAGTGGAAGACATAGTTAAGTGTTTTGAAGAAAAGAACGCTTAGCCATGCCTGAGTGATAACACCACGTAGTCATAGCAACGTTGTGTTATCGCTGCGATAACACAACGCCGGAGTCATAGCAACGTTGTGTTATCGCTGCGATAACACAACGGAGTCATAGCAACGTGGTGTTATCAGGCTAAATCGCAGGAAATGCGAGCTCAGATAGCAGGAGATGACTGGAAGGAAATAATCACTAATAAAACCGAAACTAAAATGTTTTACACTATTACCTAAGGTTTTTTATTGGTTAGCAGCTTTGGGGTTTTCCTTAAACATTGGTGGTACTGATTCCTTTTTAGAAGGCCCATATTGCAAACAAAAAATTGACAACAATGGGCAATGTTTTAAACTTTTCGACAATAGCAAAATTTGCAATCACTGTTTGGCTCAAGATTCATTTAACTAATTTACTATAAATGCTTTGGAAAAATCCAATTATTTAAACTAGCGTAATCAAGGAGTCGCCCGACCATCTACCAAGCGAAAAAGGTCTTCTTATTTAGAACCGCAATCACAATTTGTTCTAACAAGTCAAATGCCAAAAAAAGTGCATTCCATTTTTTATTTTACAAAATGCAAACTCAGTTAAACTAAAATTAATAACAATATACCAAAAAGAGTAAACTTTTACAAAAACTTGTGCATCTGACTCGATAGTACAACTTCTTTGTGCGGCTTATGCGGATAGTTTTGATTTTAAAACTTTTTTAAATAATATAAATAACCTAAACGAAATGATTTTGTATATGGTAAAAAAAGGCATAACCCAAAAGACATATCGATTAAGGGCTGAAATAATGCAACAGAACTTTGAAACTCAAAAATTGTTGGAAACGTTTTATACATTGATTGCATTACAACCGCGTTAAGTATGTTTAAGTTTAATAAAATTTGAACTTTTAATTGCAGTACTTCTGAGTTGTAGCAATATTTTGGTTTCCATTATCGATGTTCTTGGTGTTGAAGAAATTGAATGTAATGTATTATTAGTGATCCTTCGGACGAGGCGTTCATATAATTAAGATCGAAATTCACTTAGTTAAGTTCGTTTGATCTTATAATTATCCACCATCAACATAATTATCTTATTAAAAAAATAAGAAAAGATGATGCGTAGGAAAGATTGGGAGACGATTTCGGAATGTCGAAGTCCAACATTTCAAAAATATTTCTTATGTTTTAAAAGATTGTGAATTTTTGGTGGAATTAATTCGGGCTGCTATTTATGTCAGCTACAACAATAAAAGCTTGGAATAATGATCTCCTAATGATACTGTAATGAAAAAATGTCGGTTATACCTGTGTCTTCCTAGAAATATCTGCATTATAATATCCATGATGACTGACTAACTACAATTATCCACCATCAATATAATGATCTTATTAAAAAAAAACAGATGATGTGTATGAAAGATTGGGAGACGATTTCGGAATGTAGAAGTCCAACATTTCAAAAATATGTCATGTATGTTTCAAAGATTGTGAATTTTTGGTGGCATTAATTCGGCCTAATATTTATGGAGTAAAATTGTTAATGCTAATGCCATTTAGATATACGTACAGCAAGGTGCAGTCCATTATAGACAATGTAAAATATCCCAAAATACGGCATTTAATCAAACGTTTATTTTGTGCATTCAATTATGAATACATTTTTGTTTTTTTTTAGGAATTAATGCTATTATGGCTGTAATTATTCAACACCGCACGACGGCAGGCACCAGATGCGGCACCTGAATGTACAGCGGTAATGGATTCCAATATTGGACCCGTCCATTATTCAGATTTTAAATTATTTTGATGTGACAAGTATGTATCCTTATTGAGTTGAGAAAAATTAAAAAATAATTCTGGAACAAGCTCAAACTAGAGTAGATACATAAGCTTTTACAAAAGGAGAGACGAGAATTATTAGACATGAATAGTAAAACCATTACAAATTTAACCATATATTAAGGGTATAGTCCGTAAGTCATTTTGGTAAACCAAAATGACAGTTGCAACAATCATTTTCTATGACAACGAATTGTGTAACAAGTCGTTTTCTGTCACTTTGGTTTACCAAAATGGCTTACGGACCATACCCTAACTTTGAACAAATTGCTCCAGATCTGAAAGAACCAGTACCACCCGAAATTAATGGAAACAGATGAAAATCAACAAGAGCAACTAAAAATACACACAGATGTGCCAAAAAGTTTTGTTAAATGAAGTGCTAAAAATCGAAGTTAAGAAGTTGTAAAAAAGTTATCGAATAAAGAAGTCTTTGACTTTTACTTGTTCCTCCTTGTTCCACCAAGATATTATTTTTACCCCCCAGAAACCTTCTTTAAAGATGGACAAATTCCAAAAATTTTAACTTTTTGAAGAAACTTGGCCTACAAAAACATTTTTAAAGATAATTTATGTTGGTAGGTGAATGCAAATTACAGCAATTTTCTCCGAAAAAAAAACAACTTAAAAATAAATAAAGGTTTTAAAGTATCATCAAAATGATATTCTATAGCAGGCACTTTATAAGGTATGGTCTTGGTAGCAGATTCTGCGATTGGAGGTTTGTTCACCGTGCCAGACTGGACCCTTGAATGCGACTAGGCGTTTTGGCGAAGAAAATAAAAATTGCATAATATACGGTGAAAGAGATTAAACTCTACCACATGTACTAAACCACTGTGAGAGACATTCGGCTGCATGGCAACACCGGCATAATGCAATCCAAAGCCGCATGGCAAAAGCTGTTTCTCCAACACTGGGTCAAATCTCAATCTAAATGCGTAATGTCATTCAAGGAGAACATGTCCTCCCTGTCGGTTTTCCGAAGACTTTAACACGATGGTGAATATGAACATCATAAAAACCATTATTACACCGTCCAAACTAGATTTTAGCCAAACCAAAAGATACTTTTCTTATGCGCAAATGTTTTTCAAGGAGAATAAATTCTCCCCGTCGGGTTTCCGAAATAAAACATTCGTTTTGACCCATAATTCAAACAAAATTAAGGCGACTCCACTTATACTAATGTCTTTCAAGGAGAACATGTTCTCCCTGTCGGTTTTCCGAAGAAGACATTAGGTTACAAAATAATAAACGATAGAAACAAAAAAGGAGTTCGGACTTAAAACAAGGCGGAATTGCTGATGCAATCGGCAATGAAAGTGTGTGAAGTTGAAGATGGTGAACACTTGAAATCATAGCTTCAACTCTATTCGGCGATGTTGTTGAAGATTACACGCCAGTCTATACAATGTCGACAATGCATAGCGCACAATCTGAAACAACAATACATATTTCTCTTAAAATAAACTCCATTACCATCTGCTAAAATTGTTAAATATACTGATTTTTCGCAAATAAAATTAAGTCGTTTAAAAACACTTTGTTATAATATGTAACTTTTTGTTGATTTAGCTAAAGCCACGTCTGAATTGGGCTTTACGGAACGTTGTTATTTATAAATTTTAGGAGTTAGTAAAGAATATAGGAATTCTCTTTATAGAACTTTATTCTGTATTTTTTGCAATTATAATTTTATTTTTTAGTAACACTATACTCGGATTTGGTCCAATTATGATTTCTTTTTAAATAAAAATTTAAAATAGCCCTGAAAATAACTTACTTGATAAACCAGTTTCGTTTCTTAGCCTATCCTTATCCGTAACAACCCCACTGAAAAAAAAGAGACATCATATAAAAACACAAAATTAAAATAGAAGTTGTTATCTAGGTTTTAAAATATGGCAATCAGTAAAAATGTCAACGTGTAAATGAGTAATCACGATAATTCAGAACCCAATGCTCTGAAATGAGAGTATCATCATTGAAGTAAACAATAAAATACAAATTGGTCCAAATGTTAATAAAATCAAATTATTGTCTATTATATTAACCAAGAAAAACTAATTAGTTACCTTAACAAAATCTTCACATAAAACTTAAACTTCAAACACATAAGCTCCATTGCAAAATCTGAAACTAAAAAATAAACTAATTAGCACCCGCCAACGTTTCATTTTCGAACAAATTAATACTTTTTAAAATCAGAACAAATTTTCCACATATCATTTTCTGATACCAGTGGGTTCAGCTATTTCTAGCTCTAGCATCGGTGAAAATGTTTAAGTGACGAAAAATAGAGTCATCATACAACACACAACAACTGAGTTTCAAAGAAACAAAATATGTTTTAATTTAAACTTTCTACAACTGCAAAGTTTTTCACTGCATTCCACTTTAACTAGTTTAGTTACCCCTTCTTGGGGTAATATTAAAGCCGTCTACCTGGGTTTAAGTTTTAAGTTTTAAATGCCCTAATTACTGCCGATCCTGCTAAGAATTGTTAGGTTGCAATGATAATAACCAATGCTGGCAAGACTATTAATTAGATTATGAAGTAAATAAGTAATATTAAAATTGTGCATGTAGGTCGAGATTTAAATAAAACATCAATTTTTATAAAAAATATTGTAAAGTTAAACTTCCTCATGTCCATCTATTGTTTATTCTCGAAAGCTCTTAATCAGCTGATTTAAATTTAATACAACACCCGGATTGTGTATGTGTTAAAAATTCTATTCGGGAAGATAAATCCACAAAATTCACATTAAAAAACTGTTTAGGGTTGGCGTAATAGCCTTCTTTAATTTGCAACATTAGATCACGATGGATTTCACCAAATTTTACAAATAGGGGCTAAATAAGATTTTAAAAAGGTTTCTGCAAAAATTATTTCTAAAAAAAAAAACCTTGCCCACTAAATAGCTCCCAAAGAATAATATTAAATAACCCACCACACTTATTAGTGTGCATTTTGTGGATTTAGCTTTTTGAATAGATGTTATAACACATAAGAAATCTGAATGTTGGATATTATTTGCAAGGTAAAAATTTATCTACTTTCTCCTAATGTTTAGAATTTAAAATTACGCAACAATAAATTAACTTACTTGATAGGGATCTATTCCGTTTCTTAACCTTTTCATACTCTCAACGAACTCAACTGAAAAAAAAAAAAGAACCCATGTAAAAACAATTCAAAAATTTGTTATAAATCTTTATAATAGGACAATCAGTAAAAATGTCAACGTGTAAATGAGTAATCACGATAATTCAGAACCCAATGCTCTGAAATGAGAGTATCATCATTGAAGTAAATAATAAATAAAAAAAATCAAGTCCTCTACATAATTGTCGATTAAGAAAATCAAATAGTTACCTTGGCAAAATCTTAAAATTTAAAGACATGAACTCCATCTTAAAATCTGAAACTAAAAAAACTAATTAGCACAAGCGTATGATGTTCTTTTTAAATAAATTAAAACATTGTAAGAATGCAAAATCAGAACAAATTTTCCACATATTAGTTTCTGATGCCAGTGGGTCCAGCTATTTCTAGCTCTAGCATCGGTGAAAATATTTAAGTGACGAAAAATATAGTCATCATACAAATAATAATTGCGTGTTAAAAGAAACAAATTACACTTTTTTACCTTTTGCAGCGGTCCTTCAAAATTTAAAATAAAAATAAATAAATGATTAACAAGACATTCTTGATAAAACAAGAGAAGAGTTATGTTTTAATCTTACGAATTATTAATACCTTCATTTTCACTGATTTAGTGATTTCATTTACACAAAAAACGAAAAAACTACCCTACAAAATACGTGCACTACAACTTGCTGCCACATAAAACTTTCTACAACTGCAAAGTTTTTCAATGCATTCACTTTTATCTAGGTAGATTAAATTTTCCCCCCCTTGGGGTGGTATTGATCTACTGATCTACCTATTTATTTAAATTTTGTTGGAAATACCCAAATTACGGTCGATCCTACTAGAAATTGTTAGCTAGTTTTAAGGGCTAATCTTATTTAGCAGAAAAGACTGTTCATTTAAATAAGATAATATAATCGTTTTATTACTTATTCAAATAAACAAGAATTATTAAAATTGTGGATGTGTTCAATATAAGCAAATTGGTAAACAAGAATAAGAAAATGCTTACCATTTAAACAGGTACGATGATTTTTTGCCAAGATTATGTAGGGAAATTTGAATCACAAGAAATCTGCAAATAAAAATGTTGATTAGTAAAAGTTAGGAAAAAAAACAAATTTTTTTGATTTATAAATTAAAATCAGAAGAATTTATCCGCACATCATTTTCTGATGCCAGTGGGTTCAGCTATTTCTAGCTCTGGCACCTGTGAAAATGTTTCAGTGACGAAAAATAAGTCATCATAAAATTTAAATTTTGAAAAGAATAATTATATATTAGCAGTAACTCACCTTTACGTGAAGATTGACGTCCAGCTTTATCCAAGTGGGTAGCCTATAAAACTGGGGATAAAAATAGACTAAACTGCTAAATAATAATATAGAAATAAAAACAATAAAAACGTATATTTTCTTTAACTTTTTTTATTAAATACAATATAGTAGTCAATACATAAAACATATGTAGTCAACCACTATCTATTTTTTCGCTGGGGCCTTCTTGGCGGCAGCAGCTTTCTTCTTGGGTTTATCTTTAAGGATGGCAGCTCGTCTACGAGCTTGCAATTTTGCTGTCTTAATTACTGGAGAATCAGCTGGAAGGGTGATCTGAAAGAGATAAAAATAATAAACCAAAAGAACATTAATAAAATTCGAGGTACATGTTTTTTTGATTATCAGAGCTTTTGTTATTCAAATCAATAGGATTCATAAACACGGACCAAAAGCAATTCATCATAATTTACTAAATTTAAAATAGTGTGCCATATGCGTACAGAAATTGGTTGGGGTTTTTATAGCATTTATACTTCTATGACAACGTAATGCCAAAAAAACTACCAGTTTAAACCATTTAATGTACCTGAAAAAAGGTATGTATAACATTTACGAAGTGTTTAACCTAGTCAATTTTAAAGAATTAGGTAAAAAAGTGCATAAATAATATTTACAAAGGAACTTTCGTGCATGTGTAAAATAATCTGCATGTTGTATTATGCACAAACTTTTTATTAAAAGTTCTTTAGTGGCGAATTCGGGGGCCACCATTAGGATTTTCCTTATTTTAAGAGATACAAGATCGGCTGACAAATAGAGGTTAATGTTAAAGTATCAAAAACATTTCCTAAAAAACAAAAAAGTGCAGCTAAATAATTAAAAGGCCCTTTTAAAAAAGGGCATTTCAATTTTCAATAAGCATTAAATAGGCAACTTTGCGCACCCGCACCCCCTATTTAACCGTCCTTGTGTCTCAAAGTAAGCGAGATTACAATTGTGACCCTCGATTTTGCCACATCCTGTATATCGTAAGTTTCGATTCGGAAACCTTTCCAAAAGTTCCCAAACAATAGCAACTTTTAGAAATATTCTGAAATGTTTCCATACAAGAATAATACAATATAACATAAATAAGAATGGCGAAGTGAGGAAACATTTATTTATTACTCAAATAATTAAAAATTTCTGTTTTAAATTTTCAGCCCTCGGGACAGCGTTAACCGAACCTTAATTAAAGCATCAAATATTTTCACAAAGCATGCTACTTATTAGAGTAGCAAATAATAATTAAAATTCGTAATAGTACGTAATATCAAATAATGTAATAATAAATTGGTACGGAATAATTTCGTAAAATACCTCTGTTGTTCCCTGCAAGGATTACTAATGAACGTAACCAATGCGTAATTATTACGTAATAGACTCAATAGATACGAAATGGCGTAGTTATGCAGAACGTAATGATTACGCCATCATACGTAATTGATGTTCAAATTTTATAAGTATACTACAACAACATATATTTAGTTTTTTAAAACTTACTCCACGTTTCTTGGCCAAAACTTCGTCTTTCTTCAATTGACGTTTCTGTGCAGACAAAATAGCTTGACGCTTAAGAACAGCAGCGTATGGGTTGAGACGCAACAAAGCCTTGGTGTTGTTCAATGGATTGAGACGACGTACACGACGTACAATCTTCTTCCTGAAAACAAAACAATATTACACCACAAACTCATTTACAAGATAATTTATCATCTTTAATTTTTAAATCAGTAAAATGTCAACGTGTAAAAGTAATCACAGATACTCATAACCCAATGCTCTGAAATGAGAGGTATCATCATGTAAGTTTTAAATGTAATAGAAATGCTGAACAAATAAAAAAAATACATACTGTGGTTTCCTGAGAACCTTCTTGATCTCATCAGCCTTAAGGAGACGAGACAAGTCAGTGTTGGACATGATGGGTTGGGGCAAGTTGTAACCCTTCTTTTCAGTAGATGGTTTCTTCCAGTTACCGAACAATTTGTCCAACCTTTGGAAGGCGGATTCAGTCCAAATGATGAAACGTCCTACGTGACCACCAGGAGCCAATTTCAACAAATTTAATTTCTCAACGCTCAATAAGTCAACACCTGGAATATTTCTGAATGCACGACGGAGACCTTGGTCTTTGTGGTATACGATGAGTGGTCCTCTACGTTGGATGCGCCTGCGGTTACGCATTTTACCTTTTCCGGCACGAAGACGTTGGCTTTTCGATACCTAAAACAACCAAAATTTAACTAATGCCTTTTAAAAGCCATTGCAAAAAAAACATAAACATTGGCTATTTTTTCAGAGCTTTTGATTTAAAATCACTAAGATTCATAAACACGGACCAAAAGCAACTCATCATTAAAAGATCAATAAAAATAAACAAAATCAATAGGCACAAAACTCACTTTTTGGATGTCACCCCATGCCTTAACTTTCCTCAAGAAGGAAACTGCTTGTTTTGTCTTGACCAACTCTTGAACCTTGTCTGAAACAACCAATGGGAGTTCTGGAATCTGGTCAATGACGTGTCCTTTGCTGAGAACCAAAGCGGGAACACCGCTAGCAGCTACAGCCGAGGCGAGAGCGTAACGACGTTGGTTGATATTGACGCGTCTGTGCCACCTACGCCATGGCTTCGTTGGAGCGAACATACGACCTCCTCTACACATGTTACCGAAGGCTCCCTGACCGGAACGGTGAGTACCACCACCACGGACACGGGGAATACGGGCGACGGCACGACCAGTACCCCATGATTCGGCAGATGTTTGATGTCCTTAAAATAAAAGAAAACGTACAGTCTATATTCAATTTATTTTTTGTTATTGTAGTTGAAATTATAAACTATAAACTAAATCTCAGAGCTTTTGTTTGTATAAGCATTGTACTTCAGAAACACGGACCAAAAGCAACTCATCATGAAAAATAATATCACGTAAAATATGCCCAAATTTCTAAATTACTATTTTTTTTGAAAAAAGAATTAAGTGTGGCGACATAGCGCAATCGTATTATTTAACAAAAAAATAAATTTTAAACAACAATAGGGAGTCTTGCAAATGTTATTTTTGAAACTGTTGCCCCAAAAAAAATAATTTAAAAAGTATAATTACCTGCTCTATCACTGACGCTGTAGGGTTGCCTATGGTTCATGGAAATTTGTTGATGAACAAAGTTGACAACATCAGGTCTGATGGGAGCTTTGAAAACGGAGGGCAAAGCCACAGTTTGGGTTCCTTCTGATTTTTCATTGTACACGCTCACCAAAGGGCGTGCTGCGGACAGCGACTAAAATAACACATATCTTATTAGTTCTCAGAGATTGAAAAGAGCGATCCTCTTAGTAAAAATATTAGTTACACTTCTCAGAGCTTTTGTAAATAAAGTCATTATTTCTCAGAAACACGGACCAAAAGCAACTCATCATTAAAAAAAAAACCGAAACTGTAAACAAGCTCAGTACGCGTACCCAAATAATTAATTATAGGATTAGTTTTATTAAAAGCATGTTTAATAATTGAACCTGATAACCGAGGGTAAACAGAAAAGGCAATTTACAGGTCTATAATCGTTCAATAAAAAATCGGCGTCACATTTTTGATATAATATAACCTAGAAAAATGTAAACATTTTTCGTATGATAGGTTTTTTATACACCAAAATCTCGTGTACAAAATAAGGCGAAAGGGAATCAAATACAAATTTTAATTATAATATAAATTTAGGATGTTTTTACTTTTACTCGGTAAAAAAAGAACACGGACACTCGCCATACGAAGCACTCACACGTGGTCAACACACTTATTTTACCATTTTAAATAAACAAATACATACGCTTGACTTTATAGAATAGTGCACTATGTCGCAGATATATCGTAGAGAATTTTTTAACAGTAAATCGGACTTACCATTATTTATTTTCCTTATAAACTATATCACTAATAATACACATGAAGCGAACACAAAATCCGCCATATAAAAGGAAGTTCTTCTTGATAGATGTCGCTTTAGTACGCATGCTTATCGGAGAGGGCGCAATGATCGGAGGACTTCCTTTTCAGCGGGAAATTCAAACTTTGTAAAGTAGATTTATAAAGTTTTCCATTTAGGTATTTTATTTGGAAATTGTGAACAAAATATGTTAACACACAAAAATACTCTTTTAAGAAATACACATTTTGTGCTTCATAATCGGTTATTAAATAATAATGCAACAATAAAATAATAATAGATGGATACTTTACTTTTATTAATACGTTAAAAAATAAAATAAAAAATAAAGGTAATTAGGGTGGGGCTTCAGAAACAAAAAAATATATCCATGTTTTAAAAATCTGTTGCAAAAATTATTTCTGAATTTTAAAGTAAATATTTAAATGTCATTTTCTTGATTGAACATTTTCTAGTTTTTTTAGGAAATGATTGTCAAGGTCTTTAAATACAAAAATATTTTTTTTTAGCCGGGGCAGGCTGGGGTTGCCAGCACAATTTATAAAAAAAAAAAAACCAATTTGAGTTTCTGAATCCCACCTCAAAAATGTAGTCTTTTGGTCATAAAATAAACAAAAATAATACAATAATAATTATTTACGACTAGTAAGTAGAATATTACAATAATAATTGACCCTAATAAGATTTAATAAGTTTAGGACTTTAGGAATAATAATATCTCTGTAAAATTATTTACAAATTAAATAAATTATTTCAATTTATTAAATTTTAAGTTTCATATATCTACTTATTCTTTTATTGATTATGCACTAGATTAAATTTAAGATTTTAAAATTGCTTTCCTAAGGAAAATATGTGCACTATTCTTCTTTAACAGTTGGAAATCTTTGGAGAAAACGTTTGTATACATACAATAATTCCATTGCTACTTTAGACACTTCAGATGATCCAAAATAATTCCAAACTGAAACAAAATGCGTGATTACTACAAAAAGAATTTCAATAAAATTCAACAGCAACGTAAAAAATACGTGGTTTTTTTTAAAAAAAAAAACTTCGCATCTTAATAAGAACGTTTTTAAAGTTTTTCGGTGAGTTTTTCTTTGTTTTAAAAATTAATAAACTTACATTTTTTAAATTTAAATTTTGAATTTAATAACTCGCTTCATGTCCAGCCAATATGTACAAATCATGCCCCTCCTCCGTAGGCAAAGACTCCATCAACAAATTACTCTTCAGCATCACGACTTTATCGGCCCCTAAAAGCTTATACGTCCTCGAGATATCAGTTATCTCCTGAGTAATTTCCCCATTCTTGAAGGATCGTCCTTGCACCCCGTGCGTGTGGAACGCCAGCACACTGTCCGGCAACACAATAATATCATCGATCAAAAAATCAAACCTAAGTTCGGATAGCTGCTTCTTGTTCGCTTTGATTTTGCCTTGCAACGTCACGATTTTAACAACATCGTCGTAGCAAATCAAAATTGAATCTTTGTCCATTTGGGCAACGCTTATGATCTTCAGATTTTCTCTCTTTGGCACCACTGTAGCCATGCCATCCATGTCTTGCAGTTCGTCCGAATGGAACCAACTCGAACCTGAATTCATGTTAATCAAGTCCAGTTTGTATTTATTGGGTTGGTAGGCTTGCTTTATCGAGACGCACACCATTGGATACTCCAGTTCTGGTGTGATGATCATTTCGAAAACGTTCAGTGGGGCCGGTAGAGGGCATTCAACGTGCTTCAGCAGCATGAATTTGTTTAAAGGGTCGTACCATTGCATTAGGAATATGCCAGTTACTGAAGCCCCGCATAGGTACTTGTAGCCGTTGTAAGGGTTTCTGGCAACGCAGCATTTCTGAGTGCCTTTGGTCTCAGGAACTCGAGTTGTTAAAGCGAATTTTCTCGGGACTAGTCTTTCTGGTATCCGATTCATGTGCATGCTGAACCTTAAACGTAAACAGAAGTTAAATAAGCAAATGTTTGGGAACTTTTTGTATAACGTACCTTTGTGACTGCTTGTTTTGCAAGCCTAACAAGTCGTGCCTGCACAATTGGGGCGTTTTTCCAGACAAAGTCATTAATACGTCTTTTATCACATACATCCATACAGTCCTACGGTTATACAATTGGTCAATACAAGTCTCATGAAGTTCATTAACATTTAGGTTATAAATTCCTTCTTCAGCTCCTATTAGAATATGCTGATCACGAGTATCTGGATGAATCCATGATGCAGTGCAGTGAATTCTTAAAGGACAACCATTGAATATTTTTGAAAAACAAGCCCCCATGTGAACCTAAAAAACTCAATACAAATTACTCAAACTAAAAAAATAGAATTTACTGCGCTCTTTTAAACAAAGTAATTATAGCCAGTCCGCATAGCGAAAAAATTGTTCACGTTGACTTAGACCTTTGAAATTTGGCATAAAGGTTGCCAATCCCATTTTAAATATATTTACCAAAAATGGCTATCTTAGTGTGAAATAATAGGGCTTTAAAAACTAAAAATTAGTTTTAACACCCTTAGCTAGGTATGGCTAGGATTTTTTGCAAAATTTTGATAGACAGTCAGGCTTTTCATTAGTTCTTCTCATTTATTAAGAAAGTTTTTAATTTTGTATTTCGGTAACTGGAATAATGGCCTCACAAATATTAAGCAAAAGTAGTGAGTTACTTAAGCAAAACTAAATTAATTCCTGTTCTCTGAAAAATGTTTGGAGATAAAATGTATTCCCCCTTAAAACGCACTACCTTTGCTCAATATTTGTGAGACCTTTTTTCTAACTAACCGTAATACAAAATGAATAAATTGCTTTATACATGAAGAGAACTAATGATATGTAGCCTAGCTGTCCATTAAAATTTTGCAAAAGGCATAGTAAAGGGTGTTGAAACAAATTTTTAATTATTGAAGCCCTATTATTTCAGAAATTGGATTCACTACAATAACAATTTTTGTAAAATATTTTTTAAATGTGGTCAGCAAAGTGCTAAATTAGTATAGCTCTGAATTAACGAAAACGATTTTCCTGAAATTTCTCGGAATGCAGACGGGTAATTATTTTTTTTTTAAATGCGATTAAATGATTTACCTTGGGGGTAGGAGGTAAACCGTTGCTGGGGGGCCTCGGTGGGGTGTGTCTTCGTCTATGTTTCCTTGGCGGCACCTGAGGGCATGCAACCAAATCCGGCGCATTGTGATCATTAGTGTGATTACTACATTCAGTCGGTGATCCTTTAGGATTTCTATCAGTCCGTCCACTATCGCTAAGTGATCTTTGGCGTTGTTCATTTATATTTAATTCACTAACTAATTCAAATATTTCATCTACTGAGGAATGTCTACGGGGTGAGCCATTAAGAGCTAAGGAGGGGGAATTATTGCTGTGGTGGTTGTGGTATGCTTCAGAATCTTGGAGAGGCAGAGTTGCTTTCTCGGATTCTAGGTCACGATCAAGTGAGTCAAAAGCATTGCCCATGCCGTATTTTTTGTTTTGATATTCCACGCAGTTGTGAACTGTTGTGACGTTGTTCATAATGTCCATTACGTCCCAGTTTTCGGGTGAATCGTCCAAAAGATTACCTAAATCATCATTAAAATGAAGGTCAGTTGGGGCAATTGTAAACGCTTTTTTTTACAAGTTTGATTTTAGAGTAGGGAAATTTAAAAAGAGGACGAAAAGATGCAAACAAGATTGCAAAACAATTCATTTTAAGGAGTTGTTCGAGGGGTAGGAAACTTCGAAAATTTGTTCATCAATTACGCGTGATGGGGTAATAATTAGGTCCATTACATAATAATTACATATAATCAATCATTACATATTACGTGGTATTACGTAATTATTACGAGACATTACGTAATAATTACTTGCCATTACGTCCATTCCGCAGTACTTACGCATGATTTGTACATCAATTACGTTAGTTTCCTACACCTCGGAGTCGTCTAGCATTGCACTACCGTTTATGCATTATTTTGATAATATTTTTATGAATAATTACGGCACAGACATTTTTATAAGCCCCGAATTTCAAATTTTATGGGCAGGTTTACGTTTACTCTTGTTTACAGTCTGTCCAACTAACCGTATTTTTTTTTAATTCTGAGGATGAGACAATTGCCTACTCTATTTTAAATGCAAAAAATTGGCTCGACGAGAAAAAAAAGTGTCTTTGTCTTACCAATCCGGTTACTTTGTAGAGTATTGTTTCCATCATCACTTTTAATATCAACAGACATAAGAGCATTTTGAGGCCTGGATCTTGCAGTCAAACGTGATGCTATGCGTTGTGGTACATTAGGAACAGCGCCATCTTCATCAGGTTCCATGTCCGTAAACATGTGAGAAGGATTACTCACCTAGAAAAATGTCTACATTATCGCTGCATTACACACAACTATACAATTTTAAATACCTTGTGCAATAATTCCAAAGCTAATCTTTTACTCATATCTCCATTAAAAATAGCATGCTCCAACAACTTTTCTGCCGTTGGCCTCTTTTTGGGGTTTTTAGTAAGAGCAACTTTGACAAAATTATGAAAAGTTGTGCTCCACTTTTCCTTGTCCTTTAGAGTAGGGGGTTTAAACCCACTTTTAGACATAAGAAACAACGCTCGCATTGGATGCAAATCAAACATAGGGGGCTGCAACTCAGCCAGTTCAATTGCTGTGATGCCTATGGCCCATATATCGCAAAGTTGATTGTATCCGCCTAACAAGAAAGCAAATTAATTAGTAAGAAATAAATGTATTAAAATGTATACCCTTTCGTTCTACTGCTGCCACTTCGGGGGCCATCCAATAAGGCGTACCGATAAACGATTTTCGCTTGTTAATAGTTGCCGTAATTTGAGCGGAAATACCAAAATCAGCCAATTTTACTTCACCATTCTGAGTGAGTAAAATGTTGGCCCCCTTAATGTCTCGATGCATCTTTCCCATTGCATGTAAGTACGACAGCCCTTTTAACGTTTCCCTACACATGTAAGCAATTTGGGGCTCTGTTAAGGGCCCCGTAATGTGATAAATGTCCTGCAAGGACCCACCCCCACAATACTCCATGCAAATCCACAATTTGTCTCTTCGCAGATAGCTCCCATAATATGCTATGATGTTTTGGTGCCGACAATCCCTCATCATAAGGATTTCTTGCTGGATAACTGCAAAATCATCTGCAGGTTCTAATTTTATAACTTTGATTGCTGCTAAGTCGTTGGAATATAGTCTTTTTGCCTTATAAACATCCCCATAAGTTCCACTACCGATCCTCTGAATTAACTCGTATTCGTCCTGAGGATTTCTCCTCGAAATATCAGAACTTAAAACTCCGTGTGCCATGTTTTTTTCTTGCTTATTACTTTACATTTTAAACATTTATTAATTTTTACAATAATTTAACTCAAAATTTAGGAGCAAAAATCACGAATGACAGCCATGTTTTGAATAATAATTACTCCGTGCCTGCACCCGTGTCAAAGTGACATTTAATAATTCCACGGAGTTTTTAAACCACAATAAAAAGAGCTCTTTTGCGTTACGGAAGTAGTAATCCAACCTTTACTTGACATTTTTTATTTGACTGATTTGTGAATCGTCGCCGGTCGATCGCCTCGACTCGACTCGTCGATTCGTGGACGTGGTGTTGTTCTTTAGTTAAGGTCTATAAAAATGAGTATGGTGGGTTTTTGAAGAGTTTTATGACACGTTGCTTTAAAAAATTAAGTAAATACAATGGGACAAAAGTTTCAATACGATGAAAGTGGTGGAACCTTTTTTTACTTTTTGCTTTCGTTTCTTGCACTTGTATTAATTCCAGCAACTTTATATTACTGGCCCCGGAAAAAGAAGAGAGGTTAGTGGGGTATTTTCATTCTGAACATGTTAATCTATCAAGAAATTATGAATATTTTCCTACATGCTAATCGGTATGTGTTTTAGATCCAGAAGAGTATAGCAAACGCTGTAGATGTCCTCCCTGCTTAGAAAAAGATAAAAATATTCGAAATGCCGACACTTGGAGAGGGCCTAAACAATTTCTTATTAAACTAGTTATAGTATTAGGATGGGTAATTTTAATATTCCTAGCTTACAAAGTTTCCCAATTTGATTATGAAATGGCAAATTTTGATCCATATGAAATTCTTGGAGTATCAACAGGAGCTAGTCAAGGAGAGATCAAAAAGGCTTACAGAAGACTTTCTTTAATTTTGCATCCGGATAAAGATACAGGGGACGAAAAGGCGTTTATGAAGCTATCAAAGGCTTATCAGGTGTGTATATTGTGGAAAGTTTAACCGTTACGTCTTATTATAACGGATCATTTAAAAATGGGACATATTTGTAGGTATGTAAGTGATTACAATACATACAAGGTACTTAAATGCGAACTAGTAGAATAGAAATTATTGTTTATTTTTATTACAATACTTTTGACCAAAACGAAATATAAGGTGAACTCTGGGAGGTGAACCTTGATGTGAATTAAATACAAATTATAACAATCGATAACCAAAATTGGTCCTAATTGTAAAACTAAAAGTGCGATTAAGCTAAATAATTTAATTAGAGAAATCTAAAAAAAAACCGTTCTCATAAAAATAGGTACTTACTTACCTTAAAATTTAAAAAAATGCTTTAAGCGTAGAAAGTGTTATTTTTGCATAATTTTTTTTTCAGCAAACATTTTTCTACTACCTAGGTATTAAATTATGTGCGAGGAATAGCACATAATACGGAAATATTTCTTAAAGACAAAATTTATTTGTAATTGCAAATAAAAAAAGGGATCTTATTTAGTTAAATTATTACTTTTTTGTTTTTTTCTTTAGCTGCATTATTACTTCGATTTACCTTTTTAATATTAAAAACTTACATGTAGGTTTATTAATTTAGGTTGTGAAGACTACATTTTTTTCGGTTTCTTTGAATGCGCTCTAGTTTAATTTTATGGTTGTACTTGTTTATCAAACACGAACATTTTTTTATTCTTAGAAAATAAGATAAATCGTGCGTCTCGCCATTTGCTCGAGGCCTCATTTCAAAAATTTTTAATTACCAGTGATTAAATTTAAAAATTTTAATTTAAAAATTTTGCTGGTATTAGATATTTATTTATTGGTCAATAAGCTACATTATGTAGATGTGACAAGTCAAATAATATACATTAAAAAACAAGAATATAACAGAGTAAATATTGTAAAGTAAAGTTAGACAGTACATAGTTAAATTAATATATAAAAAAAATGGAATATTCATCACAAAATACAGGGTGTTACCAAATATGTAGGAAAAAATTCAGGGGGTAATTCCTGAACCCATTTTAAGAAAAAAAGTTCATATGAACATGTGTCCGAAAATCCTTCGTTTTTGAGATACAGCCCCCCCAAAAACCCCTAAAAAATCAATTTTTTTGCAATAATTTTAAAAAGAATAATTTTTTCAAAAAATTTTATGGGACCTATTTGATTTATCTAAATACTAGAAATATTTTTCCTTTTGTAAAATTTAAAAAAACGTGTGAATAGTGAGGGCCCTTAGGGGGCTGTAAGAAAAAAAAAGTCAAAATCGGGTATATGTTTATAGGAACTTTTTTTCTAAAAATGGGTTCAGGAATTACCCCCTGAATTTTTTCCTACTTATTTGGTAACACCCTGTATGCTAAATACAGATTCGCATTTTACAAGAATAGTGATTAGTGATTTATGTAACAATTAAGGTGCATTTAAATGCAGATTAAATTCTTCAAAAGAGTACTGGACAACATCTAGCAAAACAGCCTTTATTGCAGACTTAAAAGTTTTCAAAGAAGTACTATTTTTTAGATCGTTTGGTAAACAATTAAACAATTTTATCCCACTATACAATGGCGAGTCTTCATAAAAGGCATGTTTAGCAGATATTGAAGGAACCAAATTCCTAGCATTTCTAGTTGCATAGTTATGTTGATCCGAATGAGCTTTTATTTTTGACTTATTTTTAAATACATGCAATAACAAGGCGTAAATATGGATTGAGGGTACTGTTAGAATATTGTTACATTTAAAAACTGGTCTACAGGTATCCTTATAAGGGATGTTAAAAATAATCCGTAAAGCTCTTTTCTGCATTACAAAAACCCTTCGTAGATTGCCGGCATGGCCCCAAACTAAAATGTTGTAGGAAATATGCGAATACATTATAGAATAGTAAACGTTTATCAAAGACTTAGTGTCGAATTGTGTTTTTAGTGTGAGCAATGCAAAACACGATTTGGCGAGTTTGTTACAAAGATAATCTATATGAGATTTCCAATTCAGATGTTCATCTAGCCATACTCCCAGGAACTTAGTGCTTTCACTATTGTTAATTACATGTTCACCGATTTTGATGCTGAACTTGTCTACTTTTTTTATGTACATTGTGAAAATGAATTATTTCTGTTTTTGAGGGGTTTATGATCAGTTTGTTAACGTAGCACCACCTTTCAAATTGCTCAATTACCGTAGTAGCTTTGTGCCTTGCAGTAGCAAAATCTTTATCTGATACCACTATTGTGGTGTCATCCGCGTACATGATTAATTTACCATCCACATGATTCGGAAGATCATTTATGTAAAGGGAAAAAAGTAAAGGGCCTAATGTGCTATTAATTTATTAATATAATATTATAAATACTTGAAAATCTATTGAGAAGTCTGTGAACGGTTGCTTAAAAAGTTACTTGGGATTTTCTAGGAAATATTGCAATACTCTTGTTAAACTTAGAAAAGAAGTCAAACAGTTTCCAAAAACCTGAAAATGATAGAAATATTGTGTATCCTATTTCACTAAGATTGCTGCAGCAATAAATAAATTTGTTTAAGAAGTACATTGTCTTTCACTGAAAATTTTAAAATAACAATACTAATTTCCCAATAGTTATAAAAACACGTTTTACCAAAGTTTTTTTATTATCTTCTTAGGCATTAACTGACGACGAGGCTAGAAGTAATTGGGAAAAATATGGAAATCCTGACGGTCCTGAAGCCATGAGCTTTGGCATTGCGTTACCATCATGGATTGTGGAAAAGAAAAATAGTGTTTGGGTTCTTGGCTCCTATGCTCTTGTATTTATGGTTGCATTGCCGGTTGCTGTAAGTTTCTGAAACCTTAATTTTTAATTCTTATTTGTACATTTGATTACTAAAAAAGTTTTATTTTAGGTGGGAATGTGGTGGTACAGGAGTATAAAGTTCACAGGAGAAAAAGTCCTCCTCGACACCATACAAATGTATTTCTATTTCTTCCATAGAACTCCAAATATGTTCCTGAAGAGAGTAATCATGATTCTTGGAGCTAGTTTTGAGTTTGATCGACGGCATAACTCGGAAGTTGTGGAACGACCGTCGGATAATGAGGAAGTTCCACAGGTAAGAAAACAAAAAACATTTGTGATCTGTATATCTATTGTTATCGACATTTTTAGTTAATTAAGAAGCTACCAAACCTTCAAGAAAAAAACAAAGAAAATCCATTGTGTTTTATCTACAGTCTTAAGGCAAGAGCCTTAATTCACGCGCATTTATCCAGGATTCCTTTAAATCCTGATACTTTAGAGTTGGATCGTAGATTTGTTATAGCAAAATGCCCCTATCTTATACAAGAGCAAATCAGTTGCGTTAATCAAATTGTTCTACTAGCTTATGCAAGAAAAGGTAACTCAAAAGAAATAGGTAATGATTTGTGTAATGGTTTTTGTTTTGATTTTAGTTCAACACGTTCCCTCTATTGACACAATAGAAAACTGCATGAAACTCAGCCCAATGATAGTTCAAGGACTTTGGGAAATAAAGTCCCCACTCCTCCAATTGCCTTATATTACCGATGACAATTTAAAGTACTTCATGTCCAAAAAGCGACAAATCAAGTCTCTCCAGCAATACGCCCAACTTTACAGCGAGGAAAGAAGAAATGTTTTAAAGAGCTTGTCAGACGATGAGTATGAGAACGTTATGAGAGTTTTGGGCAATATGCCTTACGTTGATTTTGATGTCAAATGTGAAGGTAAGGATACCTATTTCCTTTCCTTTAATTTTGTAAATTAATTAAATTAAATAAATTTTTTTAGTAATGGATGATGAAAATCCAACTGAAGTAACTGCCGCAGCCATTGTTACAGTTAGTGTAACATTAAAAAGAAGAAATATGAGCACTTTGTTTGGTGATGAAACAGTAAAGGAGTGCAACTTAATAACAGAAGTAGGCGTTGAAGGTGAACCCAAAGAAGGGGCTGGAGATGCCGAGGCTGAGGCGCCTATTTCCAAAAGGCCTGCTTGGTTAAAACAGAAGAAAGGTAGGAAACGAGGTGTCTCTGGTTTTTTATGGTTAAAATATGTTTTACAGTTTTTGCAAAAGAAATTTATAAAACTTTAAATGATATAGTTTCCTTTTGTTCAATAGGAGGAGGCAAAAAAGCAAAGAAAACATCGAAACAAAATAAGCCAGCAACTACTAAACATAAGGAAAAAGTTGACGAATCCCCAGTTCCAACTCCAAAAGTAGAAAAAAAGAAGACAGAAAAAAAGATGAAAAAAGACGAAGAGTCTGATGAAGAAGATGAAAGTGATGCTGAAACGATTGACGCTACTGAAAAGTCATCAGCTGATGAAGAAAATGGCCAGAAATCCAATGCCGAAGACGATGATCAGGTAGGATTATTTTTAATTATAAGCTCCATTTTTTACATAAAAAATTTAGATATATTAAAAAATTATTTAAAATAAAAATCAATTATTTATAACATACCATGTTTAGTTTGTAGTGTTATATTCTTGTTGTTTTTTATAGGAATGGGAAAAATTCCAGAGAATTCACGAAAAAGAAAGATCATTGGAAGGCAAATCAAAAACATCGCATATAGTTCACAGTCCTTACTTCCCAATTGAAAAACAGGAGTACTGGTGGACATATATTTGTGATAGAAAATCTAAAACGTTACTAACTGCTCCTTATAATGTTACTAATTTAGTAGATGAAGAAATTGTATCATTAAGGGTAAGTAATCCGCATTAAACTTTCTCATATAATTCAACTGCAACTGATCCTTACCTTAAACAGGTACCGAATAGCCGCTAAAAAATTTCTAATTTGTTTTGAATATCTTGTTTCCAATTTTTAATATTCATAGGGTTTAGCTTTACATACAACTCAAACTGTTGTTCTCTCTTACTAAACATTTATTTTTCTTACAGTTTACAGCTCCCCATTGGCCAGGAGTATACACATTTACAGTATGTCTGCGATCAGATTCTTATCTGGGCTTCGATCAACAAAAAGATATTAAACTAGACGTAAAAGAAGCTCCAGAAGAAGTAAAGGACCACCCACAATGGGACTTTGAAGATTCCGATGATGAAAAACCAGCTGAGAATGATGCCCAAGAGTCAGAGTATGCTACAGATGAAGATCTTCCTGATGATGACGACTGATTGAACGGTATGTTACGGTTACCCAAAGATCTTGTAAATGGTCGGCTGAAGCAGTATACCCAAACAAATGATTTGATGTTATTTTTATACTGTTACAACGTGTCAATATTTAGATTTTTCTTCATTGTGGGATATTTAGATAAATTATGTACTAAATTTATTTATTTTGCGTATTTTTATAGGTAGAAATTTTAGTAGATTAAATTTTATCTTTATTAAATTTAAAATAAAACAATAAAAGACGCTAGTTGTGGCTATTTAATTTAATATTTTTTGAGATATTTTTAAACAAAATCGAGACAACATAAACAAATTCTAGATAAGTACAAATTCACAAGTTCTTGAAGATTTTATATGCATTCTTTATTCTTCAATTCAAGTAATATCCGCCCAAACCGAAACTAAAACGATAGGCAGCAGGCGTTATTTATTTATATATGATAATCAAACTTTTATTTCACACGGAAAAGAATAAGGGCAAAAATCCCTGCTTGGCACCGTCGTTTTTGATTTATAATTAAATAAGAATAACCAGACAATTTCAGTAAGCACAATATAATAGAAACGTCTCACTTTTTCGTCTAAACCAGCTTTTTTCCAAAATTTCTAGACCAGAAATAATGCTACTACCTCGTTTACTACAGTAATAAAATAATATAAAATGTTATTTTTTTTTGAGAGGCATTTAATGGTATAACAAAAAAAAACCATAACTCCCGTGCAATTTAAAAACCAATTTAGTAACTCGAGTTAGTTAGTTTGTGCATTTGACCAAGATTTTGACTAGGTATTTTTACCGTCATTTGATCACCCAAATTGGGGGAAATTGTTTAAATTCTCGGTCAAATTCCAAATATTTATTTAATCTGCCACTTTTTGCTAAATCTTTAATGTTGTTGTCTTAGTTTTGCTATTTCCTTTTACATAAAATTGAATTTATGCATAAAAATTATAGTATTAAGATGACCATAATTTAATTTTTTATATGACATCACCAAGTGTTCTCTTTAAAAATTTTTAAGAATTTGATCTAATTTGACCAGAGATTTTGACCATACCAAAATGATTTGGTCATAAGCACATCTCTATTGTGTTTAAACAAACATTGTGCTCAAACTGTAGGCCCATGGTTAAAACCAAAGCCATTTTTGAAAAGCTAAATTTTTAAACTTCCTATAACTTTGGTTTTAACCATGGACCTCAAAACTAGTTTCGGCACAATCTTTGTTCAAACACAAACTAACTAACTCGAATTACTAGGTTATTGAATTGCACGGGAGATGAGGTATCTGGGCATTAATTCATTCATTTATTAGAATCATCGAAAATGAAACGCAAGACGAGTCAAAGTAACCTCGTAACCACGTTTTTAAATACAAATTTTTAACAACTAAATTTTGTTAGTCTTATTAAGAACAAGAAGACTCATTACAAGTAGTAAGTTTTCTTTGACTTTGACTTGTCCTGCATGTATTTGATTAAAATATAAACAATTAAATTAATCTTATTTACCTATCAGTTTATTTATTAATTATACACATAAAAAAATAAACCTAATATACATACTTATTAATTTTTAAATATATTTGTTTTTAATGTTTTTTATTCTGTTGACTTAAACTAAACTGCTAAGGTAGACCGATTTCAGAAGTCCCTTTTAATATTCTTTCTCCTTTTTTCTGTTGAATACTTTTTCTAATACCTTGATAAAAATTGGATTATTAGCTTTGTTCGTAGAGAACAGAATCCCGGATATTGACTGTCCGCAGGTGTAAGAATCATGCGCAGAGCTTCATTTTTTTCATGTGCTGTTGACAGTTTAAAAATAGTCAAAATCCGGGAATCTGTTCACTACGAACAAAGCCAACATCAACAGCAGTTCCTAAACTTTCTTTATAAAACAAAACCGATTTTTTATGCGTTTTACAATTTTATTCCTTAATAAGTATTACTTAAAACCTTGTAAAATCATTGTTAAAAATTTTTCCCATTAAACAGGAAACATCGGCTAATTACTTTTGTTGATGAGTGATTTAGCTTATTAAAATTCAAGCTTCGATATTCAGGAAAGCAACTTTGTACCGTTTAAAATCTAAACTTATTCAAACCCGTTCTTACTAATACAAAATCGTGCGCCCAACAAACAGATCTTTAAATAATCTGAGATTGCAAATATGCAAATACAACAAATTTTTAATTTTGTGGTAGGTTAATTATTAACTGCCAGTCATTACAAACCTGTTTCACTTGATTGTGTTTGCTAATAATTGTATTGAGACGAATTGTTTAAGCGTTTTATGACTTAAACAATGTCTGAAGAAAAAAAATATGAAGGTAAAACCAAATAAAATAATCCCACTAAAAGATAACACATAAAATTACGTGTGTGAATAAAAATCTTGAAAAACGAATTTAGTTCTAAAACTGGGACCATGTTCGGATTATTGTTTCTTTTAGTGGTTTTGGTTGAGAATGTCTTTAGTGACACGCTATTATCTGTTGTTTTGGTAAGTAACCATAAGTAAAGTGGTATGTTTTTACTGGACGGTCCAAATATATGTTACAGGTTGCAAGACATGGCGCCAGAACGCCCGTTAGACCATATCCCACCGACCCATTCAAAAACGAATCGTTGTGGCCCTACAACTTCGGACAATTAACGAAGGTAAATTTAACAGTTAAAACGCTCAGCATTTAAATATCAAAAAATTATTAGTCTTAACGTTAAGATATGTATGTAAAAAAATAATGCTTTCTCACGATATAGTCTAATGTCTGATAAGATAGTTCTATTGTCATCGGGAAAAGGTCACTTTTTTAGAATAAGCTTAATTAATGTTTCGCCACGTTATAAATAAAATTTCTGCGGATTGGATCTAACAAAATTTTGAGCAGCAAGCGTTTAAAAATAAAAAAATTATCGGTCGTTACCCCCATAAAAATATAAAGATAAAATATTTGGTAAATCTTTGTCAACAAATTAACGAAAAATTCCAAAGTTGCGAAAAAATAACAATATGTCTATCCCGTCTATATGTTAAACTGTTTCATATATTTTTAAATTTTAATACGCAAATTCGAACAAATAAAATACAGAGTATCTTGACCCCCCTTTCTTTTTCTATTAAAAATAAATAATTTAGTTAGTAGTGCTCCCGTTTCTGAAAAACTAGGGAAGCAGTAATTGGAAGTGTAACATATAAACACAGACACTACATTTTTTCAATAAAATTGTGCTAATAAACAACCGAGTGGAAGACATTTTTGAATTTTGGACCAATTTCACGATTTTATTTATTGGCAATTTTAGTCTTTTCTGTCGGTACCTTTGTGTTTTTTTTTTTTGATTTACATATTTAGTTTATTACATTGGGTACTACCATTTTAACAAGGTAAAATTTTATCAAGTTTTAAAAAATGATTTGTGTGCCACCCGTTTAAAAACACACACTCGTGTGCAAAGTTAGTAATTCAAAGGAAATGGCACAAAGTACTTTTGGCAGCTTATACTTGTATCACTTTAAGTAATCTTTTTTTTTGTGACGGTACCTAAACATATGTTTGATGATGACGATGGATAATTTATTCGATCCATAATTAATATTTCAGGAAGGTAAAATACAACATCACGAGCTGGGAAAATGGTTACGAGACAGATATGACTTCTTCCTGCCCCAGAAATTCAGTACCAAAGACGTGTACGCCCTGTCGACGGACTACGACCGAACTCTTATGTCCGCTATGGCCAATTTAAATGGTCTGTTTCCACCCAACTCAACCGACTTTTTAGACTCCATTTATCCCGTTCACATGATACCAAAAGCGATGGATAATTTACTCCGCATGAAAATGGCTTGTCCGAAACGGGAAAAAATAAAGAAAGAGTTAAGGAAAACAATACCGTACATCCTGGACCTAAACGCGAAGCTCAAGGACACGTTTTCTGTTTTGGAGAAGAATAGTAAGCTCACTGTTCGTGGTTGTCATGACACTATTTACCTGTACGACGCGTTGTTTATCGAAGAAAAGGAGTTCAATTTAACGATACCCAGTTGGGCTAACGGGATGGCGGAAAAGCTGTGGCCCTGTGTCGCGCTAGGTTTTCTTGAGGATACGCTTACACATAACTTGACACGGTTGGCGCTTGGGCCGATTTTCCATCAGATGCTCTACCACTTCCAAAACTTTGGAAATGTTTCCGTTGGTGAGCAAAACATTTGGGGTAGAAAGCTGACCATGCTTTTTGCACATGATTTTCAAATTATTAATATTTTGAACGGCACTGGTGTCTTTGACAATGTTTTTCCGACTTATGCAGACACTATTATTTTTGAGATGTGGAGATCGGAACCGGGGAACGGGAAATACATTAGAATGATACGAAAGCATTTAGACCAGTTGACTAATCTAACACTTCCTGGGTGTGAGTTTGATTGCAAGTTGGAGACATTTAGTAAACTGCTTTCCCCTATTTTAATGACTAGAAAGGAATGGGTAGAAGAATGCTATTCTGGTTCTGATACCATTAAAAGCAGAATTTTCTTGATTGTATTTTTAGTTATGTTTTTAGAGCAACGTTTGTGACACGGCTAGTAGATAGAGAGCTGACAACAAAAAAATACGTCATTAAACGTTGTCACAATTCTTTGAGCATTACTGATTACATAATATTTAATATTTCTTTACTTAGTTAAATAAAGTGATATTGCTAACAGGTTGCGTTTTTTTAAACATCAGAAGTGGGATCGATTTTTTTTTATAAGTAAATTAATAGGTGCACATATATTATAAGCCATAATTCGCCATATTAGTGGTGACGTCACTGAAGCATGGGGTTATATGATTTGTATGTGTAAATAAATATTAATTTTTTTGTACAATGAAAACGATCCCACTTATTATCCATTTTGTTGCACTAGGAAAAGTAATATTAAATAGCTTTGTTCGTAGAGACCAAATTCCCAGTTTAAAACTGGTCCATGACAGTTTGTAAACTGTTTAATGTCTGCGCAGATCCAGGAAAACAAGTTCTGCGCAGGATTTTTGCACCTGTGGACTTGGAACTGGAATTCTGTGCACTGCGAACAAAGCTAATATTATGTAATTCTTAGAAAACATGACAACGTTCATGACGTGGATTTACATGTTGCTAGCTCCTCTACTATAATTAATAAAAAACTGCCGCAGGCAAGCGCTGCAGCAAATTAAATAAAAACTTAATATTATTTTATTCGCTTCCTATTAACAAATCTTCTTATGTTTTTTCGCAGAAAGTATAATAATTTTGACATGCTTCTTATTTTTTCCTGTCATTTTATAATTTTTACATAAACCCAATTTTATAAAATAACTTACCTACTATGAAAAAGAAAAATAAAAAAACCAAGGCTAAGCATATTATAGAAAAAATAACTCAAGGTGGCGTCGGTAGTGTGCGATTCGATGTAAACCCTATAATTAAAATGGAATTAATAAATCTACTAAAGGAACCTCATGCTACAAATCAACCTTATGATTCGCCCAAAAATGGGGCTCCCAGCAGCAATGGAGCCGCGTCTGCAGAACCTTGGCAATTTCAAATACCCGGTGATTTTACAAGGGGCATTCAGGCTATATCTGGATTATTGGGTATTTATGATGAAATGGCATATACTTTTGGATATTCTTTATCATTTTAAATGAATTGCTGGAGTGTTTTTTCGATTTTACATATTGATTGATTACTGATGTTTTTCACAAATATATTTTAACACTATAATTGCAAATTTGTTTTTTTTACTTTAAGAAAACAATATTATTTTTTTTATTTACAACTGCATATGAAATGATGACATTTCTGACTTTTTAAAAGTTGGAAAATGTCACTTTATTAGTTTTATTAAGCTGTCACTTTCCACCCGGGCGGAAAGTAACTACTTTCCGCCTGGGTAATGAAAACAAGTCGGATTTAACTCTTTTGTGGGAGCAAATCCTCTTCGGCCTTTTGCGCACACTCTTTTAATTCTGTACATTCGTCATCACTATCCGACATTATGTTTTTTTTTGATATTAGTTGGTTTAAGACTTTACAATAATGCGAGAAATGACGTTTTTTGAAAATTAAAAATAACTATTTTTTTACTTCGATGTTAAGCAATTGTAATGTAACCATGGTAATGAATTTAAAAAAAATAATCATGTTAACTAAGATGTTAAAAATGAATAATATTAATTTGCAAAATTAAAGCTTTTTAAAATTAAACATAAATGTAAGCAGTTGTAAATAAAATAGTATACTAACCTCGGTGGAAATTTCCTTTCTGTCTCGAGAAATGGTTTACCGCGGCGCTACGCGCCTTGGTAAACCATCTTTTTCTCTCGACAGAAATGAAACCCTTTCCACCCACGGTAGTAATATACTATTACACACATATAACGCTTTTGTTGTTTTAGTAAATTAAATTCTGTAAAATTTAGTGTCAAAAAAATAAACTCATACAAACAGCAAAATATTGTTGGGCATTCCCTATTTGATAAATTGCAAATTACATTTCCCAGCTAAATGCCAAGAGAAAAGATGAATCTTTTATTTATGTATAAGACTTTATTTTTTTGCCACATGTGTTAAAAATAAAATGTATTAAGTAGTTCATGTGAATTAAGTTTTTTGCTCATTTTAGCTGCTCAGTTAGGAATATTGAGGTCTTCCAACTTTTGATAAATTTTAGAAAGAACATTTTTCTTTTAAGATAATAAATAAGAAAACACAAAGTTCTTAGTATGGTTTTTCTTTTACCTTTGCCAGGAAATTATTTTTTTTGTTTTTGGACTTTACCAAAAATGCGGATATCTTGAATTTTATAATCGGCTGAAAAATCTTCAAATCATTTATTGTTAAGGTGGTTATCTGGCTGAATTTATCTTTAAGAATGTCTCGAGCACTTGGAATAATTGAGACCCCTAACGTCTGGTTGATCAGGCCAATTTTTTAGATTTCAGTCAAAGTTTTGGATCCCGTCCCGTTTTAATAACCGCCACTTTATGAAACAGGAATTGCTGCGATCGGTTTTTTAATGCCACTGGTGCTTCAGCATTCATTTTAACGGTACGAAAACAGCAGGGTAGCGCTTTAATTTTTAACATCTTACATAGTTCCCGAGAGGCAAAGCGGATGGGTAAATTGTGTACTCTAATTCACAAAAAATTCTACATATTCTCAACAAAATTCTTTCATTGAATTGATAGTTGCTTTGGATTCCATTTATCTGATACGCATTTTTTATGTTAAAATTTTAATAAAAAACTGTTTTATTTTCTAACTTCTCAAATAAAGAAGTTATTTTATGGAAAAATGGGATAGAAAAACACTTTATCGAAGCCCTTATTTTTTATTATTAATCAATACCATGTACAAAATGGAAAATGTATTTATAATAAATAAATACGATATAACTTGCCTCTGTGGACCATTTTAAGCTAGCTTTTATTAGAAACTAAATGATTGTACGTAGGTGGGTTAGGTAGCTACATACATAAATACATACAAAATTAGAACACTGGACAACATTTTTGATGTGCATGGTTCTTGTATTGTTATTATGCACTTTTTAACCTGGTGTGTTTCTACATTGTCATCACATGAAGCTGAATAAATTATAAAAGCCTACCAAAATAAGTGCTACATTGCAAGTAATCTAAAAAAAAATACAACTAAATTCTTAAAAGTTTTTGCTTAATTTTATTTAAACTAAACTCGAGACTAAATTAAATGTAGAAATTAACATAACTAACGCTCATAACAACTTAAAGTATTTTACGTTTGGCTGCTAAGCCTTTTATTTAAATAAATTAATGATGCATTTACAATTAGTATTGGTGTTAAGTTATTAAAAACGAAAGAAAAGGTGCAACATCACCTCTTGTTGTTAGAAAATAGACAGTTTTAATTAACCACACATGTAAACTTTATGCTAATTTTTTTAAACTACTTTTAAATCTTAATTAAAAAATAATTGAGTAAATGACTGTGACGGAATGGCAACCAACAATTTTATTTACAGAAAATGAGGTAGGTCATTTATGTCACAATTTGCTAACAAGTAGAAAATACATCTTATATTTTTATAAAATATTCTTGTCCAACAATTCCAATTAATACATCCGAATTGCAATAACTAAAGACTAATTTGAAATTAAACAATTAATTCTAAATAAAAAAAAAGTAATTTTTTGTCAATTTATTTTTAATTTTTTGTGCGACACTCGTATTTATTAAAAATTTCGAGTTGTTTAGAAGAATGTCTTTTTTTTTTATAATACATATTGTTGGTTTCCAAAACGTAACTATATCAATAACTTAGAAGCATAATCACAATTATGGCAAAATATCTCGCAAACTATAACATTAAAACCAATCAGTCTCTCACACTAACCTAAAAAATATATATTTAACGAACGATATATAAGGCATTTCATAAATGAATGATTACTACTTATTTTAACCCCAAAAATTGGTTAAAAAAATAAGAAATTAAATCAGTTACGAAGAATATGTACAAAATAATGTAGTTTGTAAAAATTCATAATCATAAATTAATGTTTAGACTTTAGAGTAATGAAAGATGCAGCAGTTTTTTCGTACCAAAAGAAGGCTATTTTTCAGCGTCTTCTAGTTAAAAAAAAAACAAAGCTTCGGTAACTGTTAAGACCAAGACATCTGCTTATTTGTACTCGTTTTTGGTGTTGACGGCAGCCGCAAAAAAGTGCAAGAAGGTATCGTAATACAATCTTGCGATACGCAAAACTGAACATATGTATAAATTTACCTCGGTATTAATTAACTTATCTTTCAAACATTTCGAGACGTTTTCGCAAAATTAAAACATATTTACACAAGTTATAATAACAAATGTAATATGTATCAATTCCAGTAATAATATAATAAAATAAAATATATTAATTATGTACAGGCTGAGTGCAAGAAAAATGATTATATGTTCTAAGGCATCTCACATAATGTACGACTTTTGTAAAATGTATGTTAAACCATAAGCGACTGAATTATTGGCTACGTAGCAACAGCAACGTCGGATGAATGTGCATAACTTTTACGATAAATCTGAAACAGAAAATCAATTTAAATAAAAGCTTTTCATATGAAAAGGTGAGGGAAAAGGCATAAAACAGATAGTTATGGGGCATGTTTTTCCAAAATCATCATTACCAAGCACTATTTTTCGTTTAATTTAAAAAAAGATTTGCATGAAGCTTTTTAGATTTTATTCAGGCACTTTTTACGTGAGTATATCCCTCCTTTCATATACAGGGTGTTACCAAATAAGTAGGAAAAAATTTAGGGGGTAATTTCTGAACCCATTTTAAGAAAAAAAGTTCATATGAACATGTGTCCCAAAATCCTTCGTTTTTGAGATACAGCCCCCACAAAAACCCCTAAAAAATCAGTTTTTTCGCTATAATTTCGAAAAGAATAACTTTTTCAAAAAAATTTATAGGACCTATTTGATTTATCTAAATACTACAAATATTTTCTCCTTTGTAAAATTTAAAAAAAAAATGTTAATAGTGGGGGTCCTTAGGGGGCTGTAAGAAAAAAAAAAGTCAAAATCGGGCATATGTTTATAGGAACTTTATTTCTTAAAATGGGTTCAGGAATTACCCCTGAATTATTTCCTACTTATTTGGTAACACCCTGTACAGTGATTTGAGGTGTCATTTTTGGCGTTTTACAGTGGAAAAATTGCCGGCGGCAAATTTAATTAATTTCAATAAAAAATTTCTCTTTCACAATCTTGACTTGTCTATTTATTTTATCATAATACGTATTATCTCGGGATATATCCAAATATCCCTCGGGCAACAAATTTTTCCGAAAAAGTTTCGACCAACAAAAAATTTGATGCCCTAGGGATATTACCTATGACTAAACTTAAATATTTGAAATTTTTTAAAATTTATACATATGTAAAGCTGCATTTTCATAACTGGGGAATATATTTTAATGAGCACTTTTTACTTGCTTGGGATTAAGGCTTCTGATTATATTATTACAAAAATATCTAATTTATTTAGAAGCAAAATTACACGACTGTCGACTACCTAAGTAAATTTAAGCGGCGAGGAAAACTTTTTGCTCTGGGTCCTGGGAATGGCCCAACAACATACCAAACAGGTTTTAAATAATAGTTCTTAACAAAATGTAGGCACAAGTAAAGGACATTAAGAGAATCAAGGGTAAAATCTCAGGTAAATGAAAAGAAAAGTAAAAGAACAAACAACACTACTTACAACTCGGTGCTGCTGCGCTGTAATTTTTGTGTATTTGGTCATATGTAAATTTAACGAAGGCGTCGTACTGTTCGGCTAATTTGGCTGTAAGAACATTGTCATACTCTTCTCGGATTTCAGACTCTCGTTCTCTCAGCATACGTTCACATATTAATCCCACCTTCAAAAAAATATTTAAATTAGGTAGAGTTGTGTTTTTGACCAAAAAGTTTTTGACGGGTCAAAATTTTTGGTATTAATACCGTCAAATAAGGTCAAATGAGGTATTATTCCTAAAAAACTTGTATTTAATGAAAAATCAAAAATCTTAGGGAAAAATACTTAATGTTACTATTCTTTTTTTTAGTATTTTTAATTGCTACTTGTACAGTTCCGAAAAAAACATAGTCACCTGTTATTATACTCTTCGAGTCTTCGCAGACAAAGTCGAAGAGTGTTATAAATTTCAGCTCAATTCTAAAATCGTTATTTTTCGTCGTAGAGCAAAAATTAGAGATTCGTGCGTTTCATCGAATTTTAAACAACTTTTAAAAAATTCGTCCGTTCGCCTGTATGTCATACTTTTGTTATGGCACAATATCTCAAGAAGGAAAAGTCGAATCAAGTTCAAATTCTTGGTAAAAATCATTTTGAATAGATTTTTTTTTATTAATTTATGTTATTTTAAATTTTAAAATTAAAAAAAAAATCGAAAAAGCTCTTTTTTTAATTGAGAAAATGACCACCGTTAAAATGGGGGGATCAAAATACCGTATTAATACCTGGTCAAAATCTTGGTCAAATACCACTGGCACATCTCTAAAATTAGGTAAGTATATATTTATAAACGCGGGTTGCGTTTGACGAACGACGCAAAGCGAAGTTCGGCAATGCACCCAAGTGCGGAAAAGACACTTTCTGCACGTGTTAGGAACAATATTTTTTCTACAAACGATGTTTTAATTCACATAAAAAAATAAATTTTGTATTTCATAACTAGGAACTTATTATTACTTATTATTTGTGATATTAACAATAATAGAACAATTTGATACATGTTGTAGAGTAACGCCAGTAGCTAATTGAGTACTTATTGGCAGAGTAGAGGAGCTTGCGGAACTTAAGGGGGTCTGTTGGTTGGTCGAACTATCACAGGCTTCAACATCAGCGCTTATAGATTGACCAGGCAGTGGCCGAACGACAAGTGATTTCTCATTTAAATCAGAATTGTTAGACAAAATTTTGTTAGAGATATTTTTTTTATTGGTGGCGAAATCTTTGATGTAAGTCTCCGCTACCATCCACCTAAACGTTTTATTCCATTGATTCCTTCCCCCGAATCAGCTAACATAGTCGCCGCTGATCGGCGGAAGCTGTGACCAGTATACAATTCAGGATTTGCAAGTCCTAAATATCCGGCAATGTTTGAGGGCATTTTCCCAAACGTGTTTATGCCCACACATTGAGATGTGCATCTTCCGTTTTTATAATTAATAAAAAATCATCGATGTGGGGTAGATGGGCGCAATGCTGTGTATTTTTTATACATAGAAAGAAAGCTTCCATTTTGTATTTCTTCCGATACGACAAAGGTTCTACTGGTGTGATTTTTGGAATCTGGAATTTTAATCACGATGAGGTGGCCTTTGTCCACTATGTCATCTACCGTCATCTTAGCTAGTTCCTCCCTACGGCAGGCCCCAGCCAATCCAAAAATGGTGGCTACTTTTATGAGGAGATATATATTATCTGGCGCCTCATTCATAAATCTTTCAATTTCTTGTTTTTCGAATACTTTCGCTTTTTTGGGTTTGAATCCTACGTTCTTCTGTTTGAGGAAAGAAGTGAGTTTATAATGTTTACTTATATCCAAGTTTTTTTAAATCTTTAATACGCTTTTGATCATGGAGTAACGGGACCATAGGGTATTTGGGTTGATTTTTTCACTGAGTTCATAAAAGTATGCTAAAAATACTGGTTCTTTTAGGTTTTCATCTTTTATGTTCTTTTCTGAGCACCATATCATAAAATTTTGATATTCCTTCTCGTATTTTGTTCTTGACTTTTCAGGCAATAAATTTTGGTTTGCTTTATTAGCATATTCTATTATTAATTCTGGTAATTCATCCATTTCATGCATTTTTTTCGAGATTTTTTTTTTTAAATGAAATTAAATGATGCCAATTTGACAGTTTTGTTTAGACAATATTTTATTGTTACTAAGGTAGTGATTATTAATTTAAGTTATACAGGGTGTCCCAGAATTGGCGCACCACCTGTATGGTACGTTGTTGAGGCATGCCCAGGGATCCCTAGAAAATTGTCAAAAAAAATCCATCCCATACACCACGGAGATATGAGGCCCCAAAGTGCAAAACTTTAAACGCATATACCTTAAAAACAACAGCACGTATTAACGAAAAATATGTTTTAATACAAAGCTGCAGTCTATCTTAAACCATTTCACCAATTTTTCTTCCTTTTAATGATCAAATAACATTTTTATAATCAATTTAATTTTACAAAATTTTCTTGAAATAAGCTGACAACAATGTCAATAAAATTTTAGGCAAAAGTGTACAATCAAGACTCATAGATAGGATTTTTAGATTTATTTACCTAGAATGTGTAGTATTTTCCTAGACTGTGTTGCCAAATTTATGCAACTTTGTTCGCATTTTCCTTAATGAATATAACAGATGGATTTTTTTTAACAATTTTCCTGGAATCCCCAGGCATGCCCTAACAGCGTACCATAGAGGTGGTGCGCCAATTCTGGGACACCCTGTATACAGTGTAGTTTAAAAATGTTCCATATGAATAATTTATTAAAAAGTAGTTTAATTACGATAAATTTTCGATAAGCGGTATGCATTCTAAACAAATTGATTACTTTCACATTATATTTGCATAAAAATATTAAAAACATAAGGAAATTTTGTCTTAAATACGAGAATTTTATAATCATTTACTTTTCCGCACTAGTGCGGAAAAGTAGAACTTTCTGAACACAAATGCGTGCGGAAAAGTACACTTTTCCGATCGTTTGTAGGAAAACAAGTTTTTATAAAGAAAGTTTACCTGTTTAAAGGTGAAAAGGGCTCTTTCGGATTTTGGAGATTCAGAATTTTCTCCACCGGAACTGCTTCCATCAGAGTTTTCCATGCTGTTGTATTGCAATTGTCTACGTCTTTGTAATCTTTTTAGTTCTGCTTTAATATTCTCGGCCATGTATTCTGAAAATCAAAAACATTGTTTACAATGGATCATACCAAAAACAGAATTTTATTAAATAATTCCCATCCCTTAAATGGGTTTTAAAAAGGTATTTAAACAAATTTTGCATACAATTTTACGGCACTAGTCAAGTTAAACATTTTTATATCCATCTATTGTTTATTCGCAAAAGCTCTTAATCAGCTGATTTTCTGGGGCATATTGCACTTGCAAATCTAACATATAGACAGATACAAGACATCAACTGGGGAACCCCCAGTTGATGTCACACAAAAATTTGTGGTAGGGAGGCAGAACGGGATAAGTATTTTTGACATTTAAAAAAATGTGTTTTTCGGACACCGAATTTTAATAGAAACATTTAGATATTTATAATTTAGATCAACCAAATACGTACTTTGAAACCTATTTTTTCAGTTAGCTTCTCACTATTGATTAATATTGTTTAATATTTGCAAGAACATCATTTTTATGGTGACATGTACAAATGACAGTTTTATACTTATCCCCTTTTGCCTATTTACCACAGAAATATCAATACCCAGTGTAATTTTTCCAGATTTTTTGTAAAAAAAGGCGAATATTTACCGATCTTATCTCATTTTTCTGAACTTTTCCCTGATTTTTACCAATATATAAAATTCCCTGACTTAGCCAGGTTTTCAAGGTTATTGAAACCCTATTTATTTAAAAAAAATTTGAAAATTTTTATGAAATAAAACTGACAACAATGTCTATAAAATCTGATGCAAAATGGCAAAATGAACAGAATCATAGGTGGGTTTAAATATGCTCTTTCCTTAACAGAGTTGAACTTTAACCGTATTTTCCTCAGAAATAAGATTTTTTAACAGTTTCTCAGAGATCCCTCGGCATACCCCACCGTTTAGGGTTTTTTCAAAAAGGAAAACTTAATGTTACATATAATTAATACGATTGCGCGTTAAATTTAAATTAGGTAAAATATTAAACATTAAATAAACACTCTAAAAGTTAACTATTTGACTTACTACCAATGACTTTTAAATTTTTTATAAAAATAATTATGATGATTGGTTTAATTGCTCCTATTATGAACTAGCATCATGGTTTAGCGTATTAAAAGTGTAAATGGTATTAAAAATATTAATGTTTCAATTGCCACAGGCGAATACTCTTTTTTGTTAGCTAGTCGCCCATGAAGCAACATGAACTCCTAAAATCTACTATCATGAAAATGGTGGCGTAACCAAAGCGCATACTCTCAGAAATGCATTAAAATTTTATTATTTGGCTTAGTTTCTTTTATATAAGATTGGCAGTTAGGATTTTATATATGCAAAAGGCTAATTACTTAGAAAAATTATAGTAAAAGCTGTGCTCCGACAAGCGACAAGACAGCCATCAATCAGCTGATTATTTCAAAATGTCAACAACCCATAATTTATGACACACATCAAAAATAAATGTTACAAAATCTCACTAAACGGTGCTCTATAAAGAAAATAAACGCTAAATACGTTTCCCATAATTAAGTTAATTTAAAAAAAGCTTACCTGGCGTTAATTTTTTGCTAATTACATCGGGGAAAGCGGAATTTGTCTTTGGGGACGACGAACTTGGACTGGAAGAACTGCTTGTAGAAGGCCTATCCTTATGTGTAGGACTTGCACAAAATGGGGTACAACGTCTTCTTTTCGCTGGACGACCACCCAAAACTGGTTCCCAGTCTAATGATCGCTTCAAAGTTGCACACGCCATTTTTAAGTTTCGTTAACTGTCCAATACACAACAATGAATTTTCAGTTGTTTCTACAACTACTCAGTATAAAAATATTTCACCAGTTCACGATATTACACTTCACTTTACACTATTTTACACCATTGGTACAAAAACTACTTGTAACGATAAGATGATTTTAGATTTTCGTGAAGACTAAAATTTCAATATGGCGATAGAATTTGAGAGAAGTGACATTTTCTGTTGGAATGTTTTTATTTTTGTTCCATGTAGAAAGATTAATGTTGAGTGTGCTGCGCATGTCAATTTTTCGCCGAGTCTGCGTACTGAAAAAAACTAGTCATCTTTGGCTACTATGTGGAAGATGACAGCACAAGCCAAAGTTGGTAGATATATAGGTTGTGCCGATCTACTTTTGGAAGCTCACCCAATGAGATTGACCCCCTTAAATTGCAATCGTGACGTCACGATGTTAACTATTTAAAAATCTTTGTCAACCTTCTATGTTTGGTCTTCATTCTCATAAACATGACATTTTTTGATGGATAAGTCAAAAATTATTTTTTTTTTGTAAATCATATTTTGTAAAACAATTCAAAACTTAAATATGTCCATTATAAAAAGTAGTAAGTACGTCTATGTTATAATTTCAGAAGTAACAATAAAAAATAGTTTATTGGGCCTGGATGCTTATTGTGCTGTAATAATATTCGTCAGGATGCGAAAAGGCAGGGGTACTCACAGGATTTAAAATTAAGTAGTAAAACGTAGATTTTGCAAAACTTCTTAACGACGGTGTCTCAGCCCACGCCAATAGCATGCAATAGACAATAAAAAAATTAAAGGAAATAATGGAAATAATTTATTTCTGTTTTAAATAAAAGTATAATTTATTCTTTAGTTTCCTTACTAACCAATAAAAATATCAATGTTTTTATTTCTTCCTTAACAAATAATAATTTTCTGGGCAAACGTTCTTGAGGTATGTTTACTGATGTATGTAATCCTGAAATCCTACTATGTAGTGTATGCCGATTGCATAAACGCATCCAAACCTTGTAGTCGTAGAAGGAGATATTGGGCCTTACTGCGGTAGCCCCTTTTAAAGATGATATTTTAGTGACACTTTCACATTTTCACATTTAAATACAATTAATTGTCAAAAACTGTCGTCTTCCAGTTTTGGGCGAAAAAAAGGCTGTTTTCAGAGGAAAATAGTGAATTCTTTTAACATTATTTAATATGAACCAAAAACATACTATACTACCAACTAAAGGGATACATTATATAAAAATGGGACAGCTCCCTTTTTACCAAACAATGAATTATAGAGCAAATGTGAAGATCTATATTTAATCACAGTAAAAAAAGATGAAAACAAATGTTAATCCCAAGATTTTAGCTTCGTGTTAAAAAAAACTCGAAAAAAGTCGGCCTTACTATAAAAAAGTAAGCATAACTCAAGCGCAACTATCAGGTGCGGGTACTTGGCAGGGCCATTTGGGAATTTCACAAAAAAAATTATGCCAGCAATTTGTAGACAATTTGTAGTAATTGTAGACATTATTTTTAAATTTGTAGCCCCCTTTAAAAACCCCAAAAATGGGGTTTTATTTTTGGTCATGCCAACTTCACGATTAAAGACCACATTAAAATAATTTAATAAAATTTATGTTAATTAATAGATATTTATTTGTACTAAATGTAGCCCCTATTAAATAATTTGTAGGAACTACCCTTAGGGCAGGAGACCCTCTAAAAAATATGACCGTGAAACAACCACTTTGTGTGTTTTAATCGATAGACCCCTCATTTTAAACTACATTTTAAGCTAAAATTTGTAGTGCAAAAATTATTTTTCTAAACGCCCCATTAAAGCCTAAAAAATGTAAAATAAATATTTTATTATAGACATAACCTCTAAAATATTTAACTTGGTAGTAGATCAAATTTTACACTTTTTTAAAAAGTCCGTGCTTACTTTTTAAATATCAGTGTCGTTCGTGCGAAAAGTTTAATAATAATTTTAAATCTAAAATCTACTTACCCTATGCCTATAATTAATTCTTGCTTGTATTTTTTAAATTTTATAGCTCTTGTTGTAGTACTGAGGTCGATTCAAAAATAATTATAATTAACCCTGGACTTATTATACAGGATATCGCGAATTTAGAAGAATCTTACTGATCCTAAGATACAAGGTTGTATTACAGTCAATCCGTATGTGGACATCGACAAATTTCCTGATAAGGCCGCCTTTTTTATATGATGTAACGTTGCGAAACCGGTCCCGTTAGATTTTGATGAAATTTTGCACAGAGGTGCAGAATGTCATTGTGAACAACTTTTAAATTTCCCTTTTTGCTGTAAAAATTCTCGTTTCGGCGCTACACCCCCTTTTACCCCCTCAAATTTTTTTTTGTTTTCTTTCAAAGTTTACAGATGGTTATAAAAAAATATTTAAAACAACTTTTTTATAACACTTTTTTGCCTAATAATTTTTTTTGGCCTCCCACTGGCCTCCGTTGACTTTTAGGTTTGTGGGATATGCATTAAATTTTGTGGATAAATTCAAAATAATATTCTACTAAACATCTTTTTTACCATAATTTTTTTTTTTAAATTGACGTTTGGAAACTGCTACCCCCAAGTGCCTCCTCTTACTGGGTATTATTTAATTACGTTGGATTTGCACAAAATTTTGCAAATAAATGCAAAATAATATTTCCAACACTTCCTAAAAAAATTCTCAACCCCCCAAATTACCCCCATTCAACAGGTAATATTTTCGGTGATGTTGGATTTGCATTAAACTTTGCACTTTGGGGGTTGCACTTTCCAAATGTCAATTTAAAAAAAACATTATTGTAGAAAAGTTGTTTAAAATATTATTTTGAATTTATCCACAAAATTTGGCGCAAATTCCACAAACCCAAAAGTCCAGGGGTGCCAGTGGGGGGGCAAAAAAGTGTCATAAAAAAGTTGTTTTAAATATTTTTTTATAACCATCTGTAAAATTTAAAACAAAACAAAAAAAAAATTTTTTGAGGGATAAAAGTGGGTGTAGCGCCGAAACGAGAATTTTTACATTTTCACAATGACATTCTGCACCTCTGTGCAAAATTTCATCAAAATCTAACGGGACCGGTTTCGCAACGTTAAATGTGCCATGTCCTTGGCGTATACCTATTGCAGAAACGGAGTTATGGCCCCCCCAAAGGGCCCCCTTTAGTTCATCACGGTGGAACTGCACCAAAGTTTACAAATATATGTCAAATAAGGTTTTAGAAAGATTTTTATAAAAAAAAAATCTCTGAAAAAAATCCTTCACCCCCTCAATAGCGCCAAAAAAGTTATAACCAATTACGTTGGATTTACACCAAATTTTGCAGATATTTTTTTTTTGCATAATAACTTAATAAGATGATTAATAATATTTCCTTATTAATTTTTTTCAAAAAATAATTCCTTCGCCCCATAAACAAAGAGCGCATTTAAGGGGGGCATAGAATTTTTTTTTCAAAAAAAGTTATCAATAAATATCTTTTAGCATCTCATTTTACATCTATCTGCAAAATTTGTTGTAAATCCAACGTGATTGGTTATTACTCTTTGGGGGCTATTTAGGGGGTGAAGGAATTTTTTTAGAGATTTTTTTTTTTTATAAAAATCTTTTTAAAACCTTATTTGACATCTATTTCCAAAATTTGGTGCAGTTCCACCGTGATGAATTAAAGGGGGCCCTTTGGGGGGCCATTACTCCGTTTCTGCAATAGGTAGATATACGCCAATTTGGGGTTTTACTCTTTGGACATCCAGTTACATCATATAAAAAAGGCGGCCTTATCAGGAAATTTGTCGATGTCCACATACGGATTGACTGTACTACAACCTTGTATCTTAGGATCAGTAAGATTCTTCTGAATTCGCGATATCCTGTATAATAAGTCCAGGGTTAATTATAATTATTTTTGAATCGACCTCAGTACTACAACAAGAGCTATAAAATTTAAAAAATACAAGCAAGAATTAATTATAGGCATAAGGTAAGTAGATTTTAGATTTAAAATTATTATTAAACTTTTCGCACGAACGACACTGATATTTAAAAAGTAAGCACGGACTTTTTAAAAAAGTGTAAAATTTGATCTACTACCAAGTTAAATATTTTAGAGGTTATGTCTATAATAAAATATTTATTTTACATTATTTAGGCTTTAATGGGGCGTTTAGAAAAATAATTTTTGCACTACAAATTTTAGCTTAAAATGTATTTTAAAATGAGGGGTGTATCGATTAAAACACACAAAGTGGTTGTTTCACGGTCATATTTTTCAGAGGGTCTCCTGCCCTAAGGGTAGTTCCTACAAATTATTTAATAGGGGCTACATTTAGTACAAATAAATATCTATTAATTAACATAAATTTTATTAAATTATTTTAATGTGGTCTTTAATCGTGAAGTTGGCATGACCAAAAATAAAACCCCATTTTTGGGGTTTTTAAAGGGGGCTACAAATTTAAAAATAATGTCTACAATTACTACAAATTGTCTACAAATTGCTGGCATAATTTTTTTTGTGAAATTCCCAAATGGCCCTGCCAAGTACCCGCACCTGCAACTATCTGTTTTTTATATTTTGCAGATTTTAGAACTAATATTAGGTGGTAGAAAGTTTTTGTGCTATTTTTGGAAAGGTATTTAGATGCTTCTTTAAATACAGTCAAAAAGATTTACTATTTGTCTCTGGGACATTCCATATAAAATCGACCAATCATAGTAGCTATTATTTGATTTGTTTTATATTTGGTGGGTACAATCCTTACTCATGGTAAAGGTGGTAAAAAAAACAATTTTTTAAATTTTCCTAATTTTTCTTGTCTTACAAAAAAAATTGAATTTTCCGATTTTGCGATTTTTGAAAATTAAAATTGGTAGTAATTTTAAGTTGACAATGGACACTTCTTTTTATTAAAAAATCAAGAGCTGCATATTTGCACTCCTTCTCTACTATTAAATACCTCAAACTATTGAAAATGATCAAGTTTAGTTCTAAAAAAAGCTATGTGGGACTGGGTAAATTTTTTTTTTGATAACTTTAAAATGTTAATGTGCTAATGGAGATTCATAAAAAAAATTATTTTTTTTGTGATTTAACTTCGTTTAGAAACAGCAATGCTTTTAAAATGTTACCGAGTACGTTAAATTTAAACAAGATCAAATCATATTTTAAATTCTTGGAAGATTAAAATTAGTACTAGTTTTTAGTTGACAAAGGACACATCTTTTTATAAAAAAAAATATGAACCGCATATTTGCACTCCTTATCTATCAGGCAGCTATGGAAAATGACCAAATATGGCACTAAAAAAAGTTATGTGGGACTGGGTAAATTTTTTTTTTTTTTTATTTTAAAATGTTGTAGGGGTAATAGAGACGCATGAAAAAAAAAAATTGGTTTGTGATTTAACTTCGTTCAGAAGCAGCAACGGTTTTAATATGCTACATTTACACAAAATCGAATCACAAGACCGTTTATTTTTTTTATTGTTTACCATGTCCTTGGTAACATTTTAACCTAAAAATAAAAAAAGTTTACTCACTCCCAAATAGCTTTTTTTAGGTCCAAATTTGGTCATTTTACATAGTTAAAGGTGCTAACTTTTAGGGAAGGAGGGCAAATATGCAGCTGCTAATTTTTTATTAAAAAGAACTTACCAGGAGTAAGCACTGGACCAAACCTCAAAAGGATTTAAAATCATGCAGCAACTCGAAATCCGAATTTTGGTCGATTATACATGGAATGGGCCCTCTGTAAACTGCCTTTTTTTCGCCCCAAAATTGGAAGACGTCAGTTATGACAAATAATTTCGTTTGCAAATTTTGTTAGCCCCACTGGGCCAATTTGGACGGTAAAAATATCATTTAAAAGATAAAAGTAGTCCTAACAATCCCCATTTACACAGAATTCACCTTATGCCTGTATAAATGTCACTAATATATCATCCTTTAGGATGAGGGGCTACCGCAGTTAGACCCATCATTTGGCTTGGGTCACCAAGTTTTTTCCGTAGTAAAAAAAAGCTCTTTAGATTGAGCTTGGTGTGCCAGTGGGTCCAAAAAAAAGCCGATTTCCTTCTATACGGCGAGTAGACTTTTGCGAAAAGCATCATCCCGAGGAAAGGTAAAAAACGAAATTTTATCGTCGGTTTTCTTAGATCGGTAATAGGTAGCACTACATGTTGCAACACTGCAGCTTTAACCCCCATTTTTCGGCATTTTTATATTTAAAAAAAATAAAACTTTGACGCAAAACTTTTATTTTGACTTTGCATAAAAATTTTTGACAAAGCATCGAATAGGTCTTTATCTAAACTTAAAACTAGTTAACACGATGACGTCACGATTTAGAACCTCCCCTCTCGATCCCCTCCCTTAATTTTTTTTACGTCGTTGCTATAGGGAACGGAATAACCTATACATCTAGAAACCTTGAGCACAAGCAACCTAAAGCAGTGGCGTAACTCTCATCAGGATGATAGTTATAAATTTTTAATAACATTAATCCCTTTTCGAAAAACGAATTATAAGTTTTGGGTTTGTGACGTTTGTCGAAGGGTTTGTATGTCATTGCTAGTTTAGACGACATATTTATTATACTCTTCGCAAGACTAGATCCGAAGAGTATATTGCAATCGATACGAAAATCCTAAAATCGTCAATTTTCATCCTAGAGCAAAAATTCTAGCAGATTCGTGTTTTTCATGGAATTTTGAACAACTTTGAAAAAATCCGTCCGTCGGTCGGTCTGTATGTATGTCACGTTTCTTGTAAACACGCTATCTTAAGAACCAAAACTTCTATCCAATTCAAATTTTAAGGGAAAATCGATCCCTATAAGAGGAAGAACCCTATTGTTTTTGACGAGAATCCGAGTACTGCAAAGCCCCCTTTTCAACCCCCCAAATGAAAAAAAAATCATAGCTCAACTATTATTAAATTTAGAAAAAAAATTATTCGACATAAAATATAGACAATTTAATTCTTCACCAAAAAGCATTCTTTAGTTTTTTTTGTCCGACCCCCCAATTACCCCCAGCACAAAAAAACCTCTTCTTCGTTATTATTCAATCCAAAAAAAAAAAATATTTTATACAAAATTAATAAAAATTTAATTTTCTATTAAAAATAATAGTTCATTTTTTTTTAAATTAGCCAGTAGGGTTAAAAAACCAAAAACTAAAAGATTTCAGTAGCAAAAAATCCAAAACGCGTCAGGCGTCGGTTAAGAAGGCCATGCCAAAAATATTTCAAACAAAGAAAGAAAGCCTGCTGTCAGAACAAATAACCTCAAATATCTTAAACGTCAGAACTGACGTTTATCCTCTTCGTTAAGTAAATTCTTCGAGTTTTCTGTTAATAGTTTGCACTCTTCGCAGATTTTCTTTACATATTTTTTTTTTATAAGAAACTATTAATTATCCTATAATATTTTTCTTGCGAAGAGTATACCATAGAATGTGTAGCAATTATATAAAAAATTAATTTAGCTTTGATTTGCAAAATATAAGACTACACTTCTACCGATTGCGAATTCTACTAGAGCTACTTATTTGCGAAGAGTAACTTCTACGCGTTTTGACTTCTACCCATTCCGACTTCTACCCATTCTAATTATTATTAACAATGGGGATTTTATATTCTGGTTCATAATTTCTTTGTTATTAAAAAAACTTCACAAAAAGCGTTTTTACTGTTTTTGGATGGATATTTTAAGATATTGTGCGTACAAAATTACTAAAATTAGTAATAATAATGATGAAACAATAATTAATGCTTTCGCATATGCTCTCTATTTATTTAATTTAATAATATATTTTAATAATTATTGTAAATTTAACAAAATTTAACTATCTAACTTTAATGTAGAATAAAGAATTAATATACATATATTTAAATTATAAATCAATATATTGCGAATAATAAATTATCCCTATTTAAAACAGTATAATGAAATAACTAAGTAGAATAATTTAAGTGGTAAACATGAAATTAACAAATAGAGTGAAAGTTTTATGGCTCCAAATTTAAAATGTAGTCTTTAAGTTGGTTTGGCAAGTTAAGTTTGTTAATATGAAGCCCCGGTTTTCGATTTAACGAGACGAGAATTTGAACACGACAAATTTGTTTTAAACTTCTAGGTCTCTTGTACAAATCTCTGATGATAAAAGTAAGAGGTTCGGTCGTTTTGCCAGGAACCAAACTAACTTGTTGAGTATGTAATATCTTCAAGCAATCAAACAGTGGTTGGTGCTGCATTACCAAATAAAAAAGCATAATTATTTTGGCAAAGGTCATGTCCGGATCAACAATAAGGTTTTCCTTTCTGGAAATGAGCATGATGTAGTAATATAAAGTGTAATTCTTCTTGGTTTTCCAGATGGACTGCGCATGCAGCGGGTGGTTCTTTATTGCTTCAGACATGTTTAACATAAGATCGGGATTGGCTCCATATTGGATAAGCGTAACAGTAAGATCGTACACGTAGTGAATGTCTCTGCAGTCCCGCACGTTCTGGATCATGTCCATGCACGAATGCAGGATGTGTTGCCTACATTTGCTTACGCGCACATTCGGATCAAGACCGTGCGTAAGTAACAATACTAATAGATTCTTTATAAATTCAAAGTTAAGTCCTTTTTGAACATCACAGTTTAATGTTATGTTTTCCGACACTGTGAAAACTAACACATGGAGAGGCGTTAGGTTCGCTCGGTAACTGCAGTTTGGGTTGGCACCTTGTTTCAAGAGAATTCTTATACAGTTTAAATAACATACCTGCAACAAAGAATTACAAGAATTACTTCTTGCATCTGTTACAGTTTGCAAAACACTTAAAAATTTCTTTCATTTTTAAAGTTTATATCAAAAGTATTCAAAGAATAAGAAAGTTTTAAAATACAAATAGATGTTTTGTAAACTTAAATAAAGTAATTACAGTCACAACATAAATAATTTGTAAAAATGGGTACTTACTTTCATACTATGTGTAAAGTGGTGCAACGGATCCTTATTAATTAATGGGACTAAACAAACCATTAAAGGCACTGACCCATCTCTTCCTACCATATTTGGATCACCTTAAAAAAATGTGTATAAGAAATTGAATTAAATAAGGTCATGTCAATGCATTTACGATTCAAGACTCTCGTAATGGACACTAATCATGCGTAATAAGGACGTCCGACGTACTGGATCTAATCATTACGAAATACGTAATTCCGCGTAATGATTATTATGATTACGTAATACGACACCACGTAATAATTACTTAATATCAAGCAATATTTAAGCAATACTACATAATACCATTACCAAGTAATACTTCTTAATACTAGATAATTATTAAGTAATAATGATTCTGTAAATAGGTACGTAATGTTACAGAATAATTACGCAATAGTGTGTTATGATTACCTAATGCCACGTAACGACCAAGAAATAGACGTAATAAATACGTAATTATTGCGTAATGGAAGTAATAAACGTAATTATTACGTCATTACGCACGAGGTATGTGCAAATTATTATAGTTTTCTTACCACCTGCATTGTTTATAGATTAATATTGTTTAAAAAATCTCTAACAACTAAGTACAGTAACAAAACCAATTCTTACCTCCTTCATTTAAAAGCATATTCAACAGTTCATAACAAACATCCCAGTCTCGTACATGTCTTAAAACACAAGCCACAGCCGAATTTCCTGCATGGTTTATAGATTGCCCACCACCAGACTGGATAAGATATCTGACTAAATGCAGTACATCCCATTTATTCCATTTATCGTATCCGTAACGAGCTTCTTCTAAAGCGTATCTTACTACTAAGGCATGAAGAGGAGTGTTCCCCAGGCTATCGGGAGTGTTTATAAGTTCTTTGCAACCGTGGTCCAGTAACAAGCGTATTGTTGAGATTGTATCTTCCGCAGATTTGTGGGCAACAAGAAGAACTTCAAAAATAAATATTATTACATATTTGTTGCGTTTTTGTCGGTCAAAAAAGAAAATTAAGAGGTCCTTACCAACATGTAACAAAGTCATTTGTTGTGTACAAGTTCTAACAGTGGTATCAGCACCAGCATTAATTAAAAGTTCTAAGAATTTACTATCGTGAAGAACAGCGTAATGTATTGGATAATATTCATCCTTTAGAATATGAATTTCGTCAGTTCTTTCAGTAACTAAGTATTGGGTACATCTCCAAGCACCTCTTTCACATGCTGCATGAAGAAGCGGTTTTCGGGCTCTAAATATTCCATTCTAAAAAAAACTAATTGTATTATCCAAATAAAGGGAAATGTAATTCGATATAATACGAGTAGTAAGGTCGCCTAAAGTGGAACACTGTTCTGCTTAAATTTATTTCTAACCAATAAAACACTCTCTTAAAAAACTGAAACAATGTAAGAAATATATGGTATTTTCTTTTGCTACAAAAAAAATTATCGACAGTGTTAATTAAAAAAGGGTACTTTATTTGGTGAAATTCAAAGATGCTTACAAAAGTTCAATCTAGGATACTGGTCTCCTAAATTGGACTTATTCAATTTAGGATGTTCGTGTTCTGCGTTGGTACAATTAAGCTTAAAATTGGCATAAGAAGCCATTTAGTTTATAAGATAAATTCTCGGATAAACTATTATTTAAAGTAATGGTTTGAAAGTTTTGAAGAGAAAGCTTTAAAACTGTAAATGAGATTAGGTTAAGTCTCGGGTTAAGTTAAAGTCTTGCCTTCCGGTTATGTAGGAGTAGGGTTACGATTGTAAGATCTTTGACGTGATTATTATAAATTCCAATTTGTTAATAATTAATAATTACTTTGGAGGTACCATACTTGCTGTTAATACACAATGAGCATAGGTCCTCGCCGATATATCATAAATAACGATGGATCAACCAATGGCGCTACCTATGTTTCAGATACGAGATATAGCTCCATTATATATATATATATATTCGTATGATAATATAAATACATGTCAAAAATAGGTACAAATGAACATTATAAAATGGAAGATGTTTAATTTCCAAAAGGTATAAGTGATGTTCATTTTATCACTTCCATGGCCGATTTTTATTCTTCTGGTAAAGCATTAACTTCGCGGCCGAGGAAAACCATTAAGATACTTTAATACTTAATTAAAAAATAAACATTCCTACAAATTTCCAATTACAGAAAGTCATGACCTACCCAAGGATCTTCACTTCTCTGAGATAACATGGTTAAAATATTAACTTGATCTCCATCCAAAGCGTAATAAATGGCTGATTGAAGTTTCGTTGGCACTCGATCTCTTGTGTCTCGTTCCATACAGGTTTCTTCTTGTATAACAGTCGCTAAAAAGTAGAAAATAATTGTAATACGTTTTTAAAACTGTGTTTCCTTGTTTATTATGAGGGGGTATAACAAACTCTTTTTTACAGTTCTTGGAAAGTTACTGTGTTTAAAAACTCACAATATTTTCCCCTTTCCTCACAATTACTGTTATGCGGTCCAGGCCAACACATTCTCGCTTCAACATCAACTTTTGCACCATGTTTTAGCAATAATTCTACGCAATCATCATGTCTGCATAAAGTTATTAATAAATTAGCATTCCTTTAAAAATAATTTTAAAATTACCCTTTCAAACAAGCAATGTGAAGAGGAAGACTACATGGGAATCTATTAACATCGGCAGCACTATGACGAGCTAGTAACCATCGTACTAACTCCACATTATTTGCCCCTACAAATTTTTGCAGCAAATTGTACCCTGCTTCATCGTGGACCACTAAAATATTTTCATTCTACAAAAAAATTATGTTTTAAGCTTTTTACTCAAGCTCTAAGTAATGAAATGAAAACATAACCTCAATTAAAGGTGGATTAGGGGCGTGGCCTAAAGTCAAAGATTGTTTTAAGCTGAATATGACATCATTACTCGATTAGATTTTCCTTTTTTTGCTAATTTTTATCAAAAACAAAGGGAAACAACTAATATGTTTTAAAGATAATTATTGAATCTTGCTTTCACCTTAGGAATTTGTTGTAGAAGTCCTTCGAGTCTCTGAACCCTGATTTTAGGATTGGCACGTAAAGCGTCAAAAATAGTTTGGACTTTTTGTCTGGTCGAATCTGTAACTTTGTGACCATGACCATTGGACAGTAGAGCACTTCCTGATTGAAACACCTGACTTACTGAACCACCCATTCCTTATAATTTTTAATGGACAATTTGTGTTGCCCAAAGTTCAGTTTGTGATGCTTAATCGTAATCATTTTTTCTTAACTTATGGTAAGCACAGAGTTTAAAGTGGAATATAATAATCAATTGTTCTACCATTGCAGACCCTTGATCCAAATAACTGGCTGTTCTCCCTTAGGATGCACCTTTTACCAATTCATTTTCTAGTTTTCCTTTTTTCATTACCATTTGTTTGTTCACTATTTTATTAATTTATTAATAGGACTGCTAGAACAAATGATTTACTGCGATTAGGTTAAGAACATAAATTTTTTTTAACATCAGTATTACCGAAGAGGTCATTATTACTTTCATGAACGTTATTATTGATGTCATTCATGTTTATTACTGTTAGTACATTTACGTGTTGTTATTGTTATTATCTGAATATGTGAGGTTTATTACAAAACATTAAAAAAAAGATTTTGACGCGCACATCCTATCAAGGAACTAGTGCTACTCCCTCTTCAGACAACAACAAATCAATCAATAATTTTAACGGAAAGGAAATTGTTTATACCTACAGCATATAACTTAAATAAAACAATATGCCGTAGCATTAATTAATTAACCGCTTTTATGTATTAGAGATTAATAATAAGAAAAGTTACAGGAACTATGAAGAAAATAAGTAAAATATAATTTAGGAGGCCATGTAATTTTAATGTAAAACTCCGTTTTTTGGAAACACGTACCCTCCCTACAAGAGGGCACCACTACTAGAAAAGCTTAACGCGCTAAAATGTTGTAATTTTAAATGTTGGTTGTAACTTTTACAAATAATTACAACTGTTTAAATGTACTTTATAAATGCTTATAGTAGATGCCGCAAACAATGCGATGCAATGTTTAATTAACCTGAGAATGATGATTTAAATTAAAGGTACAAGAATGTTATTAAGTGGGGAGCCCAATAAAAAATCAAAGAATGAAGTTTAATCATTATTTCTTGTTCTTGAGAATACTAAAGTTGTCTAAAATTCTTGAAAAACCACCTGACGCCGGGAATACAGCCGTCTACGGTACTAAATTTAGTTTTGGCAACGGGTGGGGTATAATTCTTGTCCATATTGTATAAATCAGAAGATAAGAGCACTGTCTTCTTAGTTTACTGGTGGTATTGTATTTATGTGCCACTTTATTTCAAAATGATTTCAATTATTGTAAGTACCGCTTTTTTATGCATTACAAAAAATGCATTTTAATTTTTATTTTTTAATCCTAATTTAAATTTAAGTAATTTTACCATTTAAAAAATGACTTACAATACAACAAACCTAAGCCGGCTCGGCTTTGCCGGTTCTTACACTTAACAGCTTTCCCAGTTACCGGTTACATTTTTTGATAACTAGATATGTGCCAAACTTTTACAAGGCAGTAATTTCTATAACAGTAACCTAAAAAGTAGGTAACCAAATAAAATTTTGTATCCTAACAATTATTTTTGCTAAAAGATGTACAACATAAAATCATTGCGAAAAGGTATAGTTGACTGGCATTTTATTTTTGTTTTTTTTGAACTACTTAGTACTTAATTTCTTCAAAAATTCAATAAATGTTTTTTTATGAATCTGCAAGAATTTATTCATCTTTTAAAGATTTTATTATTTTACCCCCATACTTTAGTGTCTGCGATTTTGAAATAAATTTTAAATGATCAATTGATTAAAAATAAGCATAATAAGACAGTTTATGCCCCCCTCCCCTTTTTTTGTTTAAATCCTAGATCCGCACCTGTCTAGGTACCTTAACATTTAATTAAACAAGTTATATAAAAAACAAAAATATTTTGAAGAGCCTGCTAATTATGGTAATAAAGTTGTACCCATTTGTTCCGATCAATACCATCTAATTATTATAAATGGGCGATAAATTTCTGAATTGGATTTATACTACCTATAGAACCTAATAATTATGGGTGATTTTTTTATCAGAATAACGGTTAAATGATTTACATTGTGATTGTATAATTACAAGTTTGGAATATAAAAACTTTTTATTGTTTTTGGCCCACGTAGGTGAATCGATTAAAATAAGAACAAAACATGGTTTAGTTTCAAGTTTTGTTATAAAATAAATACGACAAATATTGTAGTTATTAATGAAGTCCTTCCAAAAATTATTTAAAAAAAAGTTGTAGAAAATTAAATTTTAAATACTTAATTAAAAATTGAGTGGAGCTTGAATTAAGGAAATTAATTTTAATCGGTCATTATTGGGGTGATAACGGGACAAAATATTATTATTTATCAAGGATCTCATATCTTTTTGGGGATTAAGGTTTTTTAATTTTTGGTTACTCTAGATTTTATATATATAAACTTGTAATCCAATTATTTATATTGGTCTCGGATTTGGCAAGAATAAAAGAGAAAAACTAACTTTTATAGGTCGACGTTTCGTCAAAATTCTCACCTTCTTCAAGGCGCCAAAAATTTCACAACAACAATAAAATACATTTCTACAAATATTAAGGATTGAAACTAAAAAACTTAATTATTAATGCCATAGCATTGTATGGAGAAACCAGTCAGTCCTATTAAAAAACAGTATTGGAAGAAAAGGCCTTTCATTTCTACCCCTTTCTTAATTATCTTCTTTAAAACGCTATCCTGAAGAAACGTCGACCTAGTTTAAAGTTGGGTTTCCTTTCTTTGATTCTATTTCTGCAAAGTTTTAACGTCGATAATTATAAAAAAAATTTAGTAAGTATTTTGAAAGTTGAAAAACTTTTGAAAGGTGGAAAATGCATTTTAATAAGAGTTTTATTGTTTAGCTTTAGCTGCTGAGGAAGTTTGGGAAATAATTTTTCTGAAAATCTATTGTACATAATATGAGAATTTAAGCTATTTTTACAAAAAGAAATGCTATATAGTTCTCGGAAATTTAAAATTACTTTATTTTTAACCACTTTAAGGATATTAATTATTTACAACTTTCAAGGAGTAAGGTCCATTTGGAGATATTCGAATTGGTTTTACCCCATTTGAATTAACGTAAACTTAACGTGGCCAAATTAGGGCATTTAGAGATTAATTCATATAACTTACTTTTATAAGTAAATAATAAGTAAATATTTGTTATTATTTTAAAAATTTGTTATGCCCGGTTGCACCACACTTTTTAAGTCATTGAATAAATCTAAGTGACTGTTTATCATAGAAAACATAATTTTAGACAATGTCTAGGTGGTGGTTGTCAAACTCTGTTTATGATAAAATGTCAGTTTAACTTAAAGGAACAGTTAAGAATTTTAGGAGAAACCGGGCATTAGTGTTGTTTATGTTTGATTTTAATTATCGGTCCATATCCGGTTTTATTCCTTCAGGACTTTAGGACCACCTGTATTAAACATTTATTTTATAATCCTTCTCAACAAATAAGCCATTAATACCCAATCTTTTATAATTCTCATAATGTTTTGGTGTATCGTATCAAACATCAACCTGTCCTGTTAATTACAAGTTATGGGCAGTTATCTGAAACATGAATCGGTACAAATATTTTGATTACAATTCATTTTACCATTAATAGTTGTATTATTTCCATTAAACCAAATGTTGAACCGGTTTAATGATAGTTTTATAAGTATACTGCGAATCACGGAGCTTGATAATCCTATTAGCGAAAGCTTTAATAGATTATTAAAAAATAAAATAATAATTTAACTCAATCTTAAAAGGCTTAAAATATTACATTCACAAAGAGAGAAACCGAGATACGAAAGAAACTACGACAGTTTATATTTTATTGCATATTTTAAGAGAATTAAAAAAAAAATGTTAAGTCCACATTAAATGATGGTTTTTTACAATATGTCTTTTTAACAAGAATTTATAAAATATGTATTAAGATGCAATAAATTTAATTGTTGTCAGAAAATCCGAATCAACCATACACTAGGCACAGCTTAAATTTTAATTATAAATCAAAGCGTATCTGTAAAAGCTAAAACGTTGCAGTACTAACAATTTTAATCTTTTGTTTTCAAGGATCAAAATAAAAGAACCTCAGATAAAAAATAACTTCATTTTCAACTTGGCGCATTAATCATCCAATTAAAGCTAAAAAAAACCTGATCTTTTTAGCTTTATCAATCATATTATCACCATCAACAAGTGCGTGCAAAATTATTATAAATCATTGGTAGACAATAAGATAATTTATCATCGAATGTATTATTAAAGAAAATTGTTAATGCTTTGAAGTAAGTACCCAATGATAAATATCCCAAAACATAAATCTTTTACATTTTTTATTGTGATAAAGTCGTATTATAAGAATTAAATTAATAAATTAATATTAATGTGAACAAACTTTAGAGTTTAGTGTTGTTTGTTATTACTTTTTTTTGTGTTTCTTTGCTAATAGGTTTAAAGGTCCATTTAGAGATGCTTGAATTAGCGTAACGCCACCCAAATTAACACAAACTTAACGTGACGCAATTAGTGAATTTAGAGATTTATAAACTTATTTAACTATATCAAAGCATGTGCTTCTCTTAGTTCTCTTTGTAGTATACTAATGTAAAATAAAGAGAAGAGTCTGGTTCAAAAAGTCCACTCTAGCGTCCTTTAATTGTCACCCTTCTCAGAGGGAGTTTGTCTAACTTGTCTAAGGCCCGAGCATCTCGACTTTATGCGAAATTAGTCAAATTATCAGAAATAAGTTTTAATTGTGATTTATAGTTAAATTAACTTAACGCCACTCAAAGCTACTTAACTTCACTTAACTTAACTTAACGCGACTAAATTAATGCCTTTATTATTAGCTGAAATTTGTCAAAATTAAGAAATAAAACCTATAAGTAAATGCAAAGTTAAGTTAATTGGATGTGTAAATGCGATTTCATCTTTCGTATAATTCATTTGATTGCCGATACGTTAATTCTAAGGGCGATTTATACAACGTAACTTTTACTTTACTTCGGCGTAACTTCACTTCCACTTAACTTTACAAATTTGCCTAATTTACAGATTGCAAAGTTACGTGAAATTGGGATCAGTTAAGCGCATGTGTCTGAATTCGCGACTTCTGACAATTTATACCTGGGCTGTAATTACGGAATATCGCTTCGTAAAACCTACATAAGAAGACCTAACAGGTATCGTATACGAAGCGATATTCCGGAATCACTACCCTTGACAATAAGGGCGAATATCTCATTTTTGCAAATTTTGCGCATGATGGCCAAGCTCGGGTCTCGAGTTAGTACGACTTTATACGACTTTAAGCTAAATGAATCAGAAAAGTAGCGCTAAAGTGAAGTATAAATTTGCCAATACATTCCCATGTATTTTATTTAATTTTCGATTAAGTTACGCCGAAGTAAAGCGGAAGTAAAGTGAAAGTTACGTGGTATAAATCGGCCTTAAGTGAAGTTAAGTTAATTCATCTATCAGTTTCTCCTAAGTGGAGTAAATTTTTGTAATAATTTAATTTTTTGTTTATTCGCGATTTGTTAATTCTAAGTGGGGTTAATTTAGTCTAAATCGGCAGTTAAACAACTTACCTACATTAATACCTTGCTTAAAACTTAATTACATATTTTATTTCATTAAACATTGTTTTTTTTTTATTATTTATTTTCGTCACCAGTAACACTAACACATCCTGTTTCTTATAAATTTTAACATTCTTTTCTGACTGCTTATCCACCTTTAACGTCATTGCACCAGTCTCGTAAAACACAGTCTTTAGTATGATAATTTCTCAAAATTAATGGTCATTTACATTAAGAGTGTCGGATTTGTAATTAAAGTGGGTAATCTGTTTAATTTTTAGCATTTTCGAGTAAATACCGAGGTCGTTGTAAAATTTTAATTAGGCATCAGATTTCCTGAATGAGGCGACAAGGTCAATATTCAGAAAGTAATTAAAATCAAAACATATTAGCTTAATGATAATAATTGAAAACTTGCGTGCGTGAGCAAACCAATCACATAACGTGCGAAACGAATAAATCAAGGGGCAAATCAGATGTCTACAGTAATTCACAAATTCTTAACAAATTCTCAACAAATTAAAAAAAAAATGTACACTTATTCTTTTATTAAATGGTCCCTCGGAATTGACCAAAAATAAGAATAAGTAGCTGATGTGAACATATTTTATTTTGAATATTTGATGATTTCTGTGGTGAATGTTTGATAAAACAAAGATTCTCTCCAAACCACACTTTATTTAGAAAAATCTGAATACGTTTTTCGACAGCTAAGCTGTCATCTTCAGCAGAAGATAGAATTCTATTATATCTTGTCGAAATACGTATTCAGATTTTTCTAAATAAAGTATGGTTTTGAGAGAATCTTTGTTTTATATATTTTATTTCGTTTTTTTTATTCTAGTCTTGTTCGTTTTCATTATCATCATTATCCTTTTTTTTTTCTTATGGTGGAATCTGATTGGTTACGTAGAAGAATATGGATAATGCCATAGTTTTAAAATCATCCCCAAAAAACAAAAACGTTGCAGCCAAATACCCAAAATGCTCTTTTTTAGTTTAATTAAAGTAAAAAAAAAAATTATTAGAGTTAGAGATAATCAAGTTTTGCTTGCGTAAAGTTTTTGGGCATTAAAATAGGCAAGGTTAGTGAGACCCCATATCGTGGCTGTGAAATTAGCGACACCCTGTATGTGTAAGAGTTAACGCCCTTTATTATTTTAGGTGGACTAAGAAGCGTCGTAAAACGTTTTATAGGATAATAATTATAATCTAATAATAAAAATGTGCAGTTTAAATATCAATGTCAATAACGATCAATGACCTTTTTCGTTTTTATTCTTTTACTTTACAATTTTAACTAGGTTTGTCATTTAAAAACAGTAAACAGAAACTACACCCAAATATCAAGTCATTTACTGGAATTTCTTAAAAGGTTGTTGTAATAATTGTTTGTTTACATTTCAACAAAAACACAAATGGAATTTATGTTAATTTAATTCGATGCATGCCGCCAGAATAATTTTGTTTTTACAAAATTTTTTGCATTTGTTGCATCCAAGGATAATTTACTGTTGTATTTTAGAATTTAATTTTGCTGATTTGCATCAAAAATTGGTCGTTAATCACAATAAGGTATGTTTCTTAAGGTATTTGTGAAGACTTCAATAGTCGGTTAAACAAGAAACCCAATCCTTTTGTTATTCTTAACGTGTTCTTTATGTAAAATAATAAAATATTTGTCATAAAATTGGCAGGCAAAAAACGTGGTTGCTCTGGCTGGTAAAAAAGTTAACCTTTAAAGTAATAAGACGATTTAAAAAAAGGCGATAAAATTAAGTTTTGATCCATGACTTTTGTTTTAGAAATCGGCACTGTTCCAAGTGCTGCTAACTACCCTAGCGTCATGCCATCTATACAACCCCTACAGTACCTTCTTCAAATACAACTACCCCCAATACTATTCCCCCTACACAAGCAGCTACCCTTACAACCCCTACGTACCAACGTACTCAGAACCCATTTTAGAGGACACTAGTTTACCATCCTATCCTCCAATACAACAAGAATTCCCAACATTAAACGTCCTTGCTGAAATTCCATTCTCAGTTGGCAACAGCTTCACAGTAGTCCCTATGGTTGTAGTTGCCAAAGACAACATGAAAATGGTATCAAACGCTCACATCATGGAGGTATCACAAAAGAAACCAGAGATGAAGGTCATGACTGAGAAAAACGAACTGGTTAAGTGTACCCCAGCTGTGAAAATCATTCTGGACCAACCAATTATTGTTCAAAGTCTCAAAACGAGTATTGTGTTTCCTAGGGAGTTTTTGATAAACCATGGCGACTACAAAATACCGATTAATGTTGGTGCTGTAGTGGTTCCAATTAGATCTGATGTATTTGTGTCAGCGGAGAATCCTGTTAAAGTTGATGTTGTGTATGCTGTCCCTACTACACCCGTTAACCCAGAGTATGTTAATGAAAATGACATAATTGTGTCGCCGGCAGATCAATCTGTTATTGTGAACAGCGACGCAGATGCTCCAGCTAAGAACATTACCGTTTTGCAGTTTCCTGAAAATGTTGCTTCTCCCGTATTGAGTGTAGATGACGAGGACGATGAGTTAGGTAAGTTTAGAAACAAAGAATATTGCATAAAATTATACCAAAAACCATATAAACTTATAAAGTTCTTATATGATTTCACTTATCTAAAAAGTAATTTGTCTTTGAATTGCGTCCTCAGTGTCCTGCTTAACGATACTTGTCCTAACGAGGTTTACTTTCTTTTTTCAGTGAACAGAAACCCTCCTCAAGTTCTCGCTCCAGGTGGAATTGTACAATCAACTCAACCCCATACAGTAGTTGAAGCATTCCACAATTCAAAAGAATCTCCAGTACTATCAGACCTCAGAGAAGATTCGAAGAAACGTGTGTAATTATTAAGTTACTCTGCTAATTAATTTAATAAACTAATAATCGAATGCAAGAATATTATTTATCGAAGAAGTAGGTATCCAAGTATCAGAACTTTTTTACGAAGGTGAAAAAATAAAAAAAACAGGTTGAAGATAACAATCGTAAAAATGTATTAGTAAACTTTTAAATGAATAACAATTGGACAACTATTTAACCACTAATGATATTGATAATTGACTAGAATGCATCACAAACAAAAATTATTTTTCATAAACACGAAGTTTTAACTGATTTTAGAAGAATCCAAATCCTTGTCGGTGCTTTTATTTTCCATTTTCGCATCAGAACTATTACTTTGAGAATCCTGACAATCAATTATATCTTCTACCAAAATATTAAGATCTGGATGAGTTTCTATCATGTGCCTTGACTTTAGATGGCGTTCCAGGTCTCTTCGTCTTACCAAAACTTTTCCACACAAATCACATCTAAAAATAAAACGTTCATAAAAAATTTGCAAAAGACCATTCCTTTTAGTGTAGGAAGTAACTTACTTGTAGGGGGTATTCCCTTCGGCATGCAGTCGAACATGCTTATTTAAATTGCTCGGATCTCCAAAAGGTCTCTTGCAAAACTTGCACTGCAGCGGTTTGTACCCAGTATGCGTCCTAATATGAATTTTTAGACCATATTTTCTGGAGTAACATTTTCCGCAGTACAAACAAACGTGTCCTTGTTTCGATCTTCCCAAATTGCTGACCAATGTTTCAATAGATGCCTCGTTCTCCTGATTAACCTGAATATTAATATTCCCAGCCAATAATGGTTCCTGAATTTGAAATGTAGAGACCGCCGGAGACCACTTGCAACATATGTTGTCCTTATCGTTAGGTGATGGTAAATTATTTTCCTGCTTAAATGGTTTAAAGGCTGATGGTTCGTTGTATGGACGATACAAAATACGTGTTGGCTCCTTTTTAATCTGTAGAGAATTTGAAATAGTCAAGTCAATGGCACTTTTTTGTATTGTTAGTGTGGGTTGTGTTATAAGTTTAAAATCAAATGTTTCTTGCTTCATTTCGTTAACTATTGAGTTGTCGCGAAGTAATTGTGAAAGTTTTTGCCACAAAGATGATATTGTTAGTTTGCCACAGTTTAAGGTAATGTGAAGTTTTAGAGGATTTGGCGATTCGTACATGGCGAAGCAGCGGTTGCAGACATATTTTTTCTGACCTGAAAACCCATAATATTTAAAATGCTTTAAAAAAATATAAACTTATTGCAAGTACCACATAATGCTTTAAATTACCTAAAACAATATTAAAATTGAAAGTTAAAAATTGAACAAATTAGTTTACCTACCTTGAATATTAGCTGGGGTCAGAAAAACGATTTGCAGCATCGCAAGAATATCCTCTGAGAACCACAAAAGTAATTCCTGTCCAGCAGTAATCTGCCTCACAGCTTGCAGGATTAATTTTGGAGGATTTTCCTGAGGTTTGGCAAAATGAATTGGAAGACGATGCGATGGTTGCATCCGGAGTTGAACATTGTAACTGTGGCAATCATCCGATAGGCGAAGAGCTCTAGCCCAATGAATATCTCCAGACCAAAGAAACTTCGAGCGCTGATCTAATTCTATGGTTCCGTAATTATTTGTAAAAACGGAAACCTGTAATAAAAGTTATTTGTAAGTAAACCAAAATGCGCAAATAAAACGTTCTAAATCTTAAAAATAAGAATTTACTTACTTGAGCAATATCTGGTTTTCCAACAAGTTGTTTTGGTTCTATGGCGACCGACATGGAACCCTGCGCAATATTATTGCTAGCAGCAACCCGACCAGGAACTAATAATTCCGCGGCACCCAAAACACTACTTGAGACATTTTCAGAAATTCCATCATTGGTCCTTATAAAAACCGGATGAGGCAAAATAAACAAATTATTACAAGCCATTTATTAAACTTTACTAAGGGACTTGTTGACTGGTTGTCGTTGTTTCTAATGTTTATAATAGTGACAGTTGTGGCACCATGGAAAAGCACTTTATTTAAATGTCATCGCCAAGGCGATTAATGCTGTTTATTTGGTGGTCGAAATTGGACTGAACTTGTAGTGGTTTTATCTGGTGGGCATGGTTTACCACCCTATAAATTGTTGGTTATTTCTTTTCTACCACCACATGAAGATTCTGGACAGATTTTGCAGAATCGGACCCACATAATAATACCCTTACCACAAATGCATAAGGGTAAAAGAGGGATAGCTTATTTTAAAAGTCGGACCTGTGATTCCCGATTATAATTGGGGTTATTCTATCAGGTTACTGAATAAACTTTTTAGTACGCCCCGCCCTTATGTTAATGTGGCTTTAATGTTCGGCAATGCACACTTGTCTGCTGGACAATGAGGGGTGGAGTAGAGGGTGGTGATCTTGTGTATGGTGTATTTGGCTTAGGGGTAGGCAGGCTGCAGAAATTTATTTATTTTTAAAACAAATCAATCTCTTTTGACATGAAATCACACAAGTTTGGGTTTGGTAAATTAACGCATCAGTTGTGTTTTTTTACACTAATGCGGAAAATAGAAATTTGAAACCGGATCTGCTACATTTACTTATAAAATGTTAAACAAATAGCCAAATAAATAAAATGTTTGGTTTGGTAAAAATCGCTAGGCCAGCAGCTAGCAGAGGGAAATTATTCCTTTTTTCTATAAGAACCAGTTCTCAGTTGATTTTAAAATTTTGGACTATTTTACTTCATTATCTCGTATCCCCTAAACTAAGTAGACCCAGAAAGATATTTAAAAAACATAGCAAAACTTTTAAAACAAAATACACAAAGGCCGGATTTTTTATTTGTGTAAAAACATGTATTTAAGAAGCTAAATCCACAAAATACACTAATAAGACTTCAGACGTTGCCGTGAAAGACTCCCAAAAAGCCCCCTTTAATTTGTAACATTATATCACAATGGATCTACACCAAATTTTACAAATGGGTGCTAAATAAAATTTTAAAAAGATTTTCGGAAAAATTATTCCTTTAAAAAAATTTCTTAGCCCCCTAAATGGCCCTCGAAGATTTATAATATTTAATCATGTTGGCTCTAAAAGACCAAAACCATTTTTTTTTTTTGAATAAATGTCTATATCCTTACAAGGGCCTTCTTCCCAAATGGGATGAAAGAATTCTTTTAGATAAAAAAGTAAAGTGTAAGTTGTTTAGCACCTTATTTTGTATCTGTTAACCAAGCTTGGTGTAAATTCAACATGATTGAATATTACTCTTCGGGGGCCAAGGAATTTTTTTAGAGAAGTCATTTTTGTAGAAACCGTTTTAAAATCTTATATACCACCTATTTATTAAATTTGGTGCAGATGCATCGTAATCTAATGTTGTAAATTAAAGGGGTTTGTTTGGAAAGCTTTCACGCTAACCCCAAACGATTATTAGTGTGCATATAACTTTCTGAATGTTCTAACACATCTTTAATCAAATGGCAGATAATTTTTAACTTCTTGTTAAACATTTTATGATTTTGGTGGCGGATGTTTAAAAAAAATTGTATTTTCTTGATGTCTTAAGCGAAATTTTCTATAAAAAAATATTTAAATGTAAATAACACTGGATTGGTTAATTTAGATTTTATTTATATTAATTTAATATCTACTTCATACAAAACAACGGGAAATATTTGACTGATTTTATTTGTAATTATTTAAAAATTTTCATGTCTAAAAATCTAATTTCCTACAAATAGTACAGTCAATCCGTATGTGGACATCGACAAAATTCCTGGTAGAGCCGCCTTTTTTATATGATGTAACTGGATTTCCAAAGAGTAAAACCCCAAATTGGCGTATATCTACTTATTGCAGAAACGGAGTTATGGCCCCCCAAAGGGCCCCCTTTAATTCATCACGCTGGAACATCTATTTGAAAAATTTGTCAAATAGATGTCAAATAAGGTTTTAAAAAGATTTTTATAAAATAAAAATCTCTAAAAAAATTTCTTCACCCCCTAAATAGCCCCCAAAGAGTAATAACCAATGACGTTGGATTTACACCAAATTTTGTAGATAGATGTAAAATGAGATGCTAAAAAATATTTGTTAATAACTTAAAAAAAAAAAAAAATTAAAAGCCCCCTTCGTTTATGGGGCGAAGGAATTATTTTTTGAAAAAAAGTTACAAGAAAATATTATTAAACATCTTATTATGCATCCATCTGCAAAATTTGGTGTAAATCCAACGTGATTGATTATTACTCTTTAGGGGCTATTTAGGGGGTGAACGAATTTTTTTAGAGATTTTTATTTTATAAAAATCTTTTTAAAACCTTATTTGACATCTATTTGAAAAATTTGGTGCAGTTCCTGCGTGATGAATTAAAGGGGGTCCTTTGGGGGGCCATAACTCCGTTTCTGCAATAGGAAGATATACGCCAATTTGGGGTTTTATTCTTTGGACATCCAGTTACATCATATAAAAAAGGCGGCCCTACCAGGAATTTTGTCGATGTATTCCCCTTTTTTATATAGGACAGATTGACTGTAGTAAAAACTAAATTAAGCTATAACCAAGGCTAAAACTAAAAAGTTTAAATGTTTTTTCGGTATCAATTTTTATCACTGCTGTTTATTTTGGAGAAATCCTGCATTTATATTCAGAAACGTACCTTACTTGGGTAACCAAAACGTTAAAGGGACATTCCATATAAAATCGACCAATCATAGTTGCTATTATTTGATTTGTTTTATATTTGGTGAATCCTTACTCATGGTGAAGGTGGAAAATTTTTTTTTTTATTGAATTTTTATAATTTTTCTTGGCTTAGATTAAAAATTGAATTATCCGATTTTGCGATTTTGGAAGATTAAAACTGGTAGTAATTTTAAGTTGACAATAGATACTTATTTTTATTAAAAAATCAGGAGGTGCATATTTGCACTTCTTCTCTACTATTAAGTACCTCAAACTATTGAAAATGATCAAGTTTAGGTCTAAAAAAAGCTATGTGGGACTGGGTAATTTTTTTTTTGATAACTTTAAAATGTTAATGTGCTAATAAAGATTCATAAAAAAAAATATTTTTTTTGTGATTTAACTTCGTTTAGAAACAGCAATGCCTTAAAAATGTTACCGAGTACGTTAAATTTAAACAAGATCAAATCATATTTTAAATTCTTGGAAGATTAAAATTAGTACTAGTTTTTAGTTGACAAAGGACACATCTTTTTATAAAAAAAAATATGAACCGCATATTTGCATTCCTTATCTATCAGGCAGCTATGGAAAATGACCAAATATGGCACTAAAAAAAGTTATGTGGGACTGGGTAAATTTTTTTTTTGATTATTTTAAAATGTTGTAGGGGTAATAGAAACGCATGAAAAAAAAAATTTGGTTTGTGATTTAACTTCGTTCAGAAGCAGCAACGGTTTTAGGGGTGTATTCTGTAACTCAAATTTAAATTTTAAAGGGCCTTTAAAATTTTTAACGGCCTTTAAAACAGTTTTCAAGCGTTTTACGTTGACGTGACACCCTTTATAATTTTAACTTTTAACGGAAAAGTTACAGAATACACCCCTTAATATGCTACATTTACACAAAATCGAATCACAAGACCGTTTATTTTTTTTATTGTTTACTATGTCCTTGGTAACATTTTAACCTAAAAATAAAAAAAGTTTACTTACTCCCACATAGCTTTTTTCAGGTCCAAATTTGGTCATTTTACATAGTTTAAGGTGCTAATTATTAGGAAAGGAGGGCAAATATGCAGCTGCTAATTTTTTATTAAAAAGAAGTTACCAGGAGTAAGCACTGGACCAAACCTCAAAAGGATTTAAAATCATGCAGCAACTCGAAATCCGAATTTTGGTCGATTATACATGGAATGGGCCTAAAAGCCAACTTAATAAAAGTGGAAAGTTTCCCTTGCTATTTGCAAATATCCTATTTCCATTAAGTTAACAGTTTATAATCGGCATACACTTGTCATATGGTTTGGATGGTGTTAACACCTTACAATACCGCCTGCACAGCACGTGTTATCGTTCCCTGGCACGTGACGCTTCCCAGTCCACTTGGTCCTGCAGCAGCAGGGATGCAGTGGGCCGCGCTGATTCAAGGGTGATAGCCTAGATCACCCTTCAATTAGCCTATGTTTGTGTATGATAGTTGACACACGCCAGCTGTATCTGTTGGGCGGCTGCAGCGGAGGTCCTGATGCCTGCGGTACAAGGTCCGAGTCGGAACATACAGGTGTTTATAATCTGCACAAGGACATCTTTATGCCTTCCTGACTACTTGAGGATTTGTTCAATAGGGACTTAATTGTGGAGGTAAATAATGGATGATAATGCACTTTGGTGGACAATGAAGTCCAGATTTATTGGGTTTGATTATTGGAACAAAAAAACTTTGGTTTTTCTAACAAAGATTAGTCATTTGTTATTATTCGCATCGCCAATTTTTTTTAATTTTAATTATAACAAAACAATCTTATTTAACAAATCCAACATAAAATTGTATATCTAATGTCGTAGAAAAAAGAGGGTGATTCTTGGACCCATTTTAAGAAAAAAAGTTTTTATGAACTTTCGCACAATTTTGATTTTTTTTTATTCACTGATTACGGACTCAAGAATCCCCACTACAAGGTGTCCAAAAAATGCCGCATAAACGCGTTGTCTAGGGAGTCTCAGAAAATTGTTAAAACTAAACTAAACTATACCCTCTGAGATATGAGTCCCCAAGATGTCTTAGTTTAAACTTGTGTTCTCAATAATTTATCTTTTCTTTTAGTAATGTCCAATTTAAAAAAGGCTTAGAACATTCTGCGAAAATAGCCTTTTAAATCATTATTTATTATTATTGGGTACTGCTCAATTATTTTAATACAAATGAATTGAAATGTTATGTAAATTGTTCAATAAGGCAATATACAAAAATCCAAAAAGTAAACACCACAAATCCTATGCAACAGAAATCATGGGGTCCTTGCAGGAATCGAGGCGGCAGCTTGCACCTCGTTCCAGACTAGCTGTCATAGCATAATCGCATTAAGATTAAAATTAGGAATCAATCGAGCTTAAACTAGTTTTATATGTGTGGTGTATGTATTCACTTTATTCTTAATGTTAGGGGCTAACAAGAAAAGAGCATTATTGAATCTGAGCGTGCCTTTAACAAAAATTGATGATTTACCATGTTGTATTAGATTTGCCCAAAAATTAGGCATTTTTTTTTAGTTTATTTTTAAAACTATCATAACCATAGGTGTCCCAAAATTGGCGCATCACCTGTATGGTACGCTGTTGGGGCAAGCTTAGGAATCCTAAAAAAATTATTTATTAAAATCCTTTTTTTCTTATCTCTAAGAAAAATACGGTTAAAGTTCGATAAATTTGGCAACTCTGTTAAGGAAAGTGCATATCATCCTTAATCATACCTTTCTGCGTTAGATAATACTGACATTGTTGTCAGCTTTATTTCATCAAAATTTTGTAAAATTATCCATACCTTCAAAATTTTTTCCATTCTTGCAACTTATAAAATAATATTATAAACTATAGGCTAAAGGAGTTCGGTCGATGGACATTTAGCTTAAGTTTTTTTTAAACTAATAAAGAACATTTATTATTATTATAAAGGCCGATTTATAGAACGTAACTTTCACTTTACTTCCGCTTTACTTCGGCGTAACTTACCGAAAATTAAATAAAATACATGGGAATGTATTGGCAAATTTATACTTCACTTTAGCGCTACTTTGCTAATTCATTTAGCTTTAAGTCGTATAAAGTCGTACTAACTCGAGACCCGAGCTTGGCCATCATGACCAAAATTTGCAAAAATGAGATATTCATCCTTATTGTCAAGGGTAGTGATTACGGAATATCGCTTCGTACGATACCTGTTAGATCTTTTTATGTAGGTTTTGTACGAAGCGATATTCCGTAGTTACCGCCCAGGTGTAAATTGTCAGAAGTCGCAAGTTCAGACACATGCGCTTTACTGATCCCAATTTCACGTAACTTTGCAATCTGTAAATTAGGTAAATTTGTAAAGTTAAGTGAAACTGAAGTTACGCCGAAGTAAAGTAAAAGTTACGTTGTATAAATCGGCCTTTATTATAAACTATAGAGACGTGGAGTGGTAGCAGCAGCTCTGATTCATAGATAATCCTCTTTGTAGGTTTCAAAAATGGAGAAATTTTTAAAGGTATGGATATAATTTAAATAGAGTATAAGAAGGCTATTTGACCATTTAAAAAATAAACAAAAAGTAAAATAGTGTTGGATAGACTGCGACTTTGTATTAAGCTATTCTTCTCGTTAATACTTATATCCTGTTGTTTTCAAGGTCAAATTTCGAACATGGCGGGTATTTTACCAAAATTTAAGCATGTTCCCCAAAGGGGATTTTTGAGAATCAGGAGATATTAGAATGTCTAATAAACACACAAATTTTGGCTAAATTTTTCTATAGTAAGAGGTACTTTTTTTGCAAACATATACTTTGAAATCTAATAAATACCAAATTATAATGCTTTTTCAAGTTGGTAAATTATAAAAATATTGCCATTGTTTCGACTATTATATTAAACAAACCCAGTGAATTAAAATCAATCTAACCCCTAACATCAACACAACGCTAACAAAAATGAAACGAGAACAATCGCGTTTAGAGAAATGGGCATCACATCTATCTTAGGGTAGCAGCGAGCATGAAGTGTATCTAAATGAACATTTAATATAGGGGAATTACAAAGGCAAGTGAGCCCATATTCTCTAATATCCACCCAGAATAGGACAATATTAAATCATAAGCATTGTTGTTCATATTTATGCAAGTGTAAGTGATAACAAATTGATGCCCAGTTGAAATTGATCCAATACGGTTTTCATTTAATTCTTTTTAGTGGTGGTGCAGTGGTTACTAGACACTGCACCTGTTTTAGTTGTGTTGTATGTACCAAAAGATAAAGCATTGGGTAGAAGAACTGTTTTTGGTTTTAATTACAAGTTTATTACCTACTATTGAGCACAGTATAAAATTATTAAGTATAACATGAAACTTTTGGGTTGTACTAGATATAATAAGAAATAATTAATATTTTAAGTACCTTTGTAAATTAAATTAATTAACACATTTTTAAACACACGAGAGCGTGCAAAAAAAGTTATGCATAGCTTATTAATAATTTAATTATTAAACCATCATCATTCGAGTTCACAAACCTATACTGGTACTACAAGTAGTGATCAAAAATGTCCATAGAAGAAATCTTTGTGAAGAAACATGGGAATATTGCTAATAGAATTTCTTTTTTGGAATATTCTCAAAAGTTTTGTTATGGAAATATTACCGGTAAAATTTAAAAATTTTGCTAGAATTCTAATAAAGAGTTATTCACCGGTTAAAATAAAATTATATTATGCAGGTGTCCAAATGACCCATAAACGCTATGGTATGTTCTTGAGGCATTTACAGGAAACCCTAGATAAATGTTAAAAAAAATTCATCTGTTATATTTATCCGAAATGCGAACAAAGTTGCATAAGTTCAGCAACACTGATAAAAATGTAATTTGACCATTTAAAAAATAAACAAATGGTAAAATAATTTTAGATGGATTGTGCCTTTGTATTTGGCCATTTTTTCGTTAACATGTGCTGTTATCTTCAAGATATAAGTGATTAAAGTTTCACACTTTGGGGTCTCATAACTCCTGAAAGATACATACAGGGTCGTCCAAGCAAAAGTTTCCACCCCCATTATTTCCTGAACGAATTTGTTCTGAAGGAACTGCCGCGACACGTTATTTTTTTTTTTGGAGGGGGACATCTAATTAGGGTATTTTTTAATTTTTTTGTTCAACCCTCCAAGCGGGATGATTACCCCATCAAATATTTCAAATGGCACTACGGGTCAAGTGGAGTCTTATATGAAAGCTACAATTTTTCTCTTTTCAAAAAAAAAAAAATCTTCAAAATCGGGCGAAAGTTTTTCAAAATTTTTATTTTTTTGAATTTTAAATTTAATCATTTTTTAAGCATCTTAAGAAGAAAATGCATAGACATGTCAATTTTCTTTTGAAGAAGAACATCTAACAACATATTTCTTAATTTTTTTCTTCAACCCCCCAAGCGGGGTAACAACCTCATCAATAATCTTTAATGGCCATTCTGGGTAAGTGGGGCCTTATTTGAAAGCTACAATTTTTCTCTTTTCAGCAAAGGTAAAAATTTTAAAATCGGACAAATATTTTTCAAAATTTTGTTGTTTTTTTTAATTTTAAATCTAAAAGTAAATTTACACACCTAAAAATTTTGATTTTTTAAGAAATTATTCTTGAAATAACATTTTTAATTTTTTTTAAGAATAATTTCTTAAAAAATCGAAATTTTTAGGTGTGTAAATTTACTTATAGATTTAAAATTAAAAAAAAACAACAAAATTCCGAAAAATATTTGTCCAATTTTAAAATTTTTTACTTTGCTAAAAAGAGAAAAATTTTAGCTTTCAAATAAGACCCCACTTACCCAAAATGGCCATTAAAGATTATTGATGAGGTTGTTACCCCGCTTGGGGGGCTGAAGAAAAAAATTAAGAAATATGTTGTTAGATGTTCTTCTTCAAAAGAAAATCGACCTGTCTAAGCATTTTCTTCTTAAGAAGCGTAAAATATGATTAAATTTAAAATTCAAAAAAATAAAAATTTTAAAAAATTTTCGTCCGATTTTGAAAAAAAAAAAAAAATTTTGAAAAGAGAAAAATTGTAGCTTTCAAATAAGACCCCACTTGACCCGTAGTGCCATTTGAAATTTTTGATGGGGTAATCACCCCGCTTGGAGGGTTGAACAAAAAAATTAAAAAATACCCTAATTAGATGTCCCCCTCAAAAAAAAAAATGACGTGTCGCGGCAGTTCCTCCAGAATAAATTCGTTTAGGAAATAATGGGGGTGGAAACTTTTGCTTGGACCACCCTGTATATCTTGTTCATAAATAAGACTCGGAATGAAATAGATTTTTTAAAAGAATTTTCTGAGGGTCCTTAGGCAAGCCCCAACAACGCACCGATTTTTGGTGTGGTTACTTTTGAAAATATTTCCAATAGTTCCCAAATGAAAACTATCGCAAAATTTCCAATAGTTCCAAAATGAAAACTATCGCAAAATTTTTTGATTGTTTCTAGGAAATTTTCCTTTTGTAATGTTTTTAGTTCTTTTTGTATTTTTGACAATATTCTAAAATAAGAATATTCCAAAAGTGGACCTTTTTTGATTGTCCATCTTAAATTACAAGCAATTTAACAAAAATAATTATTAAAAGAAATAAAAGATTAAAATTATTTAATTTCTTAGGTACTTATTTGGTACTTCAATATCACTAAAATCATTCGAACACAGTATGTAGATAAGTTAAGAAGTATAAAATGCCATTATAAAAATAATATGATAATAAAAAAGTATTACATTACCTTGGGGAAAAATCAATCTGTACCAAAGTATTTTTGGCCAAAATGGTTTGGAGCTACTGGGTGGACTTCTGATGTTAAAATCTTCAACTAAAAATACATGTAATAAATTAATAACAAATATTAATGTATATATTTTAAATAAGAGTTGGTAATAAAATTTTGTATTTTAATTTTATGTTAAATACACGTGATTTTTTTCAATTGCTGGCTTTAAACTAGTAATCTATTGTGAAGACGTAATGTAAGAACTTAAATAAAGAAATTGATAGAAAATCGAAGCAAAACTAATGCTATATTTAATTAAATACCTTGGGAAAACTATTGGAAATGATCTGGACTGCTGCTGGCGTGCAAAACAAATTACTTAAAATAATATTATCTTCCTTAACGCCATGTTCTTTAAGAACATTAACTGCCTGAGTTACTGTGTTTCCAGTTGACATTATTGGGTACATTAATAAAACCTGAAATAATTACACTTTAAAAACTAAAAAACAAATAATGAAAAATACAGTATGGACTATGGACCTTTCCCGTCGTCGACCACCCTCGCGGTCGTTATACTTGGAAACGTCAGATATGCGTCAGATTGACTCGAGACATTGTGATGCTGGTGGTCATTCAGTTTCCCAAGTATAACGATCGCGACGGTGGTCGACGACGGGAAAGGTTCATAGTTAACTTGGTTAACTTAGAACTTGGCTAATACAGGGTGTCCAAAAAATGGCGCATAAACACGATGGTACGTTGTTGGGGCATGTCTAGGGAGCCCCAGAAAATTGTTCAAAAAAATCTCATATACCCTCGGAGATATGTTGCCCCAAAGTGCAAAACTTTAGACGCTAATAACTTGAATATAACAGCACACATAAACGAAAAAAATGGTTAAATACAACGCCACAGTCTATCTTAAGACGGGGCCGGTTGCTTAAGGTGGCAGCACACTTAATTCATTTTAGATTTTAAGAATTCTGATTTTTTTTTTGTTCTAAAATGAATGAATTGTAAGATGTTATGCACCCCGACCTTAAGCAGCCGGCCTCGTCTTATACAGGGTGTCCGCGATCAATGTGCTTTTTTTTTAATGGGAGATAGCTGGGAAAAATCCAAGACATTTGGTAAAAACAGTTTTTTGAAAAAGTGCCCCCCTTCGGAAATAATGGCCCTTAAACAGGTAGACTAAAACACTTAATCGTAAATATTTACCAAACGATTTCACCAACCATGAAAGTTGTACTATCAATAAAGGTAATAAAAACGGTCATTTTAAACCCATTTTGAAATTTGGCGCCCCCTTTAAAATGGGTTAAACACTGGTAGTGTCGATGAAAACTGCATGTAATTTCTTTACCTTTTAGAATTTTGTAATTTTATTTACTTTTTTAAATACCCCAATTCAAGTAAAAACTTTTTTTCCACTTGAAATTTCTGAGAAAGTGTACCTTTTCCGAATAAACTACCAAAAACACCTTTGATGTACCCCATATTTTTGCATAAAACCATTGATCAGTAGTTTATTTACCTCTATGATAAAACTCATGACAAAGAACAATGGTATGCTCACTTTTCTGTGCTTTCGACGCCGTGACGTCATCTTGGCTAAAGATTTACTGGGAATCTAATAACTTGATTTTGACGTTTATTGTAATTAAAAAAAGAATTTGACGTTTTTAAAAGTGTACATTCGGTTTCTTTTAAAAGTAAATTCGTGTGTGTGACTGTGCGTTTATTGTTTAACATTATTTAATTTCATCGTTTACTAAACTTTTATTTTTTATCATGGCAAATTGTGCCGTTCCAACTTGCAAACATTTTAGAACTCCAGGAAGTGGAATAAAATTTTATACTTTTCCAAAAATAAATAACTTTTGAAAGCGAACACCAAAACTGTTAGCAAAATGTTTGCTCTTGGATAAATAAAAATGCTTCAGGAACCCGAACCCGAACGAACACTGATACCCTGACAACCAGGACCCATATCTTCGGATTTTTCTAAGAATTTTTGAAAAACCTAGATTTTACTACCTGTTTTTTAAAACCTAGAGAAGTTCAGCCCCACCCCCTTGCGCGCCCTTTGTGGACGCATACCAAAGAAACAATGAATGAAACGAAAAAGTAATTAAAAAAATATTTTTTTTTCTTTTATAAATTTTAATTTATACATCAACAATACAAGAATCTAAAAAAGTATTTTAACAGTTTTAATCTTTTAAAAAATAGATTGGTTGCTGTTAGAGTTGTTGATCATGATATTGCCATACTCACATAAGAATGATTCGTCTCTTTTTTCTCTTCCATATTTTTTTTATTAATCTGCCTGCACCAATTGGTACCATCCTAATTTCTTGCCAGCTTTTTTTAAAACATTTATTTTTGGCGTTTCACCATTTTGATGCATTTTTTATTTTGAAAGTCCAGAAACAGATTCCTCCCTTTTTCCGACGTCAAAATTCTCCATAAAGAAGCGTCTTATTCTCGCAGATTACGGGGATCCATCCTTTCCCGCATGAAAGCATTCTACAATAATTTCAGTAGATTTCCTGCTTCTCTTATTCCCGGTGAGATGCATGAAAAAATTTCTTTTGCAATAATTTTTCTGGCATTTTAAGATATCCTAACAATTCATGGTTAATTATTTGTAAAAAATCTTTACGTTTATCTATTCTTTCTTTTTTTTTATGGTTGGCAAAATCGTTTGGTAAATATTTACGATTAAGTGTTTTTAGTCTACCTGTTTAAAGGCCATTATTTCCGAAGGGGGGCACTTTTTCAAAAAACTGTTTTTACCAAATGTCTTGGATTTTTCCCAGCTATCTCCCATTAAAAAAAAGCACATTGATCGCGGACACCCTGTATATGCAAAAATATAGATGCCAAAAAATATGTATTCCGCATTTGTTTATTCATTCATTCAAAAAAGCTAAACCTGATTAATTTAGGTGCTGATTTTTGATAGATGAGCGGTTATTAGACGTACTTACGGTATCAGTACATTAAATTTAAGAAAAAAAAATTTTTGCTTTCAAAAAAAAAATAAAGTAGGTTTTTGGGTTTTTCCTTATATTTTAGATATTGTTTTAAAACCAAACTTTCTAACTCCAAAGAAGAAAATATGGCCAATCTAGTCCTACCATTAGAATTTCAAAATTCCGCTTGGTTTGTGAATCTTGAATGATTGAAACGACTACTCTACTGCACAACAATCTGCCGGCCCCCTCTTAAATCATTTCACCATTTGGTTATTTTTTGAATCGTCGAATTACATTTTTATAATCAATTTAATTTTACAAAATTTCCATAAAATGAAGCTGACAACAACGTCAATAAAATCTAATGCAAAAGTGTATAATCAAGACTCATAGATGGGATTTTTAGATGTATTTTCTTAATATTTTCCTGGACTGTGTTGCCGAATTTATGCAATTTTGTTCGCATTTTTCTCGATGAATATAACAGATTGATTTTTTTTGACAATTTTCTGGGGCTCCCTGAGAATGTTTCATTGCGTTTATGCGCCATTTTTTGGACACCCTGTATAACCCAGTGATATACAGGGTGTCTAAAAAATGGCGCATAAACGCGATGGTACGCTCTTGGGGCATTCTCAGGGATCCCTAGAAATTTGTCAAAAAAAATCCATCTGTTATATTTATCGAGAAAAATGTTGATGTGTCCAATAAGGAGTTAATCGATGATCCTACTCAAGAAGTTTCAGGTTTTGATCAGCCGAGAAAGATTTGGAGTGCTGTTAATCGTCTAAGAACGTGTCACGGACGTTGCAATGATATGTTATATAAGTGGAATGCACTACCTAGTCCATTATGTGAATGTGGTGAATCTCCAGAAACTATTAAACATGTTGTAGAAGACTGTCCAAACACCAACTTTGAAGGCGGTTTTTATGAATTACATAATCTGACTCCAAATGCATTAAATTGGATATCAACCTTGAAACCTCTGTAATTTTTGGCAATTTATTGTACCTTGTAATTTCACTGGAATGTGACCCTGGTATGCTGGAGCTATTTTTCCCATGGTTTTTCCTCTGGCCCCACCCCCCGAAGCAGATGCTTTATCAGTATATGAACATTGTCCATGGGCATCCCAAAAAGAACATTATTTGTACTTTTTTATATTATTTACAACTTTATTATATTCTTGAATGTTCATATTCGTCACATACCAACCCTTATACCTACTATGACTTGTAATGTTTATTAATAATCATACGAATATACAGGGTGTCCAAAAAATGGCGCATAAACGCGATGGTACGCTCTTGGGGCATACTCAGAGATCCCTAGAAAATTGTCTAAAAAAATCTATCTGTTATATTCATCGAGAAAAATGCGAACAAAGTTGCATAAATTCGGCAACACAGTCTAGGAAAATACATCTTAAAATCCCGTCTATGAGTCTAAAAATCCCATCTAGGAGTCTTGATCATACACTTTTGCATTAGAGTTTATTGACGTTGTTGTCAGCTTTATTTCATGAAAATTTTGTAAAATTAAATTGATTATAAAAATGTAATTCGACCATTTTATAAATAAACAAATGGTTAAATGGTTTAAGCTAGACCGTGGCTTGTATTAAACAATTTGTTTCGTAAATATGTGCAGTTATATTCAAGATATAAGCATTTAAAGTTTCGCACTTTGGGGCAACATATCTCCGAGGGTATATGAGATAGATTTTTTTTAACAATTTTCTGGGGCTCCCTAGACATGCCCCAACAACGTACCATCGCGTTTATGCGCCATTTTTTGGACACCCTGTATATATACAGGGTGTCTCAAAATGGGCGCCCACGGACCCCGAGGCGTGGTAGAGGAACACAGACGATATACAAAATCAGAAACAAAAATTTTATTGGGGGCCCCATTTTAAAAATATGGGGCTGCAAACTTAGCAAAGTTTGGCAACACTGTTAGTTTAAATCCGCTTAGTTTAAAAAAAATCAAGTTAGTAGGTGAGCAAACATGAAACTTCAACTTGACATTAGGAAATAGGTTAATTTTTATTTTTAATTTTAAAAATACAAAATAGTTTGAATACCTGAATTTTATACTTCTTTCTTTATAAAATATAACAAATCAATAAAATCATATCGTAATTGGTAAAAACCAATGTATGTTCGAAATAACAACAAAACTGTTAAAAATTACGGCCATAACAAAGTAAGTTTAGACTTTTCTGGTAACACATCTATTATTGTTCATCACAAGGTTCTTCATTTTGGGAATGATTGTAATTCTGCATTGGGGCTCACATTGGAACTTATTTCATTCAAATATTACAAATTTCTGATGCTGCTCCAAACTAAACACCTTTACCATTTGGATCAAATCGGCTCTATTCTCACAGGAACTTTATTGGGGCACTTAATGCTGTGGATTCGTATTACCATATTTCTTGTTAGTAAAAGCGAATCATTTAAAAAAACTTGAATTAAAAATTGACACAAACAATAAATTAATGACACTTATCACTGATAAATAAAATTTATGCTCAGTTTCCCTTAGTTACGAGCATGGCAACTTTAATCAAAATCAGAAGGTAAGACAATGTTGCCGCATAGATTTTGGGGTAATATTATAAAAATTAAAATTCATTTTTTATGGGAAATAAACATCATTGGACCGAAATTTTGCAATAAATAATTAGTTTTAGTTCCTGTCTTTCAATAATTAAGTAAATTATGTTTTATTATTACTTAAGAAAGTCGCTATAAGGGTGCAAAGTTTGTACCTTTGAAGCCCCATATCTTTGGAATGGACCCGCACAAAAAATTTTCGTTACTGATTTTGTAAATCATTTGTGTTCCTCTACCACGCCTTGGGGTCCGTGGGCGCCCATTTTGAGACACCCTGTATATACAGGGTGTCCGCGGTTAATGTGCTTTTTTTTTAATGGGAGATAGCTGGGAAAAATCCAAGACATTTGGTAAAAACAGTTTTTTGAAAAAGTGCCCCCCTTCGGAAATAACGGCCTTCAAACATGTAGACTAAAAACCCTTAATCGTAAATATTTACCAAACGATTTCACCAACCATGAAAGTTGTACTATCAATAAAGGTAACAAAAAGGGTCATTTTAAACCCATTTTGAAATTTGGGGCCCCCTTTAAAATGGGTTAAACACTAGTAGTGTTGATAAAAACTGCATGTAATTTCTTTACCTTTGAGAATTTTGTAATTTTATGTATTTTTTTAAATACCCCAATTTAAGTAAAAACATTTTTTCCACTTGAAATTTCTGAGAAACTGTACCGTTTATGAATAAACTACCAAAAACACCTTTGATGTACCCCATATTTTGCGCTGATTTGACAAAAAACTTACTTCAATTAGTGACAGTGGTAAGTGACATACAAATTTCAAAAGAAAGTCTAGTCTTATGCAAAAATATGAGGTACATCAAAGGTGTTTTTGGTAGTTTATTCGTAAAAGGTACACTTTCTCAGAAATTTTAAGTGGTAATAAAGTTGTTACTTGAATTGGGGTATTTAAAAAAATACATAAAATTACAAAATTCTCAAAGGTAAAGAAATTACATGCAGTTTTTATCAACACTACTAGTGTTTAACCCATTTTAAAGGGGGCCCCAAATTTCAAAATGGGTTTAAAATGACCCTTTTTGTTACCTTTATTGATAGTACAACTTTCATGATGGTTGGTGAAATCGTTTGGTAAATATTTACGATTAAGGGTTTTTAGTCTACATGTTTGAAGGCCGTTATTTCCGAAGGGGGGCACTTTTTTAAAAAACTGTTTTTACCAAATGTCTTGGATTTTTCCCAGCTATCTCCCTTTAAAAAAAAAGCACATTGATCGCGGACACCCTGTATATCCAGAAAAATGCGAACAAAGTTGCATAAATTCGGCAACACAGTCTAGGAAAATACATCTAAAAATCCCATCTATGTGTCTTGATCATACACTTTTGCACTAGATTTTATCGACGTTGTTGTCAGCTTTATTTCATGAAAATTTTGCAAAATTAAATTGATTATAAAAATGTAATTCGATCATTTAATAAATAAACAAATGGTTGAATGGTTTAAAATATACTGTAGCTTTGTATTAAACCATTTGTTTCGTTAATATGTGCTGTTATATTCAAGATATAAGCATTTAAAGTTTCGCACTTTGGGGCAACATATCTACGAAAGTATGAGATAGATTTTTTTTAACAATTTTCTGGGGCTCCCTAGACATGCCCCAACAACGTACCATCGCGGTTATGCGCCATTTTTTGGACACCCTGTAGGAATTCATCTGCCGAAAAATTATTTAAAAACTTTTTCTTTTACAATTATCTTTATATTGCCATAATTATACAACATATCAAAAATTCCACAAGATTCCGTGCGGGCGTCATGATTTATTTACCAAAAACTGTTTTCTTCTACCTTTGACCCTCTAAAATGGCATGACGCCGGCTCGGGTATCTTTTGATAGGTTGTATTATGGTAATAAAGATACTGGTAAAAAAAAAAGTTAGCAAATCATTTTTCAGCAGATTGTGTTACTTTTTGTTTTCCTGGGTTAATAGTATAGAAGCTAGCAACATGTAAATCTACTTGATTAACGTTGTCATGATTTTTTAAAAATTACATAATATTTAATATTATCTTAGTCCAAAAAAATGGCAGGTCAAACAGGTAGCGTTTTTGTTTAAATGTTAAAAAAATCGAAAGTGGGATCGTTTTATTCATACACGAAAAGTAATACTTGCACATTCGTGCCATAACCTTGTCCCCTTGTCAGAATTATGACGGGCCAATCGCTTCTAAAGTGAGTTTCTCAGAGAACCCTGTAACCAGAATTGCTCATATAACGCAGAAGAGTTTATAGATTACCTACATTAGATTACAATTAATTGTTTCATTAAGTTCTGACAGTTCTTCGAAAAAAAAAAAACGATCCCACTTCTGATGTTTTAAAAAAAAAACGCTACCCGTTAGCAATGTCAGTTTATTGAATTAATTAATTTTTTTTTTAAATATTATGTAATTCTTAAAGAATCTTGACAACGTTCGATGACGAGTTTCTTGCTGCCAGCTCTCCATTTATAAGGGTTTTTAAATGTAGTAAACTCATTTTTTAAAATTATCTCAAGTTTAATAAACTATAAGAAATAAGTATTCTTACATGTCTTTGGTTAATATCTTCAGGAAATCTGGCATAAACTACTTTTGCTTCATGCGTATCAGCATCAGATTCAACCAAAATCTTTCCAATTCTAATACTTCTACAACAATCCCTCAATCCTTGCTCCATCGCTTCTCCAGATCGGACAATTGAAACTCCGCAGTTGCCCGATTTGTATTTCAAACCATTGTAAGTAGCCGCTGTTGGGGTGATGACTTTGCACTCCGTAAAAGGCAACTGATTTAGGCTATCCTCAATCACCAATCTTATAAGACGATCGGCGTAAAATTTAAAATCACTTCTTGTAGTTGTCCTTTTATAAAAAAAATTATTTTATCAACGTAGTCATTTAATTTCTTAGCTAAAGACTCACCTGTCCCGAAGAATAGTTTGCAGTTCTTTGAGTTGATCGTTTGCTTCTAGAACTTTTAGGCGTTTGTAATCTTTACAAAATTCCCCGATGTCGATGTCTAAGTCTCTATTGCCCATTATATTTAATTATTTTAAAATGTTGAGTGAGAAGAGAATTCGGTCGGCTGTTTTTGAGTAATGTGAGGTTAAGTTTTTGTAACGACGTGTGAAGACGGTTCTCTTTTGCACTTAAAAAATGTAAGTTTTAGCAACTTACCGAAACTTTTCTTTTATCAGTTGAGATTTTAATGGTTTAGCTTTAAGATTAGTGTTTTTTTATTCGAAATTCTTGTAGTATGTTCCAAATATTACCCATCCAAGTTTGTTGTGTTTTACGTTTTATGAAAAGTTAGGTTATGTTAAAGCGTCAAACTATAGATGTACGTCAAAAGTATAGATCAAAAACCATGTCCACCTCGATTTAAATTTAAAAAATTAGCGCCCTCTACTAGCTAGTAGCATAACACTTATCCAAATAGACAGGACAAAACTCGACTTTTTTAGTTTTTACCACACTTTTTAAATGTTTTGCTTTGTTTTAGAGTTAAAATGGGTCGAACGAAAAGAAATCGAAAAAGAAAACAAAAAAACAACACATGTTTGGAAATTGATTCAACTGTAGTATCTTTAAAACAGTGGATGGTTAAGAATAAGTGGCAGAATTCGTCAAATCTAAAATTATATGAATTTCCTACAACAGGCAGAGGGTTGCTTACAACTACAAAACTTTTACAAAACGACACTTTAATAACAGTTCCATCAAATATAATAATAAGCTTTGATACGCTTTGTAAGAACGACAAATTTATGTCAATAATGCGACCTTGCCAGGAAGAAAAATTAAAAATTCACGATATGCTAGCGTTGTTTTTGATGGTGGAAAAGCACAAAGAGGAGACGTCGGAATGGCGCTTTTACATAAATTCATTGCCACAAGTTGAGCCCTCACTGCCGTGGCTTAAACCGGCGTCTGAACTACAATTATACCCAGACGACTTGAAACAATTATGCGAAAAATGCAAATTTAACTTCGAAGAAAGTTGGCAAAGACTGAAACAATCAATAAATGCCAACTGGATTTGTCTATGTTGCAAGAAACCAGGAGTAGATTGCGTGTTTTCATACAGTTTGTTTACATGGGCCTATGTGTTGGTCAATACTAGAGCCGTTTACGTTCACCCGGCAAAATTTATGGGAGAAAATTCCTTGAAAAACACTTTCTTATCAGATGAACCTTCAATGGCCCTTTGCCCTTATCTGGACATGTTTAATCATTCGTCTTCAGCTCAAACTAAAGCTGAGTTTATTGAACAAGGGGACAATAAGTTTTACGAGTTAATTACCCTGAGTGAATTTAAAAAATACAATCAAGTATTTATATCGTACGGTTGTCACGACAATCTTAAGCTGTTGACAGAGTATGGTTTTTTTGTTTCAAATAATTTACATGACTTTGTTACATTTTCTTCAGATAATATTCTAAGCGTTTTGAAACTAAAAATGTCCAAGCAACAGTTTAATTTTCTTCAACAGCATGATTTTATTTCTAAAGAGGATTTATACATTTCAGAAATGGGATACTCGTACAAAATGCAAGGATTTTTGTTCGTGGCATTAAATGGAGAATTAAAAAATTATAGTGCTTACGTTTTTAGCAATTGTTACCCAGAACAGTTTAATAGTAGTTTGGAAAATTTATTGAACAATTTTCTTAATTTTAAACATAAAGAATTTTGTGACGACCTGAGAAAGTATGAAAAAAAATCACAAAACCAGGATTTTCTTATTATAGATTTTCTAAAAAATAGAATACAATATCTAGAACATTTAATAAATACAGTTAAGATTACATACTAAAACTATCGATTTGTATTATTTTTGCATAATTGCTTTAATCGATCTGTAGTTTCGAAATAACCTACTAACCTAATTATTGGTATGACTCTGAAACTTTATTATTATAGTGATTTTACAGATTTGTTTATTGATCTTTTCAACTTTTTAAAATTTGGTCTAGTCGTCGATAGTAAAAAGCTGTAACAGTTAGCGACTTCACACAAAATTAGTCAAATTAACAAAAATAACCTATAACGTGTTTTTTAAGTAAGTTAATTTGATTTATAGATGAGATTTTAGCTGTCCAATATCATTTAATTTTGTGTTAACTTGCGATGCTTTAATTCAAATTGGCGTTTACTAACGTAAACTATAAAAGCGAGAAGTTAAGTGGAACTAAGTTAATTCAATTAATCTTTGCTAACCGCTACACATACTAACAAAAGTTTGGTTGAGTTGTAAAATATTAAGTACTTATTCAAGAAATAATTTATCCCTGATTTAAACTCGACAAAAAAAGCATTTTCCATAAGTTGAAAAAAAAAAGACAATTTGAAATATAAACAGAAATTTATTAGACATTTCAAAGAAGTACTTATTGCTGCTAATGATATTTTTTAAATGCAATAAAAAATTGTAACATTTTTGCTAAGTGTAGATTTTGTTTTCAAAATCCTCTGAAAAAGTTACTAAGGAATCTTCTTTCCTGAAAAAAATAAATTATCTAAAATAATTACACATTCTTAATATACATAAGCGCTAATTTTTGAAATTTTAAAATTTAAATTTTGTATATGACACAGTAAGGTGCATCGCTTTCCCCTTTAGGAACCTTTTTAAAAAAAGTCTCCTTGTAAAAACTATACATATTCTTTAAATACTTAAGACTGACCGGTTTTATACTTTTCGCAGACAGTCTAAAAGTATTACTTATATTTAAATTCGATCAGTTCAAACCTAAAATTGAAATAACAAGAATGGGAGCACCGGAGTTCCATAACTTTTATAAAATTATTTTTTTGGTTATTATCATGTTTATGGAAACTTTTTTTTTGCCGAAAGGTAATTTTTTATTAAAAAAAAGTAGTTTTGGTTTTTGGTCAAGTTATTCATTTTTATAAAAAAAATGGTGGCCTGGATTTCAGTTAGGTTGCTTTAATTTTAGAAAAGTAATTTTTTGCCTTATTTCTTCTTTGTAAAAAAATGCACTTGTTAACTAAACAAGTTTTTCAATGTTTAGATGCGAATGTGGCAAAATATTATTGTTTTTCTTTTAAACAAGGGTCTTTCTAGTGACGGCTTTACGAAACATCTAAAGGCCGATTTATACCACGTAACTTTCACTTTACTTCCGCTTTACTTCGGCGTAACTTAATCGAAAATTAAATAAAATACATGGGAATGTATTGGCAAATTTATAGTTCACTTTAGTTGTTGAATATTCAATGTAAGTTTGTTAAAATATCTAGTTTTAATGATTACATAAACTCATTCTACATTTTGTACTAGGTCTATGAACCTGCTGAAAGTGAGTTCTATACTTTTGTTAGATCTATGGCTATCTGTCAGTTTAGCGGAATGCTTGAACTAAGACACTAGATAGATAGGAATGATCACGGTCCGGCATTTTTGGTCCATAGCAAAGTAAGTTTTAGTAAAGTAGTAAACTTGTCCTTAAAAATGACATGGACGTAAACTAACGTCAATGTTATTTTGGGTCCATAGCAAAGTAAGTTTTTAGTAAAGTAGTAAACTTGTCCTTAAAAATGACATGGACGTAACGTCAATGTTAAAATATTCAAATAAAAATAATTTAAAAAATTAAAACAACATGAAACTAGACTTATTTTTGCTTTATATTGTTGCGCAAAGATTTTACGATGAAAATATTATACTCAAAAAGTGTGAATGGCTTACTTTTATTCAAAAAATATTTTGAAAGGGTATACCGTTCCAAAAATACAGCTTTTTAAGTGAGGTTAATTAAAAATGCTTATATTATTTCAAATTTTAACACATATCCACAGTCCCCATTATAATGCTTTTTCGACGATATGAGCTAATAATTTAGTAACAAACGGGCTCCTGAGTACTGGACCAGTAAGTGCACAATCAATGAAGGTAATCAAAACAGTTGTAAACCAATTTGTAAACCAATTTGTAAATTTAGGGCTCCTCCCGAATATGGATAACTGCTAGAAAGGTGCATGAAAATAGATCTCAAAAAAGTGCATACAAAAGTTAAATGTTTTTTTTAATATATTGCAGAATTGTTACAGTTGTAAATTAAATAATATAAATTATTTAAAATATAATTAGTTGAAATGCTTTGCAAAGAAGATATTTTATGTATGAAAATTTTGGATTCTTTCTTTTGCACCTACGTATTTTTTTAACAGGTGATTTTGTGACAAAATACTTAATTCAAAGTCAAATATTTTTCCACAGTGCCTCCAAGTTTCTAAAATATCTTCACTAGTTCTTGTTTATTTAAGGATTTCACACTTTTCAGCTCGCTTTTTAACAAAACCATCAGGGCATCGTTTAACGAAAATTTTTGTAAATTACTGTCCGCATCCACAAAGCTACTTTCGTAATTTCCGAACAAGTAATTAATTTTTTTTTTACTGCAACCTTGTCCCATTCTGTAGGAACATTTTCGTTTGAAAGAATGTCAATTAATCAGTTTTTACTAAGTTCCTGCGAACATCCAATCTGCACCATTTTAACTCAACTCAAAAAGCGAAAATAAGTCTAGTTTCATGTTGTTTTAATTTTTTAAATTATTTTTATTTGAATATTTTAACATTGACGTTACGTCCATGTCATTTTTAAGGACAAGTTTACTACTTTACTAAAAACTTACTTTGCTATGGACCCAAAAAAACATTGACGTTAGTTTACGTCCATGTCATTTTTAAGGACAAGTTTACTACTTTACTAAAACTTACTTTGCTATGGACCAAAAATGCCGGACCGTGATCATTCCTATCTATCTAGTACCTTACTTGAACAGTATGCGCAGTAAGTAGAGTTTATCAATGGCCGTTATAACGATAGGTTTTGTTTTCTTGTAAATGTCTTTTTATTTCGTTACGTATTCAATTAAATATTTTAAAGTCTAACCGGTGTTTAATTTCTCGAACAAGGGATCCGTGAATACGACGGGTAGTTTTATTCGCGCCCCAACATACTGGCGACCGTGACAGGACAAAAACCCCGACCCGGTTGTGATTTTTGCTTGAGTACAAGATGGATGTTAGCAAGAAATCAAGAACGGTGTTTCGTTCAGCATTTACCAAGGCTGCAAACGAACTTGATTTACGACTTTCGGCACCAGAAAAGGATCTACACGCTATTGACATTGCATGGGAACTGGTGCAGCAAAAACAGGCGGATCTTCAGTTATGGGACATCAAAGTTTACGAAGCTCTTTTGGATGCAAACGTTGAAGAAGCAGTCTTAGAAGACGAGATGAACGTGCGGGACAGTTATTTTAAACGGTTCACTGATGTAAGACTCAAGATGAATGCATTTAGAGCTGCTACTTACCAGGATGACTTCCACGATCGAGATTCGCAGCGGTCAGTGAGGTCGTCAAGATCTGCTGGATTTTCTCAAGCCAACAATCCACAAGGTAGGCGTAAATTTAAGTTACCTACCATAGAATTCCAAAAATTTGATGGAAATATCCGTGACTGGCTTAGTTTTTGGGCTCAATTCAGCAAAATTCATGACGATCCTGATATTGATTCACACGATAAGATATCTTATCTTATACAAGCAACAGTACCGGGCAGTAAGGCCAGGCAATTGGTGGAGAGTTTTCCTGCTATGTCAAATAATTATCAGGATATTATTGACAGTCTTAAGGCAAGATTTGGCCGTGAAGACCTACAGGTCGAAGTTTACGTTAGAGAATTGTTAAAACTTATTTTAAATAATTCTAACCAAGACACGGATATTTGCACTCTCTATGATAAGATCTCTAGCCACGTAAGAGCCCTAGAAATTTTGGGAATCACAAAAAACAACTGTGCGGCAATGTTGTTTCCCTTAATCGAATCCTGCTTGCCGGAAAATTTGCTACGAACATGGCAACGGTCTTCCTACTTTGAGGGGGAAGACAAAAAGGTTTCTGACGATGAAACGCCCCTGGAACGACGCCTAAATGGTTTAATGCTGTTTTTAAAAGGTGAAGTCGAAACTGAACAAAGAATTGCGCTTGCTAGTGATAATTTTGGGCTTAACAGCAAGAACACAAGCGTAAGAAAGAATAAACCGACGACTAACTTTGAGCCTCGAAGTCCACCGACTGCTGCGGGACTTGTCATCTGCGATGCCAAGTGTATATTTTGCGAAGGTAACCATACATCTGAAAATTGCTTTAAGGCGCAAAAATATTCTTACGATGAGAAGAAAAACACTCTTACACAAAAAGGTGCATGCTTCCGGTGCCTTAAGAAGGGTCACTTGTCTAGAAAGTGTCGTAGCGTTGTAAAGTGTGTAATTTGCTCGAAATCTCATATTGCCCTGATGTGCCCTGATTTGCAATCCCGAAAAGACGATGTAGAGAGTAAAACCACGAACGGTGACGTATCGGCTAAGCCAACGAATCAAGCCTTGTTTTGTCAAAACAGCACGCATGTATTTTTACAGACCTTACGAGTAACACTTCATAACGGCAAAATTTCGAAGAACGTTCGAGTACTTCTCGATACAGGCTCGCAGCGTTCTTATATTTTAAGTAAAACGGCCGAAGAACTAGGTTACAATCCAATAAAAACTGTTAAGTTAGCGCACGCGTTGTTTGGCGGACAAAACACGACACAAATGATACACAACTGTTTTAAGGTCAGTTTAAGCAAGGAAAATTATTCCTGTTCCTTTGAAGTACTAAATCAGTCGCAAATTTGCACAGAAATTGCACCAGTGACTAACGGCGATTGGATTAACGAACTTAACGAAGTAGGAATAAATTTGACTGACCTAAATGTACAAGGACCGATCGAGTTGCTTATTGGAGCGGATGTCCTTGGTGAATTGTATACCGGAAGACGTAAACAACTTAAAGGAGGTTTGGTAGCCATGGAAACACTTCTTGGATGGACCCTAATGGGAAAAGTCGATTATCCAAAAAGAACTTCAAGTCACGTCAATGTTTCGATGTTAATCAAAGACGCTCAAATTGCCGACCTTTGGAAGCTTGATGTGTTGGGAATTATGGATCCAACAGAGACTAAAAATCGTCAAGAAATGGCTTCGTCTGCTAGAGAAATGTTTCAGAAAACCGTATTTAAGAACGACGAGGACCGTTATGAAGTTTGTCTACCGTGGTTAGAAGGGCACCCGCCTTTAGGTGACAATTATCATGTTGCCAAACGAAGATTGAAATCCACCGTCGAAAAACTTCGAAAAGAAGGTCTGTTGGAGGCCTATGATCAGATTTTTCACGATTGGCTACAGGAGGGAATCATCGAGGAGGTTTTGGACGACGAGAATGCGTTAGTTAAGCATTATTTACCTCATCGAGCCGTAGTTAAAGAAAATAGTACCACCAAAATTCGACCAGTCTTCGACGCCTCTGCTTGTGAAAAGGGAAAACCTTCTTTAAACATCTGCCTTGAAGTTGGACCAAATTTAATTGAATCCATTCCACTTATTCTTCTGCGCTTTCGAAAGTGGAGACATGGTGTTACGTCCGATATAAAAAAGGCCTTTTTACAAATTAGTCTTCAAAAACCCGACCGAAATTTTCTTCGTTTTTTGTGGATTTCAAGTGACGACAAAGAAAGAATTTTTCGACACAAACGAGTTGTTTTCGGCGTCAGCAGTAGCCCTTTTTTACTCGGCGCTACGATTGATTACCATCTGAACATATGCAAACAAAAGACTACAGTTCCTGGAGCTCCATACTCATTAGACACTGTGCAAAAACTATCAAAAAGCTTTTACGTCGACAACTGTGTCACCAGCGTCGAAAACGAATCGTTGCTTCTTCGTTTCATAAAGGAATCAAGCGTCATGATGAGTGAGGGTGGTTTTGACCTACGAGGGTGGGAGCATTCCGGTGCGGACGGCAGAAATCAAACATCTATTTTGCCAGTTCTTGGTTTAAATTGGGACCCAAGCGAAGATGTTTTGTCGATAAATGGATGCTTCCCCACAATGAATCCAGAAGACCCTATCACAAAAAGAGAGATCCTGTCCATAGTACAAAAGATATTTGACCCGATTGGTTTTACTTGCCCTGCTACTTTGTATCCTAAGTTAATTATTCAGAAAACGTGGGAAAAGAAGCTGGGATGGGACGAGACTGTAGACGAAGAAATAAAGAAAGAATTTTTTGATTGGCGAAAGGAACTGCACTTACTGCCTACAGTAAAAATACCAAGATGGGTTAATGGCGGAACTGAAGACAGCAGGAAGTACAGCCTTCACATTTTTTGTGACGCAAGTAAAGATGCTTATGCTGCGGTAATCTATTTAAGAGTGAAGGAAAATGAACGCGTCACTGTTCATTTATTGGCTGCGAAAACTCGAGTTACTCCACTTAAGAAAATATCCATACCACGATTGGAGTTGTTAGCAGCTACCATAGGAGCGAGACTATACAACAGCCTAAAAAATGATTTGGACTGGGTGATGGACTGTTATTTTTGGAGTGATTCTTCTACGGCACTGGCCTGGATAAAAAGAAAAGAAGAATGGTCGGTGTTTATACGAAACCGAGTCAACGAAATCCGATTACTTACTCCGGTTGAATCTTGGAGACATATTCCTGGTTCCTTGAATCCCGCCGACCTTCCATCCCGTGGATGCTCTGTCAAGCAATTGATTGAATCAAAATGGTGGGAGGGGCCAAAGTGGCTGTATGACGAAATTGAAAATTGGCCATCAAAATCCCTGGAATGCGACGAACATGAAATTAATCAAGAAAAAAAAGGAAAAGTTGTATCTACTATGGTGAATAGCGAGAAAATGAATTGGCATCTTGATTATTTTTCCAAGTATCAAAAATTGGTTAGAATGGTCGCATGGATTTTGAGATTCATTCACAACACAAGAAAGCCACAACAAAAACGTCGACGAGGACGAGTCTTCAAACATCGTGGAACCAGACAGCTCAGAAGTCAACGATAGTGATTGTGCGGGAGTGAAAAACGCCCTTGGCGTTAAAAGCAGAGCACCCGTTAGTGTCATAAAGTCCACTCGTCGTGGTCGTAATGTAAGAATTCCTAGTAGATTTATTTAGTATGTATTGTTTTGCGAGTATCTTTTGTTAGAACTAAAAGTTACTCGGGTGGGAGGATGTTGAATATTCAATGTAAGTTTGTTAAAATATCTAGTTTTAATGATTACATAAACTCATTCTACATTTTGTACTAGGTCTATGAACCTGAAAGTGAGTTCTATACTTTTGTTAGATCTATGGCTATCTGTCAGTTTAGCGGAATGCTTGAACAGTATGCGCAGTAAGTAGAGTTTATCAATGGCCGTTATAACGATAGGTTTTGTTTTCTTGTAAATGTCTTTTTATTTCGTTACGTATTCAATTAAATATTTTAAAGTCTAACCGGTGTTTAATTTCTCGAACAAGGGATCCGTGAATACGACGGGTAGTTTTATTCGCGCCCCAACATTAGTGCTACTTTTCTGATTCATTTGGCTTAAAGTCGTATAAAGTCGTACTAACTCGAGACCCGAGCTTAGCCATCATGCGCAAAATTTGCAAAAAAGAGATATTCGCCCTTATTGTCAAGGGTAGTGATTCTGGAATATCGCTTCGTATACGATACCTGTTAGGTCTTCTTATGTAGGTTTTACAAAGCGATATTCCGTTATTACAGCCCAGGTATAAATTGTCAGAAGTCGCGAGTTCAGACGCATGCGCTTTACTGATCCCAATTTCACGTAACTTTGCAATCTGTAAATTAGGCAAATTTGTAAAGTTAAGTGGAAGTGAAGTTACGCCGAAGTAAAGTAAAAGTTACGTGGTATAAATCGCCCTTTCACTTGTGTGTCAAATGTATAGGAAACAAACACCTGTGTTGCCGTGGCAAATCCCCCTTATGTCTAAATCCGATATCAAAACCTGCTCCCTTACCACTTATATGCGTAGCGACCCGTTAAAGCTTTTACCCCCCTTATACAAAAAAAGAAGTGAATCATCGTGTTCTGTATTATGAATATACTGTTGCATCATCCTCTTTACATTATTAAAAAGGCCACGATCATTTTGGTTGTCCCTTGGACTAAGTCTTCGGCGATGATCCAAAACCACCCCTGATATAATCTTTATTAAAACACCACCAAATATAAAGCTTGTCCATATCTATTAGAGGGGTATATTTAAATTGTAATCGGCAGGGTTTAATTTCACTATTCATCGGGCGGTGGTTTAAAACTGGGTCGGACCTATTGAAGTGTATTTGTTCAATAAAGGGAAATTGAAGAATTGAAATCTGATAGATTCCTGTGATAGATAGGTATGTAAATAATTGAGTTTTGTAAATAAAAGGGGTGACTTACTATCAAATAATACTATTAAATTCCTAGCAGAAAATCAGGAAAGAAATGGGTATGAGTATGTTGCAATCACTACTTTGGGTATTCTATAATTAAACAAGGGTACTTTTAAGTTTAAGAGTAGCTTTGAATTTATACTCTTCGCAAGTATTTGAATATTACTGTTTTTTTATAATATGTAAACATTTTATTAAATACTCTTCGCAGTGGTTAGCTAATAAGAAAGTTTTGTTTATAATTTTCACCAGTTACTTTTTTTCAAACATAATAATTAAAAAAAATTAAAAAAAAGTTTCAAAGCAGTGTCACTGGGATTAGAACCGACGTCCTAACGCTATCGATTAGAACTATCTGTTGCCTAACGTACTGAGTCATTGAATCATGTGTTAGCGCTTCAGCAACACAGTACTAAAGCTTCGTGTTATGATAATTGTACAAAAGAATTTTTCTTTTCTAAATAAGTAGATTTAAAAATAAAATTAGAGTGCATTAAGGTAGATAACAAATGATTATTACTTTTATTAAATAAATAAAAAAAATTTATTTAAAACTAATCCAGGTACGATTTTTTTTGTGGTTAGGGGTGCTATCAACCCCAGTGGGCAAGATAATATTGCTGCGATATTAATGTAACTTACGTTTGCAATATGTAATGTTACTTTATTCCTTGAAGCGATATCGCATAAACCTCGCTGCGATTGTCTAATGGTAAGGCATATAACATCGCAAAGCAATATTGTCATTGCGATGTTTTGTGATATTACAAATTTAGTTTGTCATAATGTTGCTTATTTGATATCGCTTAAACATTACAAATGTAATATTGCATAATTATTGCAAATGTATTATCGCAATGATGTCGTGTGTGCAGATTCAAACCGAGGTATAAAAATACCATGCTTTTAACAATTAAAACATCTATACAAGACAAAAAATCTTTAATTAAAAAAATAATGGTTTCATTTATTTTTCTTAAGAAATGATTATTTTTTTATATTAAAAGAATTATGTCTTATAGAATGTTTTAATTCAAAGAACCAAAAAAAAATTCCAAAATTATTGAATTAAAATTTTTATTTAATTAATTAGAAAAATAAATTATCTACAAACACTAAACAGTAACGTATTTTTAGCAGTAAACAAACAAAAATAAAATATGATTTTATACAAACATAGCAAAGTGTTCATTCTAGATTTACAACAAGTCGAATAATTTAAAACAGATGGTTCTCATAAATTAGGTACTACAAAAGAATTCCTTTTTGGGTATACTCTCTGAAGTGCTTTATGGTTTGGTTATAATTTTAAATTTTAACACAAGTACTTCCGAGAAGAATATCTTCTTTAAAACCCTTATGGGTTTAAACTAAATTACAAAATAAAAATATTTTTATGCAATATTGAATAATAAAACATACATAACTTAAGGCTATACAAAAACGAAGAACTATAATATCATTTGTTTAGCACACAAAAACAGAAATATAACTAAATTAAATATTTACAACGAAGTCACTGATATTAGGTAAATAATATTTTTATTAGCATAAATTTAAAGCTTACGTTCATTGGTGTAGTGGCAAGTTTATTATTATTTGCGTTAAAAATTGGTTTTTTAAATACTATATTTCGAATTCGGTGGGACTCTTCGACGGCCTGGAAGAGGCTTTATGTTAAAAATTCTAAAATTTAGGATATTTACAATTGTTCTTTTTCTTTAGCTTACCTAGTAAAAGACTTAAATATTACATACATACAAAATTCATTATTTTGGTTTAAAAACATTTTTATTTCTACAAATGCAACGTTGCGGAGCGTTTGTTCTTAGTTTCATCCAATAAAGATAAAATGCTCCCCAACGTTGCATTTATAAAAAAAATTTGTAGCTTAATTAATGTATTTTAAGCTAAATTAATGAATTGTTACCCTTAATATATGTAATATTGAAGTATTCTACTAGGTAATCTTAAGAACAATCGCAAAAATTTTTTATTTTAAAATCTCTTTCAGCTCGTCGAAGAGTCCCATCGGATTCGAAATATAGCATGTTAAAATCAATTTATAAAGCAAATAGACATAAGCTTGCCACTACACCAAAAAAATTACAATTTTATTAAAAATACACTTATTTTTGTGCCTTTATAAAAATTTAAGAAATTGGAAAATGTGTACTAATTTTTGCGATCGTCTTATGCTAAAATCAGTCTCAGGTATGCAGGCCCATTTCTGCACATTTTTTCTGCAATAAAAGAAAAAGACATTTAAAATTATTACATTTATTAAAAACAAATAGCATTAAAATTATAAAATAATTTATTTTGCATCTTATGGATAAAAAATAGTTGTGTACTTTAATTAATTCTTATAAAATATGACCTGCTCACCTACCTTGTTTGCATAATTAATTATTGAATTTGAAGCACAAAATTTTATTTCGCACTAGCACCAGTACTGCCAAATTATTGTGGACACAACAGTAAGCTGCACGCTACACACTTATGGCCGCTTGCTCCGCATCTACAAACTGGCTTATAAGCGCTAGAAGGCTCCTAAAGTCTGTTCTATACCAAAATTGTCTTGCACCGACGCATAGCAGCTCTCTAACGCTGGTCTAACTTAGGTGCCCGATTTCGCTCTACTAAAATCTTATCTGAGGGATTCTAACCTTCAAATATATTGATTCTAACCTTTAAAAATATTGCAACTAACACAGAAGACGAGCTTTTAAACGTTTTATCATTTTTTGTTTAAATAACCATGATTTTTGTAGATAACTTAGTTGTTCTCGAAATTATAGAACACAATGTGCCTTGTCGGGTTCGTATAGGATAGTCAAACATTATGAATTACCATAATTATAAGGCAATAAAAACGGTTTTGTGCCAATAAAGAAAGATGTCTTGGGATAATTTTAAGATATAGCCCATCTGGCAATTTAATTGTGCCATCAAAACCCCAATAAATGTTATTGCATGGGTATTTCCAATCAAATATTTTTTTACTCGCAATTCTCTTGAATTTTTTAAACCCATGAAGCAATTTTAATACATTTAAATGAAACTTTTAAAACACGCATTAAATGTTATTATTATAAAGGGCTGTTTTTATATTCAAAGTTTATAAAAAAAAATAAACCGTACCTGAACCTGATTCAAATTGTGGTCAGCATTAAATTCATTTTGCAAACCATAGTATATTCCCTTATTTTTTTAAAGGTTTTTTGAAAGCTGTCTCCTGTCCTTAGGGCTGGTAAGCTACGTTAACAGATTCGTTAATTTTATTCCAATTTGCACATTTTTTTTTCTCTAGTAGGGTTATTAGAAACCTCATACGTTTTTTTAATTTTTTAACCACATGAAAAAACCCAACTAAATAGGAGTTTTTCGTCCTTTGAACAGTTAAACTAAAGTTGGGACCTCTTGAACATGGCTTTTTTGTATCAATCATAATTATCACACTAACACAGAAGCAAAATAATAACTTTAACTTTTATATTTTAAAGGAACCACTTTCTTAACAGTTGAAAGTTTCAAAAGTAATGCCTAAATGAAATTTTAAAGCCCACCCTAAAGATGTGCGCGCTCAACAAAATGACGCACGGATAGAGACTTCGTGACTTAACACACTTCTAGTTATCTGACGGATGCTAGCGTACGGTGCAGGACATTTGCTAATTTAGAGGCGCTTCTAGTTAGGAAGCTCCTACGTAGTCCTCTCCTAAGGAGCATTGCGGAACAAGCGGCCATTAAAGTTCAAATGAGAATAAGCATCTGAAACCGACCTCTTCTTAAAATTGCAAACCTATTAACTTTATCGAAAAAGTGACATTGTTTAAATATTCCAATTGCGATATTAATATCGAAATATCACACAACATTGCATTAACGTTGTGATGCGATGTTAAAATTTCATTACAAATGTAACATCGTTCAAATAGTTCAATTGCGATATTATTAGGGGAACATCGCAAAACATTGTATAAAGCATTCAAATGTAATGTTAAAATATTATTACAAATGTGACATCGCGTAAATATTTTTATTGTGATGTTTAAAATAAAAACATTACAAAACATTTCATAAACATTTTAATGCGATATTAGAATTTAATTTAAAAAGTGACATTACTATTACATTTTCTTTGTAATATTGCAAATGTACATTGCATTAATATTGGGGTAATATGTTTTGTTAACGTTATTTCTGTTCAAGAAAATAAACATTGCCGCAATATTTTGTAATGTTTTTTGCCCAGTGGGACCCCACAGTTATTACCCGATTTTTTTCAAAAACAATAGGGCTCTTGCTCTTTGCGCATTTGATTTTTCCTAAAAATTTCAACTGGATTGGTCCTTTGGTTCTTAAGATATCGTGTACACAAGAAATCGTGACATACACCAGCGTGGTGATTACGGAATATCGCTTCGTACGAAACCTAATGGTCTTCTTATGTAGGTTTCGTACGATGCTATATTCCGTAATCAGCACGCAGACAGACAGACGGACGGACAAAAAATGAAAATCTTAAAAACTCACGAATCTGCAAAAAATGTTGCTCTACGACGAAAATTGACGATTTTAGGATTTTCTGAACGAATTTATAATACTCTTCGACGAAGAGTATAAAAATCCGCCCGGCCGTGGCAGCGTCTTTTGGTTTCTTGGACGCTACTTTACTTACGCTTCTTATAAACAGATGTCATTACCTGCGTTACATCTTTAAATAAAAATTTTAGGTTATGTTGCAGTGATAAACAACAAAAAAATTAAAATGTAGTTTCCCCGTATTTTAAGTTGAAAAATGATTGCAAACCATTATTGTATGGTAATAATTAATGTACAATGTTTACTAGAGTAGGACTCGTCAAAATGGCGAAAAAAAATGTAATTTTTGTCCTTGGGGCTCCGGGTAGTGGAAAAGGAACTCAGTGTCAAAAGTTAACCAGTATGTTTAATTTTAAACATTTGTCTGCTGGACAATTGCTTCGGAAAGAAATGGCAGATCCCACCTCCAAACATGGGGCTTTGATTAAACATTGCATGGAAAATGGTAAAATTGTTCCAGTGGAAATTTCTTGTGGTCTTCTCAGAAAAGAAATTGAACTATCGCCAGAAAACAGTTTTCTTATTGATGGGTTTCCTCGAAACCAGGATAATATCGATGGGTATGTTTATTATAATTACAAGAGGTAGGGGAAAGTGGGGCACAAAACTTGTGATAGTTTTGAACATTCTAAGAAATTTTTATTTATAATAATGCTTTTTATTTTTTCAGATGGAATAAACAGCTTTCAGACCAAGTTGACTTAAAATGCGTGCTTATTTTAGAATGCCCGTTTGATGTATGCATCAAAAGATGTTTAAAAAGAGGCAAAAACGATGCAGCAAATTGCAGACCTGATGACAATAAACAATCTTTAAAAAAAAGAATTGAAAGCCATATTTCTGATACCAAAGCCATTTTGGAATTCTACAACAAATCCAAAATAATAAGAAAAGTAGATGGTTCCAAAGATGCTGACATAGTTTTTGAAGATGTTAAAAAAATAGTTGAAGAAAATTTTAAGTAAGAAATTTTAATAAAAGTGATTTTAAATATTTACCTTAATCTTCATCGTCATCATAATAATCCAACGGTTCCTCGTCAGGTTTTGCCAATGGCACAACCATATCAATTGCTTCTTCCTCTTCTTCTCTATCGTCCATCGTTATTCCCAAATCACTATTTAATGCATTGTAAATCTCGGCTCTGTTTTCAAGAATTTCCTTTACAATATCTGTAAAAAACATTGTCATGTAAAAATAAATCTACAGTTTTGTAGAAGATTAATACCTGTGAGAATATCTCGACTTGTTATAACATCATGTAGTTCGGAAGCCACTTCTTTCATCAACCAAGGCATAAATGTTTCATCCACGTCTAAAACAAATTAAAATGACACCTAGATTACTTAACTAGATTCCATGGTTCTTGGTCGTACTTGTAGGCCAAAGATAATCAATAAAATCGCCGAGACATAACGTTAATAATTAATGTTAGCTTTGTTATAAATAGATATGTTTCAGCTTTGATAATATATAACTATTATCAAAGTGTTTCAGTTATCTATTACCTAAATGTGACGCTTAGGTTATTGATTTCTTACGAATACATATTTTATGTGAACTTAAGGATGTACTGGATGGTTTGCAAAAATAATGAGAAATTGATGAAAATTGCACACAAGGTTTCTATTATCAATATAAAGCTTCACTAAAAATTTTAATTCGGTTTACTAACCCGTTTCAGAGAAAACACGGGTTAAAGTTTATAATGTTTTTTGTTAATTTTTTAGAAATCCGAAGGAATTTCGTTATAGTTTCGATTAATTTGGGTAGATGGATTAATAACTAACAATTTTAATCATAAAACATCAAAAATAATTGTAATGTAACATAGTTTAGCATTATTTTATGTTAACATGTTACAAGATTTTGGCTACTTTAGCAAAAAAAAGGTAGAAAAAATAATGAACTTTTTTTCTAAATTTGTATACGCACAGCTGAAGGTCTTAAAAAGATAATAGTAAAAAAAATTTTGGGGGTCATCGGACTTGTTTTCGAGATATTAATTATAATTTAGAATATTTACACTCTAAAAATTATTTAACTAGAAAATATGGCAACGCTGCGGAGGTGAACACAAACACGGTACATTTTTATTCTATGCTCGATAGCCTCTACAAGGGTTTTATTAGTCTCATTTAGGGCGAAAGTTTGAAAAATGTCAATTTTTCCTTCAAAAATACTGCAGACTTTGGTTTTTAAATATCTTATTATACTTTTAAGAATTAGGCTCAAGTTTCTTGAAAATCCTAGGAATTTACCAAAAAGTCGGCTCTTGGCATTAAACATGTTTTAACCGAAGGTTTTGAAAAATAAACACACACAAAAGATTTACTGTAAATTTTAAATTAAACAAAATTAAAGAATGTAAAATAAGATACATTTTGTAGTGTAATTAAGTACAGGAATTATTAAATACTTTATTATTTACTTAATTTAGTTAGTATTGAGAACTAGCTTTTTATTTGGTAAGTGGTACTCCATCCAAGTACTGTCCTAGCCAGTCGTTACTACGAAACTGCGGAATCTATCACGGCGCAATGATCCTTAATGGGGTTCCTTACCATAGTAACAATTAAGGATCGTTGTAAATTGAATTTCTTATTTTATTTTTTCAGAAAAATATGGTCTTGCATTTTTGAAAAGTCGAATAAATTAAATAGGTACTATAACTTCCAGCCTCAGTGCATTAATTTTGGTGAATGTTTCATTTCCAACATTTTAATACATGAACTTGAGACTTATACAAGCAATTCTTCTTCAATGTTTGATTTGGGGCACAACTTCGACACCCATGTCTTCTTAAAAGATTGTTGTTGGATTTTAGTGAGATATGTATTGCAAACAATGTTGGTAGGGTCTTGCTTTTAAATCATTTTGAAATAATTTGATGTAACGTCACTATTTATTAGTTCGGAACATAAACTTTGTACATTTTCGTTTTTAATCGCATCATTTTCTGACATTTTTAAAATTTTTATAGGACGTCAACGGACAAGTCAGTATTACCAACTTCCAAGGTGTTGCCACGATTTCCAAGTAAAAATTACATGTTTATTTTTGAATTTTTACCACAAATTTGAATAACTTTTGGTGATTTATTTACACAAATGAACTTTTTAAGAGCATTTAAACACTTTTTAGTACACACAAACAATTATTAGGCTCAAAAAAACTTTGAAATTTTTATTTTGCTAGGATTCAATCAAGTCATTTTTCTGCGTCAAAAGTATTTTATGAAAACTGAAAATATCCTAAAATATTGTAAAACAGGAGGGAAATTAGTTAAATGTATAGATAAAAGCTGTAAGTACTACTTATAATGGTTTTTTTCATTGTACTGCCGCTAAAACTGCCGTAATTTAGTTAAAAAACCGCGATACTTTTTGCTCCGATTATCGTCCAATACATCCTTAAGTATTAATTCTCTAAATATCAGCTGACAACAAGGTAGCTATGCAACATCTACGGCATTTAAATAATACTGTCTAAACCCAACTACATACCTTGTTTCAGATAATCCACAAGGAATCCTTCATTCTCTAATCCTTCAAGAACTTCCGGCAATAAGTCTGCCATGTATCCTTGCATCAAAATGGAAGCAGCTATTCGCTCTTCCATTTGTCTCTGCATTTCCAGAGCTTGTTCATGTTCCTTCATTCTTCTAGCCTTCTCCAGCATCAATCTCTTTTCTCTTTCTTGTATTCTTTGGGCTTCACAAGTCTCCGCTGCTCTAAGTTCCATGAAACGACGTTGTTGCTCTCTAATAGCTGCAAGTTCCTCTTCTTCCAGAACTTCTATTAGCGCTTGTTCTATCGTCTTTCCAACTAGGACCTCTAGTATTGGTTGCACTTCCATGTCGAAGTCGAAGAGCTGCAAAAATTTAAAATAATGTAGTAATGTTTGGTTTGAGCATCCAAAGTCTACGTACGTCTCCAGAATGGATCTGAGTCTCGGCATCTTGTCCGGTCTTTGCTGGCACATAGAACGGCGAAACCGGTCTTTCAAGGAAGAGATCAGTTTGAGTGCACATATCCACAACAGGTGGATTTGTGAAGATCTCTTCAAGGTAGAGATCAGTTTGAACTGGCTCATGATGACGCCCAACCACAGGTGGAGGTGAACCCAATCTAAGTTGAGCAGCTCGTACTTGTTGGTTTTTTGCTTTTTTCCGAGCTATTGCTCTGCGTCTTGCTTCTGCAGCTCTGGCTGCCGCTGATTCGCCATCACCCTAAAAGGAATTGATTTTGCAAGTGATATTTAGGTTGGATTTTTGTTTCATGTATGTGGTTTCAATAAAAGATTAGTATTGTGTTTAAATTACTTAAGGCACGCAACAGCAACCATTTGGCGGTTTGGTATGCCAAGAATGTTTATAATTCGTGTTCATTTGAATGTAATATTTAATAGAAGTAGGTGCAAAAATCATGCATGGACGAAACATTCGCTAAACCAATTAGGACTGGTTTGTTAAGCGACTTATTCCTGATTGTCATAAGAGATAATTTTGGGGATTTGATATCGTGGAACACAGCAATTTTCGTGCTATGTTATAAAAAAAGTGTCTTGGTAAAAAAGACTTACTTGGTGTCCACGACCTGGTTGGTTAGAAAAATTGGAACCTCTAACAACTCGACGATCGTGCATAAGATTTGCATAGGGCATGGGGACATCTCTGAAAGAAAAAGTTTATTTAGAATATAATTTGTTATAATCTTCTTTAACTTTTATCAATTGATACATTTCCTGTTTGCTTAAGGTAATAGTTATTAAAAAGATACTTATTCTTACATTCGAATTTTTGCCTGTACCTATACTTTTAACTTACTTATTTATGGTCTCTGAAGAACTATTATCTATAGGAGGTAAACCAACAACCGATCGCGCAACCCTCGAAGCTGCAACGGCTGCAGCTTCAGTTTGCGTTTTTCGAATATCTCTCGGCGGGGACTTATTTACTCTTGGTAAACTTGTATGCGTGTAAACAAATTTCCTGCCGTCTATTTCATCAACTTTTTTGGAAGTTGAAACATCTTGTGGAGGATCCAAGAACTCCCCAACTTTTACTGTTGTTACAAATAAGGGCTTTTTAATTTCGATATTTTGCGTTTTCTTTTCATCTTTTTGTAATCTTCTTAGTTTAGAATCAAGCGCTCTTGTAAATTTTGCATCTATTTCATTTTTTAAATCCTCTACGCGCAATCTAATGCTGCTATTTGTATGGTTTAAATGTCCATTTGAATTGCTGAGTTTTCTTTTTTGAAAATCTAATTGCTTTTTGTTTTCAATATTGTTTATGTAACCATTGGACTTGCTAAAATCTTTTTTAGCAGATTCTTCCAAATTGGTTCTTCTTGTTGGATAGACAACCAGATTGGGTTTGTATTTTTGGTTTTCGGTGCCAAAGGGTTTAAAAATGGAGTCTCCTTTGATTATAAGAGGAAGATTATCTGAGTTAAGAACCTTAAAAGGTATGTCTTCTAGTTCTTCAGATAAGGATATTTTAAGCGGCATTGTTGATACTTTTGACATATTTAGTTTGATTCATTTTAGAGGTTAATCTGGTAGGTATAGCAGATATTTTAGTAAAAGAATATTGTAGCCTTATGTGAGTTAAAGATAGATATTGATTTCTTTTTGAGTCAATTACAGTTATAAGATTTCATAACTCATCAAATCAAACTATTATGAATAATGGTACCTATATCCACCATTTCAAAAATCGATTTTATACATCGTAAATTACTAAATTAACTAGCTAAGTAAACATGTTTATAATGAAATGCAATTTGTATGTTAACACAAAATCAAATCAAATTTTCTTTCAAAGCTCCTTTGTAAATATCACAATAGGTCAGTGGTCAATTCAGGTTAAAGTAAAAACGATTTATCATTAATTTATTAAGTTCATATGCCATTGGAGGTATTTCTAAAAACGTGTATAGCATGACGACTGACATTTAAAAGATAATTTTAATATTAAACCTCCTCGTCCTTCAAGTTTCCTAGGTTAAGGAACTCATTAGTAGGTATAATATCCATCTACAATTCTCCTTATAACAAAAAGTTATTTCATATTTGGCTGAAAATAATTTAACATTCAGCATTTACCTTTAGGAAATAAATAATAGGCATTTCGGAAAATAAGACAAAACAATAAGGGCCCATGGAAATTTAGCATATCTTAAGATATTCAAGCACGATTAAATGTGGGCAAAGTTGCCTCCCAGTAAAAAAAAAAAATATTTATGTAGCCGGTACGTAATTGCTACATGTTACGACGTTACGTACATGTTACATAGATAGCTACGACGTAGAAATGACTATGATGTTTACTTGGGAGTTATGTTTATTAATCTCCCGCAAACAGAACTTGATTACTTATATTTAATTAACCGATTTTGGGTTACCTTTAAAAAGCTAAAAAAGTGAATTTTGGTTAATGCGATTAAACTTTTTTGTTCCAGAGGAGGTTTTTGAAACTTTGACATCGATCAGACCCTTTTTGTCTACAATACAATCAGATTTTGATTAAATCAAATTCTGATTAAAAAAATTCTGTAACGATTTGTTCCCCAAAAATGATGAATTTTTTTCTTATTGGAGATCAATTAGATTAAAACGACACGTCAAATGCAAATTTTTTAAACCGGAATCCAATAACAAAATTTTTTGTACTGTGTTTAGGTTTTAATATTTTGTTTTAATAAAAATTTAATTAATCTCCCACAAGAAAAATAGAACAGGATAATAATTTTTGGGGAACGAAACGCCGCTGCAGTATTTTTTTTAAACAGTATCTAATAGCTGACAAAAAAAGGGTCTACAAAGTAGGTAGTGTCAAAAGCAGCCCCCAAAAAAAAAAACGTTACAGTTACACTTAAAATAAAAAATTAAGGTACCTCATTGGTTCACATGGAAGTCTGTTATTTGTCAAATTAAAATGGACCAATAAAAATATTTTTACTTTAGATGGTTCTTAGATGAATGGTTATAAATTCGGCATAATCCTATCGCTTAGCTTTCATGCATCTAATGCTGAATTTAACTTCTGATTTAAAGTACTACAACAAAGTGGCGAATGCGCCAACATTGTTTTTCCAACATTTATTTTAAATTTATTATTTTAACCCCACATAAAACTACAAAAAACTTTGAAAAGCTTAACATAAAAACTACAAGTTTACCAAGACGTTAAGATTAGAAACACTGTGCATGTTTCATTGCGAGGCAAGGTGAGCTTTTCACCGTAAAGGAAACACAACTGACCCTTAAAGGTGGGCGACGGTCAGTCCAGCTTGGCGCATGCCATAACTATTTGGAATTAACTACTTTAATTATATTTTAATGTCCATACATAATTAGAATGCTTTCGTGCCTATTCCAAAAACTTTTGGAAATATTGATTGCGGTAAAAGTCAGGCTTTCTGGACAGAAAAAATAGCTAGGACCTAAACATCGTATTACATCCTTCTCTTACCGCTTTAAAAAGCTGTTGTATACAGTAAGAAATTAATGCGATCGTATTGACAATCTCCTGTAAATAGATTGTTCCATTTGGTTATTTAATTTTTTATGCTGTTTTTCTTCGGTTGTAACGAGCGATCAACAAAATGTCATGCTTATTAGGTGTAATTTTAAATATTGCTCGTTATTTTTAGCGTAAACTCATAAAGGGTACCGTTTTAGTTCATTTCTCTAAAGGAAATGTACTATTGTAATTGCAATTTCTGAAAATCGATGTTTTTTTGAAACTGTGCCTAAACGAAGCAAGATACAGAAATGTTAAGGGTGTTGGAAAGATGCTACAAAAAATTATCGATCTTTTAATACTAGAATCATCTCGATCGGACCATCCACTGGGTTGTTATTAAAAAATATCACTTTGGTGTATGTTAGGATGGATGGATGGATGGATGGATGGATGGATGGATGTACGGGACAAAAAATTTCTTTAAGTGTAATTTACTCAACTATGGTACTAGATAGAAGGTTCAAACTTGGCATAAGTAAACACCAAAGCCTTGTGGTCAAGGTGACCTCAAGGTCAACATGACCACTGGTCAAGGTTAGAAGATATTGCATGCAAAAAAAAATCTAGCCCAAAATATTGTAATTTTTTTTTGCTTAAACATATTCTTTCGGAAAGCCCTTTGTGTTAAAACTTTTTAAAAAAAATTCTATGTCTAGGAAAAAAGCTATGACGTTTTCAAATGTCAATGTTTGCATTGATATAGCTCCAATACTACAATAGTTAGAGGACTCAAACTTGGAGGATGGATACACAAGAGACAGGGGTTCAAGGTCATGTCAAGGTCATATCTTTCTAAAGGTCAATATCATTTTTATTATTAAAAAACTATGCTAAATTAAATGCAAGGTAAATGTTGGACATGTTTTTAAAAACACAAAACGTTGTTCTTATGTTTCGAACTTAGTAGGCCATCTTCAGGAAACGATTTAAAGTTATCTCAAAGATTACAATGGTTAACGGTTTCAAACTTGGAGGATGGATAACCAAAAGACAGAAGTTCAAGGTCATGTCAAGGTCACATTACTTGAAAGGTCAATAGCATTTTTATTACTAAAAAACTATGTTAAGTTTAATGCAAGGTAAATGTTGGACATGTTTTTGAAAACACAAAAGGTTATTCTCATGTTTCGGACTTAGTAGGCCATCTTCAGGTGACGATTTATAGTTTGACTTCGGTTATCTCAAAGATCACAATAGTTAAAGGTTTCAAACTTGTAGGATGGATAACCAAAAGACAGGAGTTCAAGGTCATGTCAAGGTCATATTGCTTGAAAGGTCAATAGCCTCTTTATTATTAAAAAACTATGTTATGTTAAATGCAAGGTAAATGTTGGACATGTTTTTGAAAACACACAAGACTGTTGTTTTGTTTCGGAATTAGTAGACCATCTTCAGGAAGCGATTTATAGTTTGACTTCGGTTATCTCAAAGATCACAATAGTTGGAGGTTTCAAACTTGGAGGATAGATAATCAACAGACAGGAGTTCAAAGTCATGTCAAGGTCATATTGTATAAAAGGTCAATAGCATTTTTATAATTTAAAAACTATTTCAAGGTTAATGCAAGGTAAATGTTGGACTTGTTTTTGAAAACACAAAAGGTTGTTCTTATGTTTCGGACTTAGAAGACCATCTTCAGAAAGCGATTTATAGTTTGACTTCGGTTATCTTAAAGATCACAATAGTTAAAGGTTTCAAACTTTGAGGATGGATAACCAAAAGACAGGAGTTCAAGGGCATGTCAAGGTCATATCGTTTAAAAGTTCAATACAATTTTTATTGATCAAAAATTATTTCCTGGTAAATGCAATGTAAATTTTGGACATGTATTTAAAAACATAAAAGGTTGTGTTTATGTTTTGGACCTTCTGGACTATCTTCAGGAAACGCTTTGATTCTAACAAAAAAATGAATGTAACGTAAGAAATGAACTCAAGAGTCGGATCCACCGGTCTCGACTCAGCTAGTTTTAATAAGTTTTGAAGATTGTTTAAAAGTTTTTCAGGAATTATTACTTTTAACATTTCATTTTACGAATAATATTTAAAAAAATTTATTAGAAATAAATATTTTTCATCTTTACTTCTATTTTCATTGTAAAATAAATAATTTCACTTTTAAGTTGTTATTCTACCATAATAATGATTCGTGTCATGCTAGTCCATTTTGGAATTACACCATTTTAATCAAAAAAGTATATTTAACACTTTCTTTAGACATATTTGACGTGCTTTATATTCATGAGTATGTCTGCGTGATAAACTAAATATGCTAAATATTTAGTTAATTTTAACCTTTTATTAAGAAAGCAAATGGAAAGATCTAGCTTGCTGATAACGGTCTTTCCTTTTAACAAATTTTCCACGTACCGGTCAAGGTCCTAGAAATACGCAAAAAAAACTATTGCGACGCGACATCTCAAATAATCATTTACAAAATACTCGTTAAATTTGTTAAACGAAACCAGAACATCTCAAATTGGGCGTTCCATACAGGGTGTATCACGACGAGTTTAAGGCATACGTATCTCAAAAACGGTTTGCTATATTTTTCTTAAATTTGGTATACAAAAGTTTTGGGGTAGGACGCATCTACCTAAAATATTTTCAACTTTGTGCCATTTCCGGTTATACCGGAAACTACTATCAACTTTGTTATTTTAAATGGAACTACCTATTTTTTTTTCGGTATTTTCATTCCTTTTCACATATTAAGTAAACTTTGCAAAAAAAAATTTAAAAAAAGTTTTTCATTATTTTGTCATCAAGGTTTTTCGAATTTTTTTTACTGTGGTAAAGGTTAAGAAGATTACCGATTTTTCAAAACCTAATGAATGATTTTAATTGCGGATTTGGCTTACGGTGAAATAATGGTCCGAGAATCTACTTTTGTGATTATAAATGCAAAAAAATTCAACCGGAAGTGAAATATCGGCCACTAAACCTGCCTCTTTAAAAATTAAATTATCTCATTTTTTTTAAATGGAATGCCATAATTTTTTTTGTTGCTTCTAATTGGGGTTTTTAATACCTTTCGAATGGTGTATCATTGACAACACTGGTATGCCTGAGTTCTTTCCATGGTTTTCCTCGGCCGCGAAGTAAATGCTTTACCAGAAGAATAAAAATCGGCCATGGACGTGAAAAAATGAACATCACTTAAACCTTTTGGAATTTAACCATCTTCCATTTTATAATGTTCATTTGTACTTATTTTTGACATGTATTTATAATATCATACGAATATATATATATATATATATCATTGTCCTATACCTATCTCTAAAAGTTTTCGAAATAATAATTTATTTTTATTGTTACATGTTATTAGGGCAAAATTGGAGTTTTTATGGAAAAATCCAGTGAGTCATGAAAACAAAAAACTATTTTAGAATAAATTTTAAAGAAAAGAAGAAGTATCTGTCACTCCACAATGAATTTAAATGTGGCAAACGTCAAATAGTTGTTTTTTGTTTTCATGACTTACTAGATTTATCCAAAAAAACTCTAATTTTGCCGTTATTGCATGTAATTATAAAAATAAATTATTATTTCGAAAACTATTAGAGATAGGTATAGGACAATGATACATCATTTGAAAGGTATTAAAAGCCCCAGTTAGAAACAATAACAAAAATTATGGCATTACATTTAAAAAAAGTGAGATAATTTAATTTTTAAAGAGGCGGGTTTAATGGCCGATATTTTACTTCCGGTTATTTTTTTTTTTATTTTTAATCACAAAAGTAGATTTTGGGACCATTACTTAACCGTAAGCCAAAACCGCAATTAAAATCATTCATTAGTTTTTGAAAAATCGATTATTTTCTAAACTCTTACCACAGTAAAAAAAATTTGAAAAACCTGAATTAAAAAATAACTAAAAACTTTTTTTGAATTTTTTTTTGCAAAGTTTACTTAAAATGTGAAAAGGAATGAAAATATCAAAAAAAAAAATAGGTAGTTCCATTTAAAATAACAAAGTTGACACTAGTTTCCGGTATAACCGGAAGTGGCACAAAGTTGAAAATATTTTAGCTAGATGCATGTTACCCCAAAACTTATGCATACCAAATTTGAAAAAAATATAACAAACCATTTTTGAGATACGTATGCCTTATACTCGTCGTGATACACCCTGTATATTATTGCAAACAAAAGAAAATAACTTATTATTTTGAGGCGGTAGGTATCATTAATATCTACAATATTATCCTATTTTTTGCCAAACAATCTGGGTTATTCTTACTTTGTTATAAATCGATTTCAACATTGACTTTATAATAAGTGAGAGTGAAAAGTGGGAAAAGAGAAGAAATTGGTCCAATAATCTATAAAGTAGGTAATGTAGTCATCAGTCAGGTTGTTCATTCTTATTTTCACTCATTGTGAAGTCAATGTTGAGATAGTTTTATAGTAAAGTAAGAATAGCTCAGCTCAGAATAAAGTAAACTATAAAAATAGGTCAAATAAGAATGCTTGTTACTAAAATTAAAGATAAATATTTTGCTTAAAAGGTTAACATTTAAAAGTGCCATGTATTAAAATAGTAGTATTATCTCCTAGTTCCCTTTAATGCATGATCCTTATTTTAGTTATTTTTGGGCTAAAAAATAGGTACTTACTTTCCAGCGACCATTTTTCTATTATTGTAAAGAGCACGGGGGGAGGTTGAGAAAGTGTAATTCGTCTCGGATGGATTTTTCTCAATATTATCAAAGGCAAAGCCTATTACAGGCTTCGAAATTTGTCTTGGCATGTTTAGTTGAAGATTATTGTCTTAGAAATATCTGAAAATAATATTACAATTAAATAATAATTACTAAATACTTATATAACATTTAAAAAATCAATTAATTTGGGTTACCCAGGTATTTAAAATAAAAATCAATTTAAAATCTTACCAAAATATAAATAACGTCAAATAAAATCAATCACTTTCAGGAATTCTCAATGTCAGTGTCAATAACTTCTTTGTTTAAAACGTCATAAATAATTAGTCTACACTACACGCCGACTAATTATCAGGCTCCCTAGCTTCTAGAAATTTTTATTGTTTATGTGCAAACAAATGCTTGATAAAGCACTTTTATTTTGAGTTATTAAAATGTTCACATAGACAAGTTTGTTAATAAATGATTTTAGTAAAAAAATGTAAGTAAATATACTAAACTATTATGATATGATATTTGGCTTGTTTTACAATACTGTTTACAACATTTCCATGGTTACCATGTTAATTATTAGCTTTGAAAATAGGAACTTGTGAAATTGTTCTTTTCGAATAATAGGTACTAATACTTTAGCTATGGCCCAACCTAGGTACCCCTGGCAGTAAAAAAATTGACTAAATAAGTACTCAGGTAAGTTTACAATTTTACTTGCAAAACCGCTTTGCTATATTTTTTAAAATTATTTAAATATCTATCTTAAAATATACACAACTAAAAATCAATACAAAATAAAATATAACAATTAAAATGAATAGCAATTTATTAAAAAAAGAGAAATTTAAAGTTTAGGATTCGCCCTCGTCCTTAAAATTTTTAAGGAAGCATAATACTGTGCGCCATCTAGCTTTATAAATTTAAACGAAATAAACCACAACGAGGGAGCTTTCATTAAAAGCTTAATGGTTTCTTTACCGAACACCCCACATCCTTTCTAACATTTACTTTTTATACGAGAGGGCGCTATAAAACTAGAGATCTGTTTAGTTAGGAGGGTAACTCTTTAAGCGTTTTTGTTAATGCTTCGACTGTTTTTAAATCGAGGCGCTATCCTCGAGTTTTTTTTTACTTGTATTTTATTGCTGTAACTGGTATTTGACCGTTAATCTTTTAAACTAAAACGTAAAAAAAAACATATTTTTTCATCATCATCATCATGCTTAGACCTATTGAATTGTCTCTTATTTTAAAATTGTGTTTTGCTAAAGTTTTCGGACTGAATTGGCAGCACTATTTTGTGTAAAAGTTGGCTAAACAAATCATTAAACTTTTTGTAATATCTACAATTTTTAAATAAAAATATGCTTCAATGTTTTAGTTGCCCCTTAGTTGTACAATAATTATTGTGAGTAGCTAAGTCATGGTAAAAATTGGTTTAAGTAAGTACCCTGTTAAATTTTGGTGAATGCGCCGGATTGGCATACATGTACGCCCTAAAAATCTGGCTTATCGCTTTTAAATGAACCACTCTATCGTCACTAGGGTGACGATAGATACTTAATTATTCTTTTACCTTTGTAAATTAGATATGCCTTATCTTATTAGACGAAGCTTCTGAGCACTCAACCTCCAGTTTTTTTGCATATGCAGTGGCGTAAACATAGCCCCCGCGAGACAGCCTTGCTGTAGGGCCTTCAAATAAAGAACATTTGTTGTTTGTAGGGGCCTACGCTGCCCCGTACGTTTTTTTCTTAAAAAACGTTTAAAAAACATTAATAGATATTTATGTATCAAGAGCGTAAAATGTCATTTTGGTGCCCGCGGATAAGAGTTATCTATGATCTAGGCCAGGGTCCAAAAAGAAACATTCCACCAGAGGTGCACGGGGGATCAAATAAGCGATTTTATTACCTTTATTGATTGTACGAATTTCATGATGGTTAGACAAATTATTTGGTAAATATTTAGGATTACGTGTTTTTAGCCTACCTGTTTAAAGGCCATTATTTCAGGGTGGCATTTTTTTAAAAAACTGTTTTTTCCAAATGTTTTGGATTTTTCCCAGCTATTTGCCTTACCAAAAAAAGCAAACTATACGCGGACACCCTGTATATCTAGGGACTAAAGTAACTCTTAATTATGGCAATTTAGTCCTGTGGCATATACGCTAATTTTTCAATTTCGGAACAAAACGCGACAATAAATTTGGTAAAATTAATTTTTATTTTGTGAACACCTGTACCTAGGTATAAATTTTAAATAGAATAAATGCCCACTTTAGTCCCTATAAGGACTAAAATACCCACTTTAGTCCCTGTAAGAACAAAAATGTCCACTTTAGCCATTAAGAAAGTAATTTAATCCCTAGGGAGTAAAAGATGCACTTTAGTCCCAGTTTACAAGGAGCAAAATAATTCCCACTTTAGTCACGATATTGCAAAAAACCAGGGTTGGATTTTGCGATCAGGTGGGTCAGAAAATCCTGACTGGGCCTTTTGCTATGTGGGCCCTAGTCAGAAACCCAGCGGAAGAGAGTTGAAAATAATTTGTTTTCTTTTTTTAAATTTAGAGTATTTTATCAAAAATTTGTGCTCCGATAGACTTTTTCGGATCGGGTTTTTGCTCAAAATCAGCCCCTGCAAAAAACTTTCTCTTATTACCTAACACAAATTGGCAAATCTTAAAATTGATCAAATGACTGGAAAAATGTGTCTTAATTAATATTTATTTCGAACATTTACTACGTAAATTTGGTCAATCTTCAGTTTTACGCGTTAATCTGCAGAGTGAACAAATTTTGGACTTTTAGTAACAAAGAGAATGTAAGGTAAGCAAGATTTTCAGGGCAAAGCATGCCAATCCGGCGCATTCGCCCCATTTTCATGAGAGTGCTAACTCTCATAACTTTACAATTACCTTTCACACGATTGGTAACATTTGTAGCTCAAAAATGCTAAAATTTTTACACAAATTATAGGAACTAGCTTTTTTCCTGGCGTATGGAAAAATGACATTTTTTCTCACGTGGGTGCCATTGTCCTAGATTGTCTTTGCTGCTAAGAACCTATAAAAAATACACTTTTAAATAAGTTAATATAGCTATTTTTTCTTACATATTCACAACTATTTTTACTTCGCTATAAACGATCTCAACGTTGCCTTCACAATGAGTATAAAGGATAAGAATGAACCACCTAATTAACGACTGGGTAGATTGTTGGACCAATTTCTTATCTTTTCCCACTCTTTACTCCCACTTATTGTGAAGTCAATGTTGAGATTGTTTATAGCAAAGTAAGAATAGTTCTAATAGAGCGGAAAAACGACGCGTTTACACACGGGTGCTACTGACAGTCAGAACAAAAAAGACCCTTTCCACATTATAGTACGAGGGCAACCAAAAACAGACATCATCAAACGGCGTCACGATTTTTTGTGCATTACATTATATTTAATATTTCTTAATTTTTGTCCAATACACTTTCAGCGCTAACAGGGAGCGTTTTTTTCAAACATCATAAGTGGGATATTTATTTTTGAAGAAATAAAATAATATGTGCAAATATGAGCCTTAACACTGCCAGACATTTATGAAGTGTAAATTTTTTGTGTAATCTGTAGACTTTTATGCGTAAAATAAATTTTTTTTATTATAGGGTTCTCTGTCCTTGAAAAACACATTTAAAAAGCGATTTACCTATCATAAAGGGTTGGCAGGGTTATAGCTCGAAGGTGCAAAAATCAATTTTGTTGTGCGGTCTAAGTTGTACACAAGTTTACTTAAGAGAAAATGGGTATCGGGCTCTTCAGAAAAGTAATATTAAATATTATGTAATGTCAAAAAATCATGACAATGATGTAGATTTTCATGTTGATAGCTCCTATACTATTAGTTGGGGACAATATTTGTTCGATAAACACATGTTATTGGTAATTTCATTTTGACAACATTGCAAAAAAGTTTCCGCAATGGTGTGAAAGTATACCGAAAGTACGTCACCTTTAAAACAAGTATTCTACAAATAACTTTTTTAAACATTTTTTGTTAAAAAAATTGTTGTTTCTCATGTGGAAATTTCCGGCCAACCGGTCCGGAAATCATTACTTTGTACACATCTTATAGAAAAATCAGAGCTATTTAGCTATATTTTAAACTGTTAGCTGTTTTTTAAAATTATTTAGTTTTCGCTATTAGACCTAGGAACTACAATAGCTGGTTTTACTTTTACACCAATACAAGATTTTTAGCTTCTGTTTTTTCAAGCAGCCCTTCAACAATTTTTTTTTTGTAGTGCTACGTCTACTGCTATGCGGAACTCTAGTGCTTCAAATTTATTCCGAATAAAATATGTACAATTTATTTATCTAGAACTTAGAAGAACGATTTCTTTTACGTTATACAATATAGAAAAACGCGCCATAACATTCCTGAAGACATACATTACAAAATTTATTTGCTTTGTGCATGTACTGCAACAATAATTAATTAAATTTTTTGTCCGCATAGTTTAAATAAACATAAGCATAGCTGCTCTGCTACAGTAGCAGAAGTATGGTAGATCCAAAATCCATATCCCATTATATTTAGATACCTACTTAGATACTCGTGCCTTTTGCCAGTAATGATGACTATCTCCGATATATAGCAAAATTCACTCACTAAATTATTGGGATGGCTACGTTATCTCCCATGGCACTATTATTTGACGTAAAACCTTTAAAGGCGTTGGTATGCCAAGAGATGTAACACACCAGCATTGGCCAGCAGGCAACTCTTTGCCACCGCCATTGGCCCGACGCGCCGGAATTCTATAATCGTCTCATTGGGGCGGAACCCAACCGAACCGGTTTAGGGGGAAATAGGAGGAGCTTGGTAGAATGCAGGGGATAGGAATTTTTGAATAACAACTTCAGTTAGTGCCCGTTAAAGTTAGGTAAGGTTAGTGTGCTGTCCTGTACGAGTTTCAAACGATATTTTTTACGCGGCACTCGTTGAACCGCAAAAATTTGACTAAACATTCCTGAGATGCCTTGAGCATTCCTGCTACAACTTATTTAGTGTGGGTCCTGGCATGATAAAAGTATTTGCCTATTAAAGCACTGGTGATATCCATAACAACATGAGGCTGCAATTATTGTTATTGCAGTGCAACTTTTAAACGCCGCAGAGCGCCGCCGTCGCCGTCGGGGCACTAACTAAGTCCATTTAGAAATTCTTGTGACATTTGTTTTTGATAAGGAAGGATTATGTGCAATAGTGTTGTAGGAATGTAAAAATGTGTATTTGTGTAATATGAGTTGCTCTGAAGTTATGTATCAAGCATACTACCCATACTTGTACCAAAGGGCCGGTGCAGCTCCGCCCGTTTCGGCACATCCTGTGCCCAGAACTGGACCTTTTAGTTCGCCCTTTACCGCTGCTCATCAATATGACAGGGTATGTTGTGTTTTTTTATTCAACTTAAATATTAATATATGTCATAGGTTAGTATGGTTAGAGCTTTCCCGCCTTTTTGAATAAATTACTATTTAATTACAATTACAATTAAATTTGCCATTGCCACGCCGCCACTTTGGCGTGCCAAAGTTACATATTTTTTGTAAATTTTATCTTTTTCTTAATTTTAAATGTACCACAGTTCTTTAAGATGTACCATGAACTTGTAATTTCTGCAAAGCAAAAAGTTTTTTGTAATAAGACCGTCGGGAGTTGCCGTCTCGATTTTTAATTGTATACCTACAACTGGAATCCAACAAAATCCCATATTTGAACCTATAGGTTCAAATATATTGTTAAAAAATCTATGCTCAAACAGGTCTATAAGTAGTGCGGGTGTTAGGCAAAATGAATCTGCATTTTGGTATTAAAGCATGAAATTTGGAACATATGTTCCTTTTGCCTTGGTGCCCACTTGGCAAGTACCTGTGAGCCCCCCAATAGCCCCCCCTTTCTAGAAAAAATTATGTTAAAATTATTTATGGTGGGATTTGGCTCAAATTTAAAATATATATCCTTTTAAGTACCCTTTATTATATTCTTGAATGTTCATATTTGTCACCTACCAATCCTTATACTATGACTTGTAATGTTTATTAATAATCATAGGAATATATATATAAGTACCCTTTAACGATTTCAATAAAAAATGATCCCCAAAAAAGGACCATACCCCCGTAATAGGATTCTTTAGTAAAAAAAAATGGAAAAATTTACTTTTCTTAGATATAAAGCAATGCGGTCAAAAATTTTCAAAGTTAAGACCCTATAACTTTACTAGAGGGGTCCATTGGGTGGGGGTCTATGGACTTTCTCAATAATAATTTTTCTTGAAATAGTTAAAAAGTTCATAAGAAAATATATATTTTAAATTTGAGCCAAGATAAATAATTTTTACACAATTTTTATTTATAACATTAATAACAAGGGTAATCCATGAAAAGAGTATTTAAAGATCATTTTTTTTTAATTAAATATAAAAATATAATTTCAATAAAATTAAATGCATTTTTTTTTGCTAAAAGTTAGTTTTTAAATTTTTTTTTACTATACCCCCCTATTGGGGGGCCTATGGGACTTTTTTAGGAATAATTTTTATTGAAATAGTTAAAGAGAACTTAAGAGAATATATATTTTAAATTTGAGCCAATTCTCACAATAAATAATTTTGGGTGTATTTGCATTGCGCCGGTGATTAAGAAAACACTTGATATTGCGCCGATTTTGTCATACAGAAATATGTTGCATTGCGCCGCTATTGTTTATAAAAGGTCTATTGTTATACCAGGAGCTAAGCATACCCAGGTAAAAGGGATTAAGAAAACTCGATTTAAAAAACATTTACAGGTATATTCTTAATTAAAAAATATTAAAATAAGTAACATTTTTGGGTTGTTTTCTTAGCATACATTTTTATAATAGTAGTAGTCTTTTTTTTCTTCATATATTAAAATTTATAAAATTTTGTTGATACATTTTTATGAAAGTGTGTCGATCTCAGGTATATTTTAACTATCACGAATAAACGCTGGGGCTTGTTGAATTTTTCGTCTTACAATTTTTGCTGACTTTTCGGTGATATTATCAGTAGCTTTTAGTTTTCCACTATTAGATATGTATTGTCTTGGTAGGTAATGTGCTGACAAGGATTCTTAATTTTTCTCTAGTTTGTTTTTTTAAATTTCAGGGCTTTAGATATAATTTTACAAAAGCACTGGGGGACCTTTTTCCACTAGGGGACACTAGGTTAGGTTAAGATGTGCTAAAATGAAGACTAATGACTAATTTGTTGGGGTGACAAAGGAAGGGATTAAACAGATGCAAACCAGGTATACGAAATGACCCAAAACAATAGGTATCATAAAAGTGGCGCAATACAAACTATTTTTGTATACTCAAATTTAACCATCGGCGCAATAGGCATATATCCATAATTTTAATACAATTTCTTCTAGAAAGGGAAGGCTATTGGGGGGCTCACAGGTACTTACCAAGTAGGCACCAAGGCAAAATCAATTTTGGGGGTCTTAAGGAATATATGTTCCAAATTTCATGCTTTAATACCAGAAACGACACTGTTGACATATAATGCTATTTCAAAAAACCTGCTGAATTGTGTTACTCATAACTTTTTTGAAGAATAATTAAAAGTGGGTTAATGGGTGGTTTTAGGAAGGAAGGTGTCCAAAACATTTGATAATTAAGTTATAGGGTCTTAACATTAAATTTTTTTGACCGCATTGCTTTATTTCTAAGAAAAATAATTTTTTCCATTTTTTTTTACTAAAGAATCCTATTAGGGGGCTTATGGGGCTTTTTTGGAGGTAATTTTTTATTGAAATCGTTGAAGGGTACTTAAAAGGATAAATAATTTTAACATATTTTTTTCCAGAAAGGGGGGGCTATTGGGGGGCTCACAGGTACTTGCCAAGTGGGCACCAAGGCAAAATCGATTTTGGGGGTCTTAAGTAATATATGTTCCAAATTTCATGCTTTAATGCCAAAATGCAGATTCCTTTAGATATTTTAAGCTTAGCCTCCGCGCTAAAGGTCTAGTTTTGTTTTTTTCAGGATTTGTTATTCATATCGGGTGAGCAAATAAAAACGGCCCCTAAGTAGGCTATGGACAATGTAAAATCTGTCAATTAACAATATTTTGACAATCTCCATAGCCTACTTATGGGCCGCTTTTATTTGCTCACTCGATATATTTTTTCAATCAGTAGGACTAGATGACTGCGCTCACGTACGCTCGCTATGTCATTAAGCGGGTCAGTGGAGTTTGGTTTTTTCAGGATTTGTTATTCATATATTTTTTCAATCAGTAGGACTGGATGACTGTGCTCGCGTACGCTCGCTATGTCATTAAGCGAGTCAGTGGATTTCTGTAGAGAGATTTTAGGTGTAGGTCAACCGTGCAAATGGAATGGAAGAAAAGTTTTAGCATAGATAAAAGAATCTATGGGTTTAGGTTTTTTAAGGGGCTGCCATATCCCAATACGTTTAGGGTTTTTTTTTTTAAAAAAGGGTTGCTGAACAAAGGATGACAACAATGCATCGGTTAATTTAATATTCCTAATATTTGTTTTCTGCTACTATAGAATCTAATCTGTATTGTTCATGGGTCTAAAAATCTTGTGCATAATTTTTTTTAAATACGCCTGACTTCGACCGTTTGAGAAAATTCCGGAAATAGGGAATTTAGTAACTACAAACGCAGGCTTTTGTAAATAAACTTACCTTACATTAAACGTGTAAGGTTAATAAATGGAAAGTGCATTTTCTTCCAATAAGAAGAATAAAACACAACAATTCATTCTATTTTTAAACCACTAAAGACATTAGTGCACAACAATTATTTAATTTAAGACAACCTATAACCATTTAGATCAAAATAGAATCGTTAAATCAAGACCTGGATGTATAAAGAAGAATGCAAAATACCTATTAGTCTATTTTTATTTATCCAGAACAAAATAAACAACATTTAGCTACAAGTAGTATAAGTTTTTTTTCAGGTAAAAAGCACTTTAAAAGATGTTTCACATGTGGATTCGGTAAACATAAAAGTCAATAGCAACAATGAATTTAAAAGCAAAATGTTAAAATGCACATTTAGAAAAAATCCTAAAAAAATATTACCGATAAAGGAACATAAGAAAATTAAAAAATGATTTAATTACAAAATAATTTCTTTAATTTTAAAATAAAGTGCGTTTGGCAGCGCACCGTTTGTGGTTTATAATCTGCCCGTCGGTGAGATGGTCAAGAAATGATTGCAGCAACATCTTTATCAAATCATTTTAGCCACATGTGTTCATTTTGTGATAGTTTATCTTTTTTTTCTATTTTCATACCTATTTTTTATAGTACATCTTGATCCTTCATTTTCTCATTTATAGGAACATAGTTACAAAAAATAATACTATCCATACATATACCTACCTTTCAGATAATTTTACAAATAGGTGTATCAATATAAGTAATCGATATTATGACCGCCGTCGTCATTTATTCTACTAATTACAGTTTTTAGAACATAAATTATATTTGCTGTATTTAATTTTAAATTTATGTCATTATAAGTATTTACTACTCATTATTAGCACCAATTATTATTATGTAGAATCGCCTTTATTTATCTTCCTCTGTTTATAAAATAAAATGATTTGTTATTCTACGTGGATCTGTCATACGCAAACTTATAATTAATATGTTCCAATTGGAAATCAAAAAATGTATTTATCTATTTATGGTGGTGTTTCCTTCAAATAAATCATAAAAGTTAAAAGTGATTTTATAGTAGATTCTTTTAAAGGTTTACTTAAAGGTTATCTAGCTCTAGCATTCTTAAACTTTTTCTTGGATTCTGCAAAATGTTATTACAGATTCACAAATACCTTTTCACTCAGTCAGTAGTCAGTACTTTTGTGCAGCAGTAAATTTGTATGCAGAAAGAGTTAGTTTACCACCAGAGCTTTTTTATTGACATTATCTCATAGAAATAGAATGTAAATATATCGGGTGAGCAAATAAAAACGGCCACTAAGTAGGCTATGAACAATGTAAAATCTGTCAATTAACAATATTTTGACAACCCCCATGGCCTACTTATGGGCCGTTTTTATTTGTTCACTCGATATAACCTCTTTGCATTATCTGCAGTTCAACATAAACATAACATGATTTTAACTTTTTTTTGTTCGAGAAAATTATGCTTTTTTGAGTTCTTGTAAGACATCAGGAAACTTTCAGGATCTGTTAGCCTAAAAAAAATTTGTAAAGTCGAGCGTTTATCTCTCTTTTTACAGTTTTTGAAGGTTTCGTTTTGAATTCCGGCCCAAATATTTGAAGATTCTTCGGTGAAGAATCTTTTGGTTAACATCGATTAACGATGTTATCATAAGTTTCTAGCTTATGTTATACCTATTGTGGTACCTTTAAAGATTTTACGTTCATAAAGAATTTCATGCAGTTGCTGTCTTCACTTACGTTGAAAAAACTGAGACTGTTTATAGTTCATTGTTGTCTTATTTAATTATTTAGTAAACAACTCCAATCTTTTTTGCTATGGAATCGTAAAGATCACATGTACTGGCTTCTTGTATTTTAAAGGCGTATCCAATTGCATTTATTCAGTTTCCGTATGTTGCAAAGCTGTTCAGGCTGTTCTACTTAAATCAAATTTGTCAAGTACTTTTAATAATGATACCTCCATAGGACCCGTATTCCAACCACGTCATAATGAAAAGTCAAGCAAAAGTAAGCACCGTTTGCACTGTCATTGTTTTAAAAAGTAGTTTAAATAATGTGACCCTTTTAATTCCTGTGAAAAGTATTTCGCGATGATTTTAGGCCGAATACAAACGAAGGTTGCTGTCCAATGTGGTATGATAGAGTCGGTCTTGTCAAAGCATTCCGCGGCGCCGCACAAAACTCGCTTCCCGGACTTGTAATTTCAGCAAGTAACTTGTTTTTGTCAGTCTATTCATCACTGCATAGTTGGGCCGGCTATGAACAAAAACAATCCCCAATTTCATTTAATCTTACATTAATGATAATATTTTTTCTTCTGGATGTGTTTTTGGTAGAGGAATGAAGACCGAAATCACCCTTCTCATTTTTTGTCATAGTCGGGCTACATGGAAAACAATTATTGGCAATATCAGCATCATTTTTATTAAAGTTGCTTTGAATTTTTTTTCGACAAAAAAAATCCATATTTACCTATGCATTTGTTAAACTACCAAAACGGATAGGTAGGTATTTATTTACATTCCCAAGAGCAGCCTCTAAAATTGGTGTTTGGTTCTCTGCAATATGTTTAATAGTTTCTGGAGATTTAACACATTCTCATAATGGACCAGCTAATCCATTCCACTTATATAACCTTTTATTACAACTTCTGTGACACGTTCTAAGACTATTAGGTAACAGCACTGCAAGTGCAAATACTCCTCAGCTGGTCAAAACCTGGAACCGAAGATCCCACTTCCTTATTGAACAGATCAACATTCTGCCAATTAAGTTAACACATACTGAAAAGCGGTCGTATTCAAATTCCTTTTACCATAAGAGCTTTTCTGATTTAAACCGATCGGTGGGCAAGTTTTGCAAATCTAGGTATATTAGGACTATAAAAACCCCCAAACCAGGTGGGTGAGAACTCAACCTTAAATTGTTTTTTCATTTTAAGTTTTCCCATTTTACTACAACCTTTGTTTCTTTAAAATTTAAATTGCAAACAAGTAACTAGCTTATTTTATCTCATGGCGTCATCACAGGGGGTCATTTTGGGAGATTTTAATAACAAAATATCATGTTAATTACATTACTACTAAATTTTTCTCTTCATTAGTTTAATTATCTGCGCCTGCATTGTTTTCACAAATATCGATTGTTTCATTTTATTTTTCAGTAGCATAACTTTCGAACCAGTGATAAATCCTTTAGTTTTTCTATGCAGAAATTAAATAAAAATAAATAGTTTAAATAAGTACATAGGCATCTGCCTAATGGCAGCATTTAATTTAGGAGGTGTGAAAAAGTTATCCGACGCATTTTCTAGAGTATGTTTGATTTTAGTGATTCTACACGAATACCATTATTATTAGATGCAATTTTTGGATGTAGTAACATTGTAACATTGACTCGACTTCACTCATTAAATGCAATGTTGTCTGGTCCTATCTTCAGTATTTCCAAAACAAGTCAGTGAATTATGTTTTTGTTAAAGACTCGGTAGTCTTTCTTCATGTTCTCTGTCTTAAGCATGCAGGTAGAAGACATTTATTAAATTAATAATTTTTCGATTTTTAAAATAACTAATTAAGTCATTATACAGTTATTATAAATTAAATTGCCTTTACGAACCGAACATTCCACTGCAACAAAATATGCGTCTAATATACCTTTCGAACCAGAAATAAAAGCTGCGCATCTCTCTAAAGATACATTCCAACAAAGCACTCTTGTGAAAATTTAAATTCTAAACAAATTGCATATTTATTACTATTAATTAGTTTAAACTAATTTAATGACAACTTAAAGTATTTGGAAATTTGAAATATTTTACATGATCATTTATCTTTAAATATGTTGTCATATGAAAATAGGTAGATACCTACAGCTAAGAAATTCATGAGATGTAATTTAGAATGGCAAACAAAACTCGAGCACTATTCGTATTCAAGATTAATTGTTTTGTCAAAAGTCCGTGTTCCTCCTTTCACCAAACTTATTGCGGGGCTCTTTCGCAAGTCAGACTTCAATGTATAAAGCCGTTATGGCAAAAGAAATTTGTTTCTCAACCATTTTTTTACTCGACATTTAACAGGCACCAACAAAATTTAGTAATACTATAAAACAACTTAACTCAAGTAACGCACTATTATTTTTGAAAATGTCCGGGGTAGAGACTAGAGAGTGATTTTTGCCCATAAAAGGAAAAAGTACTAAACTAATTTAGAATACGTCACAAATGAGATTTGTTTTCTAAACGAACTATGACAAAGAATCGAATTATTTTAAAATCGTAATTGGATGGATATTGTGCAACAATAAAATTTTATTTCAACTTGAATAAGACAATTTGTGACATTAATGTCTTGTCCATTTGCTTTATTGTGTATTGCATTTAAGTTTTTTATTAAGGACAATGTTTCAGGATAAATAAGTTTACTTTATATATACTTCATTAGCTATATCAAACACGTAATGCTATAGTGAGAAAACAAAGTAAATTAAATGTTCTTAAGAAGTCAATTTATTTCATAAACATTTTTTAGTTCTTCTACATTTATATATGTTTTTTTGAAAATCAGTACGTAAGACTTTAAAGGGTTGAATAATTCAACCCTTTCAGCGTTTCTTAAATTCAGCCTGAATTTAAGAAACGGTGCACTTTAAAAAAAGGGGTTGGGTTAAATTGACTTGTGTTATACTTTAACGAATATATGGTTAATTTAATTCAGTGTACTGTATCAATGTGGCACCCTGTATGTGTAGCAGGAATTTTGAATTTTATACATTAAATCATATTACTAATATTACCATTATAAACAATTTATTTTTGCGATGTTTATTTATAAGATAATTATAAGTCTATTAGGTCTTTATTAAACAATTCTGAAACAATTGTGGTTCGGTATTCAGGAAAGGAATAATACACATGCTCATTGTCCTAGATGCTCAAGGTTCTCGCCATGTACGTGCATAAGTCATTTGAAATTTACGGCTTACATTTTATCGACAGTTCTTTGTTGTTTAACTTAAAAGCATATAAATCAATAAATTTTACTTTAAAACCAGATTTTTAGTCCCGCAATTAGATAAGATGCCTACTTCAAAGGAATTCACGCATTGTGGATACCGAAAATTTATAATAAAGCGCTGCAGACTTAGTGGTTTGGCACTCAATATTTTCAAACTCAACATCAAACTGGTTCTTTTTTAGTGCCGAGAAATTGTTTTAGTTTTAGCGACAACAGGTGGGATCAGTTTTATGAAGGAGTATCAAGATTAGAATTGGAAAAAAGTTTAAAAAAACAATTTTTAAAAGTTTACTTTATTGGCGTAGATTTTTTTATGCATTAGCATAATTTATTTCGCTGAAGAAATAAATAATTGTTTACTAAACGTACACTATTATTTCTGGTCTGATATTTTAAAAAAGTTTAATTTAACTTGTGGACTGTCAAAACATTTGTCGATATTACATGACCTGCTATCAGAGCTCAACGGAGATTAGGTACTTCAACGTGCTTCCAATCTGTGAATTTGAGACCGCCGCCTTAATACACATCCAACAAGAACAATATTAACTTAAAACTAGTTTAATATAAATTTAATCTAAATAAATTTGGGTACAAAAAATGCTACGTAGGCGCAGGGCAAAATTAATGGGAAAAAAATGTTCCTACACTAATTTTACAAATTGCCAACAAATTCCACATTTTTAAGAAAATGTAGCCTAATTCCTTGCATTAATTTTCCTCTCGAGGAGGGGGAAATTGTTTTTTTTTCTTTAAAACGTCAATGTGTTAATAAAGATGCTTACAAAAAAATTGGGTTTGATTAGGTTACTAGTGTAACCTAATAGTTTTAGAAACGGAAATGCTTCTGGTATTTAAACAAGACGAATCACATAACCGTTTATTTTTAGTATATGCAAATGCAATAGCAGCCATTTCTGTAGAAAAATATTATGACAAAATCACACAAATAATAAAAATCTACCCTTAGCTGCTTTATTGTACCTAAATTTGGTGAGTTTTCTTAGTTTGAGGTGTCTACTATGTCTATGTGGTAAAAAATTGCAAATATGCAGGAGCTAATATTTTTAATAAAAAGAAGTTACCATGCACTCGAAGCCCTCTTATTTGCGTACATTCCAAAATACTCTCCAATTTGCGGACATAGTCATTAAGTAAGAGTTAATCCGTTTACCTGCAGTAAGATCCTTTAATTTAAGATGTTTATGTGCAGAAGTCAATAATAATATTTTATGCTTTTATTTACTAAATACTTTATACTATAAAGATCAAATAATTTTAAACTACAATGCTTTCTGATGATGTGTGTTGATACATTTTTTACATAACAACACCGAGAACAACACCTAGTAATATGTCCTTCAGTGTAATGCACACAATTTTGGACGCATTGCTAGGCACCGACATAGCTAGAGTTTATATTTTCATTTTAGCAGCAAAACTTAACCTAACCTACCTAACCTAATGTCCCCCAGTGGAAAAATGTCCCCTAGTGCTTTCATAAAAGTCAGTCTAAAACCCTGAAATTCAAAAATAAATATGCATATTGGACTTTACCCAGGTAATAAAACTCACTACCTCTAACCTTTCCGTTTTTGACCATTTAAGTCCGCAAGTTGAGTATGTACGCAAATTGGGTGTACGCAAATAAGAGGACACGATGCACTCATCCAAACTTGAAAAGGATTTAAAATTAACCTAATTTTCGCTGATTATATTGAATAGTCATTTTAATGACCTAGTATACGATTTAATGCAACCTTGTAGACTCCCAGAACGCTAACAATGAATGATCCCTTCACCATTTCTTAATTAAAACAAATAAAAGAAATAAAAATGCGGAAATTTCATTTGAGAAATTCTAACAATGTTTTATTAAATTCCAGTTCAACGTTCAAAGGCTGCAGGACGCTCACACATCACTGCAATCGCAAGCCACTGGCAGCAGTGCAGGGAGCGTTGGGGCTAGTGTCGGAGGGTTGGCCGACTCACACCCGCTCGCGGGGCCGACACACAGTCTTTACCTGCCTCAGCAGCAGGGCTCAGCGCATAGTTCAGGGGGCTCCGTCAGTTCCACGGGGGGTGCCTCGCCGGCGAGCCCGTTGCGCCCTGGTAAAGAGGAGGACTGTAGTTTGCATGGCAGGAGCAGCGCCGAGGGTGAGTATTATTACCCGGAATAGGAATAAATTAGGCGCGATGATTAATTTTCGCAAGAAGGGTTGATGAAAAGCGCTACCTGAGCACATTTAATCAATAGACCTTAATAGAGATACCTATTGCACTTGAAAGTTTCAAGAATAGCGTACAATTTTCCTTTCAAAACAGAGTAAATTAAAAAGTAAAGCAAGTTTTTGTTAAATTTATTTATCTTTCCTTAGTTTAATGATGGATTCCAGTTAATAACGTTAACTTTTTTGTAACTTTTGGAATACGAAACTTACGCTATTACATTGTTTCATAGGAAAAGATAATTTTATTTTTATGCATAATTTTTTTAGATATCGTGTACCTATTGCAAATTTTATAAAATTCTAAAAACACAACATTTAATATAAATATAATTATACTAACGGAAAAAAGCATCCATTTATGCGGGAACAGACTTTTTTCATTTTTGGATCACCCCCGGGTTCGAACCCGGGTCACTTTGATGAGAGGCAGTGATACTTACCTCGACACCGTGCCTGCTGGCCAGAAAATTTTGAATTAGAATTTATTTTTAACAAAAGAAGACACCTATAATTATACGGTTTTGACAACTAAAATAAATACAAAAATGTCATCTGTCATTTTCTGCGAGTAAAATGCCACTTTACCCACGGCTTGCAAGACATAGCTAAAGAGTTTTTTAGGTTTAATCAAGTCGTGCGATAAGTGTTATTTTAAAAAAGAAAGTTGAAAAAATACTATTATTTTTTGAGTATGGAGACTGGTAAAAAAATCTCACTAGAAATACTCACTTATTATTATCCGGTAGCGTTAATTTCTTGGTCGTTTAAAATTTTAAAAGAAGCTACCTATACGTAGCTTCAACTTCTTTTTTCTGAATAAAATTATTGATCTCTCATTTCCGATTAATACTTTAATAAATAATTTTACAAGTTCTCCGTCGGTAGATAATTGGCTGGATGACAACTAGTAACTCGTTTGGGTTTGTTACAGAAAAAAAAACTGAAACAAATCATGTCAATTAGTCTGTTAACATTAAATAGGTCTTAATTCAATTTAAATAACTTATTTTTATTTATAAATATTTTTATTTTATAAAACATTTAAAACCATTAAATTTAATAGTGATACGACTCTTTTTGCACTAACCATCATTCACTTTTAAAGTTAACATTTTATTAGGATCAACAATTAAAAATTTTAAAAAAAAATTACAGTAACTAAGAACTAGGACACACAGATGCGTTTTGGCCGGATCCGGTTACCGGCCACGGCCGCACTTTTTCGGTTGCGGTTTGCTATTTAAACTTATGTAAAAAAAAATGCTGCGGTTCAACCAGACGGCAAAAACTACATCTACACTTAGTGCAGGGCCCACAGATAAGGTATATAACTAGATTGCGTATTGTACTAATGCGCAACCTAAAACAATGGGGACACTACTGAAGCTGCCATTGACAGCTTATTTTGTTGTGTTTTAGCCATAAACCTATGAATACCATGCGGCAGGCGTGCCAACTCTGTAAACCGATTTTCCCCAATTTAAATTGTATGAGAGAGAAAGAATAATAAAATATGTGTGTCTGACAAAGAAGCGTGCCGAATGTAAACAAAATAAGAGGCAACATGGTAGCGAGTCTTTTTAGCCAATTCGCTCAGATTTAACCTCCATCTAGTTATATACCTTATCTCTGGCAGGGCCAGACTGTGCGCTTTTACCGGAGTGTTTTTGTTGCATGCGTTTTAAGAACTCATTGTTTTAAATAGGACCGGCCACACTTATCTGGTTGCGGTTCGCTATTCAAACCTATGTAAAAAAAAATGCTGCGGTTCAACCGGGCGGCAAAAACGCATGGTGTGGCCCTGCACTAACAAACGTTCAGTTAGGTTAGTGCAGTTAGTTGAGGACGAGGTTAAAATCGATCAATTTTTATTAAGGTGATGTTGATTGCCACTTAAAGATGCAACTTGTTCCCAGTTTAACGAAAATTTTACCGAACATAAGTAAGATCCTACTCAATAGTTGTTTTTCAATTTGGCAGCCAGTATAGGGAATAGAGTATTGTAACTGTGCAAAATAAAGTGAATAAACTAAATTCTAGTTCTAAATGAATAAAATTAAGGTAATCAATTTAAATTATAATGGTACATAATGTAGTTTAAAATTCGCAGTATAAAAATGTAATTCACTTATTAAAAAGCTTAAGGAAGCGCAACAAATTAGCCATCCAATGACTTTAAGTTTTAATTTACGGTTAAATTAATAAAAATAAATGGTTTACTAAGATTCAGAATAAGTCGTCGCTCTTATACAATACATACACTTCGCATAAAGCTTCATTTATTTATTTAGAGAACGTTAGCATATAATGGTTAGAGCGAGCGTCCGAGTTTTTTTGATTTAAAAAAAATGCAGCATAGAAATACTCTTGGCAGAAAATATGTATAAAGCAAATTTATAAAATATTTTCAAAGAGTATCTTGTATAATAATTATAACAAATATAAATGTAAAAGTTAATTTAGCTTTGACTTAAGAGGGGCGTTTCAAATTCATAAATGATGTTCTGTGCTCTCAAAAGTTCGTGAATAGTCATCTTCCTAAATGTCAGTTATTTTCGAAATTTTAAGAAAATATGTAAAAATACGGAGTAATACATCAATAACTATGGTTAAAAATATGTAGGATAATGTTTGTGATATATAGAAGTGGTACTGATGCCAGAAATAATAAACATATGGTACAATAGTCCTTTTGGTGTTTTCTTTGTACATTTAAATCTTTAAACGAGCACATCTATATTAGGGAAAAACGTAAGTTGCAATTTTAATCATTTACAAGCTTAAAAAAACCATTGTAAATAAACGTACTGTTTGGCATAGACCACGTAATGCATATAAACCAAAAAATGTATCCATAGTCGAAAAAAAAATCAAAAATAGGAGAATGATTTTTGAAGTCAGATTTTCGATACAAAGAAATAACCGATTTAAATGAAACCATAATACGTTTGTTGCCCCATTTTTGTAGTTTTCAAAACTATGCTTAGTTTTAATATACGATGGGACCCTTATGTACAGTTAAATTCACATAAAAGTGGTACACTGTCAAATTTGTTTAACTAAATTTGGCATTAATTTCTTAATTTCTGGTAATTTATTGACTGTATTCGTAAAATATGGTAAAGCAATGAAACAACCATCATAGATATGATTGAATTAGGACAAAATTAAGGCCATTTTTACTGAAAACAAATTTGACAGTGTACCACTTTTATGTGAATTTAACTGTAGATGTGCTACAACGGAGATGCCTTATACGAGCTTCTAGGAGCACAGATTCGAAGATTTGTGAATTTGAAACGCACGTCTTAGGTCTTAAAACTCAAATATAAAACTAAAAGCCGATTTCGAATTCTACTCTACAACTTATCTGCGAAAAGTAACTTCTACCCATTTCTAACTACTATAACCTTAAAATCTAAAAAAAATAGGTGATTAAAGCCAAAAAACTGTGAATGAATACTACTTAGTGTAAATTAATCAATTATTATTAAAATAAATGCCTAACTAACAATAAATTATAAAATTATTATTTATCAAAAATCAGCAGTAACAAGAATATTAATTCTTATATTATAAGTAATGCCGAGAAAGGTTTTAATTAGTGTTAATAAACTTAAATTTTGCAATTATGCATGAGCGAAGTGGCTATTAGCTTATATTATGTTAATTTAACAAAAAAGAGGTAAATTACATTGTGGAGCTATTTGGATTATTTGTTTTTACATACTAATGCTGCAGAATAATAATAACTTGTTATTTACAACATTTTTATCATTCGTCAAGAATTTAACAGTCCATGGGTGTCAGTCACATCTACATCCATTAAACACGCGTTTAAATATATAAAATATTTGAGACATGTTTGCTAAAACAAAAATCCAATGGAATGATTTTAAATTTTTAAAACATTCTTTAAGTTTTTACTTATTATAAGATTATGTCATGTGTTAATAAAACTCAAATGACTTTTAAAGTAGAAATGTAATTAAAAATATTAAATAACATTAAAAATTTTGGCAGTCAGTTGGTAAATGCTTAATATCATTATTTATTTGAAAAAAATATTCAGTTAATTAAAAAAAAGGGTGACATGGACAAAAATAAGGATAAAGATTGCCCTTAAGGGGGAACCCGAGGCCCTGAAATATTATCATAATTTTTTTTTTTTTATGTAAAACTAAAGAGGTGACACACATTTAAGGGTGTTGATTTTTCTATTACAATAAAAATACTGCACTCGTTTTGCAATACATAAAAAGTTGTCCTATTAGCGTTTTTGATTATAATAAGAAATGCGAAAAAAGCCATTTTAAAATTACTTAACTGCAAGCTTTTTCTAATTTAAAACTTTATCTTAAGTTTTTAGATTGAAGAATTTTCGCTGCTTTATAACAACTTTTAAAATGTCAATTCTTTTATTTATAAAAACGTATAAAAAATGGTTTCTACATTTCTTAAGATAGATACTTTAAATGGGGAACATGAATGATTTTTTTTTATTTTTTATATCGATTCTCCATGAAAAACCAATATTGTTTGTGTTTAAATATGATCCCAGAAATTAATATGTATGCAGAAAAAAAATATTTAAAATCGTTTAAAATTGGTAGTTCAAAAACACTTTGTACGTGATGACGTCAGCTCGTACCCTTCAGAAAAAAAAATTTGTTGGTAACGTGTGTAGCTGTCATCAGTTGTCATTTTTTGACTTAAATTTAAAAAATAATAAAAAAGACCATTTTACTTGCAAGTTTTGTCCAAAAAGAATTGCAAAAAGTTTATTTTGCCTCCTCAAAAATAAATTTAAATTGATGCGTCAGAAAGTAATGTGCCGAAGTGGTGAAGAATTCAAATTATATTTTTCCAAAACTCATTAATGATGAAAATAAGGTACTAAATAACATAAACAGATTACAATTATCCTTCTGCATGGGTTCAACTAGTCGTCATAATATGTGATTTCGTTTTTAAGTGCAAAAAAACGCCAAGTAAAAATTCACACAATAAATCACAACGCTACTACTCGCGATTGGTAAAAACTGCACTTGTCCAACTGGGCAATTTTATCACATGCCTAAAAAATGGCAACAAGAAATAAAAATATTAAAAAATGCAAAAAAAAAACTAACTTTTTTTAAAACGTCAAATTATGTTTGACACCAGATTTCAAAACAACGAAAGTGCCAACATAATCAAGTTTGTGACGTCAGCTCGTACCCTAAAAAGTAGTGGGGGGTGTTTTTATGTACCCCTAAGTTTAAAAATTAATTTAAAAATAGTGGCTGGCTTAAATAAATTAAAATATGCAATAACGTATTCCAACCATGAACCTTTTTAGCTAAAATGCAATATTTGGCCAAAATCTTTTACGTTCATGTTCCCTATTGCGTCACTCTGTAAATGCATCTTTGAAATACATTGTATAAGAAAACATAAAAACCATTAGTATGCATGGGTGTATTTGAACTGCGCACAGCCGCTGAAAAACACTTATAACTGCGCTCAAAGCTGAGTTTGAGGAGCGCACATTTTAATCCTTCTACCTGTAAGTCCCAAATTGTATTTTCGAGAAATACTAGAAATTAATCTAATTACCTGCCTAATCTTTTTACCTTAGACTCTGGGTTGTACCCTTAGGGAACATCGCACGTTTGTTTTTTTTTTTAATTTTAGGGTTTTAGACTGAATTTTATGAAAGCACTGGGGGACACTTTTCCACTGGGGGACACTAGGTTAGGTAGGTTAGGTTAAGTTTTGCTGCTAAAATGAAAATATAAATTCTAGCTGTTGATGCCTAGCAGTGCGTCCAAAATTTTGTTCATTACAATAAAGGACATATTACTAGGTGTTGTTGTCGCGGTGTTGTTATGTTAAAAATGGATCAACACAGTCAGAAAGCATTGTAGTTTAAAATTATTTGATCTTCATACAAAATAAAAGTATAAAATATTTTTACTGACGGCTGTACCTATATCTAAACATCTTAAATTAAAGGATTATCCTTTTCTTAATGAGGGTAAATGGATTAACTCTCCATAACAAAAGTGTGCGCAGTTCAAACTTATTTGGTATACCTAAAGGGTTGTCTGTGCGCTGCTCCCATATACCCGTATGCATAAGTCGATAAATTCTTTAAACGTAGTAGGTACGATCCATAATTGTATTTGCATTAGTAAATATCAATTTTACAAATTTTTTTAAAGCCGCTTTGGTAAAAAATTCATGTCATCGCGAAATGTAGTTAACAAAAGTTATTTCCTATTGTTAGTAATCTAAATTCCCTACTCACAGCAACTTAATTCTGTAGGAAGGCACTATAATAGTCTATTGTTTTTAATTTAAATTAAATATAAAAGTACGATTACATTATTTGGTAAGGGAACGAAGACTGAGGAGAACTGTACAGAAATTCCATCACATTAATTAGATAACTAGAAAAATGTTTATTAAAAAAGTGGCTTGTGCAGTTTTGCCTTAACAAACGAGTTGAATATAAAGAGAACAATGGCGGTTCACTTTTTAATGATATACTTCCAAGATGTTTAAGTACCAGTGGGACAATTCCTGGTACAATATTAAAGAATCATCGGAATCAGTGCATCGATTAAGTTGAAAAAAAATAAATAAAACAAATAAAATGTTGCAGCCAGATGCTTGCCGTCAATACCGAATACTAAATTGAAATGTAGAACAAAAAATAAATTATGGTTTAATGGTCTAGATATGATCTATTCTCGATTGCGATTTTTTCAAACATGATCAATTCTGAAAGGTCTTATGTAATTACCCACATCAATCATTACTTGTCACGAGTAACATTGCCACAGGTTCAATTATGTTCATATTTTTATGAGATCAATGTTTTACGCTTTCTACAAGGCTCCAGCTTCTTCGGCATTTCTCAGAATTCAAACCAACAAAAAACTTTTCCCAGCGAAACTAAAAGTAGCTATTAATTTTAAAAGTTGGTATTTACGAGATTTATAGCAACACTGTGACGTGCCGAAAAGGTTAACATCCATACTGTCGGCTTTTTTTACCGATCGCAATATTTTTATTTTTGTCAACCTCTTTTTAATATTAATAAAAAAAGTCTAATTGGAAGAATAGGCATCCTTGGTATGTCCATATTTTTGCAAAAAGAAGGTTTCCCACAAGCCATCATAATTTAATGATCTGTGGAAGGTTTGGAATAAACGGGTAATTATTTTAAAAATTTTTGCACAACCACCAATAATTTAGGGATTAAGTCCAAGTCTGTCGAACTCTATTGAACTATGTAGGTACTAAAAATTTGCATAAAAAACTACAACATTTTCTTTTCGTTGACTATAAATCCATTTGTCTCTTGTAGGTATAGCAAATTTAATTGGGCTAGTAACTCTGGTGCGAACTGAAATGTTTCATGACACCGCCCAAGTCGAAAAAATTTAACCAAATTCCTTGTTTACCACGAAATAGCTTTTTCCTTTTGAGGAACACATCTGGTACCAGAAGTTGTAACATAAATTTAATCTGAAATTATTTGCAGATCCTCAACAAGGCGTTGAAGATGACGATTCTCAAGATGCAGGTGGATCCCGAGCTCAGTACGTGTCGGCAAATTGTGTTGTTTTTACACATTACCAAGGCGATGCTGCTTCAGTAGTTGATGAACATTTTTCACGAGCTTTAGATAAATCCTCAACACATACGAAAGGTAAGCCGAGTAATTCTTCCCTTTCTTGTAACAGCCACTTGATAACAGTGACCAATGGTTGTATGTCCATATCTAGAAACCCAATATGTTAGAGAAGTTGGTAACATCACTTACCGAAGAAGCCTTGAAATTCTTTAGATATTGCTACTTTATAAACTAATGTTCTTTCAACGAAGTGAAGTGAGAAACTTCTCAATGTTCTAATTCCAAAAATGCTGGCTTTTATCTTATGTAAGAACGATTTATATCAAATGCTAGTTAAACATTTTTCTAAGAGTGATAGATGACCACTCATAGTCTTTTCAGTTACTTCAGTGAAACAAGACTTATCTCTTTTTTTTTCCCAATTAAAAAATCGGCAACCTTATGTGTATAATATTTAAATCAAACGAGAACATTAAGACCTGGCCAGTAAATTTCTAAAACAATAAAATGTATAAGGTTTCTTATTAGGTTGATTTCCAGTTAGTTGAAGATCTTAGAGATCTCCTTGTAAGAATCATTAATAAACCAAAACAAGAACCTTTAACCAGGTTAGACAAACATTTGGTGAACAAACAACATGAAGACTTGTTTTGCCATATATTTCATTAGTTATTTATAACATTTCTTTCAAGTAATTACTTTCATAAATCCATCAGAACTTATTTAGTGCCTCTATTGAGATGCTTATCAGAAGAAGAGGTTTAGACCGATTTACCTCGAACTGGGCACACCGCTATTCGGCTTGCCTTTGGAGACACAAGGTCTTGTTGCTTTTACAACACTTCAGTGATAAATTAGGAGTTTTAAGAATTTTAACTAACCACGGAATTATTTTTATAATGTTTAATTTGGTTTTTATGTAGTCGAAAGTGAACATTATTCTTCGCTTTAGATATCTTCCGCAGTACCAACTCCTTGGAACGCAAATATCTAGATTTTCCCATGCATGTAACTTACCGGTTTATGGATCCATTTAGTCCATTTAACAGCTTATATTCTGAGATTTCTTTATACTTAGGTTGTCAAATTCCTTGAAACTTGAGTTTAATATTTTATTATCTTAAGTATTGTTTGAGTAAAAAATATTTGTTAAAGTTAAATGCTGAGGTAAAGAGGTTTGCTTTTTAACGAACTACCAGCGTCAAACTTACAGCAGTACCTATATCCATATTTGACTGCTTGCGCATATTGTAATTTTTTTGTTTGCATTGCGATTTCTGTTCGAGTAATTTGCTACAATTGTAAAGTTTAAATCTAATCATCTAATCTAGCAAGTCATTAGAAGTTATCTATGGGTAATCGATGTTGATGTTGTTCACAGCGTTGTAATGGGAATCAATGTTGACAGGAACGATTTCGCTAGTTGGTTTCTATTAACCCAAAGAGTTGAGTGATTACGTCAGAGGATTGTCGAGGACGTTTATTACCAGAACTCGTTCTAGTGTGGGAATCAGGAGCCCGGCCGGCAAAATCAAAAGAATAATCAACAATATAAAACCTAAGTTAACATTCAGAAATAAAAAAATAATCAGTTACCATTTTATTTTATTTTTATAAATCACAGAGCAGAGGCGACTGTGCAACATTCTAACCCATTCCTCGGCTTCTCTATCTTTGTTCAACAGCCGTGTTCGCTGACGGGAACAAGTTTATGCAGTTACTCACCTTTGCTTCTCTTCAACAAATAATTTTTCTTCGATAAGATCCCTATTGATGTCTATCGGTACCGCTCCGCAGCTATTCCTTGACGATTCGTTTTAATTGGGTCAAATTTGTTGCTCCACCAACTTTTTATTACTTGGTTCCAAGTTGGAGTACTGAAAACATTCCTTAAATGGTTCAAATTAATGTTGTGGTGCTCTATCCAGCATGCACCTGAGTTTGTATAAGAACTTAAAATTCGATCTTTAACAATCCTTAGTATCCTAAGCAATTGATTGTAAAAATTTGCCCACGATACGTTTTTAATTTTTGTTTACGTTAGCATTTTTTTGTTTGTACTTTGTTTGATATTGTATGTATGCTTCAGTGATTCAAAAACGGTACTGATAAGTTAAACATTAAACGAAACAGCAGCTATTTGTTTGTACAGTTGAGTATACTTTAAAAAAAATTAGGGATATATTATTAATGCTCTTGAATTATCAGTATACATTTAAAGATGCTTATCAGTACTTTATGGCTTTTAAGAATTTTCTTTAATTAGATCAAATTTGTTGCTTCTAGTCACATTTTATTACAATGTTGAAGCATTTTTAAGTATCTAATTAAAAATAAGCTGTTATTCTTAACAACAAATACAAGCGGTTCCAGTTCTTGGACCTTTATAACTTGCACATAAACGAAGCCTACCATGATGTGACTTATAAAAACAATCCAAATGAATTTCTACTGTGGGTTTAATAATTATTAATACGTAATTAAATACGCCAATTGATTCTCTAATAAGGTGTTAATGTTTAATGATATGACATTGCTTGCATAGTTAAGGTTTAGTCGGGAATATTTATTTTATATACCCATAATTAAGTATCTTAGAATGCCGCTAATACTTATAAGTGCAAGCGAATTTGCATAATATTTCATTTAGATAAGAACAACGTTATCTTTATTTCTTCCTTCTTCTTTCTTAAATTAACTGCTTAGATTTGCCATATTATACAGGATGCCCCAGAAGTGGCGCACCATCTGTATGGTACGTTGTTGGGGCATGCCTAGGAATCCACAGAATATTATTAAAAAAAAACCATCTTATCTTTGAGGAAAATACGGTTAAAGTTGGATAAATTTCGCAACTCTGTTAAGGAAAGCTCCTTTTAAAACCCCTCACTCTATGATTCTTGATTATGGCCAAGAATCATAGAGATGCAAAAAGGTATGCCTTTTTGCATCAGATTTTATTGACATTGTTGGCAGCTTCACTTCATGAAAATTTTGGGAAATTAAATTGATTATAAAAATGTTACTTGGCCATTTTAAAGGGAAAGAAACACTAAAATAGTTAAAGATAAAATATGCCTCTGTATTAGGCAATAAAACCATATTTTTCGTTTATATATGTGCCGTTGTTTTCAAGGTATTAAGCGTTGAAAGTTTCGCACTTTTGGGCCTCATATCTCCGAGGGTGTATTAGAAAGTTTTTATTTAACAATTCTCCCTAGGCATGCGTACCATACAGGTGATGCGCCAATTCTGGGACACTCTGTATAGTTTCTAGAAAATAAGAAAATATTAAAAATTTAGAGTAACTTAAATTATTATTACCATCTATGGCCGAAGATTTTTCCCAACATTTTTGGAAACATGATAAGTAAACGTTGACGACTTCCAATCTGTGGTATCCGTATAACAGAGTGGCCACCCAAATTTAATTATTGAATTCCCCTCGGAATTCCCTTACTTTCTCTGAATTTTTCTGACTTTTTTAAGATTTTTATATTAACAATATTAGATTTTAGTATGTACTAATAGACTAAGAGCCAGCAGTCATTTTGACTAAGGTGTTTTAACAAGGCTAAAAAGTTGTAGAGATATTATTTATAACATTCTAGTAAAGAATTGTCCGGTCTGGCAGGCCAACCCCGGTTGCATCATCAACCAATACTTCTTTAAAACTGTCAAAAAATAATTTTAATTATGTTGTTTTAACAAGGTTGAAATTTTCATATGTTTTACTTCAAACATTGTAAAATACAAAAACAAAACTGCCAGACCGATTTAACGGTTGCAAGTACGTGCCAGACCGTCCTAAAGGATGTCCCGCCGGGAGTTTCGAGTAGAAATATCTCAGGAACGGTTTGCATTAGCTTTATAAAATTTTGTATACTGGGGTTTATTCGTATTATCTCACAAATGAAAATATTATCAACATGGCGACACTTCCGGTTCTACCGGAAGTTAGCCATTACTACCTTTTTTTGGCCGACATACCCCATTTTTATTTTAGATTTGAATTGATTAACTTATTTTAAGTTAAGTTTTTCAATTTTAACGGTTGCAAGTACGTGCCAGACCGCCTTAAAGTTGTTTTGCAATGGATTATTGTTATATTGCTTTAACAAGACTAAGATTTTCAGTAATTTGTTATTAACTTAATTAACGAGAGAATTTAAAATGCCATACTTTACTTATTGGAAATTCCAATTGGATTGGTAGTCCTCATTTTTGACATGGTAGGTATGAATGTTATTGTATATTTCAGCGAATTATCAAAAATATGCTCTACATAAACTATCAAATCGACCAAATGTGTAGTTTATATGAAGCAATTTTTTGAAAATTGGAATTTCCAAGCATGGATTTTGATCATTGGGAATGCACCTTAACTAAAAAAAATCATTTTTTAATAAAATTAAGTTTTGTCAGTTACTGGTAGGTACCAAAAGTCAGCTCTGGATTTAGTTCTCTTTTTTTAATTACCCTTTTAGAAAAGAAGCAAGATTAGGCTCTAGGTAGCTATGGCCATAACATTTTAAACAAAAGCGCGTATAGGTAAACGTTAAAATTTAATTAGCATCAACTTTAAGGCGGTCTGGCACGTACTTGCAACCGTTGAAATTGAAAAACTTAACTTAAAATAAGTTAATCAATTCAAATCTAAAATAAAAATGGGGTATGTCGGCCAAAAAAAGATAGTAATGGCCAACTTCCGGTAGAACCGGAAGTGTCGCCATGTTGAAAATATTTTCATTTGTGAGATAATACGAATAAACCCCAGTATACAAAATTTTATAAAGCTAATGCAAACCGTTCGAAATATCTCAGATATTTCTACTCGAAACTCCCGGCGGGACATCCTTTAGGACGGTCTGGCACGTACTTGCAACCGTTAAATCGGTCTGGCAGTTTTGTTTTTGTATTTTACAATGTTTGAAGTAAAACATATAAAAATTTCAACCTTGTTAAAACAACATAATTAAAATTATTTTTTGACAGTTTTAAAGAAGTATTGGTTGATGATGCAACCGGGGTTGGCCTGCCAGACCGGACAATTCTTTATTAGAATGTTATAAATAATATCTCTACAACTTTTTAGCCTTGTTAAAACACCTTAGTCAAAATGACTGCTGGCTCTCCGTCTATAAGAGTTAAAGTGATGCTTTGTGTGACGAGGCAGAAAGATTGTCTGGTGAGCGAAGCGAGACAGACAATTCTGCCGAGGCACACAAAGCCACTTTAACTGTGTGTAGTAAAAGATACTCTTTCTTAAAACTTCTAAATACAATGGTTTTATAATAAATTTAATTTACTTATTTTAGTTGACTTTTATGTATTTTAAACTAAAAGTCATTTACGTGGTCTGGTCGATGCTAATATCGTGCGATCTACAAAATTCGACGTCGACTCTTGCCATGCATTTGTAAAATTTCAACTTTTTTCATTGTTAAAACATTGTCGATTGTCATTTTTTTGACGTTTCACAGCCAGAGTCGACGTCAAATTTTGTGGATCGCACGTTATAATCTTCAGACTTGTTTCTGCGAATAGCATAACATTAAATATGCTTTTATTACTTCTTATTGTTCTTATATTTATTACAAAAATGTTTAAGCATCTTTTAATAGATAGCACAATCTTAAAAAATTGCAATTGCGTTGATTACATTTTTTAACCAGTAACCGGTAAGTGTAAATATGATAAAATAAAGGATGTGCATTGTAAATTTAAAAGCTTACTTATTCATTGATATGTTTCCTAGATTACTGAGGTAGTTTCATACTTGTAGCAATTTTTTAAGGAGAGTTAAATAGTGCACTTTATGCACATACCAGCATAGTGCATTCCATAATTAAATGCATTCCTCACTAATTTTCCTTCACGGATATTATTATTAACTATCTACATCACCTTGCATTAACATTAATTTGTCATAATCATTAATCCCATGTATTTTGCATTGTTTAAAATAATAAATATTACTAAGAAGAGAAAATGCCGAATGCGCCGGGAAACCATGAAACCAATAAACGAATTCTTATAGGTTAATTAATTATTATTAAAATAAATTTAACAACTTATTTTTAATATTTACGTTATGGAAAATGGATAATTTTATTTTTTCAAACCCTAAGAACTAAAATCAAAATAAATATCTGCAGTAGTTATTGCTGCAAAACCGTCGACGAGTTCTGAAGCAATATAATTTAGATTATAATCGAGTATAACCACGTCGGTTAATTTTATTTCTGTTGAAGATTAGTAGCTTGATATTTATTTTTATTTTAGTAGCTTATAAACTCAACATTTTAAAACGTGGATGACATTCCGCACTTTATAGACGCATTTGTTGTACCATTGATACTAATTAAACACCGTTGTTTAGATTTGCAAAAATAGGATATTTATCCAAAACTGTCTTTTTTTCATATTTACTGTTAAGGTAGTCGCTCGATTCAAACAATCTAAAACACACATAACCTCAAAATCTGCTAAAATCCAGCATTCTCATGGTTTGTTTATTTTGTTAGTAGTAAAAACTGTGTGGAGTTGCAAAATAATTATTGGATTTTGTAAATCGGCATACTTTAAGGTAATTCCTTCTAAATAGTATTTGAGGTATGTTACAGTTTTTTATTGGATTTTAAAGCACTTTGTTGCCTTGTGTTGTGGCCCAATTTTATCAACAATTTTAAGATACAACATAAATAATTTCAGAGTCAAACTGTCGTAGAGAATCACCATTAATACTTGCTAGTTCGTGCCAAACAGTTTTTTGTAAAAAAATATAGGCTAAATTCGTTAATTATGCGAATCATAGATTGGGCGATATACACTTAACAACCCCTAAGACATCTTTCTAATCGTGGTCCATTCTTAAAAACATATATACCGCGAAGTGTTCTTTTAAACTCTAATTTCACGAAGATTCGGGAACCTTCTTAGGACAATGTCTTTACATATTATATTCGTTTTTAATAGTTATTTAACCAGTAAGTGTGTTAATAAAGGCGATTAATAAACGAGCGGTTTTAACAAGCGAGCGATCAGCGAGCTTGTTAATGAGTGAGTTTATTAATCGCCATCTAACATATGAACTGGTTACAATGCTTTTTCGCACTTCGTACATTATTATTTAATAAATTATAAAATAAAAACAGTTATGTTACCAACTGGCACAAACAATGCGTCAGCCATTTAACATTATTAGTTGAAGAAGAAGAAGAACAGATGCCGAACTTTTGTTAATTATGATTATAAAATAAATTCTATCTTCTGCTGAAGATGACAGCTTAGCTGTCGAAATACGTATTCAGATTTTTCTAAATAAAGTGTGGTTTGGAGAGAATCTTTGTTTTAAATTAAACATTCGCCACAGAAATCATCAAATATCCATAAAATAAATGTTATTTCCTTAAATGTGGTAAAAGGGCCAGCTTCTCATTCAATAAAACGGTAAATATTGAATTTCGTTTGGTTTTTGTTGCTTAAACCGTAATTAAAGCTAATTTAAGATTTGTCATTTAGGAACATAGATAGTAACTTAGAGCATAGAAGAACGTTGCTATGGTCGTCGTCGCTATGCATTAATAGGGGTCATTAATCAACGATTTGGAGTGCGTTAATGCATGTCTTTAATAAACGAAGTGCGAAAATATCTATTTATACAACAAGTAAGGAAACGATGGTCATTATTTCACGAATGCGAAGTTTGCAAAACGAGGCTTTAGCCGAGTTTTGTAAGAGCATAAGTGAAATAATGACTGTTTCCTAACGTGTTGCATACAATATTTTATCTACGACCGCTTAATAACTTAAAAAAAATAATAAACATTTTAAAAAAAATTTTGTAGTACATCCTGTAGACCTAATTGTCATCATGACAACATGTCAAATTTGAGTGAAAAAATGAACTCATTTCCTAACTTATTTAATTTCCGTTAGGGTATGATTTCATTACCTAACTCATTTTATTTCCGTGAAATAAAGTAAGTCATTAGTTAACTTAAATGAGTAAGATAAAGTAGCTGTTACCTAACGGTAGTAGATAAATAAATTTAAAACATATCTTATAACTTTCTAAAAACAATATACTTTTTCCTAGTAATTTTTTTTTCAAACAGTGTGAAAAACCGCTAGACATACCTAAGTTTATTATTAGGCATAAAGCTATTCATGAACCAATTAATTTAAAGCCAAACATATATTTTTCTTAAAATTACCGTACCTAATCCTGTTCCAGTGCATTCTTTTAAAATTTCTTTATTGTTTTCAATTTAAATTCTCGACATGTTTATTTTTAAATAAATAATGTTCTCGTATTAAGATGTTCACACGATTCCAATTGTTTTCGGGGAAAAGTAAAGCATTGAAAGAGCATTCAAGAGACTGTTATCAGCGGAGTATCAGCTGATACATTTGCCGTAAATACACCAAATTAACCGTTGAAATACTTTGTTTTGACATAACAATACCTATGCTACAGAACAACATTATAGGCGTCTTATCTGATACAGGTCTACATTTTTAAATTTCTATACATATATAGGTAGGTAAATATCACAGCTTTCTGAGAATATTAAGACATTTAAAATTACCGTTTAACACTTCTACAGCAGCTGAGAAAAAATTAACAACCATTCTATAAGTTCCAAAAAGGTGCTCTTTGTTGTATCTGTTTAATCTTTTGAGAAAGCTTATTGCCTTCTTTTCATAATACTGATGACATTTCAAAACTATTTTGGAAATTTGGCAACTTATGATAACATTAATTTGCATTGAGCATTGTTTATTATTTTCAGATAATTCACCGATGACCTCCCGCAATTTTCCTCCCTCTTTCTGGAATAGTCAGCACTACGTAGGTGCATCCGGAAGTGGACACCACGGAAGTTCTGACCTTTACTCCGACCATTACCACCCTAGTGATGCGTGGTACCAATATAGTCAACATCATAGAGCTGTGCATGATTATCATCATCATAATATGGCCGCTCAATATGGCGGTTTACTTCTACCTGGATCCAGATTACATATGAGTAGTCATGCTCCTTGTAAAGCTATGGATTGGCAGCATCCTTCAATAGATTCTCCTTATTCATCCTATCCTACCATGTCTGGTAAGTCAAATTTAAGTCATTATTGAAGAAACACAGTTTTAAATTAAATATATGATTGGAAAAATTGTTATAGGTATATATTTATATTTGTATGATATTCTAAGTAAAATTAAGTACAACAAGCATAAAAATATGCGAAGTTCATTTTTTCACGTTTATGGCCGATTTTGATATGCTGAACTTAGACATTAGTCAAAGTTATGGTGGTACAATAAATCACAGCTAAAAATTTACAGCTTTTCCAGGGTTGATATCCAATTAAAAGTTTCTGGAGTTAATTCGTGTATTTCTTGAAAACCATACTCAAATTTATAAGTGATTAGACATTCTTCTACAATATGTTTAAAAGTTTCTGTAATGCACCACATTTACATAGCGGGATAGGGACAGCATTTTATTTATAAAACATATCATTACAACGTCTGCGAAATTTTCTTAGGCGATGAACAATACTCCAAACTTTTCTGTGCTGATCAAATCCTGGAACTACTTTTGTTGGTTTTTCATTCAATACTTTGTTTCCTAAATCATCAATTTGTTGCCTTTTATTTTTTTACATGTCAGTAACATAAAAGGGATGCTGAATAAAATCCTCTTGCTGGTTCCTTGATTTAAGTCTGTTAAGTGGAAGCATTTGCAAATAAATATGTTAGGGAATTTTTTCCAACTTAAATTGGACCTTATCCCATTCCCTTTTAGCTGCAGGCCTTCTTCTAAGGTCAGGTGGAGCTATGTTGGAAAGCACCAGCAACCAAGGAGTTGGTGTTGATTTTATTGTACATACTTTACTTGCACCAGTGATTACTCTTATATGTAGTTTTGTGTGTGTGACAACTACTAATCCAAACAGGGACACAATACTCCGCCGTAGAGTAAACAAGTGCCAGTCCTGCTGTTCTCAAAGTGTGAGCAATTGCTCCTGTTTTGATTGTTTGTCTAACTTTTTCGAAATGATTATTATACAATATGGAACTCTCCAATGTTACTCTAAGATTTGATATAACAAATGGTGCCAGGTGTGGGGTTCTATTTCTTTAGTTAGGGGGCAAAATTATATTTTTTCTAGGACACTTTTTGATTTTTATCTTTTCGAAATTCATTATTAGCAAGCAATTGTTTTTAAACAATAGGCTCGTTTACTAATTTTCAAAAAATATAAAATCGTATAGAGAAATACTCAACAAGCATGAAACATTTTTTCTTAAATTTTTATTTCTTCAAATAGCCCCAAAAAAAATTGTTAAAATTGGCTTGGCGGAAAAAATATTCTTCAGAATATGACGTCATAATGTGGACCCACCGACATATTAACACATCTGTGGTTATCTGTTATAAAAGAAATAGATCATGTCATCTGTCATTTGTTGTGTCAAATAACTTCCTTGTCAAACTTTTTTAACAAAAAAAAGGAAAGAAAAGCGTTTTAGAACGGTGTCTTTCGATAATCATCCAAAAATAACTAAGATGTATGCTTCCCGACATGCTTACATCATTTTTTGCTTCAAACTACAACTATCCCGCGGCAAAAGTGAAAAACTAAATGTGTACACAAAACGTAAATTTATTTTATTATTTAAGTGGTCTGCTTTATGAAATATTTAAAACAGAAAATTATGCTTACATTTAAATGATTTTTGCAACAAAGAACAATGTTTGGGAACTTCCTTTTACTATAATAACTTCACCCCATTTGTTCGTATATCTTTGCTGTTTAAAATTTTCACGAAAATGTTATCTGGAAGGTCTATTTGCCTTTTTACGAAAGCTTACTTTTTGTTAAATGTATCACTACTTTGTATATTTTAAATGGGTAATATTATTAAACAAACTTTTTTTAAATTAATGATTTGACAAGTACTTGTCAAAAACTTGAAAGATAACAAACCAACAAAGTTTGTTGTCTGTAAAAAGACAAAATAAAGGTAGCCTTACTCTACAAAAAAGTACTACGTGAACGCACCATTTTGTCCACATTATGACACAGGCGCGTATCCAGGGAGGGGGGCTATGGGGGCTCAAGCCCCCCCCCCAGAAGGACGAATTTGTTTAATTTTTAATTTTTTAGCACAAAGTACAGTAAATCATCAAAAAAAAAATCGCCTGCGGCGCCGCTTTCCTGCGTGGCTTACCTCAGATTATTTAGCCCCCCCAGAACTACTTTCTGGATACGCGTCTGTTATGACGTCACAAAATTAAAGTTTTTAAAAGTAGTTCATTTTTCAAACAGCTTTTAAAAAAAAACTAAAAGCAGTTTTGAGCTAATTTTTGTTTCACATGCATAGTAAAGCTTCTGACCAAAGAATAAAATAACAATTTTTACATTTTTCGTACCTAGTTTACGACCCTTTTGCAAATTGTTCCATTTAACCTTTTTTTGCAAGATTATTAACACTTTTATCTTTACCTTCTCCATAAAGTTTAGCACCGATCCGAACCAAATTATATTTTGTCAGTTGCTTATAAAATAAATTGATAAACCATGGTGGGCTCAAAAATAAAATCTGTATAAATATCAGTTAAATTACAAAAACCTGTACAAATTCTTACGTGTCTAGTTTGTTTTCATTTACAACAGAGCTTTGTTTATATATTGATAGACCGAATGCATATTTTCTATTTAAAGTGATATCCTTTTAAAATAATTAGCTTTTATCGATAAACCGTTTATTTCCCCATTTCGCATAGTGCAAATACTTACGTCCATAAACAACCTAAAGTATCAGATGTTTTTTCCATAATTACCGTCTGATAAAGCATTCTTACGTCTAATTTCCATATGTTATGAGAATACGTACCTACACTTTGATATAAATTGATTGTAGTCACGCAATAAGTTTAATTGTTCGTACCTACTGCATTTACTTTGTGTTTACTTTTGCTATCGTACCATTTACCACCAATTACCGCCATTTATCGCCTTACTCATCTATGTGGAAAACAATAACATGTTATGGGTGGAAACATAATGTGCAGAAATAGAAACAACAATGGAATATTGCCCTCATATTGTCGAAAATTTCTAACTATTTTAATGGATATATGTTTATTGCGCCGATGGTTAAATTTGAGTATACAAAAATATGTTGTATTGCGCCACTTTTATGATACTTATTGTTTTGGGTCATTTCGTATACCTGGTTTGCATCTGTTTAATCTGTTCCTTTGTTCCCCAACAAATTAGTCATTAGTTTTTATTTTAGCAGCAAAACTTTACCTAACCTACCTAACCTAGTGTCCCCTAGTGGAAAAGGTCCACCAATGCTTTTATAAAATTCTATCTAAAGCCCTTAAATTTAAAAAAACCAAACTGGAGAAAAATTAAGAATCCTTGTAAACACATTACCAAGACAATAAGTCATATCTAACAGCGGAAAACGGAAAGCTACTGATAATAACACCGAAAAGCCACCAAAAATTGTAAGACGAAAAATTTAACAAGCCCCGTTTATTCGCGATAGTTAGAATATACCTAAAAAAACTCAGATTTAAATCGAGTTTTCTTAATACTTTTTACCTGGGTCTTCTTAGCTTCTGGTATAACAATAGACCTTTTATAAACAATAGCGGCGCAATACAAACTATTTCTGTATGACCAAATCGGCGCAATACCAAGTGTTTTCTTAATCACCGGCGCAATGCAAATACACCCATTTTAATTTAAAATTGAAGCATTAAATTACCTATTTGCAGCAATGTTAAGGACTCAGGAGTTTCTTTTTTGTTTAATTATTTTTTATCTAAGTAAATCTGTGGGGACAGACCATCATTTCGCAATAATTGTTGTTAATATCTTTCTTTTTCTTTATCCCTTTAAATAAAAAGCTACTATAACCTAATACATATTATCTTTAGTCATTTTTAAGATTTCCAAAGAATTTGTAACATTATCAAACATTTCATATTGCTCTCCGGGCCATCAGGAAAAGTATCTTTTTTCTTCTTGACAAAAGACAATTCATAAGTATCTAAATCAAACTTCAGCAAAGCAAAAGAAATTGTTAAGGTTTTTTTAAAGAATTGATTATTTATAAAAGACTGTTTTGATGTCTAAAGCTTTGATGTTTATAAAATATGGTATGCATCAAGGATTTATCTTTTTTGTTAAAAAAAATTTAGAAGAATGTATTCGTCGAGGTATTCGTAGTCAAGATTTACGGCTGCATTTTTGTCTTCAGAATCTAGATCCATATTGCACCACCCATATTAGCAAAAGGCATAATAATGCCACATTATTCCATAAATGGTCGGTCAAAGTTTAATTATAATGAAAGACACGAAGTGCGGTCGTTGTTGTACGTCCAGTAAAGAGATCAATAACATGTTTGACCAATCTGAACCAATAGGAAGGCACGTAGTGACCAGCCCTCTTTAACCGGCAGTGTATACTCTTGTTCCCGCTCGCAACTTCAACGTGAATTCCATCGACGCCTCTAATTGCTATTCCCTACCCATATTACCTCTTCAATATGGCAGCAATGTGCATGCTTTGGTATTAGGTAGGTACCTACTTCTGCTGACCAGGTGCTTTTGGCTCCTTGTTTGTTTGATAACTGTGTAGAATAAACCAATATGCAGAAGATTTCCCCTGGGATCATCACAATGTTTACCTAGAATTAAGCTTCATTCACAATGAAAATTAGCTTGCATGCGGTAAGAATTAAGGTAGCTTGTAAGAGCTTAAAATATGTATTTTGGATATACCATTCACAATGAATTAGCTTGCATGAGCTCTTACACGCTAATTCATTGTGAATGGTATATCCCAAATACATATTTCAAGCTCTTACAAGCTACCTTAATTCTTACCGCATGCAAGCTAATTTTCATTGTGAATCCCACTTTAGTGCAGAACGTTTGATTTATCAGATTTGATATCATATTTGTTCCAAAACTGGAATAGCAACATGTTAGCGATTCTTCAAAAGTGATCTGTTTACATTGTAACATTAGTACAATTTAAGTTGGACGTTGATGGACTAGAAAGTAAATCATTTGGAATTTTTTGGACACGGTGATGTTTAAAATGTTATAAAAGATGTCCTTCTTTATTTCTTAAAGGTATGCACCTACCAAACCTAAAGTGATTGACAGCTGTTTCGCCCTATATTGGGGCTCATCAGAATCACGTATCAGGAATAGTCGATGCATAACTTTAAGAAACTAAGATACTTGTGTATTTCAACAAATATCGAAAGGAGGACTTGAGATGTTACCGCCATCTGCCGAAGCAGAAGTGACTCACACCAAGGCAGCCTAGTCATGTCCTGCTTGTGCAGGCACTATGAGTATGTCAGCTTGGTGATAATAGGTGGCTAAAGCCGCCAGTGTCCAAGGTAAACAACAGCCGCGTGAACGGTCAAGATCTGATATGGAGATTCACTTTCGACCCTAAAGGCGGGACGCCAAGTTATAAAAGAAGTCCTTCTTTATTTCTTAAAGGTATGCACCTACCAAACCTGAAGTGATTGACAGCTGTTTCGCCCTATATTGGGGCTCATCAGAATCACGTATCAGGAATCTTAGATTCCACCATTTTATATCATTTAAAATGTTCAAAACTCCTTGGAGGATTTGAAGGAGTTTTAGTAAAGAACATTATTTATAAATCTAACCGAATCATTTCGCAGAATTAGCAAATCTTAGGTGCGTTTTATTTAAGTAAATCCAAAAACAAAAAGAGTTATAAGCTCAATCAACAGACATTTTTTTTTTTCAGAATGATGCAAAGGAATAATGCATAAATAATAAAATACCCACTAAATAATTATTTCATTGATTTAAGCATTTATTTTTCTCTTTATGAAACGTATACTAATATAATCTTTTGTTACAGGATTGGAAGCACAAGTGCAGGACTCCTCCAAGGACCTCTACTGGTTTTAAAAACATAGTAGTTATAAGTGAAACGTGATTCTAAGTGTAATATAAAAAGTACAAACTTTATATAAAATTTTCCTAATATTAAAACTGAAAAGACATTGCAATGCCCAAAATATGATAACGTTTATTAAAAATAAATGTTCCTTTTATTGTACCAGATTCTGTATAGCGTAAATCTGATACAAGTATTAAACATGGTATATTGTTTGTTTTAACAATTACTTGTGAAAGTGTACATATTCCTATAAATAAGTGACGTAAAATAATAAATAAAATGCTAAAATAGTTAATGGTTTTTTCTTTTCTCTTTTACAGGAAAGTTTGAGAAAAAATAAGAATCGAGATTAATCTGAGCATCCCTACGTGGCTGGATTCTAGATTCCAAACTTTTAATAAGTAGAGTTAATAGTTATTTAACCAGTAACACGAATTTCTACAATGTCATCAAAGGATGGCGTTATCTAACGCCGTCCTATGATGGAACTGTCAAATTATAAACAAACATCATATTTTGGAAATGGGCGTAAGTGTGTTAATAAAGACGATTAATAACAAAGCGATTTTATTTCTGCTTCGCCACACAAGCATCACTTTAAGACTATCGCTCGATTCAAACAATCTGAAACGAACATAACCTCAAAACCTGCTAAAATCCAGCATTCTCATGGTTTGTTAATTTTTTTTTTTAAAAAGGTGATTCCTGTAATTTAGTAATCCTAAATACTGTGTGGTGTTTCGAATTAATTATTAAATATTTTAAATCGGCATACTTTGAGGTAATTCAATGTTAATGCTATTTGAGGTATGTTACAGTTTTCCATTTGATTTTAAAGCACTTTTCATGTGGCCAGATTTAATCAACAATTTTAAGCTACAAAAAAATAATTTCAGTGTAAAACTGTCGTAGAGAATCACCATTACTCCTTGCTGGTTCGTGCTAAACAGTTTTTCGTAAAAATTATATCTAAATTCGTTAATGGGTGATTTGCACTTAATAAAATAAAACTTGGCAACCAATAAAATATCTTTCCAATTGTAGTCCATTGTTAACGCATTTAAGTGGTAATAACTAATATTTTTATACTCTTCGCAAGAGTATATTGCGATTACTCGGACCTTCTCTAAAATCGTTAATATTCATCCTAGAGCAAAAATATTTGCAGATTCGTTCGTTTCATGACTTTTTAAGACTTTTATTTTTTGTCCGTCTGTAACGAAATTTGTGACCACCATAACTCAAGAACCGTTTATCGGATCGACTTGAGATTTAACACAAAAATCAATCCCATTTAGAAGAAGAGCCCTATTGTTTTTGGAAAAAATCAAGTAATAAATAGAGGGTTAAAAACATCCCCAAAGTAGAAAAAAATTCATATTTTCGTTAATATTAACTTTACGAAAAAAAATATTTTTAATAAAATTAAAGATTGTATTTTTCCCTATAAAAAAGCATGTGGTAGTTTTTTTGTATCCCCACCCGTTTACAAAAAAAATAGGTTTTACGTTTTTTTCAATAAAATAAAAAATGCATCTTTTTAATTAACTACTGCGAGGAGTATCATATAGAATGTGTAACCATTATATAACAAAAAAAAAATCATAAAAAAGACCTATGTGCGAAGTATAACATTTTAAATTATCTTATCTATCCCACTCACTGATTTAACCCATTGATTGATCTAACCCATCGCTTGTTTGTATTATGTTGTTTGTCCAACTCTCAATTTTTTTTTAATTATTCTATCTGTTGATGTAGAATTCTGTCAAATAACTCAAATAGCATAATTCTCTGCAGTGTTTTGGATTAATGGAAGAAACTTCTAGAATTGAACGTTTCTAATTTTGCGTTTTTTTTTACACATAAAATACTAAAAATCTTTCTCTTTTTGAAATCAAAAACACGCTTCCATCAAAACACTAGAAACTAACATTTAGTGCAATTATCTGCTGTTATAAAGAATTATATTTTTTTAAATGAATTCCAAAGAAGGAAAATTTCTACAAAAAATGTCGTTTTCCTTTATTTACAACAGTCCACAGCTTTTTGGGCCGACAGCGACGGACGCCTATTTGTTCGTCGCCGCCGTCGCGTCGTCCCGATCAATAAATGAACAGAGAGAGCCGACTTATATTTTTACTCTAGCTTGTATATTTAAATCTGGACAATAATTTATGCAAATAAAAATCCTTCGACACTTTTCTAACATTAAATGGCAGTTTTTGTGGGCGATGCTATTAAAAAATCATCCCAGAAATGATAAAAAAAAATGTAAGCAACTAGTTGTTGACCTGTTAAAGAAAATTTCTTTAATACCTACAATTTTATACTTGTGACATTCTAAACAATATCTAATAATTTTTAAGCAACAGTCATTAATCTTGGTCATCATCGAATATCCCAAATCCTTAAATTGCTCCGTTTCCCAGACATCCAAAACGATTTCCCTGCATATGCGGTACGATTAGTCGGCACTTTTTGTGATATGTCCGTCCATCCTGATCAATTATACCTATATGGCATCTAACAAGCAAGGAGGATACCTTATTCGGGGGACATTCAACCATATGGTTCACACTTGAATTCTTCTCTAGTCGTAATGAGTTGATATGGATAGGTAGTAGCGGATCGTGGGCGTTCCTCCGACCCATAAATCAACATGCACATCTAAGAATGCATTTGATGAATATGGTTAAGTCGTTTCTGTCAAATCAGCTTGAAATACGTCTTTATCAACACATTTGCTGCACTCTTCCGTATGGTAAGTAAAATTTTTATAGCTACTTTCATTACATTAGGCATGATTAAAGGGATCTCGATGAAATCCATTAACACTGTAAAATCTTCGGAAATAATGCTGGTTACTAAAGAGTAAAGAATAGTATATTACTACCGTGGGTGGAAAGGGTTTCATTTCTGTCGAGAGAAAAAGATGGTTTACCAAGGCGCGTAGCGCCGCGGTAAACCATTTTTCGAGACAGAAAGGAAATTTCCACCGAGGTTAGTATACTATTTTATTTACAACTGTTTACGTTTATATTTAATTTTAAAAAGCTTTAATTTTGCAAATTAATATTATTCATTGTTAACATCTTAGGTAACATGATTATTTTTTTTTAATTTATTACCTTGGTTATACATCGAAGTGAACAAATAATTATTTTTAATTTTCAAAAAACGTCATTTCTCGCATTATTTTAAACCAACTAATATTAAAAAACCATAATGTCGGATAGTGATGACGAATGTACAGAATTTAAAGAGTGTGCGCAAAAGGCCGAAGAGGATTTGCTCCCACAAAAAAAGTCCTATTTCTTATTAAGACATTTTTTCATTACCCAGGCGGAAAGTAGTTACTTTTCGCCCGGGTGAAAAGTGACAGCTTAATAAAACTAATAATATGACATTTTCCAACTTTTAAAGAGTCAGAAATGTCGTTATTTCATATGCAGTTGTAAATAAAATACAAATTTGACTTATAACATCTTATAATAAACCCAGCTGAGGTTCCAACATTTTACTAAATTGAAGAATACATAAGGACCAACAAAACTATTGGATATTAATAAGAAATCCAAAACACGTAATGAAATATTAAAATAAAAAATAATACATTATTTAATAGTAGTATATGACAAGATGTTTATTCACAATCTTATGTAATGTTAACATTTCTGACGTCTTAAAAATTTGGAAATAGTACATTACATATCCAAAGGGAAAGTGCTTTATTACAGCCGAGGGCAGTTTGACCGACCAAGAGCGAAGCTCGAGGGCGGCAATGAGTCCGGGCTGGAATGAAACATTTTACCTGAGGTATGTATACTATTTTATTCACAAACACGTCTGTAACATTCAAATTAGGTTTAATTATCTAATTTTAAAATTATAAGCGTGAACATATTTTAGTCCAAGTAGGCAGCTTTTATTAAACGGTTGACAGAAAAACTCGCTTGAAAAGTGACATATGTCACTTCCCGCCCTGTTAAACGTCACTTCCCAACCGCGTATACATGTAATGATATCAAACCTAATAATGGTGTACTTTCCACCTTTAATTTGCATATGTAATGATGATATTACAGAGTGATTGTGAATAATAGTACATTTACATTACATATCCGAAGGGAAAGTGCTTCATTACAGCCGAGGGTAGTTTGACCGACCGAGAGCGAAGCTCGAGGGCGGCAATGAGCCCGACGCTGGAATGAAACATTTTACCTGAGGTATGTATACTATTTTATTCCCAATCACGTCTGTAACATTCAAATTAGGTTTAATAATCTTATTTTAAAATTATAAGCGTGAACAATTTTTTATCATGTCACTTCCCGCCATCTTAAACGTCACTTCCCACCCGCGTATACATGTAATGAAATCGAACCTAATAATGGTGAACTTTCCACCTTTAATTTGCATATGTAATGATGATATTACAGAGTGATTGTGAATAAAAGCATTTTACAGTATACATTCTTTCATACACGTGAGTAATCGACAAACTAATGTCACATTATTTCGACTTAAGGGTATAGTCCGTAAGTCATTTTGGTAAACCAAGATGACAGTTGTAACAATCATTTTCTATGACAACGAATTGTGTAAAAAGTCTTTTTCTGTCACTTTGGTTTACCAAAATGACTTACGGACTATACCCTAAATGTCTACAGCTAAAAATGTCAAACTTTTAGCTAAAACGTTCATTTGTTTCCGCCGCCTACTTAGTGAAAAATATGTATGTTTACGCTTTTTGTATTAAACTTAGATTATTTTAGGCAGTTTTTAGTGGGTATTGCAGGCATGATTGTGAATAAAATAGTATGCATCTCTCGGTCGGTCAACCTGCCCTCGGCTGTAATGAAGCACCCTCCCTTCGGATATGTAATGTAATATTTCATTTACAACTATTTTATGTATAAAACTACTATTAATGTTTTGTCTGAATTTTAGATACAAGTGGACCAATAGCATTGCTTGATTATAGCACTATATGAATTCCATTTAATGGCCAACTCTAAAAATTATTGTCTGATATCGGCTTCAAACCAAAGACTTCCGTTAAAGGTTGGAAACTTCACCATTCCTTAAAGATGATATTGATTATTATCATCGCCCAAAGATAATGTTTCTTAGTAACAGAACAGTCTCTTAGTTAATTTAATTGAGTTGCGTTTTGATGGAGCAAACTTCTTAGATAGCGAGAACACTTCAAACTTCACTGATCATGTAGATTTCTTGTTAAAGTTTAGATAGGTTCGCTTCTCAAGTTTAATTACAATTAGGCATTTAATATTGCAGTATGAAGTTTATTTAAATTGTTATAAGGTTCTTGCTTTATTAGAGCTTCATTATTATTAAATTGCCATAAATTATCGGCAATTTCACATGCAAATGCCAAATGGGCTTATGATTATTAATAAAAATTCAGTCAAAGTAGGTATAATAAGTATTGTGACAAAAAAAAAAAGTTGTTAATAATTCAAAAGTACAGGCAATCTTCTTTATGGAATGCCCATGGACAATGTTCATATACTGATACAGCATCTGCTTCAAGACCAGCGGAAAAAGCATGGGAAAAATAACTCCAGCATACCAAGGTCACAATGCAGATTTATTAAAAAATAAATTAAAGAAGTTTCGGGGTTAATGTCCAAGTTAATGCATTAGGAGTAAGATTATGTATTTGATAAGAAGCTCCGCCAAAATTAATGTTTGGACAGTCCTCTACGATATTTTTAATAGTTTCTGGAGATGCATCACATTCATTTTGGACAAGTACGTTCTACTTATATAGAATATCATTGCAACGTCCGTTACACGTTCTAAAACTATATACCTACAGTACTCCAAAAATCTCCAAATCTCCATTGGTTGATCAGAACCTGGAACCTTTTGAGTGGGTTTTTTAATTAATTTTAATTAATTGGACACATCAACATTTTGCCAATTCGGTTTCCAGGGGCAACCTCTGCAAATCTAGACCATGTTAACGATCTTTATATCCATCTATCGAATTTTGCTAAAACCCTAAAATCGGCCGGTAAAAGAGTGTATGTTGCATAGAAATAACATTATAATATTTCTGTGCTAATGCTGGCGCGTCTAATGTCAATCAGTTATGTTTGACAGTTCGTTTTTTAAACTTTGATAAAATTTGAACTTTTAAGGTCTTTTTTGGACATTTTTTTGAGAATGATTTTCTTACCCCTAATGATGTAAGTCAGATAATTTATTTAAGTAAAAGTGTTTCTTTCCTTCCTATTTTTTTATGATGCAGCTCGATTTATACGTAAGGAAGTCGTTCCATCTGTGCAGTATCCAATTATTCTGACAAAAAGACTCAATTAAACTAATTCAACCCTATTTTTAAGAAAAAGGAAACAATTCACAAAAATCGAGGCCTTACGAAAGAGGAGTTAACAAAAAGGAAATAAATGGGACCATTTTAGTTTAATATATAACTTATTTAATTTTAGTAAAAAATCTTAAGACATGACATGTACATAAGTGCTTCATAAGTACCAAACTACAAATAAATTCATATTCTTATTCATTAGTTTTCCAATTGGGCTTCTAAAACGATATACAAAAGCAACGAAAATTTTGTATTTCCTTAGTTGCATTAGCCACGTCTTTTCGTTAAAAAAAAAACAGACTAAAATATCGCCCCGATATTTGGAGTACTGCAGCAAGCACTTGAAACACTCGCCCTAAAGAGCAATTATTGAAACCCAAAATTTCCACTTCTTTAGTTATTTTCTTTAATTCTTCAATAATTATCGTATGTGGTTCTGGACTGTTTATGCCATTATCTTTAGGCAATAACAGCTAATAAGCCTCTATTGCTAATAACTCCCCGATTTTTTCTGTTACCCCGCACACATATATATTTTTTGGGTGCTCCACATTTTTTCCCTCTTGAAAGACCATTCTGACTATCGCTGGTTTCTTTTAAATACCAGCACACACTTCTAAGTGTAAAATAAAAACTAATTTAGGGCCGGTTGTACAAACCAAGTTTAAACTTCGGTTTAGCTAAACTGACTTATAACCATAGAAAGAACAATTTTAGACACTATCCATGTTGTAGTTGACAAAGTCTGTTTGTGGTAAAATGTCAGTTTAGCTAAACCGGAGTTTAAACTTGGTTTGTACAACCGGCCTTTTAATGTCAAACACTTGACATTAATAATAACAAACTTCAGAAACTTCAAAAATTCTTTTCGTTTGGGTTTTGAACTTTGCTTAACTCTACGACAGTGTTTTGTTCATAAATTGCTTACTTGATAAAAATGTCTTAACTTCGCAATAGAAAAGTTGTCCAACTCGGAATGTATCTTGTAAGTTGTCATTATCTCCAAGAACTGCTTTTGATGCTCTCGGAAAATACTTCAAAAAGATACTCTGCGTAATAACATTATTGTGACTATGTGTAATTCCATTGGACGTAGTGTTACTCGCGTTCTTGTTAGTAAAAACAGAACAACCACTAAGATATTTTTATTTTCCCGATCTTGTTTAAAAAAATGCAAATTTATGGTCGTCTAAGAAGTAAAAATAATTAAAGAATTGGTATTAAAAATAAAAACATAAGTGCTTCTTAACGAAAAGCATGTAATTACAAGCTGATTTATTTAAGTGTAACATAATAGGTCGCTCAAACAAAACATACAAACAAAATAAAAAAGAGAATGGAAATGGGAAAGTTGACATCTACATCAAGACAATAAACACAAAGTTACTAAATTGTATCTTCTTAACAGTCTGTGTTATTCCAGGCACTAGACGATACAAAAAAATGCTAACGACTGGGGTGCGCCCATCACCCGAAACGAAATAAGTGCTATTTTCAGCCGCAATTGTCTTAACACCGCCGCGACACTATAGGCATAGTAATTTATCCTTTCTTGACGACGGAAATACTGCCTCAGCCAACCATTAATGTCATAAATGATAAGCATCTCATATTATGATATACGCTTAGACCGGAATAAATATTTTGTAAATATAAATTAGGCTGGTAGGAACAGATTATTATTGACGAAGTATGCGGAAGCCTAATAGAGATTCAACATAAAAGAAACTATGTTTAGACAGAATACAGAATGTTTTTGAATTACAATTAACATTTTTGCTCTGTTTAAAGTCAAGTCTTAACTTTAAGTCTATTATGTACCTATTGGATGAACTATGTAAAATATGACGATATTTTGACAATGCTCATAGCCAACTATTTCTTTGATCAGTCAATAAAAATTATCTAAATAGGAAATTGTAAATTTTCTAATTCTTATGGTCCTAATGGTCACCAATATTTGAAGTCAACAAAGACAAAATCGCATCTTAGTTTCCATGGTTTTAAAGTATTGACAACTACGTGTTAGAAAGTTATTGTTAAAACGTCAAAACCATGGAAACTACGATCTTGTCTTTGTTGGCTTCAGTGACGACACACTAATATGGCGTATTTTCACTTTATACAGGTGTCCCAGAATTGGCGCATCACCTGTATGGTACGTTGTTGGGGCATGTCTGAGAATCCCCAGAAAATTGTTAAAAAAAATCTATCCCATACCGTGTGTCCCGCAAAAAGCGCACGAACTCATAACGTTCTACGTACAGTTTCTACAAATTTGAAATTTTAGGAGTTGTCTAGGGAGACTTTTACCCTTCTTTTACATGTATTTACAAAAATGTATGACTTCCGGTTTAAGCGGAAATGACATTAATTTTATATTTTTAAATAAAACACCCTATATATTTTGACATTTTTAGGAACATTCTTTTAATAAGAATTTAATCGTTTTTAAAGAAATAATGAATCACTAATATTAACGATTCTATAGGTGTATGAAAATCACCTAATTTCATCATAATCATCTATCTTATGCCAGCTAAACACGCAGCTTTTTGCTAGCTTCTAGAAGCTAGCTTCTTCGCTGCTATGGGAGGATTCAAATGTTTTAAGTGTGCGCGCGCAAAAGAAGTTAAAATAAATACTGCACGGTTTGATTTCTTCTAGCTTTCTGTGCGCGCGCACACCTAAAACATTTGAATCCTCCAGTAGCAGCTTTATTATAGCGATCTTAGTAGCAGCGAAGAAGCTAGCTTCTAGAAGCTAGCAAGAAGCTACGTGAAAGGCTAGCATTAGTCATAGAGTCCTGAAGCAAAGATTGCAGCGTTCTCTGTAGGACCAAATTAGCTCATTTTCAAAGTGTTAATATTGGTGATACATTATTTTTTTAAAAACAATTGTATTCTTATTAAAAAAATGTTCCTAAAAATGTCAAAATATATAGGGTGTTTCATTTAAAAATACAAAATTATTGTCATTTCCGCTTAAACCGGAAGTCATACATTTTTGTAATTGCATGTAAAAGAAGGCTAAAAGTCTTCTTAGACAAGTGCTAAAATTTCAGTTCTGTAGAAAGTATACGTAGAAAGTTATGAGCTTGTGCGCTTTTTGCGGGACACACGGTATACCCTCGAAGATATTTTTTGGTTGATAGTGCACCTTTATGGTACCCTTTCACGCAGCTTCCTGTTGCTGGCTTCTTTGCTCTTATGATATTTACATGTTAGTCTACTCGCCGTATAAAAGGAGTTCGACTTTTTTTTGGACCCACTGGCACACCAAGTTTTATCGAAAGAGCTTTTTTTTTGCTACCGAAAAAACTTGGTGTGCCAAGCCAAATCATGGGCCTAACTGCGGGAGCCCCTTTTAAAGATGATATTTTTGTGACATTTTCACATTTAATTTTCGACAAATACAGGCATAAGGTGAACTCTGTGTAAATGGGGATTGTTAGGACTAAAGATCCTTAAGGTACTTTAGTTACGACTAGTTTTATCTTTTAAATGATATTTTTACCGTCCAAATTGGCCCAGTGGGGCTCACAAAATTTGCAATTGGAATTAATTGTCAACACTGACGTCTTCCAATTTTGGGGTGAAAAAAGGACTGTTTAGAGAGAAAAATAGTGAATTCTTTTAACAGCATTTAAAGAAGCAACTAAATACCTTTCCATAATACAAAACATTCTTATGACATCATAACCACTTTTTTTTGACAGTTTTTCCCCCGACACTCCACTGCAAGTGTTTTCTGCAATATACATGGTTGTTTTTAAAATAAAATTTAACCCACAGTTAAAAAATCAGTCAGCGGTAGTGTACACTTATCTTGAGAACCAATCGATTCTGTGTGTAAATTTACCGACGTCCAAAAGAATGTTTTATATTGGTTCTTACAAGCCGCTCAACAATTTCAACCAATATTTATTGTTCATCAATTAAATTCTATAGCCATCTTGATATCACTCCAAAGGGTAGTTAACTATTTCTATTACTATTTTGGGTAATTTATATGAATTTTCTTATCAAAGAAATCGAAAGAAAGTAGGTAAATGCAAGGAATATCTTTCACTGATACCTTAAAGCAGGTGCTCATAAAAAGTCTTTAAATGCCTGAAATTTCTTTGTACATTATCTTCAGCTGTATTTCAAAAATTATGTTTGGCAAAACTGATTGTTGCTATTTGTATTTTAATAAAAACTATACAGTGTGTTCAATTGAGGATTAGACACCCCCTATAACTTTCTTAATACAGCAAATATATTTTTAAGCAAAAACAGGTCAATTTAGTTACGGAGGGGGACATCTAAAAAATATAAAAAAAAAATTTTTCTTTAACTTTCTGTCACCCACCAACCCTAGAGTGAGTTGATATAATAGAGTGAAGCCACTCTTGACAGACGTCAAACTCCCATATGGTAATTTTGTTGTTGTAAGGTTGACAATCCTGTACATTTTTTCAGTGACTTTGAAATCTTTCAAATTTTGAAAGAAATGTCGCACATATGCGTACCATTTTTTATTTAATTTTAAATTTATTTAATTTAAATTTTGAAAGAAACTCATTAAAAAAAACAACTTAGAACCTGAGAAGCTTAATTTAAAATTAGTATAACTTACGTGATATGATAAACGTTGATAAAAATTTACAACTTTATTGAAAAGGATACAATTTACTTTGTCAAAATGAACCAAAATAAAACTAATATCATTCATAAAACTCTGGTTTTGGACCTTCTTAAAAATGGATTCCTTTAAACAAATGGACTGAATATTCTCAAAAAAGATGCGCCGATGGTTTTTGAATACCCACATTATTCATTAGACTTTTTTTACCATTTTTGTCATTCCAAAGTTTGTTGAGATTTTTTTTTTCCACAAGACAATTTTCGTGCTATAACCTCTTGCAAAACATCCAATAATCTTTATCGCAAATGCGTCCAAAATTATTTAATACTTTTAATCGAGAGCGTTTTAATTCTTCTTAAAATGTTACTGTATTTTGTATTTGTTAGTTATTTTAAAATTTGACGTTTTACAATTTTTGAAAACCTTTTCGTTTAGAAACGTCAAAATTTAAAATAAGCAAATAACAAAATAAAGTAACATTTTAGGAAAAATTAAAGGCTCTCGTTTAAAAGTATTAAATAATTTTGGAGGCATTTGCGTGCGATGAAGATTATTGGATGTTTGCAAGAGGTCATCTCACGAAAATTGTCTTGTGGAAGAAATGGTCTCAACAAACTTTGGAAGGACAAAAATCTTAGAAAGAGTCTAATGAAAATAATGTGGTTATTGAATAACTGTCAATGCATCTTTTTTAAGAATATTCAGTTCAGAATATTATGAATGACACTAGTTCCTGGTTTTTCTACCTTAGATTATTTTACTTTTGGGGCTATTCTGGAGGATTACTTAGTTATCTCATAAAACTAATAACTTTCTGTTGGTCGAAGAAACAAAATCGTGAACTTTTTAATCCATATTGGTATTATAAAACAATAATTTTGTATTTTTATTAAAATAAACATTAAAAAATAAATCTAAAAAAATGCCATCGTGTTATATTTTTTCAATATTAATATATAAAGCTTCCTCAGAATATTCTAGCATAATTTGTTTTAAAATAGCCTAAACAAGATTTAAAAAAAAATATGTTTTTCTTCAGTACGCCAATGAATTATTTTGATTTGTTACATAACCTATATTTAAAAATTTGGCAGATTTTACACCAAGTTACCAGATTTTTCAAATGAGATTTTCGGACCAGCTATCGAGAGCTCCAAAATGCAATATAGAAAGAGACTTCCGCTATTTCCCTCCTTTGAGCGTCCAAACTCTTTTATCATCAACTATCACTAACCAACCCCAACCTGCAATTTTTAAATTACAACCCCTATCTTGCGATACCTCATTTGTAAGAGAAAGAATTAACTTTACGATGGCATTAAAAAACACTAAAATTGGTTGAACCCATTTTGAAATAATAAGAGGGCCGTTTTCTGGCGATAACTTTTAATCGGTTTGTGATATTTACTTCTAAATTTTTTTGAATAACTTTGTAAATAAACACAATTTTTTTGCAGCAAACAAAATTTATTTTTAGCTTTTACTCAAGGAATTAAACAAATATTTTGTTTTTTTCTATTAGTAAGGGGATTATGCCACACTTTATTTTATATTATATTTCCTACACAAAGGTTATAAAAAAATTAAAAAAAATTTATTAGCTTTTTTTTTAACTTATTATAAAAAATAAAACCCAAGGGCCTTTTTCAAAAATGATTTACCTTACTGCAAGTTTGAAATGGGCACAATTATTGGTCTAAGAAAAATAAAGCCAATAAGTTGAGCTATTTCTGCAAAATGCCTTTCTGTTTTCTTCTTTTACAACAAATTCTTAAAAAACAAACCAACGAATTTGTTCTAAATTTTTTATAACCTTTGAGTAGGAAATAAAAATACCTTTAAAATGAGGTGTCACATGACCCATCTTTTCATTCAAAAACACAAAAAAAAAATTTGCCCCTTGTGCAAAAGTTAAAAAAAATTATTTTCTGTTCAAAAATTAGTGTTTTTTTTAAACAATTATTTAAAAATTTTTAGAAGTTTACACTTTAAATTCAAAGTGGGTTTATTTAAAATGTTTTAAAATAATATTTTCCACCAAACCGCATTGACATATTGAACCATCAGTAAGTTTTTACATTAAGACTCACATCTCCATTTTTAAATGAAGCGTGTTTCCTATAATTAATGACTTTTCAAATGGTGTTTTGCTCTATTTGAAAAGGATTGAAAGGTAGAATTACAGACGATGCTTTGGAAACTTTATTTACCAAATAAACATCTTTGTTAAACCTGCTACAAATTATTAATAAAAAAAAAACAATTTGCCCCCATAATAATAAACCATTTCACCACTATTTGCGAAAAACATATTTTACAAATTACAATAAATTTCACTTCGCATCACCTGCACCATCACAAAATACGGAAACAACACATTTTACTTAACATTTTTACAAAATATAAATTTGATAATGTCAACAATAGGTACCTGAATTATCATAATCGGATATGCAGAATTTGTTTTCAGTTTGTGGACTGGAAGCCAATACTTCAATGTAGGATCATTACTTATGCAAATTGTAGATATTCGTACATCAGCAACATTGCATAATAGCTCATGAATAGCCCGCATTATTACTATGTATAATATAAATATTTAAATTATAACCAATAGAAGTAACACTTCGCATAGGTAATTCATTACAACACTTTAATAGTTTCAAAATTTGCATTCTTGAGGAAGAAATGATGACGTTTTTTTATATATTTTAATAATGTACCTACCAGCAAGCGTGAACTTAAGTTTTGTTAGTTGCTATAAAAAGTTCAAAAGTCACATTCGATGTGGACTTTACGTACATTTACGCCACATTATAATTAAAGCATTACGAATTAACAAAAAATTAAATGAAATCTTATTAATTAACTCTACTGAGAGAAGCGTTGAACCTCATTTCTGTTCTTTGACTAATTTTGCGTTAAATCGAGATGCTCGGGACCATTTCCCACTAGTAACTTCTATCGGCACAATAGATCCTAAACCAAATTTTAACAATTAGAAAGAAAAAGATAAAGAAATCTGAAGAATAAATAAGATGCCTTTAATTTTAAAACTATATTCTTATTTCGGAGGAATACCGATAACTGTTTTCATTGCGCATGCTTTGAATTAGTTAAATTGACAAAACCCTAAATGCCTTAAATGTACAGTAACACTGGAAAATAAAACTCCCATTTCCAAAAGTCCTTTACTTACTTACATAACAATGGCCTGCACTTTCTGAAATTTTCTTCCATCATTACTGATGAGTAATTATTGACTCAACCAAAGAGTGTATACCAGTTAGTATATTTCTTGACAATGAGCTAAACAATTTAAATTGGTTGGTATTTCGCTACTGTAAAGAGTATAATTCCAAATGAATTAAAATTTGCATTTATATCTAACATTGCATTTATATACATGTTTAAGGATGTCAGCATGTTGTAAATCGTACTTTAGCATTTCGTGAATAATTTAATGTTAAAGCTCAATGAATTCGATTTGTAGGAAAGCATTACATTTCCTAACCGTTTAACCAAAGACACAATAAGGGCTTTTACTTATTCAATTATTATAATTATATACTGACAAAACCAACAAAGACGGTTTCCTTCGCGCAGCTTTTTGCGAAGATGCATCAATGTATGCGTTAGATAAAAGAAAGTTGAAGATTTCCAAGATATTCCCACTTTGGTGGGGTGCATGATCTCAACATTGAGCTCACAAAGAGTGGGAGTGAGAGTGGGAAAAGATAAGAAATTGGTTGAACAATCGAAGCATTCGTCATCACCGTGGTTCATTCTTATTCCCGCTCTTTGTGAACTCAATGTTGAGATTATGTATACCAAAGTAGGAATAGCTCGGATTGTCAGACGTTTCGAACATAAATCTGCATATGAACTGGATGGGTCAAAATTACAGATTAGCTGATTGCTAATAGAAGTAACGTTCTAAACGCAGTACCTAAAGAGAAATAATCTAGCAGTGAGTACCTATTTTGTAATATCTGCCTTCTTAAAAAATGTGGATCTACACCAGACAAAAATTTTCTAAAAAATGAACCCTTAGTAAAAGAATGTCTATCAACAAAATGCCTTATAGGATTATTAAATTAAAGTGTGTGCGCCATCATTAATGTGTATAAAACTCAAATCATTTAGCAAAAGTGGAATGTGTTTAGAGTTTTTACCCCAAATTCCTAAATGTTATTAGGCTGCAATTATGAGATGCCATCAAGGATTTTCGATGCGAGACCCTATCAGCAGCCGAGTACAGTACAATGCTGATGTGACCGGCCAGTATCTTCACTGACACATGTCGGCATTCAGGCAGATGTCTCTGAGAACGGGTCATTTTTTAAATTGAAAGAAATGATTACACGAAATATAAATGATGATTAACAATGAATAGATAACAGCCGCGGTTTTCGGCCGGTTTTGTTTATGGCAGTACCGACCGGTCGGCAGCTTTTGTTGATACATTCCTGGCTGACGCGTCTCCTGCCAGTGCGAGATTGTTTTCTCATCGATTCCAATATATCCCTAATAAACTTCAGCTAACATTTTTACTTGGTGGAACCTTCTTGTCAGGAATTAACCTAAATTAATTTAGCTTTTTCTTCTACCGGACGAGTTTCGCAGAAAATACGTCCTTTAACATATCTTGACTAGTGTATCTCTATGGACTCGTAATTATTGATACCTTTACAAAGATTGGAAATATTAAAATTTTAAATCCCTTGTAGTTGTACTTATTCTTACCATGTGCAACTCGGAACAAATACTTTTAAATCCTTATTTATGCTCCATACCTTTCTTATGTGAGAGTCTTAAGTCCGTGTTAGATCGTAAGAATGATAATAATTTTAAAAACAAAGCATCATCTATGTTGATCTTATCATATAAAATATTATGGGAATATTTAAAAAACCTACGATTCAATAGATTTGGACTAGGGTTATGTTGTCCCAGCTTGTCGTCTAACTATTTTACCATATAAAATATTATAGTGACACGTTGATCAAAACATGCCCAATATTCTTTATTGTCAAAATATGTTGTAAATATCACTTTTACGATGTGACTATAGCCGAAATAGGTCATAAAAGCTATAATATTAATTAGGAGGGGTAGGTTTACAAGATTTAAAAGGACTACATGTGATTTTCTAAATTAGTTAATTAACAGGCGGTAACATTTAGATGATATATGGCTTTCTGAGGATGCATCATCTTCCTTATTTTGGATTGAGTTATTAAACGAATGTAGGTAAATTACGGTACCAATTAATAAGAAAAGTTTTCTTTTACTTCTTAATAAACGATACCGTCGATACCTACAAAAAATATCAATTTCATTTCTACCGAGCTCCTGATCTGACCCCACACCTTATTTAGCACTTTGATGATGAAACTAAAAAGGAAATATTTAAAATAAAAATGTTCAAAGACAAATATCTCTGAATTCTTTACTAAAACAGCTCAAACAAGCAAACATGTACTCAGAATTGGTTAATCTTAAGACTTTTAAAGTTTTAAATTAATGCAAAAAAATGGCTATCACGTACTTTAATAAAACAAGAGAATCGTATTGTCAAATCTGTGGTAAATAGGCAAAAGGGGATAAGTATAAAACTGTCATTTGTACATGTCACTATAAGAATGATTTTCTTGTAAATATTAAACAATATTAATGCAATAGTAAGAAGCTAGCTGAAAAAATAGGTTTCAAAGTACGTATATGGCTGATCCAAATTGTAAATATCTAAATGTTTCTATTAAAATTCGGTGTCCGAAAAACACATTTTTTTAAATGTCAAAAATACTTATCCCGTTTTGCCTCCCTACCACAGAAATGTAATGCTAACTGTTTTAAAAAACATCTCAAACAAAAATGACACATAACATGCATTAAGGATACCTTACAAAAAAGAAAAAGAATGGACAGTTTACAGACGTTCTCCCGCAAAGGGATGCAAATTTAGTGAGAGGCGGCTCACATGTGCTTGATATGTATTCGGTACTAAATCATGCAAACGGAAGCAGCCCTCCTGTCTAGTTCAACCGATACACTTTCTTCAACCAGCTGTCTCTTCTTATCTTTCTCATGAGCAATATTGCGTACTATTTCACAGTTCACACGTTTACTTTACCGCGAATGGCAGACTTATGTTTATTTACATGATTTTAAAGTGGCTTTTCTCTTTTATTGTTGTTGCCCACAACAATTGGGTGTTTAAAGAAAATAAAGTACGACGAAAATAAAACTAATGCATTTTAAGAATACTTCCATTTTTATGCTACGATTATCTACTTTATTAAATATACAGCGCAATGTCCCTTTTAGCAACGTCCATACCTATAAATATAATAACTCAGCGACCCACCGAACGATGGTGAGAACAGAATGAAGAGACTTCCACGAAAGGGATGCCTTTTTTAAATGGAGTCGAGTGAAAAAGCTTTTCGCCATACGAAAGAGCAACTTTACTTTTTTGATCCAAATAGACAGCTCAGTTTTACTGTTGTTTAATTTTCCATCATTGCATACCCAAATCTACTAAAACTCTTAGGAGGTGGCTGACTAATAATTCGGTTGGTTGTCGGGACGGGTACGACCGATGATACTTTTTTGGTAAAGGTGGTTCTAGGTTTTTAGCTCTAAAACTTACCAGGTTTTCTGAGCCACAATTTATAATTGTCCAACAATTGCAAAATATATAATTCTAGTTAATTGCACTGTTGGTTACATTGATATATTAGTATACAGGGTGTCCCAGAATTGGCGCACCACCTGTATGGTACGCTGTTAGGGCATGCCTGGGGATTCCAGGAAAATTGTTAAAAAAAATCCATCTGTTATATTCATTGAGGAAAATGCGAACAAAGTTGCATAAATTTGGCAACACAGTCTAGGAAAATACTACACAGTCTAGGTAAATAAATCTAAAAATCCCATATATGAATCTTAATTATACACTTTGGCCTAAAATTTTATTGACATTGTTGTCAGCTTATTTCAAGAAAATTTTGTAAAATTAAATTGATTATAAAAATGTTATTTGACCATTTAAAAGAAGAAAAATTGGTGAAATGGTTTAACATAGACTGCAGCTTTGTATTAAACCATATTTTTCGTTAATACGTGCTGTTGTTTTTAAGAAATACGCGTTTAAAGTTTTGCACTTTGGGGCCTCATATCTTCGAGGGTGTATGAGATGGACAATTTTCTGGGGATCCCTGGGCATTCCCCAACAACGTACCATACAGGTGGTGCGCCAATTCTGGGACACCCTGTATATCTATGGTTGGCTATGAGATTCATGGACGCTTTTTTGGAACCCATGAAAAACCATGCAATTAAGATTATCTGCAAAATTAAGTTCTTATATGTATGTATGTATAGTTAGTGAACTTAAGCAAATGGTGTATGTGCAAGAAACAAAGTGGGTAAAAAAATCGTCCTTGGGGCACCCCAACATTGATTTGGGCAACTTCAGACACAACACCATCGACAATCAATTTAAATGGATCTGTCATGTAAATAGTTTTTCGTTCATACATATAACTAACTTGGAAATCTGTATGATTTTAATTTGTTTAAAATATAAGTGTCACTTTCTATCAAAGGTTTTAAAGATGTCCTATACTATCGCTATTAATTTACCATTATTTTCTATCGCTGGGTTTGACATTTAAAATAAAGCAAAAAAGTTTTGGTTTATAAATTCCTTAAAGTCATCACTTCTTGATGAAATCATAGGCCAAAGAATTTAACATCTGAGGGTTTATTGGCGTAAGGTAATAATTTTTAATTAAAATCAAGATTGTTAGTGTAAAATTCATTGGACAACAGACTTCAATGATAGCGGTCTTAAAATGAGAATGATGATTAATTTACGAATACTGTGAGTTTAACGGCAAAAATAAAAGAAAGTGTTTAATTAACTAATGAATAATAATTAATAATATAGAAGGTATTTATGCATTAAATTATACAATTACAAGTCTTCTGACTTCGTTTAGAGTGCAATTACCAAATTTACTGAAGGGTATCTTTTTTTCATGCGTGAATAAAGAGTTAGTTAAAAGTTAATGACGAGAACAATAATGAAGAGTAAGCATTTCAAATTATATGGACCAGAAAATTCCTTTTTATGGCACGCTTTAGAAGAATTCCTTTGGATGAATCTGAAATGTTTGTAATGTGAAGTAATTGTTAAAAATCTTAGAAATTTGTGTGCAAATCTAATTTAAAATAAATTTGTTTTATATTTGTCAACTAGCACAGATTTTAAAAAATATTGGAGAAACCACTGTCACTGCTTTTTTTGTAACAAGATGACGATGATCCGAAACATAATGAGATTTAATAGGATAAAATCTCCAGTTAAACTGCAGATGACTTGTCTGATTGGAGTTTATTATAAAGCAAAAGTAATTCAGTTATTAAAGTCCCATCTTATTCTATAAGGTTTTATTGGATTAGGCATCTAGTTGTTAATTTATTATTAATTAAGATAATTTCCTTTACAACAGCAGCTTTTAAAAGCAAAGAGGGAGGTGGGCGGTTACGTGGTGCAGTAATTAATTGTCAAAGGTATAATAATAAAGCATATTTACAAGAAACTCAATTCCTAATAAAGCGCGTCAAATTCTCATTCCACGTCTAGAATGTGCATTTAGCACTCATTAAGAGTAAGCAGACACTCTTTAGAAATATTTTCATGTTCATTTCACAAATAGTATACATTTGTAGAATGAATTTGAACAAGTAAATTTAATTAGTGTTTTGTAAAAGTTTCTTGTAACGCTAATAAGCTTGTTTACAGTTTCTTTAAGCTAATTAATATGTAGTTTTCCGAAAGTGTTTAAAACCACAAGGAAACATTTTAGTCTTACAAAATGTGCAGAGTGAAAAGTCATTTGATATGCAGAACAGGCGTAGATGCTGTTTAACTGTTAAATATCTTGTAAGACGCAAATTGAAATTCTATTTTAGTACGAGCCTTTGTTTATATTATATGACATTATTTTACGGTACGTATCTACGTTTTTAGACGATTAAAAATGCATCGACAGAAAATAAACCATGTTTCAATTTTGTAAAAAATTCTCCTATATACGTTAGAATTTGACCATAAGTCAGGTTTTAGCATAAATAAAACAAGACATACTCACATTAAATTCCCATTTCCTATCTTATGTAAACAAATTTTACTGAAATTGTAAAATGGTAAATGCGCCGGTTTATCAAATTAACGTGCTTAATATATTTGTAACGTGCGATCCACAAAATTTTAGGTCGACTCTGGCCATGAAGCGTCAAAAACGTGACAGTCGACAATATTTTAACAAAATGTAAAAATTTAAAAATTCACCTGTCCATGGCAAGAGTCGACGTCTAATTTTGTGGATCGCACGTTATTAAGATTGATTTATATGAATAAACTAAAGCCCCTTTAAATTAACCTATCGCGAATCAAAATGAAATTAATGATACGAAAGATGAAATGGCATTTATAGGTTCAATTAACGTTCACCTATAGGTTATATTTCTTAATTTCAATCAAATCAGAGTAAAGTAGGCATCTATGTAGCCTTTTTCACTAGAGCCATCTATCAACTACTAGACCAAATTTTTAAAATTAAAAAGAGAACCGAAGAATTGACATAAAGTCGGTAAAATAATACGATTTACCGATAGATGGCGGTTACTGCTTTAAATTAACAAAATTAAGCAAACTATAAATGCATTAGTTTGATCGCATTAATTTAAGTGCAGTTTAGTGGCGTTAAGTTAATTTTCTTTAACTATAAATTATACTTTATTGAGCTGAAATAAGTATTGGTTTGGTATGTGGCAAATATGAATATTTAATAACAAAAGAAAGTACAAGTAATATTCTTTTTGGGATGCCCACAGAGTGACAGACATACTGATAAATCATCTGCTTCAAGGCCAGAGGAAATGTTATGGGAAAAATAACCCCAAAAAAAGAGGTTTCTGGGTAGATATCTAATTGGGAGCCGTATTATGTATTTTATACAATGATTGTCCTTTATAAACGAGTACTTATAGATTTAAATTCTTTGCTTAATTAAAAAAAATTGTGTTTAAAGTATAATTTCACTTTATACACTTATGGTACTTATAACTTAAAGAAAGAATTGAAAACATTATAAAAGATAAACGACCATTAAAAACATTTATTTTTCAATTCAATTTTAAGTGATGCTGACAAAGCTCACCTTGAACGATAATTTATTATGATATTTTTCAATAATTAATTTACGAATTGTAATATATTGCCAAGCATTAGAATTGCTTATAAAAAGCTAAGCAAGTAGTAACTTCTATTCAATCCAGTGATTTATTATTAATCCGAAGAAGCACATCAACCAACAGGTCATCGGCATGGCACAAATTTATTGTTGGCAGGGATCATTAATGCTATGTAGGTACACTACTGTCATCAACAAAGTACGTACGTAGTTGTTTAATTAATACCTAGTTACTTCATGTAGTTTTTTAGGTAAAAATACATTTTACGATTGATAGATAAGGTTTTCCAAGTACACCATGAGTGCACAGAATGTTTTAAAGTTCTGTTGTGCAATATGTGGTACTGGTACCTATCTATGGACAAAGATACATTTGTTCCTAAATAAAGAAATCGTCCAAGTTATCAAGCAATATTTTAGGACTTTACAAACTATACATATGGTGACATTCAGGGCTATTCTTTCTGATCTGTAAATCTATTTCAACATTAATTTTTCAATAAGTGGGAATGTAGATCTAAGCAGTCGTTATTAGTCGTGGTTCATTCTTATTCCCACATATTGAAATTTTACTCTTAAAATCGATTTATATAACAAAGAGAATAGCCCCGATTAAGAACTGCCGAACTGGAAATTATAAAAACATCAAGAAATTGACTGTTGTTTTACCACAGGACTAGAAATTAGGTTTCATAAGTATTGTATGTTCGTATTATTATTAAGCCTAGAGATATAGATAGTTTTGAAAACTAGAAAAATAGGGGTTGATCCTATTATGGTTTCATATAAATGGCATATCTTTGTGTCGAAAATCTGACAAAAATCATTACAATATTATTGTTTTTTAAAGGCAGATTTTCGACACAAAGAAATAGCCGGTTTTAATAAATAACACGTTTGTAGCCCTATTTTTCTATTTTCCAAAACTACACCTAGTTTTAATATACGATGGAGCCCTCATGTAGATGTGCTATTTAGTAGAATTGACGGGAGCTCAACGGAGATGACTTATACGAGCTTCTAGGAGCACAGATTAGAAGATATGTGAATTTAAATCTCTAGTCTTAGTAATAATTACCAGTCAAACTAGGTATAAGTTTTGGTAAGTATGTGACAAATTTGAACATTCAATAATAGAAAAAAAGTTGTCAATAATTCAAAAAATTGCAAGTAATGTTCTTTTTGGGATGCTCATGGATAATGTTCAAATACTGATAAAACATCTGCTTCATGACCATAAAAAAACCAAAGGAAAAATAACTGCAGGATTACACACTCGAGTTTTATTACAAGGTATCGCGCGATCCACAAAATTTTAGGTCGGCTCTTGCCATGCATTTACAAAATTTCAATTTTTTTCATTGCCAGAGTCGAGGTGAAATTTTGTGGCTCGCACGTTATAATAAATTGCAAAAATTACAGAGATTCCAGGGTTAATATCCAATTTAATACATTTGAAGTCAAATTATGTATTTCATAAAACACTTTCATAATTGGTGTTTAAACAGTCCTCTAGAATACATATGTCTAAGAGTTTTTGGAGATTCACATAATGGACTAGTGCATTTCACATACATATGTATATCATTGCAACGCCCGTAACACGTTCTAAGTACTCACAATCTTCCTGGGCTAATCAAAACCTGGAACTTCCCTAGTGGGATCTTTGATTAATTCCATTTAAGAGAATTACGCCATTACGTAGGATACATATAATTCTTCGCATCATTTCACCTAATTAAGATGAGGCGAGGACGAGACCATTTTCATTTATACTCAACATCTGAAGAAATGAAAGAATACATAATAAATACTCTTGTGTAAGTTATGGACATGAATAAAGAAATATTGTGTCTACGAATCGTGTTCTATTGTCTTAGCTTGTAGTAAATTATAAAAATCAGCGGTTTCTCTTATCTGTTCCTTATCATCCCATTAGAGTTGGTACCTGATTCCCAAAGAAAGTCTAGACGTCGGTGACAAATCTAGAGAAGAGTCCCTTGTACCATACAAATCTAAGATATATCACACTAAACTAAATTGGATCGAGAGATCTTGTAAGACAGCTGTCCTGTCAGAAGAGGCTAACGAGGGTTCACCCCCTGCCGGCTACCGTCAACCACAGAAATATAGTTATTGATTACTGATCATCTGATCAATGCATCATACACGGACAACGTTATAACTACTACCCTTTTTTGTCTTTATTCTTTCTGTGTCATCTTAATAGCATTCTACATGGGAACTGATTGTTTTTTATGATTCGTGAAGCTTTGACTCAAACATTTTTCACATTTTTATATCTTGTAGTTAGATGTATTACAAAGCAGATTATTTTGTTGGGAATCAATGAGTCAATGTTGGTTTGGTACCTTATTTTAAAAGAAATTGAATTAGTCCAGTCATTATGTTGTTTTAATTTCTTAACAAAAGTCATTACCTACTTATGAAAAATTTACCAAAACTTCAGTTTTACAAGGTACTGCTGATGCAGATATATTTGCCCATTTGAAATATTGGCCCAATGATCTACATTAACAGTCTCTTTTTAAGTTGTAAATAAACGTGTCCTCTTATTTGCGTACACCCAATTTGCGTACATACCCAATTTGCGTACCTAAATGGTCAAAAACGGAAAGGTTAGAGGTAGTGAGTTTTTCTACCTGGGTAAAGTCCAATATGCATATTTTTTTTTTTGAATTTCAGGGTTTTAGACTGACTTTTATGAAAGCACTGGGGGACATATTTTCACTGGGGGACATTAGGTTAGGTAGGTTAGGTTAAGTTTTGCTGCTAAAATGAAAATATAAACTCTAGCTATGTCGGTGCCTAGCAGTGCGTCCAAAATTGTGTGCATTACACTGAAGGACATATTACTAGGTGTTGTTCTCGGTGTTGTTATGTAAAAAATGTATCAACACATTATCAGAAAGTAGTTGTAATTTAAAATTATTTGATCTTTATACTAAATAAAAGCATAAAATATTATTACTGACTTCTGCACATAAACATCTCAAATTAAATGATAATCCTTTTCTTACTGCAGGTAAACGGATTAACTCTTACTTAATGACTATGTACGCAAATTGGAAATAAATAAATAAAATATTTTGGAATGTACGCATGTTGGATGTACGCAAATAAGAGGGCTTCGTAAATAAAACACACCTACATAATCGGAACAGATTTTGGCGCATAAACGCGACGGTATGTCATTGGGGCATGTTTAGCGATTACTTAAAAAAATTCATCTCATATATGAAGATAAAATGGCCCCAAAATGCAAAACTTCGAACGCTCATACCTTGAATTAACGAAAAAAATGGTATTATACAAAGTTACATAGTCTTACTTTGCTTCTGTTATTATATTCAATCGCAAAACGCAATTTAATTGAAATCTTAAAATAGCTCTCACTTAGTGTATGTGTATTTATTCCGAAATCAATTAGTATGTTCCTTGATTTTCCTAAATAAGTTATTATTATTATTACCTTTCCCGTCGTCGACGGTATACATACTTGGGAATAGGATAACCAACCGCAATCCGCATCACAATGACTCGAGTCAATCTGACGCATATCTGACGTTTTCGAAGTGTAACGACAGCGAAGGTGGTCGACGACAGGAAAGGTCCATAATGCAAAAGACTTATATTTTGGACACCGCGTATATTCAAACTTTCTATCAATGTTTTAAAAATTAATTGTTTTTTCATTTCCTTTAGCAAATAAACTAAATAAAGCGATTAAATAGTCTACATAAACATTGGAATGACATTGTTTTGTTTGGCTGCAAAATGTCCTGCTATAAATATTTTTATTCTCGTATGCAGTATTAAAATAACTCTATTGATGGCATACCAATCTCTTCTCTGATAGATTTATGTCACATCTAGAGCAATGTTTGGGACAGTGATTTATTTTAAATGTACTAAACTTCTGGACCCGTAATTAATGTGAGGACTATTTGCAACCTTTGTTTTAATTAAACTGAAATGCATTTACACTCCAACAAACAATGCGCAGTTATTTTTGGATATTTTGGTATCGTCGTAGTTGGCATTAAGTCTGTTTGTTTTAGCAAACTGATAAATGCAACCAATTACATTGTACTTATTCAAAAAATTAATTTCTTAATTGTATGAATATTTTGATTTTTTTTATTTTGTCCTTTTTTATCTACAGGGTGTCCAAAAATTGGCGCATAAACTCGATGGTACGTTGTTGACACATGCCTAAGAATTCCTAGAAAATTGTTAAATTAAATCCATCTGTTATATTCATTGAGGAAAATGCGAACAAAATTGCATAATTTTGGCAACCCAGTCTAGAAAAACACATCTAGAAATCCCATCTATGTGTCTTGATCATACATTTTTGCATTAGATATTATTGACAAAAATTTAGTAAAATTAAATTGATTATTTTATTTATATGTAAAGTTAGAGGTTTATGCCAAAATTTGAAGCATCTGCGAATTATACTAGAATCACCCGTTGCCAACAACTTGAGTTGAAATATTCCGTTGGCAAGCATTGACAGTGAATTAATTTACCTGGAAAGAAGTCAAAATTATCATTTTTTGTGAATTTTGTCAAGATTAGTTCTTTTGGTTAGTCGTATTCAGTGTTTAAATGAAATTAATATTATTATATTGGATAAATAGTATTTATAAATGAAAAAATCGTGTCGAATAGCCCTCGTGCTCGTCCGTAGAACAAAATATATATACGTAGTTATACGATAACACCATTTATTTAATTCTTCAGACTATGAAATTAATTATTTGTTCACCCTTCCATGCTTTTCTCTTAAATTCATTAACCATCTAATAAAAACTTTTTTCCTTTACAATTTCTTTTAAGGCTTTAATTTTTGACTAGTATTTGCAATGCACCTGCTTTATTTGATATTTAATTATGTGTGATGAATAACCATATCATAGGGGGATTATAAAACAGGTTTAATGTTAATGCTGCATTATTGCCTACATATTGAAGTGCTCATCTTCAATGGACCCTCCATCATATTATATCCCTCATAATAATATTAATCATTATTGCCATAGGAGGAAATGTTATAAAATTTATTATTTTAATTTCGGTGACAATTAAATTTATGAATTGGACTTGATATACATATTAATATTTAATATAAAAACAAAAATAAAATGATACAACACTTTAGTCCACATAAGACTAAAAAAGTTAAAATGGTACAAAATTTCATAACCACCATCAGTCGTTTGGGATTGCAAACTTAAAATTAAGCAAAAAATTAACATTACTTTTTTTACATCGTCAAATTTTGACCACGTATAATTTGTTAAAAAAATTGGGTTCTACATTGTTTGCAGATGCTAGCCATCCCGGATTCGGACTGTTTTCAAACTGTCAACAGGTTGCGCAAATCAAAAAAATGTAGTCCTGCGCAGAATTTTTAAACCTGATGCGGACAGTCCGACTTCGGGATTCTGGCATTTGCGAACAAAGATAGGAATAATGAGCTTATTATGAAACTCGAAATTTTGTATTTTTAAATGTGCATTTTCAACCAAAGATAAAAGAAGTTTTTCTATAAAATTTTAATTTAAGCACATACGATCTTTACCTTCAAATGTAATATCTAGGATAGTCAATAGGAACCAAAAAGAATATATTTACAATAGAGAAGGTATAAAAACTCCGTTTTAGGCTGTAAGATCTTTTTGTTTACCAAATGGGTTACAATACATAATAACTAGGATGGGTAGAAGTCGAAACGCGTAGAAGTTATTCTTCGCAAATGAGTAGCTCGAGTAGAACTCGGATTCGGTGAAAGTGCGATTTTATATTTTTTAAATCAAATCTAAATTAATTTTTTATACAGGGTGTCCCAGAATTGGCGCACCACCTGTATGGTACGTTGTTGGAGCATGCCCAGGGATCCCCAGAAAATTGTCAAAAAAAACCCATCTCATACACCCTCGAAGATATGAGGCCACAAAGTGCAAAACTTTAAACGCATATACCTTAAAAACAACAGAACGTATTAACGAAAAATATGGTTTAATACAAAGCTGCAGTCTATCTTAAACCATTTCACCAATTTTTCTTCTTTTAAATGGTCAAATAACATTTTTATAATCAATTTAATTTTACAAAATTTTCTTGAAATAAGCTGACAACAATGTCAATAAAATTTTATGCAAAAGTGTATAATCAAGACTCATAGATGGGATTTTTAGACTTATTTATTTACCTAGACTGTGTAGTATTTTCCTAGACTGTGTTGCCGAATTTAAGCAACTTTGTTCGCATTTTCCTCAATGAATATAACAGATGGATTTTTTTTAACAATTTTCCTGGAATCCCCAGGCATGACCTAACAGCGTACCATACAGGTGGTGCGCCAATTCTGGGACACCCTGTATAATTGCTACACATTCTATAGAATACTCTTCGCAAGAAACAATTATAAGAAAATAGTTTTTAAAACAATAAAATAAAACAATTTTCTTTGATTATCTGCGAAGCGTGCAAACTATTAACAGAAAATACGAAGAATTTCGTTAACGAAGAGGATAAACGTCAGTTTTGACGTTTAACATATTTGAGGTTATTTCTTTTGACAGCTGCTTTTGTTTCTTTGGTTGAAATATTTTTGGCATGGCCTTCTTGACCGAATCGTGACGCGATTCGGACTTTTTGCTACTAAAATCATTAATTTTTTGTTTTGTTAACCTCACTGTCTACATTTACAAAAAACGAAAAAACATTTTTAATAGAAAATTAAATTTTCATTAATTTTGTAAAGAATAATTTTTTTGTAGATTAAATAATTACGGAGATAGGAGGTTTTTTTATGCTGGGGGGATAATTGGGGGATCGGACAAAAAAACATACGAATACTTTTTTGTAAAGAATTTGCTAATTTAATAATAGTCAAGCTACAATTTTTTTTTCATTTGGGGGGCTTAAAAGGGGGCTTTGTAGTAATCGGATTCTTGCCAAAAATAGGGTTCTTCCTCTTATAGAAATCGATTTCTCCTTAAAATTTGAGTCTGATATCGCTTTTGGTTTTTGAGATAGCGTGACCACAAGAAACGTGACAGACAGACGGATGGACAAAAAATGACAATCTTAAAAAGTCATGAAACGCACGAATCTGCAAAAATTTTTGCTCTACGACGAAAATTGACGATTTCAGGATTTTCTGATCGATTGCAATATACTCTTCGGACCTAGTCTTGCGAAGAGTACAATAATAATAATGTAAGTTATATGGACTATGTAGTGAGTCAGTGGACGTAAATAAACAAAATTTTTCAATGGCACCGACCATAGAAACAGAATAACTAGAAATGAATTGCTTATAATCATAACATTTCAGTGTCTGGGTCTGGGTCTAAGATCGAAGAGGCTAGCATAGATCGGTTCCATTAAAAACTTTTTTTTTACGTCCACTGACTCATTAGTCCATATAAGTTACATTTGGTAAACAAAAAGATCTTGGACCCAAACAATGAAGTTTCATACCTTTTCTATTGTAAATATATAATCTCTTTGACACCGACCTATGACTCTTCGATCTTACAGCCACACACTGAAATGTTATGATTATAAGCAATTAATTAAAAATAGTTAAAAACGTTTTGAAACTCATACGAAGTTTATGGACGATTATTACTATTTCCTCGAATTATCCATTTGATTTTGCAACCTCCACCGATTTACACTATTTTTTTTTATAGGGTTTCTAGAATATGAACATCCAAAATATGATGGACCTGATTCTTAAGTAAAAATAAATTATACATTAAAAAATGCGTTTGTATGTAAACAACTAACATTGTCCTGACCAGACTCCTCAGACCCAAAAAATACCCATTTTGGCACCAAAAAAAGTTAGACTTAAAAATTGTATGAAAAATTCTTTTTTTAGGTCAGGATACCTTATTTAAAAAGAAACCCAAAAGGGGTGTATTTGAACTGCGCACAGCCGCTGAAAAACACTTATAACTGCGCCCAAAGCTGAGTTTGAGGAGCGCACATTTTAATCCTTCTACCTGGAAGTCCCAAATTGTATTTTCGAGAAATACTAGAAATTAATCTAATTACCTGCCTAATCCTTTTACCTTAGACTCTGGGTTGTACTCTTAGGGAACATCGCAGGTTTTTTTTTTTTAATTTTAGGGTTTTAGACTGAATTTATTTATTTTACTGGGGGACACTTTTCCATTGGGGGACACTAGGTTAGGTAGGTTAGGTTAAGTTTTGCTGCTAAAATGAAAATATATATAATATATAGCTGTTGATGCCTAGCAGTGCGTCCAAAATTTTGTTCATTACAATGAGGGACATATTACTAGGTGTTGTTCTCGGTGTTGTTATGTTAAAAATGAATCAACACAGTCAGAAAGCATTTTAGTTTAAAATTATTTGATCTTCATACAAAATAAAAGTATAAAATATTTTAAGTGACTGCTGTACCTATATCTAAACATCTTAAATTAAAGGATTATCATTTTCTTAATGAGGGTAAATGGATTAACTCTCCATAACAAAAGTGTGCGCAGCTCAAACTTATTTGGTATACCTAAAGGGTTGTCTGTGCGCTGCTCCCATATACCCCCCAAAAGATTGTCATCTCGAGGTCCTTGTAGAAATTACTTCCCAAAAAGAAAAATACAGGGTGTTACCAAATAACTAGGAAAAAATTCAGGGGGTAATTTCTAGACACATTTTAAGTAAAAAAGAAAATTCTTCTTTTCTGAGATACAGGGTGCCAAAGTTTCTAAAAAAAAACATTTTTTTTAAGATTACCAAGCAACTAAACCAGATATTTATTTAAAACTTAGCACCGGTAATTTTCTTACCATTAGGCATAAAGTGCGGTAGAAAAAAAATAAAAATTATAATTGGAAGGTGCACATTTGGGGGTACCATGGGGGTTGTTCACTCCCAACTTCTTTGTGTGTTACTTTTTTGGTATTTTCATAAAATAATTAGAAGCCCTAGAATATAATCTTTAAAATTAATGTCCTGTTCTTTTTTCATAAAACTAACCGTTTTCGAGAAAAAAATTCATTGCCCAAAGGCAACAAAATTTCTTTTTTAAGTTTGGCTTTTTTATGTTATAAATTAAATAAAACATAGTTAACAATGAAGGGTTAATTAATTTCTTTTTTTTATTATTATTTTAAATAAATATCTGGTTAAGCTTTTTAGTAATCTTAAGATTAAAATTTTTTTTGAGAAACTTTAACACCCTTTATCTCAGAAACGAAGTATTTTCGGAAACATGTTTATATGAACTTTTTCTCTTAAAATCGGTTCAGGAATTACGACCTGAATTTTTTCCTAGTTATATGGTAACACCCTGTATAAAATATCTACCTAAAATTTATAAATCAATAATTTTGCGAATAGTCTGTTTCCAGATTTAAAATATAACTTATTTTTTCTGCTCATATTTGCCCTTTACGGAAGAAACTAGGAAGGAAGTCAGAGTATATTGCTTTGTACAGCACGTATTCCGTCTCACAGTAGAATGCTATGAAATAATGAAACTTGTGATTGGCGGAATGTAGTTACCATGGTAACGCCCCTTACTTCCCCAACTTTATGTGTAGCTCCTTCGGTAGGTACCTACATAAAAGGCTCCCGTTTATGTGCATGATGATTAAGTATAAACTTTAAATTCTTAAACCAAACTCCAAACGAATATTATTTAGATGTAAAGAACCATGGAATTTGGGACTTTGACATAGTTAGGGATGTAAAACGTTTCCAAAGTTTTGGTTTAATTTTGAACTTTGGCAAATTTCTACACCTAATTTCACAAAAAGGAGGTTCAGCACTAAAGCATTAAAGGCAAATATAGACTTTACTAAATTAATGCCACGTTAGAATTAAAAAAACCATGTAAAGAACTCAGGCCTACCAGTGTTAGTCAAAATTGTGGTGGTACAATAAATCCGTGTCCTCTTATTTGCGTACACCCAATTTGCGGACATACCCAATTTGCGGACCTAAATGGTCAAAAACGGAAAGGTTAGTGGTAGTGAGTTTTTTTACCTGGGTAAAGTCCAATATGCATATTTATTTTTGAATTTCAGGGTTTTAACTGACTTTTATGAAAGCACTGGGGGACATTTTTCCACTGGGGGACATTAGGTTAGGTAGGTTAGGTTAAGTTTTGCTGCTAAAATGAAAATAAAAACTCTAGCTATGTCGGTGCCTAGCAGTGCGTCCAAAATTGTGTGCATTACACTAAAAGACATATTACTAGGTGTTTTTCTCGGTGTTGTTATGTAAAAAATAGTTTAAAATTATTTTATTTTTATACTAAATAGAAGCATAAAATATTATTACTGACTTCTGCACATAAACATCTCAAATTACAGGATAATCCTTTTCTTACTGCAGAGTGCAGGTAAACGGATTAACTCTTACTTAATGACTATGTCCGTATATTGGATGTACGCAAATAAGAGGGCTTCCAATAAATCACAGCTAAAAAGTTACAGTTGTTTCAGGGTTGATATCCAATTTAAAGTTTCTGAAGTTAATTGGTGTTTCTTGAAAACCACCCTCAAATTTAGTTATTGGTCATTCTTCCACAGTATGTTTAATCGTTTATGGCAATGCACCACATTCACAAAGCGGGCAAGGTATTGCTTTCTATTTATAAAGCATATCATTACAACGTCCAGAACACGTTCTTAGGCGATTAGCAATAAACCAAATTTTTATGAGCTGATCAAACCAGGAAACTACCTTTGTTGCTTTACTGCATCATCAATCAATTCTTTGTTGGTTATATCATCAATTTCTTCCCACTTATTTTTCCACATATCAGTAACAGAAAGAGGCTGATGAATAAAATCCTCTTGTCATATGGGCTTCCTTAATTTAAGTGTGTTTGGTGGAAGCACCTGCAAATTAATAAGTAAGGGAAATTTTTCCAACTCAAATTGAACCTTATTCCATTCCCTTTTCGCTGCATGCCTTCTTCTACGATCAGGTGGAGCTATGTTAGAAAGCACAGGCAACCAAGGCGTTGGTGTAGATAGAGTGCCTTGAAGATTTGACAGTTATTGTCGCCTTATAGAGTGGCGACATGCATCATTCTTTCTCTGTCATACAGATAACGTCATCAACGTTATAGCCAAAGTGACAACAATAACAACTTACAATTACAATTAATGACGTTATCTGTATGACAGAGAAAGAATGATGCATTTCGCCACTCTATAAGGCGACAATAACTGTCAAATCTTCAAGGCACTCTAGGTGTAGATTTTATTGTACCAACTCTCATAGTTTGGTTTAATTGTGTGTCAATTTTGTTCACATGACAACTATTTATCCAAACAAGGCAACAGTCTGCTGTAGAATAAACAAGTGCCAGTCTAGCCCAATCATTCTATTTAAAATTTTTAGGTCCCTTAGAAAAAAATCCCAACGAAGATCTGCTTATGCAGGATTGTAGGCACTATCCCCAGGAATATAAAAGTGAAAAATTCCCACAAAATTTTTGTGACGTTTAGCCCCCATCTTGCATAGAAGTGAGGAGTTAATTTTTTGTTAATATACCTAAACTATTCGGCACTTTTGAAAAAAGTTTTAAAATTTTTTAGAAACATTATTTTAATAAGAATACAATCATTCTTAAAAAATAATGCATCACTAATATTAACGATTCTATAGCTCTTTGAAAATCACCTTATTTCATCATAATCGTCTATCTTAGTCATAGAGTCCTGAAGCATAGATTGCAGCGTTCTCTGTAGGACCAAATTAGCACATTTTTAAAGTGCTATAAAATCGTTCACATTGGTGATTTATTATTTTTTTTAAAATGATTGTATTCTTATTAAAATAATGTTCCTAAAAATTTTTAAAACTTTTTTTAAAAGTGCGGAATAGTTTAGGTATTAACAAAAAACTAACTCCTCACTTCTATGCAAGTTGGGGGCTAAACGTCAATTTTGTGGGAATTTTTCACTTTTATGTTCCTGGGGGTAGTGGCTACAAACCTGCATAAGAAGATCTTGGTTGGGATTTTTTTCTGGGGGCATTATTAGAATGATTGGGCTAGTCCTGCTGTTCTCAATGTATGAGCATCCGCCCCCCAATTGGTTCCCGCTAATTTATTCAGAATATTGTTTTTGATTTTGTCTCACTTTTTCTAGCACTACAAGGAGGTAGAGTGCCTTGATGATTTTGACAGTTATTGTCGCCATATAGAGTGACGACATGCATCATTCTTTCTCTGTCATACAGATAACGTCATTAATTGTGATAGTAAGTTGTAATTGTTGTCACTTTGGCTATAACGTTGATGACGTTATCTGTATGACAGAGAAAGAATGATGCATGTCGTCACTCTATAAGGCGACAATAATTGTCTAAATCATCAAGGCACTCTACAAGGAGGTGAAGACTTTTTCGCCTTTCGCAAAAGAGGCCTTGCAATTTAGTTCAACTGTCAAATAAGACATCTGTCAGTTGATGCAAATGTCAGTGATCGATTTTTTTGCGAAAATTATAAATTTCATTTTTATACATCAAAAACTTTTACAAAATTAAAATAAAACTGTTTAATTACAAACATTACCTGTGACAGCACCTCATACTTGTGAATTTCTCTTGAAACTCCGCTTGGATTCCGCGACAGACAATTACCCCTGTTAAGAAATGGTTTTTTTACAAAAAAATAAATACTTTTCCTAGGACCTTGATTTTTTTTAGGTCGATTCCTAACTTTTTCTTGCGCATTTGACAAAACTAAATTTAAATATACAGGTTGTGCCAGTTCTAAGTAATGAAATGCAACTTTGTAATTTTAAATGGCACACCCCATTTTTTAATTTTTTTTCCAAATCTATGATACATTTTCAGTTCAATGATATAGGTTTTGTTACTACCCCTTGCCTGCAAAAAGGTTGTCAAACATCAAAAATGCACTTTAATTACTATAAGGTATCTAACGATTATGTGCTTCTTTTTTGGCTGGATTTGACAATAAAACAATAATTTAAAAAAAAAGAGAGATACTAATAAATTTATCAAAAAACATCTCCGCTTTCCAAAGAAAATGCCCTATACTTTTAAAAATGTCATAAACATTTTTTTAAATTCTTTTAATTTTCCAAAAGTACCTTTAATTTTACGAAAATACTTTTAATTCCTCAAAAATAATTTCAACTTCTCAATAATCGCTTCAGCTCCTTAAAAATACCGTCAATTTCCAAAAAAATACCACTACTTCTTATAAAAAAAATCCTTAGTGCCAAAACCAACAAAAAAAGATGTCCATAGGCGGTAAATATCTTTAAATAATTAGTGTATTTTTGCGTTTGACAACCTTTTTGCGGGTGAGGGGTGGTAACAAACCCTATATAATTAAACTGAAAATGTATCATAGATTTAAAAAAATTAAAAAATGGGGTGTGCCATTTAAAATTACAAAGTTGCATTTAATTACCTAGAATTGGCACAACCTGTATATTTAAATTTAGTTTTGTCAAATGCGCAAGAAAAAGTTAGGAAGCGACCTAAAAAAAATCAAGGTCCTAGGAAAAGTATTTACGAAGTTATGGGCAATATTCCATACTTTTCATTCACCCTGTACAATAGGGAACTTTCCAAAGTTACTCTAAGATACGTAGGGTTAAAGTTATGTTGCAGTAAAACTCCATTAAAGTTAATTTGAAGCTCTCTTCTTTTCCGATTGTTGTTTAGAAGGAAACAAGTAACCTCTGTTTTTGGTTGGATTTGGACAGAGTCTCAATTTGATCTATGTATAAATAAGATTTTACCTTCGTAATAATTACATTTTTGTTTTAATTAGCGCTAAGTACCTTTGTTAATTCTAATGTCGGGTTCATAACCATTAACTAAGAATCACTTACAGAAAAAATATGAAAGCAGCTCATTGGTCCATTTTAATTTGACAAATGACAGATTTTAAAGTCAACCAATGAGATTTTGTAAATTTATACTTTAGGTAATACTTACTTCAAATGATTTTTAGATGAATGTTGATGGACTTGGCTTACGTGTCGTGAATTTAGGCAAAGTCTTAATCAGCCTTGGCCCCTTATCCTTAAGGATGTATCCAACGCCCAGAATCTTTAGCGCTTTATTAATGTCCTTATTACATTAACCTATTATTTGTTACATGAGTGTAGGTATTAGCAGACAAAAGACATCTGTAATTGCGCATATTTATAATCATTATCTTGATTAGATCTATTTCAGCATATAAAAAGGTGCATCCTCCTCGTTGTCGCCAATGTCAGTAACAAACTTCTTCGGCAATCGGCATACTTGTTGCGATAGGAGCAGAGAATTAATTTTGGGCATATTTGAGTTCGATAGAGAGTCAAGGCCTTCGTTATCGGTTTATATCAAAGGCAGTCGGTCTGTTTGTGTAAGCGGTAATTAAGAACGGCAGTTTACTGGTCCGCGGCGGCGGCCTAGCCACATAGTTAGATTTAGGATGGTACCGACCTTTGGTTGTGACGGTGATATGTCGCTACAACTGCGACACTCACCTGTCGATAGCGATAAGTGTGTGTTTCTTCCATTCCACCACTTTGGCCGCTTTCTATTTACTCTTTTTTTTACCCAAATTATACAAAACATCCTCTCTTGCAATTAGTCTCTAATTGGTATTGTTGATAGAAGTACTATAATCATTTGGTATTTTAATGATCAACATCTGTTCTCCTAACTCTTTGGAAATAAATCAAAGTGCTGAAACTAAGAATTCCTTATCATTCCTATTATTTAAAATTACCCAAGGTGCGACAGTATCTTCCTTATAAGCATCTAGAAACGTAAGAGTACCTCTCTCTAATAACAGCAACGGTGTTAAGAATGAAATGTAAAAATTTTAAAAATGTAAATATAGGGTTGTTATAATAAGATTCTTATTGGAAATATTCCCAAAATGGAAAAATTTCCGTGCACCTCATAACTGTTTGTAAATTTGCCCATTTCTATTTTGTTCAGACTCTCTTTAGGATATTACATGCAATAAGTCATTTGGTCTTTCTGACTTGCAACATGATAAGTCTTCCCAGCAAATTATTTGTTTAATAAATTAACATGCATGGCCACAAAAACTAAAAAATATTGCAACAAGCCATATATCAAATTAGCCGACGTTAATCATGTTTTCTTACATATTCAAAAAGCAGTCCCATTTAATTGTGTCACAAAGTTGTGCTGTGACCTCTGAATAAATAAATTACGAGTATGAAAGGGGCGCCACGGGAAGCGAAAGACACAAAGAATACAAGAGACTTAATGTGCTACTGATAGACATAATATTTTATGAACCAGTGGGTGCCTATTGCTTGTCCAACAGGATATTAATATGCGCTTAATACGATGCTTGAAGCTGCTTCCACGGTGTTGTAGAGTGTGTATCCTTTAAAGAAGATAGGTACTTGTTCTTTATTTTCTTTCGGTATACGTAAATTACAGACAAGTTAGCAGATATTTATTGCCTGTGTTGCGATACAATGCTGAATAATTTATAAGGTGAGACCTGACAAACACAAATTTTAGAAACTTGTGGAATGCATTTACCTACTCGAATATTTCTACTGCTGAAACACTTTTAATCATCTTCTATATGCATTGCTCTTTTGTGAATTGCATATATGTATGTTGGTTAATGTAGTAGATAAGGTTCTAATTTTTATGGATCCACTTTAGATTATACAAACATTCATTTTGTAAAGGTCTTTTATTACAGAACCAAAGAAAGCATTCGTCTTAGTCCTTTTTGAGTCAAAATGCATTTGCTTCTTTTTATTTATCTTTACCGAGGAAAATTGATCTTTCCAGCTACTACTCTATTACTCTAAGTACAAACTAATCAGGACCCACCTTAGGGTACTGTTTTCACGTTTTATGATATGACTGACATAAGGGGGGAACTTGCTTTACTAATTAGTAAATACAAATTTGAAACAGAGCTGATGATAACTTTAGGTCCTTATGTTTTGTTTTTGTAATCCCATCACAAGAAAAAAAGGACAGCTGTTGTATATCTCCATTAAACTGAAAACTGTTCAGATACGAATGGTTTAACCAAGAGATCGGAAATTTACTTTTCGGGAACATTCATCAGAAACAAGTTTCTCGTTTCCATAGGGAAAATGTTTTTTAGAAGTGTTGACAGGAACTTATTTCTGATTTAAAAAAATTGTTCTTGTTTAATGTTTAGAATACCGACTGCGCCATGTTATGTTTAACTATTTGTTATCAAATATTTATTTAACAGTATTCAGGTAATTAATAAACCAAGAAAAGCCGGAAACAGAAGGAACGTCTACGATTACATAAACCGCGTAAATATATTAAGAATCCTTTTACTTTTAACAACATATGTCTACCCAATAATTTAAAGTCAATTTAAAATAATTTTGCTGTTCGCATTCGCAACGGTTATCATCCATTTGCATACCTATTTGTACAGTATTTCAGAGTTTAACTCCAAACTCGTAGTCGTATACATCATAGATATGCATATCATATTATGGCGAATGCGCCAGGAAGCATATGTCTGTCGATCACTACTTTACTGACGACGAATTTATTAAAGTAATTGCACTTCTATTCGCCTATTCGGAAAATGACTATGGGAATTTGAGATATTAGCTTAAAACATTCAGGTGCCCTGTCGTAGAGCTTGGAGTTATTTAAACATTATTTAAAACGTGGAATTCTCAAGTCATTCCAAATTCCAGGCTTTGGCAGATGGAGTTTTATAATTGAAGTGGTAACTGAAATTTTTTTAAACACTAACTATCAAATCGCTGCCGCCGGTTATCTATTAAGGGGAAAGCCGGAAATGTATTGCTTAGTGATTTATTTGCATCAGGATTCAGAAGTCTAAAAACTAACGCGGAAATCAGGTCTGTTGCATTTAAAGTCATATACAGAGCGTACCAGAATTGGCCCACCACCTGTATCAGGGTGGCCACTCAAATTTTATTATTGAATTCCCAGACTTTAATTTCTCTTTTAAGATTTTCAAATAAACAAAGTCTACAGGTTATTCTTATTTTTTTAAATAATTTTGCAGAAAAAAGTAGGTTGAAATTTTTCCCAGACTAAACATAAATTTTTCCTGGCATTTCTTTAAAATTTGGGGCATGCCTAGGGATCCCCAAATTATAAAAAATCCATTTTTTTTATCTCTGAGTAACATACGATTTATAGATTTTTCTTAATAAAGTGTGGTTTGGAGAAAATCTTTGTTTTATATTAATTCGCCACAGAAATCATCAAATATCCACGAGTGACATACGGTTAAAGTTCGGTAAATTTGGCAACTCTGTTAAGAAAAGGGCACTTTAAAAAAGATAAACAAAAAATAGTAAAATAGTTTATGATAGACTGTGTCTTTGTGATTTATATTAAGCCATATTTTTCGTTAATATGTGCCGTTTTTTTCAAGGTATATGCGTTTAAAGTTTCACACTATGGGGCCTCATACCTCCGAGGGTATATGAGATGGATTTTTTTTGGCAATTTTTTGGGGATCCCTAGGCATGCCCCAATAGCGTATGGTACGCTATTGGGGCATGCGCCAATTCTGGAACAACCTGTATAGGGTTAAAGATGTCCAAATTACTTATTTTATGATAATATTTTTTCTTGGGACTTGTGATCATGTTATTACTTGTAACTTTTTGGATGCTTTTTGCTGACAATTGTCTTGTTTAAATTAAAAAGGAACTAACAATACATTCTAAAATTGATCCTTAACTCAAGCGGTAGTAGATAGAATCACACTTGAAATTCAATATGTTATACAACCTGTGTATCTTTACAAGTGATCTGCAATAAGCGAGCAAGTGGATGGAAGACGCTCAGCGACGCTAAGGGTTATCACTGCAATTTATATGAGATTAGGGTGAAGAGTGGCATGTAATATAAAAGCCCTCCACACGACCTACATGCTCTCACCGAGCCAAGCACCCCAACTAATATATTTGACAAATAGATATGTGTTATTGAATCTTCAATAATACTCATTTTGGAATTTTGATTATTATTCATGCATCAAACGTTTAATACGCTTCACTAAGCTTTAATCGAGTTCTTATTTTGCTCTTTGAACTTTTCCTTAACTTATTAGATGATCAAAATATTAATGAGGAGAATGCATACTGCTTATAGTTCACTTCCTCTGGTTCATTTTTCATTACATACCTTTATTTCCATTTCAAATTGTAATAAAAATTCTTCAGCATTTTATTACTTTATTAAATAGTTGGTCATATTTTATTATTTAATATTTTATAATAATATCGAGAATAATATTAATAATTTATCAGTATGAGCATCGTAGTAAAGGGGGGCCTATTGTCGGATGAGCGCCGCATGCGACTTTTTTTGTAATGCTACATTAAGCACAAATTTGGGATAAATAATTCGTGATATTTTTTTTAAATTAATTTTTTTAATAATATAATTATAAATGTCACAAATATGATCTAATAAGTAGAAACCTGGAAACAAAAAAAAACACGTCATCGAACTTATGATTCTTTACATAAGAATTACTATTTTGTTTTTTAACTTTTTTTAAAAGTTCTCCATTAAAAAAAAAATTAGAGTTTGGACCGGCTTGGTCGGTGCGCCTACCGGCTCGTCCAAACCTAGATGCGTGCTAAAAAACGTTCTTTATAAAATTCTATGTTGTAATATACTATTTTGGGATGCCCATGGAATATGTTCATAACCTGATAAAGCATCTGCTTCGGGCCAAAAGAAAAATCATGGAATAAATAACTCCAGCATACCAGGGTCACAATCCAGTTTAATTACAAGGCACAATAAATTTCCAAAAAATTACAGAGGTTTCAGGGTCGTCTTCAAAATTGGTGTTTAAATCTAGTGTAATCTGTTGACTTGTCTGCATAAGATAAGCAATTCTAGTTACATAAAAAGCACATTTTAAAAGCGATTGGCCCATCGTAAAGTGGTGGCAGGCTTTTGGCTTGTTTGTGCAAATATCAGTTTTTTAGTACCTACTAAGAAAAATATCCCACTTAGGTAGGTATGATAAACATTAAAAAAAACACGCTATTTGTTTGACCTGTTTATTTGAGTAAATTCCGCTAGATGGATTAAAATCTTTAGAAAGCAATCGCCTTGTCAGTTTTGTGTGTCTGAACCGCAGCCCCGCTTAAAAAAAATGCATCATTTTGACAAAAATAAGGCTAGTTTTGCGATTATATAAAATCTAATTTATTGATTTAGAATGAACAAAAGCAAGAGATAATCTATACTACATGCACTTGTCTACATAGCCTGCTTTATGCGATGATATTAAAGTCATGAAAACCTTACATAAAAGACCGCTGAGCGACCCTTGTGTTCATCCTGGCTTTTATTAAACTTCCTCTCTGACACATTACACTATTTGAACATTTATTAGGTAGGGTGACCACTTGCCTGCAATTAAACCGTTCTATAGAATACAGATTGGAATTTTAATATACGTCAAATAAAATTAATGTTTTTCTGGTGTTGCTTTCAATTTGACTGGTTCCTCATATAGGATCAATAAAAAGTGATAATTAAATTATGAAGTTGGAGGCATGACTGTGCATTTTTTTAAATATTATTTATTAAAACCTATAATGTGCAAAGACACACCATGCCTTTTTGCCGTACGGTCGAACTGCAGCGTTTTTTTTAACCGGATAAGTGTGGCAGGTCTCATTTAAAACAATGCGTTTTTAAAAAGCATGCGACAGAAACGCTCTGGTGAAAATGCACAGTGTGGCATACATTATACCGGGTGTCATTTTAAGTCGTCCCCTTAGCGTGTGGGGGTGCTTCCCCGAAATGTTTAAGTAGCAAGAGGGGTCGAGTGGCACCTTATTTGAAAGCTCTTGTAATTTTTTTTACACAAATATGCAAAACAAAATTTTTAGGAATTATTAAAAACAGGTTTAATTTAATTTTAATGCTAACCATTTTTTTTTTAAAAGCTTTAAATAAATTTATCTACCTGTAGGTCACCAAATTTTTTTAAAAATGCCCCGAAAATTAAGAAATCTAAAAAATAATGACAATGTTTTTTACAAATTAATTTTTTTTTGCATATTTGTCTAGAAAATGACAAGAGTTTTTAAACAAGACCACTCTTGCCATTTAAAAATTTCGGGGAGGCACCCCCCCGGCCAAAATCTATGACATATTATGTCCCCCTCCAATCGAAAATCGACGGGTCAAGGAAATTCCTAAAATTTAAAAATTGGACATCAAAAATTAGCCTGGAATGTTTTAAAATGAACACCCCTTATGTACCCTTGGTTTCATAAGACACTGGGACACTGTCAAATTTCTTTAGCGAAATGTGACCTTAATTTTGCCATAATTTAATCATATTTATGATGATTGTTTCGTTGCTTATCCATATTTTACGAATATAGTAAAAAACTTACCAAAAATCAAGAAATTAATGCCAAATTTTATAAAAGAAATTTGACAGTGTCCCAGTGTCTTGTAAAACGTGTAAAGTAGATACATTAAAATAAAAGATTGAGGTTTCCTAAGAATGGTATCATCAGTTTGCAAATTAAAAGTGAGTCAGTACAAATTTTTCTGCGATTTACATTGATGTCTAATTTGGACAAATTTGCATATTAACGATTTTTTGTATAAATAATTTACTTTAGGTTTAAACGATACTGTTTTTGAGGGCACTATCAAAACCGCAATTAGTAGAAAATAAAATAAAGTACCAAATAAACCAGTATTGTAATATGGTTAATTAGTTTAACATAAAAAGCAAAAGAAGCTTTTTATATTCTATATGTAAGGAATTTATCAATATAAACCATTTAAAATTCACGTATTAAGATATTTCTAATTGAAACAGAACGTAAAACGTTGAAAGCTAAAAGATCCCGCTGTAAATTGTTAGATAATTTTATATGGTTAGTTATTTTAGCATCCGTGGAATGGATTTAACAAGGCCACCCATGGAGTTTTGTGCTTCTGTCATTTAACTACCCACTTCTTATCTTTATGACGGTAAAGATACTGCATTTTATAGGAAGCCCAAGAACTGGGATACAAAGAAAAGAATCGTTATTTTTCTTAAATTGGTGTAGTTTTGGTAGGGTTTGTGTTTATTAAAGATCGTTGGGATACACCTTGCTCACATAAATATGTCAAATATTTCACTTAATCAGATAATTAAAATAGTTCAGATCATCCCTTTGGTGCTTTAAGAAGTTTAACCAGCTTGCCAAAGTAACCCAGAATGGAATGGTTAAAGAAGAATCCACATTTTATGAAAAGCTGTGTCAATAAATAGTAATTTTTGCACTCATACAATAATAGTATATTAAAACATAGAGTTTTATAAGGAACGTTTTTTAGCACGCGTCCAGGTCTGGAAAAAGAGCCGCGCAGCGGCGAGTTTTCCAATGGACAAGTGATAAAAAACGCCTTATAAAACGAGTTTTTTATACTATTTTTTATATTTGCTTCATTTAATTAATTAAAAAGCATTTTTAATTTGAATTAAAAATTTAAGATGAAATTTTGTTTTTATGACCAACCTTATAGCATAACATTGACATTTTGAAGTAAAAAATAAATTCAAGTTAGACATATTGAATAATGGCATTTGTAAACTTTACTCATTTAATACTGAATGAATAGGCGTTTTTGAGAAAATGTAACCATTGATATCGTTTTTCCAATTCTTCTAGTTATTCCCCCTACAAAAAAATATGTCCCCCGATTGATTATAATAATAAAATTTGTAAATAAGAAGTACCTTGCAAGAAAAGAATTTATCTTTTTGCATCAGGAAAACCAACCAATAAAATAAAATTTTGGGTTTAATAATGAAGCAATTCAGAAACTTTAAAAAACCAAATTTCGGGTTTCATAATGTGCATATTATAGAACGCAAATATAAAAAATACATTTTTTGCACTCCTAAACGATAGTAAGCACTTCACCTAAAATTGCCAAGCAACCAAAACAATTATTTCTTGCACTAATGTAGGTAATAAAAAAACAGTTCGGGAAACTTTCCCGACCTGAAAAAGCAACTACCCATGCGGGAATTCTTTCTTCCCCACCTAAGTTTGTAAATTACTATTTCACTTTATCGAACTTCAACCGTACATATTTTTATCCGGGACAAAATAGTTATTTTCATGTGTGGAAAGGACACTTTGTAGGTGTGCAGGTGTTAAGAACAATATTTTTTCTGCAGCAATCAATTTAAAAAAATTAAAAAATTATATAAATTTACAAAAATTGCGTGCGGCAAAGTCTTTAAGGTGTGTGGAAAAGTCCAGACAGTTTGCGTACTAAAATACGTGCAAATAAATGTACTTTTTCGCACGATAGGAGATTTTTTTTAACAATTTTTAAAGAATTCCTAGGCATGCCCCAACAGCGGATCATACAGATGATGCGCCAATTTTGGGACGAATTTTTTTAAACATAAGGTTAAGAAATTTGCCCATGCATCTCAATAAAATTCCTTTCAATAAAAAATATTTACTGATCCCTATATGCATTGAAAACAACATGTTATTGCTTTGATCATTGGTTATTTTTTTAAATTCCAAAATGTACATGCATTGCTTGAATTTAAGTCATTTAAAATGGTTTTTAGTATACCTTTTATGAGATCAGAGATCTTTTGATAAAGTCTAACGTCAACCATAATGAGTGGGAATATATGATATACCAAATAAAAAGTAAAATCAAAACCGGTATAAAATTCTTACACATAGAAAAAGAAACAGTACGGCCTTTTGATTCTAAAATAAATGGTCATCAGCATGTTGAGGCGGCCAATGTTTTGTAAACACTTATAGAAGTAATAAATTTATTGGTTTTATTTTGAGACTTTTGTTAATACTAAATCTGTGTCTTTCGAGCTACAGAGATTCTTTGTCGGCTTTTGTGAAGGACAATTGCACGTGAGATTGATAATAAATTAAAAAATCATGCACGGTCCTTTTACAGATATAAAAGTTGGAGGTAGGTATTTTTACAAAATACGTAGTGTTTGCTAATTGGGGGCATACTTCTTATCTAAAATTGCCTTAATATGCTAGATTAAAAATACAATGATTATACATGCAAAATTAAAACCAAAAAATTTAAACATATGTAGCTATTCCGTCTTTGGTCTACATGATCTCAACATTGAGCACATAAAGAGTGGGAGTAAAGAGTGGGAAAAGATAAGAAATTGGTCCAATAATCGAAGCAGTCTTTATCGCGATGGTTTGTTTTTATCTACCTAATCTACCATACCTATATGCTCATCTCCGCTCTTTGTGAACTCAATTTTGATATCATATATATACCAAAGACAGAACAGCTACAATCATCTTCAGCAGAAGATAGAATTCTATCTTCTGATGAAGATGACAGCTTAGCTGTCGAAATACGTTTTCAGATAAAGTGCGGTTTGGAGAGAATCTTTGTTTTATATTAAACATTTGCCACAGAAATCATCAAATATCCAATGATGTTCAAATCCTAAATACTTTTATTATCCACCTGTTTAAGAAATTTAGGATTAAAGTTTCAAATTCACAGATTCGAAAATTTGTGAACCTAGAAGCTCGTATAAGTCATCTCCGTTGAGCTCCCGTCAATTCTACTAAATAGCACATTTACATGAGGGCCCCATCGTATATTAAAACTAAATATCGTTTTAAAATCTAGAAAAATAGGGCTACCTACGTATTATGGTTTCAATTATTTTGTAGAAGATTTGACTTTAAAAATCATTATAATAATACTTTTGCTTTTGGAAGTCAGATTTTTGACACAAAGAAATAACCTATTTAAATAAAACCACAATACGTTTGTATCCCTATTTTTCTATTTTTGAAAACTACATTTAGTTTTAATATACGATGGGGCCCTCATGTAGACGTGTTATTCAGTAACGAAGCAACGAAGCTTTTAGGAGCACAGATCTTCGAAACTGTGAATTTGAAACTTTAGCCTTAAGGTTTTTTTAGAAATTTGGCTACCTAGAAAATTTACCGCCAATCAAGTTGATACGGCCGTTACTTAACTATCAATCAATATTTTTTGAGTTAATTGCGCATTAAATAGGCAACCTCTATCTTACTGCTGTCTATTTTTGATTCATTAAAGATCATCCTTAAAACAATGCCCCAGTGCAATTATCGCTAACCGGCATAGTCGGCTTCTTTGCCAAGGTTATTTTAAAGCACCTCTACTTCTTTATACCGCGGTCCATAAGATCGTTCTTACCTGCAAACGACAAACATTCCATAAATACTTTGCATTTTTTGACTACTGTAAGAATTCATTTCGATCATAGACAATTTTAACTAAAAGCAGCTTCTTATAAATTTTATTTAATAAACCAAGTAAAGGTTAAATATTTTTTTGGATCATTTAAGAAATACATTTTTATTTATCTTTTTGGAAACTAGTTTTCTCACTAATCATAAAAAATGTGGCTAACCAGGAAACGAAAATGTATAAAGCCTTAATCCCAGATTACGTTTTTAATTAAATATAATTTAGACTAAAAAATACAAAAAAAATCCTATTCAATGATCATGGTTCAACAAAGAACTCCAAAAAGTTTCAAATTTTAATTAATAAGATCGCTATAATAAAAGATAGAGACATCCCTGGGGCAAAGAGAATGAATTTACTAGAGTATCAGTGCGCGAGGTTTTAAAAGGTAGAGGGCCACTCTGAAAAGTAGAGGGCGCTTCAAGCTTCAAAATTTCATGGGTAGATGTCGTTGTTTTTTTATTCTACCAAAAATTAAATCTAGTAAGTGCTCTAAACTAAACATATTATTTATGTCAAATTGACGTTATTCAAAATAATATTTAAATGGTAAAAAAACATGTTTTTATTTAAAATTAAGTGATTATCGTTAATGTTGCTTTCATTAAATGTAAAAATAACTCTAATCTGCTACAACTCTTTAAAATAAAATCAAAATTGAACCCATAAAATTCAAGACTATCAAAATACTCAGAAAAATAGTGTATTTGCGAATGAAATAAGCGGGCAGCGGTTCCTGTCCCCAAAAGAAACAGTGGATGCTTTAAATTACGACATGACGACGGCAATTACGACAAGCTTGAATAAATCAAAACTGGAGTTAACTGTTTGAATGAATGCAAAAATTCACCAATCTTGGTAAAAAATTCTTTGGAATAGAAAAAAGTGGATGTACTCAATCTGTTTGTGTTTATGCAACACTTAAATAACAAGCGCGTACGTAAACTTTGTTGTAGAAGGAAGTATCAGGAGTTTTTATTACTATTTTTTTTTATAATTGAAGTTTATTTGACATTTTTAATTTAATTTTAATAAAATGTCATCTATGTACTTGGTGTAAATCAAAATAAAAATCTGAACAAAAACCTAACCTTAAAATAAAATCACCAAAGAAAACTGTAAAATTTTACAGATATCAGAAATACCGCGATTCATGAAAAAGGCCGTCACTGTCAGTCTAAGTTAATAATTTGTCTATGCCTGGGGTAAACATTTTCATCAAGAGGGCTGGGTAATTTAGTCCAATTGTCAAAAAACAAATTTTAGGTTGGGTGATATACAAATGTCATCACAAAAATTACCTTTCAGATTTGTGAGTTATGTTAAATTTACTTTTATAAAGCAAGAACAGCTACAAAACTAATATTAAACTGTTTAATTACAATCTTTACCTGTCCCAGTACCTCATCCTTGTGAATTTATCAAGATTTCTCCTAAACTTCGATTGGATTCTACGACGAAACTAATATTGAGGGCAAAGTGTTTTAATATGCCTTTTTTATCGTCCGGTGCATCCACAAGAAAAATATTCGTGTAAATGCAAGTAAAGTAATTGTGATTATTGATTTTTAATAATTTATTGAAATAAGGAAAGTTTTTTAATAAAAAACGTGCACACATAATGAGATTTGTTAAAATATTTTTAAACACTTGCCAATTGCCAAAGTTTCACCAAAATTAACGCTTATTTTAACTAAAAAGGAATATAAAACATTCAATAAATATTAAATAACTGGTTTCGCACGTAAAGTAAGCACTGTGTTTTTATATTTTGTAAAAAAACCATTTCTTAACAGGGGTAATTGTCTGTCGCGGAATCCAAGCGGAGTTTTAAGAGAAATCCTGGTAAATTCACAAGTATGAGGTGCAGTCACAGGTAATGTTTGTAATTAAACAGTTTTATTTTAATTTTGTAGAAGTTTTTGATGTATAAAAATGAAATTTATAATTTTCGCAAAAAAAAAATCGATTACTGGCATTTGCATCAACTGACAGATGTCTTATTTGACAGTTGGACTAAATTGCAAGGCCTACTTTGCGAAAGGCGAAGAAGTCTCCACCTCTTTGTAGTACCTTATTAATTGTTAGAAATTATACATAATTTCTAGTTGAAAAGGAATATTTATTTCTCAGGAATCAAACACTATTTAAATATTAACAAGAACATTTAATTTTGCCAACAGTCTTCGGTTACACGTTATCATAATTATTTTCTGAATTCTCTTCTCTCTTTAAATTATTCTAATTATTAATTAATTATTCGTTTCCATGACTATTTTCATCATTTCTTTCCAAAGATTACTAGATTTTCATAATAAAATAAGCCGATCGCTTATATAATTGAAAGAAATTATACATAATTCCTAGTTTAAAAAGGAATATTTATTTCTCAGGAATCAAACACTATTTAAATATTAACAAGAACATTTAATTTTGCCAACAGTCTTCGGTTACACGTCATCATAATTCTTATCTTAATTAATTATTCGTTTCCATGACTATTTTCATCATTTCTTTCCAAAGATTACTAGATTTTCATAATAAAATAAGCCATCGCTTATACGGCCAATCCTGGCATTTGGATCGCCCCGATCCAACCATGGAAATTCATATTATAATCATTACATATTAATTATCAAATTCATATTATCATTATCACAATTCAACATTTTATAATATCAAACAACCATCAGCTTCTTAAAATTCTAAAACAGCAGGCACGAACCAAACATCAAACCGTTTGATACGTGAAAAACGTTACTTAACATCAAAAATGACTATCGCTTATACGGTCGGACTGAAATTTCAAGCGTCCACAAAGATAATAGTTAATAAAGAGAAAAAAAAAATTATCGCTTAATTTAGTTAAATAACAACTTAATATTTGGTTTTGTGCAATAAAAAAAAAAAAATTAGTTAATTTCTGATACTGGTTTAATTTTACGGTGTTCATGACTTGAACGTATAACCGCGTATGAACACCAAGAAGTTTCCAAATATTTAACGTGTCAAGACTAACACAGCCGAAATATTTATAGTGCCCCGCTTACAAACACTTTACTTTACAAAAAAAAAAAAATAACAACACAGCTGAATTTTTTATAGTGCTCCGCTTGCAAACACTTGACGTTACCAAAAAAAAACAATACAGCTGAATTATTTATAGTGCTCCGCTTGCGAACACTTAACGTTACCAAAAAAAAATACAATACAGCTGAATTATTTATAGTGCTCCGCTTGCGAACACTTTACATCACAAAAAAAAATATAATACAGCTGAATTATTTATAGTGCTCCGCTTGCGAACACTCTTCATTACAAAAATCAAATATAATACAGCTGAATTATTTATAGTGCTCCGCTTGCGAACACTTTACAAAAAAAAATAAATGACATAAACAAAATAAAAAAAACATGTTCCTCTGTAAATAAAAAAAAAAAATAAAGTAATTTCTCATTTTTTTTTGTAAACATAAACAAAAAGAATAATATCTCATGTTCCTTTGAACATCAACATGAATCTCATGTTCTTTTGAACACCCACATAAATCATATGTTCCTCTGAACATCAACATCTTTCTCATCTTTCTCTTAACATCAACATAATTCACATATCTCTCCCAAAATCATCACATGTTCCACTGAACATTAAACAAAATTCACATGTTCCACAGAACATCAAACAAAATTCACATGTTTCACAGAACATCAAACAAAAGTCACATGTTCCAATGAACATCAAACAAAATTCACATGTTCCAATGAACATCAAACAAAATTCACATGTTCCAATGAACATCAAACAAAATTCACAGGTTCCAATGAACATCAAACAAACAAAGCTCAACAACATTCATGAGACGTCTCATTTCATCAAAATACATCAACAAATTTTTCATCACATAATACAACACACCAGTCTTACACATACTGTGTAAAATCTCTCTTTCTTGGTAGTTTTTCTTTTCTACATCTTTTTTTTTTTTTTTTTTTTCACCTGTAAAATAAAAATTATTTTCGTTAAATTATTTTTAACTTTTTATTTTAAACTTTGATTTCTGTTTCTCATCAATTAATATACTTTAACTGTACTGGAAATAACAACACCAATAGAATACTTGCTATTTTAAATATAATATATACCTTTAAGCTCGGTCATCCTTAATACTTAAAATCCCCAAAAATTTCAAAAACAATATCACACGCATGTGTGCATTAAGGATCCAAATAAGTTTAGAAAAAAAAATAAAAGTTAAAACAAAAAATAAAATAAATGAGTTGACATCAGAAATATTATCCAAGCTAGGTACTAATTAATAAAAGCTAAAGTTTGATTGACAAACAATTTGAACTGATAACTGTTAAAAGAATAACAATAAAAATACTCTTACCACTTTCCAGATCACGGATGCTAATAGTACGCCAGAATAATTTCAGCACTGCCCACCTAAAGCTGCAGATGTAACGTAACCTTTTTTTTAATACAAATAAAAATATAAACAACAAAATTTACATTAATAAAATTATTGAACAGAACAAAAATAACATTCTCTGTAGTATCAAACTAAAAATTGACTTCCTCTTAACATTGTTGGTGCACTCTATAACACAATACAAAAAAGAAATAAATATCATCTTTTGATTTTTCATAACAGGTAACTTTTACAACGCTAGTTAAATTAAAAAAAAAATAAATTAATCCCAAATAAACATTAGCTTTTCCTTCTTCAAGTATTTAAATCAAATGCATTCAGGAAATATAAACTCTGCATGGATAATCGCATAAAGGAAATTTTCTTTCGTATCAATCACAATCAGTAATCAGGTTCTGAAAATAATGTTAAAACACTAAAACTAAAAACGTTATTATTGCACTTTTAAATTAAAAACTTAAAATGTTGTAACTGTAGTGGCTTTTCTTTAAAAAGATTTAAAAACGCTTCATCGTTTTATACAAAACTAAAATCAGTGACAGGTTACATTTTCTTTTTGACTTAATCAAAACTGTCAGATTTACCTATGCCAAAAATAATCATAGAAACTAATTGTTTATCTGTGGATCACATTCTTACTCAAACTTCAACTCAAAAGTCAAAATTATGTCACAAAATTTTTCCAACATCGTTACCCTTGCAGTTCAAAGCACATCTTTTTAAAACAACCAAAACAACTCCTCTTTAAGATCCCTTATAATCCAACTCAATACTCAAGATCAGTTCCACAAATGGTTCAATGTCAAGCATGTCAGAAACTTCTTATTTTTCCAAAAATAATTCACCAAAATTGTCAGGACTTATTTCAAGTTCAGGGTCGGTTTAGGATTTATTCCAAAAGGTTTCAAACTTCCATCTAGCACGAGGGTTGAATCCCATCTTCTGATGTTAGAAATTATACATAATTCCTAGTTTAAAAAGGAATATTTATTTCTCAGGAATCAAACACTATTTAAATATTAACAAGAACATTTAATTTTGCCAACAGTCTTCGGTTACACGTCATCATAATTCTTATCTTAATTAATTATTCGTTTCCATGACTATTTTCATCATTTCTTTCCAAAGATTACTAGATTTTCATAATAAAATAAGCCATCGCTTATATAATTAAAATATATAGCGCCATCTATTGTACAAGGGCTTCCTTAGTATAGTCAATAAAGTAGAGTGCACCACATTTACCGACTCCGTGTATTGACAGAAAGACAAAGCACGGAGTCTGTCGCTAATAATAAACATAACCTAATTTTACAGAAGCAATATTGTGATTTTTTTCAAACGTATTTAATTTTATATTTTAAAAAAGTACCACATAATTAAAAATGGTCTTTTATTTTGAAAGTGCTGTCGTAACGCCTTCAGTTACATTATTTATGGGTCTAGACAAGCACGAAAGTAAGTCTAATTTTTGAACTTAGTTCAGTTCTTAGTATGTATTTCTTTTAGATGAAGATTTAATAAAATGGGGCTGGCCAGAGGATGTGTGGTTTCACGTTGATAAAGTCTCATCAGCCCATGTATATTTAAGGCTACAACCAGTAAGTAAGATGGCAAAAAGACCCCGATTACCAATGAGATATTGCAACACAGTGATACTTGCTGCAACATTGGCTAACAGTTTAATATTTGATTTAAGTTACTTACCGTCTCAAAAATAATATTGTTAATTCTAAATTTAAGGGGCAAACAATAGATGACATTCCAGCTGCCGTATTAGAAGATGCAGCACAATTAGTTAAAGCCAACAGCATAAATGGTAACAAAATGAATGAAGTAGACATCGTGTACACAATGTGGGCTAATTTAAAGAAAACGCAAGGCATGGAAGTCGGACAAGTCGGTTTTCATAAAGAAAGAGATGTTAAAAAAATAAGAGTTGCCAAACGTATTAACGATATTATGAATCGTCTTAACAAAACTAAAAAGGAAGAAGTTGTCGGTAAGTATAAAAAACATGTCTATAGTTCTAGAGAATAAATGTTTCCATAATATATTCCTTACAAGGTTCACAACGAAGTATAACCCTAGAAAGTAGAAAAACACTTAACTACTTTGGTTTATTATATATTTCTTATTACTCTTAAGTAAACTACAAGATATGTAGGTATATTGGAATTAATAACCATCTTTTATTTTAGATTTTAGAGCAGAAAGAGAAAAACGTGACAAGCTTGAAAGAGACGACAAGAAGAAAGTTTTACGTGAGCAAAGGGAGAAAGAAAAAGAACTAGAAAAAAAGCGACAAGATGACGCCGAACTAAAAAGCTACAATAACCTTATGAGTAATGATAATATGTCGAAATACGATGATGGAAATGACTCGGATGATTTTATGTAATTAAGTGAAGAATTATCACCGTTTCAACTCGATATTAATTAACAAATTTAAAATTCTAAATAACATGAACAATTATTACATAATCTGCGTTTTATTTTAAATTAAATTCTGTGTTTTGGCAGATAAAGATAGCAAAATCGAAAGAAAAAAGTATCTACTGCTTTAGAAAAAATGGTTAGCATTATTTTGTGTAATGCGCTACCCCCTACTAACGCTTGCAACAGCTGGGGCTTAAGTTGTATATAAGTTTACATAAGAGAAAGTGAGTCGGGCTCTTAACAAAAGCCAAGATAAAAGCAAAGCAACAAAATTAAAATTTATAACAGATTTATTTACATTTAATAAATAAATACAAAATAGTGTGGGTAAGTGAATGAGATTTTGTTTTATTCTTTAAATTATGTTTTTAATTTCAATTATTCTTTTTCTATTGTTTTAAAATTACTTCTTTGGTTATATTTTATCTGTTTTTTACAAATCATATATCCATAAGTTGGAATTTTTTAAGTCCTTACAGCCATTTGTAAAATTATTAGAGATGTGCCAGTGGTATTTTGACCAGGTATTAATACGGTATTTTGATCCCCCCATTTTAAAGGTGGTCATTTTCTCAATTAAAAAAAGAGCTTTTTCGATTTTTTTTTGAAAATTTTAAAATTTAAAATCGGATATTTAGTAGTATAAATTAATAAAAAAAAAATCTATTCAAAATGATTTTTAGCAAAATTTTGTTCTTGAGATATTAGGTCCATAAAAAAAGTATAACATATAGACGAACGGACGATTTTTTTTAAAATTGTTCAAAATTCGATAAAACGCACGCTGCATTTTTGCTCTACGACGAAAAAAAACGATTTTAGGATTGAGCTGATCAAATGTATAATACTCTTCGACTTTGTCTGTGAAGAGTATAATAACAGGTGACTTTATGTTATTTTTGAAACTGTACAAGTTAGAGTGCCTTGATGATTTTGACAGTTATTGTCGCCTTATAGAGTGACGACATGCATCATTCTTTCTCTGTCATACAGATAACGTCATCAACGTTATAGCCAAAGTGACAACAATTACAACTTACAATCACAATTAATGACGTTATCTGTATGACAGAGAAGGAATGATGCATGTCGTCACTCTATAAGGCGACAATAACTGTCAAAATCATCAAGGCACTCTAGTACAAGTAACAATTAAAAATACTAAAGTCTAAAATAGTAAAATAACATACTAAGGGCCGGTTGTACAAACCAAGTTTAAACTTCGGTTTAGCTAAACTGACTTATAACCATAGAAAGAACTATTTTAGACACAATCCATGTTGTAGTTGACAAAGTCTGTTTGTGATAAAATGTCAGTTTAGCTAAACCGAAGTTTAAACTTGGTTTGTACAACCGGCCCTAAAAATAGTAACATTAAGTATTTCTTTTTTTTTTCCCTTAGATTTTTGATTTTCCATTGAATAAGTTTTTTAGGAATAATACCTCATTTGACCTTATTTGACCGTATTAATACCAAAAATTTTGACCCGTCAAAAACTTTTTGGTCAAAAGCACAACTCTAAAAATTATCTACTAAGCAAGTCAAAAACATTATTCTATTAATGAAACACCAACCGAATTAAGAGAATCTCTCACCCAGCTTGGGTATTGTTTGTCAGGAAACAGATTCAGCATATAATCTTTTATAAACTCGGGAAATCGATTTTCCTTTATACTTTCCCTAATACTCTTCATTAACCTAACCTGAAATGCCAAATTATGCTCCGTGAGTAAGTGGCATGCTACAGAATGATCGTTGATAATGCAGTTTAAGTAAGCTCTAGTGTAGTTTTTACAAATGTTACAGGAACAATCTTTATCTATAGGGTTGGTATCTGTTTTGTATTTATTTTGCTTGAGGTTTAGTTGTCCTGACATTGTAAGGGCACAGCCAAATCTCTAAAACAGAAAACATTAAAATAAGTAAGTTGTAAAGTGTTTGTATTTAAAAAACTTGATTAGTTTCTTTACCTACTTTGGTTTAAATCGTTATTAAGCTTGATTTATAGTTAAGTTAACTTAACACCACTTAACTCTAAACTATAAGTGAACGTTGAATGACCTTAATTTAATCTACAAAATAAGATTTCACCTTTCATGTAATTCATTTCATTTTGTGTTAATTCGCGATACGTTAATTCTAAGTGGCGTTAAGTAAATTCAACTATAAATTAACCTTTACTTACTGCCGTTCTTGTAGGAAATACACAGTCAAACATATCAACACCCAGAGCACTACAAATAACCAAATCAATGGCAAAACCCACTCCCATCAAGTATCTTGGTTTATTTTTCGGAAGCAAACCAGTTGACAAGGTTACTATTTTCCAAAAATCATCTTTACTTTCTCCACCACTAAAATAAAGATACATTAATGATTTGTGCATTAAAATTGTCTGGACATAATATAAGCAAAAGTTTGAATTCATACTTAGACCATTTTTGAGAGATTATTTAAATAAATTTTTACCAACAGCAGGATAAAGACTTTTCACAAAATAAACGAGGCAAAAATAATAAAAACTATGCATCAGTTAATAAGGATCAAAACCAAAACAAAAGGTAAGCATTATAATTTTAACCAAAAACCAAAACCGCATGCTTTAGGTTTTAAGGAAGCAAAAAAAAATTAAACGATAAAATATTAGCTCGAATATAAGGAAGCACTTTTCACAACAAACTAATAGACTTACCTTAAGCCCCCAATTGCATAACCATTTACCTCCCTAGAAACATGATCCTTAGCGCTTATTCTTCTTAAATCTTCATATAGTGTTCCTTGCACAATGGGAAAAATATTTTGGTCATCCGGCCTTTGATGAGCTTTTATACATCGATCCAACCATCTTGTTGTCCTAAAACCATAAATATAAATTTAAAATTTATTTTGTACAAAAAAGATGTGAAAAGCTTCGTGTCCAAAAAATTTAAATGATTGGGGTTGTTCGCAGGATTTCGGACCAAATTTAAATAAATCAAAGGCGTTAGATTCGTCAACGTTTCAAGAATATATTATTCCCTTCTTCAGGACTGTAACAACCGTAAAAAGGTACCTGAGAGTGGTTACACTACAGCATACATACTTAAAAATAAATTAATAATGTAAAAAAATAGTAATAATTATTACTATTTTTTGACTGACAAATATACATTGTTTTGATACTTTATAAACAAGATTTGTAAGCAGAATGCAGATACGCACCTATGAACAGATTCTTCTATCCTAGGCTTATCCGCACTCGTCGTTTTAATGACATCATCCAGTTGCATAATAATATCCGCGCCAATAGCATTTTGAATTTCTATAGAATGTTCAGGGGTTAACATTACTTCCGCCTTTTGATCATTTAAAGATTGAAATTTCACTCCTTCTTCTGTTATTTCCGCTAATTTCAATAAGGAAACCATTTGAAATCCTCCAGAATCAGTTAGTAAATTTTTGTCCCAGTTCATAAATTTGTGCAAACCTCCCGCCTTTTTTAGGATATCCACTCCCTGAAAAATCAAGTGGCTTTGGTTCCTAAGTTCAACACAATCTTAAACAAAAGAACTTGAAAATGCATGTCTTCTATGACAATACTTCAAACATGAGATGAGATATTTGTTGTTTTTTGATTTTCTTTATGTGTCCTTACCGGTTTAGTTCCTAAATGATACGTATTTGCCAATATTATTTGCAGCCCCAAATACTCTATTTGCTCTGGTAACATTCCTTTGAGAGTTCCCTAAAACATAACATCGTTTCATTGGGTATTTCTACAGTATTTATTAATCTGTACCTGTGTTCCCACGGGCATAAACACCGGTGTATCAACAGGGCCATGTGGTAATTCCATGGTTGCTACTCGTGCTTTTGTTGTTAAACATTCGCTTACGATGTTAAAGATAAGAGGCTTCTTTTTAGACATTTTGTTTTAAAGAATACACACACAATTTAAATTGTTTTTCATTGAACATTTTCTAGGTTAGAAGGAAGGATTATTCTTGGGAAGCGATCGAGCGTTACGACGGTACACCCAAGAACACTTAACAAGCGGTACACTAGCCACAATGTTTTATCTCTTTTTAATGCAATGAAACTCCAATCGCTCTATCTTCGTCTACATTACAACACCATGCGCATGTCCCTTTAAATGAAACATATTTATTACCGCCTTTTTTAAATAACTTTCTCTTGATCTTTGCTTGTTCTTTAAAACCTTTTTTGAGGAAATTTAATTAAAATGTGCTTTTTTGTTTTAATTTAACCAAAAGCATTTACTTATAATGACACCAGCATGCATTTTAATAATACAACTCTTCTTTCTGTACAGATTTTTATTAAAAAAGAAATAAAATACAGGACTTAAGTAATTATTACGTAAAAACTATATAAGAATCACAAATGTTTTAAGCATAATTTAAACATAAATATAGTTATTAAAACAAAGATTAATATAAATAAAGTACAAAATACTAATTTTACATTAACACATTTAATGCTAGTCATGTAACATTCATTTTAAATATGACTTATTGAATATTTACACCAAATTGTCCAAACTCTCTTGAGAGTCTGTGGTCAGTCTTGAAGAATTGTTAGCTTGTACGACATATTGCCCTCTTTTAGCTGGCATTCTGAGGCATAAATCGAGCCACAATTTCTCGTCATTTAATGTTTTGTTCCACTGTATAACGTGGACAAGTCTTAATACTGATTTGAGGGTTTCTCCTTCAGAGTTTTTGGCTTCATGCTCGTTAACTGGAAGGTTGGCTAAGCACACGCAGGTCACCTGGGGGCCTAATGCACAAAGCTCTTTGATGGCTGTGTAGACATTTGTTGAATCCCAGTCGTTGCTTAGGGCGTGGGGGGAGAGAAGAGCTATGATTCTTCTACTTTTTTGTGCGGTTGAACGTAAATTTGTATTCCCTAAAAAAAAAAGGCTTATTATTTATTTTATCGGCATAGGTAAAATAATATTGGTGTCAGGTGTAAGGTGTAAGGTTATTGATAATATTTTTTTCGTTTTAAGGCTAGAGTTTTAAATTCACATATTCTGTGCTCCTAGAAGCTCGTTTAAGTCATCTCCGTTGGGCTCCCTTCAATTCTACTAGATAGCACATCTACATGAGGGCCCCATTGTATATTAAAACCAAATGTAGTTTTAAAAACTATAAAAATGAGGCTATAACCGTATTATGGTTTCGTTTAAATTGGATATTTCTTTGTGTCGAATATCTAAAAATCATTATTATATTTTTGTTTTTTAAGTCAAATTTTCGGACACAAAGAAATAGCCGATTTACCTAAATGAAACCATTATACCTAAGTTTTTAGTCTTATTTTTCCAGTTTTCAAAACTACATTTAGTTTTAATATACGTTAGGGTCTTCATGTAGATGTGCTACCGAGTAGAATTAACGAGAGCTCAACGGAGATGACTTATACGAGTTTCTAGGAGCACAGATCTTCGAATCTGTGAATTTAAAACTCTAGTCTCAAGGTTAATTTATAGTTGAACAAACTTAACTCCACTTAAAATTAACGTATTGCAAATTAACACAACATTAAATAAATTATACGAAATTTAAAAACTCATTTATAGATCAAATTAACGTTCACTTATAGGCCTAAAATTCCTTTGTAATCTTTTTTTTTAAAACATCTTTCGGACTAGACCAAATTTTCAAAATTAAAAAGAAAACCGTGGAATGGAAATAAAATCGGAAGAATAATGAAATGCCCAGATTCAGGCACCGATAGGTGGCGTTTACTGCTTCATATTTGTAAAATTGATCAATTTATAAATGGTTGCGTGAATTTAAGCGGAGTTAAGTGGTTAATTTAATTTAACTATAAATCAAGCTTTCGATTTGTTTGCGATAATTTTTAAATTAGAGAGTTAAAAAATGGTTTTTAGGAATGCTGAAAAGGGAGTAGTATTTTAAACTATATTTTAAGAGGGGGAATTTTAGAAATTGTTGTAATATTATAGGTCTAACGCAATAAGTAGGTATATAAAATAGTAAAAAATAAAATTAAATGTATACTTACAAGCTCTGATATTTTCTGGAAATTGCAAACAAGCGCATTTGTAATTGTAGTTATTCTCCAGAGTGGGTAGAAAAACTCCGAATGCTAAATCCGAGTCCTTATCTGAATAAAGTATAAGTGCATCATTGTCCTTGCCATCATTGCTTTCCACTGAACCGAAATTATCCTTAAAGCGCACTCGCATCTCTAATCCGTATTTCATATTCAAGACAGTTAGAGTGAGGCATAGGATCAAGAGAACCGTAATGCAAACCAGCATTTTCTGCACGGGAAATGGGTTGGGGTTTAAGTACTCCACTTCAACTGGAAAATTAAATTAGTTTTAGGAAGGTGAACTATGACCTTTTGAATAAAAGATTTATGAAAGAGGATTCTTGGAACAATTTCACCGTTTGGCTTTAAACGAAAAAAAAAAGTAAATATAAAGTGTCAATAGACAAAAGAAATAAAAAGAAAACAAATATCGAAAATTTTATCGAAAAAATTTCCTTTGAAATCTGTTCATTAAAACCTTATATCTAGGAAAAAGGGTCGGGAAGATTACTTTTATAAATCCCTTGGTGGTTGCTTGCAAACTAAAATAACTAGATCATTAAAAAGTAAGTAAGTATTTTTGCTCAAAATAATAAGAAGGATCGTATGGAGGTTCTGAACCGGAAATAAGTAGGATATTATACATAAAAAAAATAAGTTATTCTAAATAATACAGGATGTCCAAAAAATGGCGAATAAACGCAATGCTTCGTTGTTGGGACCTTCTCAGGGATCCCTAGAAAAATATTTAAAACATGTATCTATTATAGTGTTTATGGAGAAACATGCGAATAAAATTGCAAATAATTTTGAAAATAAATCGTAAAATATATCTAGATTCTTAATCATTTTTGAATGTGTGTCACCTTTGCTTCATGAGATTTTTGTAAAATTAGGGTTATTAAAAAAATGTAATTTGACAATTGAAGTGCTCGGGGCAACAATAACGGTATAAGCTACATTTTTAAAATGTCGAAAAAATAAAATACTGAACATTTAAGGAAAAAGAATATCCAAGCATAGGATCTTTTAGTTTTTTTAAATTCAAAAAAAAAATCCTGGATATTTTTTTCCTTAAATGTTTAGTATTTTATTTTCTCGACATTTTAAGAATGTGGCTTATACCGTTGTTGCCCCGAGTTCTTTAATTTGACCATTTAAAGTAGAAACAAATGGTAAAATAATTTTGGATAAAATTTTGTCTCTATATTAGGACATTTTTTTTGTTGTGTTGCAATCTTGAAGGCGCTTAAAATTTCTTTTGTCTCCAAGAAAAGGAATATGAGATATTATTTTTTTTTAACAATTTTCAGTGGGTCCCTACTCCCTAGCATAGAAATAGAATGACAAGAAATGAATTGCTTATATCATAACATTATCAGTGTGTGGGTCCAAGATCTAAAATGCTAGCATAGGTCGGTTTCATTAAAAACGTTTGTTTATTTTGTCCATATAACGTATTGGGTAAATAAAAAGATCTTGGAATCAAACAATGAATGTTTATATCTTCTCTATTGTAAATATATAATCTCTTTGGTCCCTAGGCATGCTCCAACTAAGGTCTGTAGCATACTAAGAAAGGTCGAGACACTTTAAAAACAGCAATAGCGGACCTCTCTTTTCATTTTACAATTTTGTAAGTTTAAAAGTTGGTCCGAAAATCTTGCCAAAAAAAATCTGGTAACCTAGTTTAAAATCTGTCAAATTTATAAATGTAGGTTATGTAACACATCAAAGTATTTCATTGGCGTAGATAATTATTTAAAAAAATATTTTTTATTTAAGGCTAGGAACTTAATTTATAAAATAGAAGATCCGTTGAGTTCGCATTATTTCCAGTGGACCAAATTTATATCAGGGCCCCATCGTATAATTAAATTAAATGAGAACCTCTTTTTTGGTTCGTATGAATTGTGCGGTCCAGTCCCTGCCAAACCATAATCTATTTATTTTTTAAGGTTTTTATCTTAGGAATGGTTTACCTAAACTAAAACCACTTTTAGCCCCAATAGAGATGTGTTTGTCGAAAGGTTTCAATGTAGAAAGCGAACACACAAAAAAACCTATCCCACATTTAGGGCAACTTTTACAGTTCATAAACTTTATTTAACACATATTTTTAACCACTGATATTGATTTATTTTGTTACATTTTTAGTTATCTTACACATTGTGAAAAATAATTGACGTTTAAAAAATTGAACTGTAAACGTCGGCTTTTATTTTGAAATGTCTAAAAAAAACTAAAAATATAACAACAAATGTGTAAAAAAATGTGTTTAATAAAGTTTGAGAACTGTAAAAATTGTCGAATTGTCCCAAAAGTGGCCCTAAATGTGGGATAGTTTACAATGGATTTAATAATACTCTTTGTGTGTTCACTTTCGACGTTGAAATTTTTCGACGGCCACATCTCCATTGGGGCTAAAAGTGGTTTCACTTTAGGTTAAAGTACTTTGGTTAAACGATTTCCAGTATCACAAGAACTTTGGAAAATTAATAGATTATGGTTTGGCAGCGACTGGACTGCACAATTTCTACGAACCAAAAAAAGGGGCTCTCGGTTAGTTTTAATATACGAGGGGGTATCATATGAATGTATTATTTGCCGAAAAACTGTTTTCTTCGATAGAATACCCACATGCCACAAGGAATTCGTTGATCAATATTATAGGATATTGATTTTTAAGTAATTTCATGTTATAACAAAATTTTACATTTTTTTCAAGAACATTTAACTGCACTGAGGGTTTAATTTCTTTTAAAAATAATTTCCAATTTATATTTTAAATTTATTGAGTTAAAATGTCAAAAAATTTCTACGTTAATGGATGACACTTTTCATCAAAATTTGAAGGATTTTATAATCATAGATAGGAGTTCATGGGTGGTAACATAGCAAAATAAAAAAAACTATAGTGTATTTTATTTCTGTGGTACAGTGACCAGACTCTTGATACTATCTACAGACTCTAGCTCCAACAACGTACCATCGTGTTTATGCACCAATTTTTGGGCACCCTGTATTTAAATACGAGTTTAGATAGGTAGGTTTTACTATTTTTATTAAAAACGTTAAAAAAAACAGTTCATCAGATCTTTGTGAATTAAAATATATCGAGATTCGAGTGAGCAAATAAATTCGGCGGCCATGTATTCCATTGTCAAAACAAAATATTGTTGATTGAAACTTTGCATGACTCGTGACATGAGGAAGAATAGTTCTGTGGTAAATAGGAAAAAGGGTATAACTGTTTTTGTTTTTTAGTTTTTTAATTAACAAATTCTAATAAAAATATTCATATATTTACGGTAAAATCAGTGACACACATTCAGCAAAATCTTATTTTTCATCTAACAATACAAGATTGAGGTAGTATTGTATTTTATTTGTAAGAACACGATTTTTATTCTGACATGCACAAATGACGTTTTTACACTTATACCCTTTTTGCTATTTGCCACAGAGTTATTCTATGCCCGTGACATTACACTATGCATGAACTACTTAGCCGCCTATCTTATTTGCTCACATGATACATCTTCTGAATTAAAATTTACTAATTTTGAATTGAAGGTTAAAAAGTAAGGCAGGTAATTCTATCTGATTTAATTTGTCTCATGGTAAAAATCAACTCGAACTTAATTGGATCACTCCAAAATTTGACACTTTTTAAGATGGATTAGAAGTTTCCAGAATTTAATGGAGCACTGTTATACTTACTTCTTTCCTCAAGGGATACAAAAAGATCCATAGACTTGCCAGGCTTGTTGAGCTGGCAAGAGTATCGCCCATAATCCTCCTTTTGAACATTTTCTATTGTAAGATACGTTCCAAACGTTTGTCCTTCCTCCCTAAAACAAATAAAATATCCATTAGCATTATTAAATTACTAAAAAAATTACTTGGAAAACATTTGAAGATAGAGACCATATAGACCCTGTTATTTATGTCTGCAAAAAGAGATGATTGCAGTATACGAGGCAGTAGAGGATCATGTACTTTGTGTGTAGGCACCATATAAAAAGGTAATAATTGCCTTTAATTGGTACGTATGTCGGTATAAAAGACAGTTAATAGTGACTCTTGAGACAAAAACAGGACTAAGGAAATAAAACACGAGTAGACCGGTTGTTAAACATTGCGCGACCGTGATCGTGAGAAACCTGCTCGTTTGACATCAGCCTCTTACGGCACTTTGTTTGAACACTGTTGTCTCTACTCATAAATATAAATCAAATAGGCTTTGGTTAAAAGAAACATAAAAAATGTGCGCATTCAAAAGTGTTGGCTTTTTTAATCCTTCAAATGATTCTTTGCGCCAAGTCTTACACCGAAATAATTTAATTTAATTTAATTAATTTTAATTTCTCCATAGAAACATTGAACGTTTTTAAGTAAGTTTTGTTTTTTCTCTTAGTATTTAGAAACTTAACCTTTCCAAAACAACAAAAAGATTGTACTTTTTCAATAGTGCAAAACAAGGCAAGCTCATTGGTTTAGCCAGCTCTAGACTCAAGACAAAAATCAGGAAATGTTTCTCACTACCACAATTTTTTTAGAAAAGTGTAGAATTCGAAATCTAGAAACATAATTTACATATCCGCATTATAGAATTTTGTGATACAGTCCTCCAAAGATACGTACCCCTTTAATTCGTAAGGGTCGTCTTACATTGAAGTTATTTTTATCCAAGAATTAAGAATTAATTTAAGAATTTTGAATTAAAACTCCAGAAACAGACAGGTATTTGCAAGCAGCATTTTGGATCCACATGGACTTCGTTATGACGTTTGTCTGCAAGGAAAGTCATACCAAAAATCGGAAACACTTCGTAGCTTTGACACCTCTACTTAACCCACTCTAGTTTAAAGTTGCAAAAAAAGTAGACTAAACATCATTCAGCCATTAGTCTGTATCTTAGCATTCCTACACCTAGATTTAATTTTTTATGGACATCTTACACCGGTCACCAATAACATAAATAGGAAACAATCACAGAGTCAAGTTTTATTGCACCACATCAGAAATAGTTGGAGAAAATAATCGACCTTTTTTATACAATGACAAATAAATTTAATGATACCTACTTGATTAACTGGAATTTAACTTGTTCATTACTTTTTTCTTAATTTAATTACATTTTCGGAATACCTTGGTAAAGGTAGATATAATTGCATCAAAATAGACTCATGTCATAGATCATATTAAGCGTGGTTAATGCATTTTAGCGTTAAATGCATTTTAATAAAGCGCATATTTCTGTTACGAAAGGTATTAGGTAGGTACTTGTGCCAAGAATTATTATGCACATAGGTACGTCCTAAATACGTCATAAGATAATATATTTCCAGAAATTTTAAGGTGTCGTGTCACTTGCGCCCAGTGGCACTTGCGCTGCGGATTAAAATAGTAGCACTTGCGAGTTTTTAAAATTCAGGTATAAAAACAAAATATCAGAAAGTGGCATTTGCGCTGCTGCATAAAATAAAAGTAATTAAATAGAGGATTATAATGTTCAAGTCATTAAGTGGGTTAGATAATTCAAGTTTGGTATAATATTGGTTAAAATTTTTGATTCATATTTTGGTCGTACTGGCCGCGGTCTCATTAACTTCCTTTTGCCTAGATTTATTTTTATGTATCCGATGTATTATTGAGATATAATATTAGAAAATTATAAAACATACACACCTTCATTATTGTTAAAACAAGCCAGCAACGTATGGAAGTACTCAATGCATGTGTTTTTGAGTTTTACCGTTTCAGACAGACTGTTTTAATAGTACTGGATGACATTTTTCCACTGGGGGACACTAGGTTAGGTAGGTTAGGGTAAGTTTTGCTGCTAAAAGGAAAATTTAAACATATATGTGCTCATGTCACAAACTGCAATGAAAAATGTATACCTACATTAATGAGTTTGAATTTTGAACGGAGCGCAAATGCCACTTTTTAATCCGTAATTTTCATACCTGCTTAATCCTGTACCTTTTTGAGACGCAAGTGCTACTTTTTTAATCCGCAGCGCAAATGCCACTGGGCGCAACTGCCACCTATTCAATTTTAATAGTGATTTTTAAACTGATTGATATGATAACAAATGTAATTTATTCAAAGCTTGCTTAAATTAAATATGCAATTTTTTTCCACTGGCACTTGATTAAGCGACACCCTGTATTGTTAAATAATCTAACACCATTTTTTTAAACCTTAAATTTAATTATAAAGGTTTAAAGAAACCAGTATGTAGCAATTTCTCGCAAAAAAAAACTAATAATGAGACTAATTAAATTCATCAAATTGAAACAAAAAATAATTTTCGTGGAATAGCTACCGGAATGGTTAAAAATTAAGATAACAAGATGATTAATAATAATTGTTTACTCTAAATACTTGCCTCGAAATTTTTTCTTGATGTATCCGCCCGGTATTAAGAGTTTGATTGCTGCCTACTTTGCTCCAAATTGCTTCATTTCGGGCATCTGGAAGATCCACTTGTCCTGCAAAAAAAAATGTTAGTTAAACAAATAAATGGCTCTTATAAAAAATAAAATTGATAAAATATTTATTTTTTACGAAAGTTATTTAGTTTAACAAAACTATAAAACTTATTGACTACATAAATATTAAATATAAAATGGTGGAATCTAAGATTCACTGTCGACCCTAGTGGCGGGACTTTTTATACATAAATATTATAATACTGTAATAACATAGGTAACAGTGACAACTTACCCGCAAATGCCTCGCAGAAAAATCGAACGGTTTGCCCAACGGGTACTTGTTTGCTTTCGGACATAAATGTAATCTTGAGATCATCAGGAACTTGTTCTGAAACAAGGAAAACAATTTTATAATTGTTTTCAATAAGAAAACGTACAGCTAAATATACATATTTAAAAGTATGAGTCTTTTTCATATTTTTATTTTAAATTTTTAGGCTTGAGGCGCCTTTTAACGTTTATTAATCGCGCGGTAGCTTCTTTTACGCCACTGGCTTTTGTTATTGTTACAATGTCAGTTTTACTTTAGTATTATATTTCTGTAGCCCCCCAATTCTGTGTTTTTTCCTTTGTTAAAAATACATAACTTTTTCATGGATTGAAAGTTTATGAAAGAACAATTGAAAAAACTCATAAAAGTTAAGACCAGAGCATGCTAAGCAAAGTTGTAAAGAATCACGTACAGGTCTTAACAAAAGACCTGCAACATACATATAAACATTACAGTAGATACTTAAGTATGCAAATTAAAAAAAAACGCGTATTTTGTATTTACGTTATACTTAATTTCAATTAAACAAACCAAAAATGAATTGATGATGAAATCGGGCCATATGAAGGCGTTACAAAGTGCTTTAAAATCAAATGAAAAACTGTAACATACTTCAAATACTACTAAGATGGAATTACCTCAAAGTATGTCGATTTACAATATCAAATAATTAATTCGCTACACCACACAGTTTTTAGAATTACCTATATTTATTAGAATCAACCCAAAGCAAACAAACCATAAGAATGCTGGATTCTAGCAGATTTTAAGGTTATGTTCGTTTAAATTGTTTAAACCAAGCGATAGTCTTAAAAAAATTGCAAAAATCCAAAAATACAAACAACAAATACAAAAATACTACTTAGCCATCTACGCAAAATTTTAGTTTTTATAAAAAACAGAAAAATCTGATTCACCCTGCACTGACAACAGATATTTGCAGTAATGTGGATCCAGGAACTTATTTCGATACTACGTTAATGATAATGGTAAATATATCATTATTGGGTAGTCCCTGTCTACACGCAAAGAATTTGTTAAAGCTAATTGGATGATGGGTTATGAGTATGAGCGTTTTAATAAAATTGAATTCTGAAAACTTCTTCAATTATGTTGCATTCTGATGAATGACTCTATTTCCCCTTTCTCTGGATTACCTACCTATACTAATTTAAGACGACGAATTTGAATTAGTGTGAGCGTGCAGTGAGACATGCATTTCCAGAAACAGTCAAATTACTAGAGTTAATTAGAAGCAGAATGATGAAGTAACAATGAAATTGGGGACATAAATTCTACGAACATCAAAAATTAGTAACTCTTTTATTTGCATTTAGAAGTTGATTTTTATATATTTTGCTATTTTTGTAAGGCTTTTGTTTTCCAAAAACAATAAGCTTCTTTAGTTCTTTCCAACTTTTTGACCAAGGTTTAATAAAAGATAAAGATAATTATTTTTAAAATTTTGTGGCGGAAAAGCAGACAAACATAACATAAGTTGTCATATACAAGATGTCCCCAAAATTGGAGCTGGACCTGTATGCATGGCGCTACTCTACAATACAATAAGGGGACTGGGGACAATATCTGTCAATTTGACATCTGGGTACTCTAATCAAGCCGACGCATTTTTTTTCTGCATACACCTCTCAGTCTTTCGTTAATATTTTGCATATTTTTTGTTCTCCGTCAGACTTTGAGAGACACGTCAAAAACGTAAAAAAAAAACGAGAGGTATTTAGGTAAAAAGTGCGTCGGTCTGATATAACGTGCGTCGGTGGGCCCCGGGTATACTCAAGTATAAAAGTAAGTTTTATTTTTTTATGTAAAACCATACATTGTAAATGTTACTACACTGTAGGTGCAAGTGCGAATACCATTACTAAACCTACATATATCCGGTAAAAGTTGACTGCCCAGCATGTCTCGAATTGGTACCAGACCATTGGGCGTATTGTTTTTTCACAACAAAAGTAGGACTCCGGCTTACAATAAATATAACACCCGTACCTACACTTGTCATATGGAGCATTGTATAATTTAAATACATGTATTGCGGAAGCAGAATGTTGATCAAAGCTTTTAATGTAAAATACATTCGAATATTTAGTTGTAATAAGAAATCATATGCACCCCTTAAAGCTGAAATCGCCAAATTTGGTAATAACTTAAATATTAATTTGAACCATTGTATTCCATTAAAATTTAATAATTGAGGAATATTCTGGATATAAACACTTTTTTTTTAAATATAAATAAGAAGAAAAATTTTATTCTAAAAACTCGATACTCAAAAAAAAAATACGAGCTATAACTAAATAGTAATTTCTATATTTTTCTCTTATTTCTATACAGTGTAAATAACTATTCAATCGCTTTTAAAAAATGCTTGCCAAGGACAGAGAACCGTTTATATTACGCAGAAATGTCCATGAATTACACTAGATTTAAATTAGTTACTGCATAAAGTTCTGGCAATGTAATGGCTCATATGAGCCCCTATCAATTTACTTGTACGAAAAAAACTATCCCACTGATGTTATAATAAATGCTACCTGTTAGCAATGCCACTTTATTAAATCAGGTAAAGAAATATTAAATATCAGATTCAGTTTACAAGAATTCGGCAACGTTTTACTTTTTAAAGTATGCTCTTTTTTGTTTTTATTATAATTAGGTATCCTAAACAGTGTTTATTTTTTAATCAATAGATACTTAATTTGACAACCATTTTGTTGGCATTAAATATATGTAGAAGGCTAATTTTTTACTTCTTTGAAAGAAAAAACCGTTGGTTTGTTTTATTTCACTGCACGACAGTAATTTTTATAATGACAAAAAACCATATCCTGAACTATGCATATCAATTTGACATGGATATTATAAAATACCAAGAACTCAATACCTGAAAATGCGTCATTAAATAGCTTTACTATACTTATGTACATAATATATTAATTAAAACATAATAATAACATGTGTTTCCTGATTCCTCATATTCAATTTCATTAAGGTGTTTCTTTTGACAGAGTTTCCAAGAACTAGAAGTACGTAACATTTTTTTGGAGTAAAATTGTACCTATGTTGTATTTTTCTATTGTAATCCAGTCCAATATTTGCCCTAGGTCAATAATAACTCTGTTTAATATTTTAGTTGTACTATTTTACTTACCAAATACTTTAAGTACGATATAATGTACGATGACAACAGTGTCATTCTTAACAACACATGTGTAATTTCCCTCGTCGGCTTCTGTAACAGCTTGGGTGTATACCGTTTGATTGGCACTCTCAGGGTACAGAATTAACTGGGACATCATCACTGGCCATGGATATGGTTTGCCGTTCTTGTACCTGAAAATAACAGTGCTCTTGTTACAATGGGATAAAACATCTTGTACATAAGGAAATTGATGATTTATAATGATTTCGCAGTAAACATCAATTAAACTGCCGAGAAAATACGAAGAACATATTATCGTTAGGATCTTTTTGCCTACAATGTGTATACCGATACATCTTAATTTAGGTTAAAGATTTTTTTTAAGAAATCTACTGGAAATCTACATGTAGGGACGAGTGGGGCCTTTAAGGTTGTTGTGGACATTGGAAAATTTTGCATCATTGTTGGTTTGCGAAATTGTCATTATATTGCTTAGGTACAATGTATAGGTATATTAGGTTAACTCATAGTTTTAGTCCTGATTTTAGTTTAATTAAATTATTTTGTTTCGTTAGAACTCATAGTTTTGAAAAACTAACTTTGACATGATAATCCATGAAACCATTAGTCAAAATTTGAAAAAAAAGTTCTAATAAACAGGTGTTCGATGTTACCCCAACTGTTACCAAAAGCCCTCTAAAATAACTAAAAAAATAAAATAATAATATAGTATTTTTCCTAACAAGTGCAGAAAGTGATACTTTTCCGCACGCGGGATGCGTTGGACGAACGACGCGAAGCGGAGCTCGGCCATACACCCAAGTGAGGAAAAGACACTTTCCGCACGTGTTAGGAACAATATTTTTTCTACGAGCAATACATTTTAAAAAATTGCAAAAAAAGAATTTTTGTTTTTAAAGTTGCGAGCGGCAAAGTACTTTGTCGCACGCACATGAGTGCAACAAAGTACTTTTCCGCACGCAAATTACTTTACCGCACTAGTGCGGAAAAGTGACACTTTGCGAACTAAAATGCGTGCGGAAAAGTGCACTTTTCCGCACGCTCGTAGGAAAAATATCTTTATTAAGTCAAACTCAAAAGGCCATTGACCGAGGTCCTTCAGTCAAAGCTAAAATAACTAAATAATTAGTCGTGTCGCATTATTCGCATAGAAGAAACGCGCGAGATTTTTAAAAAAACTTGCCGTAATTGGCCTAAATTAAATTTAACCGACTATTGTATACCAAAAAATCTTTTTTTCCGTTTTCCCATTTTTATGAAAATGTTATTTTATAGGAAGATATGACTAATGCGTAGGCCTATGTAGGTAGGTTTATTTTAAATAGATCTACAGATCTACGCATTTCGCGCTTAAATTATGATTAATTAAGGAACAACAGCCAAAAATTTGCGTCGTGTCTACCAACAAGTAGTTTACAGATGTTAATAAAGTAAACCGTTAATTTTACTACACATCAACCCAAAATTAATTATAATCTTAATATTTTGCAAACAAATTCTCGGTGAACAGCAAAACAGCTAAGTTGTACACCAGTACAGGTCTTTAAACAGCGTAGATAAATTCCGGTACAAAATTAAATTATTATAGTAAAGCCTTTCGTACCCGGGTATCTTAATATAGTGTAAAAGTGGCAGCTACGTATATATTTTCTTTGTTGTTTACGTATATTTTTATAGACAGCTGTCGCCATGTTTGGGCTGCTAAGTACAATTTCGGTATTTGTCTTATAATACTTGAATGAGTACGTCTTAGCAAAGAATTGGTACATTTACACGGGAATTGCATTGGTTTTGTTGCACGTAAATGTCGGGTGTTTTTTGTGATTTGTTGTGTTGTTACTTGTGGGTTTTTGTGCCGTCCTAGGTAATTTTGATATGCATATCCCGCGATAGTGTGTATATTTTCGAATACTCATGTTTATTCTTCGAGAAGGTTCTATGTTCTGTTGTAGGAATGATTATTGGGATAGTAGTGACTGGTTGTCATGTGTTTTGGATTAATAGTTATATTTTGGATAATTGAAACAGCAAGGTAAATTCTGTATGATTAGAAATGATTGTTTGGATGTTTTAAAGAATTGAAGCAACAAGGTAAATTCTGTATCGGTCCAGAACTAAGGTAAATTTATTTATTGCACCAAAATATGACGGGCATTTGTCCGAAATCGTTTGTTTTTAAGAATAAATCGTAATTAGTAAGTAATAATTTGTTTATGAATAGTTAGAACAATTTTTGTGCAATAATTTTCATATATTTTCTAATTTTTAATTCCTAATTCTAATGCGTACTGAAATTTACACGAGCAAGACAAAGACGGAAGATTTACATTAAAGATAAGAAATCAGAGATAAGCCTGGCCTACGTGACTATCAGCACGATCACGCCACCGAATCGAGTTGGGCCGACAACTTACGAAGATAACCGAGTGATGACTCATCTTTTCACGATCTCCCCTCTCCAGAAACACGAAGACGACCGAATGGAAACCTATATAAGGAGGATGCACGCTTTCATCGGGGATTAGTGAATTGTGATGAGTGTCTTAAAGGTCAATCAGTGAATAATAATAAAAGTGTAGTTAGTAAGTTGTAGTTAATCTAATTTAATGCTAGTTTTAATCAAATATCGGTACGTCCTTGTTTTAGTTAGGTAATTAGGCGGTTTTATTAAAATTTGCTAATGTTAAATTTATTTTGGCTAAATTTGGAATAAGAAGTTACATTCGTTAGATTTAAGGAAACAGTTTGCATTGCTGGCCGCGTACTAGGGGGCTCGACATTCAATGCGAGACCATTCGTTAGATTTAAGGAAACAGTTTGCATTGCTGGCCGCGTACTAGGGGGCTCGACATTCAATGCGAGACCATTCGTTAGATTTAAGGAAACAGTTTGCATTGCTGTCCGCGTACTAGGGGGCTCGACATTCATTGCGAGACCATTCGTTAGATTTAAGGAATCAGTTTGCATTGCTGGCCGCGTATTAGGGGGCTCGACATTCAATGCGAGACCATTCGTTAGATTTAAGGAAACAGTTTGCATTGCTGGCCGCGTATTAGGGGGCTCGACATTCAATGCGAGACCATTCGTTAGATTTAAGGAAACAGTTTGCATTGCTGGCCGCGTATTAGGGGGCTCGACATTCAATGCGAGACCATTCGTTAGATTTAAGGAAACAGTTTGCATTGCTGGCCGCGTATTAGGGGGCTCGACATTCAATGCGAGACCATTCGTTAGATTTAAGGAAACAGTTTGCATTGCTGGCCGCGTATTAGGGGGCTCGACATTCAATGCGAGACCATTCGTTAGATTTAAGGAAACAGTTTGCATTGCTGGCCGCGTATTAGGGGGCTCGACATTCAATGCGAGACCATTCGTTAGATTTAAGGAAACAGTTTGCATTGCTGGCCGCGTACTAGGGGGCTCGACATTCAATGCGAGACCATTCGTTAGATTTAAGGAAACAGTTTGCATTGCTGGCCGCGTATTAGGGGGCTCGTCATTCAATGCGAGACCATTCGTTAGATTTAAGGAAACAGTTTGCATTGCTGGCCGCGTATTAGGGGGCTCGACATTCAATGCGAGACCATTCGTTAGATTTAAGGAAACAGTTTGCATTGCTGGCCGCGTACTAGGGGGCTCGACATTCAATGCGAGACCATTCGTTAGATTTAAGGAAACAGTTTGCATTGCTGGCCGCGTACTAGGGGGCTCGACATTCAATGCGAGACCATTCGTTAGATTTAAGGAAACAGTTTGCATTGCTGGCCGCGTACTAGGGGGCTCGACATTCAATGCGAGACCATTCGTTAGATTTAAGGAAACAGTTTGCATTGCTGGCCGCGTATTAGGGGGCTTGTCATTCAATGCGAGACCATTCGTTAGATTTAAGGAAACAGTTTGCATTGCTGGCCGTGTATTAGGGGGCTCGACATTCAATGCGAGACCATTCGTTAGATTTAAGGAAACAGTTTGCATTGCTGGCCGCGTATTAGGGGGCTCGACATTCAATGCGAGACCATTCGTTAGATTTAAGGAAACAGTTTGCATTGCTGGCCGCGTATTAGGGGGCTCGACATTCAATGCGAGACCATTCGTTTAGATTTAAGACACATCGGTAAACTTCTTATTCAACCATCTTTTGTTCAATTATTTTAGCAAATTTTATTTAACGTCAAAATTTCCGGGGGAGAGAGTTTATTTTAGGAAGCAGTAATAATAAGTTAATTTCTTTTATGTACCGAAGAATGTTACCGTCAAATGTACCGGGGGAGGGGTTGTTTGTTAAGAAATTGTATTTTTAATTATTCTTTCTTATTGTATAAAAGTTTTATCCTGGTATGCCAGAGTTTCCATGGTTTCTTTTGGCCTGGGTGGAAATAAACGAAATTCGTTTTCATTTCTTTTGTTAAAAAAACTTATGTATGCTCGTTTATTGCCATCCTGAAGTAAATGCTTTGCCAGTGTATGAAATCGTCCATGGGCGTCTTATTGAATTGTTGTGTCAACATTTTTAAAGCTGGCTTATGTTATACTGAGCATTATTCTAGTATAAGAAATGCATTGTCTTATTTTGTGATGATGGTCCTTCTTAGACGATCAAGTTGTACGATAATCATTTTCTAAATTTTTACATAATTCTTTGGTCTCTTATTGAACTAGTTTGCGGTCTGGTGGCGGGATTCTGTTCATAGGGTCTGTAGATTTATGTGCAACCTTCAACGTGGGAGCCGTGAAAATGCGCGGTGGTGCTTGGTTTTTCTCACCGGAAACTTCGTAGTTACAGCCCTATGTGGTGGCTATTGAAGGAGGTACACAGGCCCACTGGTATCTAGCTTCCAGAGAATTGTCTTGCACGAGGATGCTTGACGTTATCTGAGAACTCCAGAGTAAATTACGCTTAATGACAGACCTACCATTTGGTAAGCTTTTTCATGATTGCTTTATGAAGGACATCGTGAGTAGTTTGTCAAAAATACAGATAATGCAAGGTAAAGTAATTGTTAAAATAAATATCCTTTGTAATGTTGACCAGATCATATTCAATAAAGTAATTAAAACAAGTTAATTGTTTCTTTTTATGATTCTACCTAAGCAGAACTTATCTCCTAAAGAACATAAACTTAATCACCCAAATTAATCACCAAAAACACAACGTAGGTGTCCACCATTTTTAGACGATCACGATATTTTGGCCAAGGTTTGTATACAGGTTCTTCCATTTTGTGTGGAAGTCCTCCGCAAAATTATAAATATAACATGATTAGGGGTGAAGAGGTTTCAATAGGTACTTTACAATATAAAGCAAACATGAATCTTTCGATTAAGAATCTCGTTGAGAATACAGAATCAATCAATACCTCTCAGATACCAGCCTAATATTTATTGTTTGGGCAGTATACCCATAAACTTCAATTTTATTATAGCCTGTGGATAAGTTGGTGAGTCAGATCTTTGTTCCTCAACTTCCAATCTGTTCGTTGTTAGCATATACCTATAATTAAATTAGGTTTAACCGGCTCAACTCATTCAAAACTTTATCTTAATATTAACTTGAACCTCCCAGGATCCAAAGTAAATAATTTATTATTTCAAATTACAGGTTAAACTACAGCCGAAGTATATGGTTTGTTTGTGGAATATTTCTTATAATGTGATGATGGCCAATTTTTAAAGTTAATTATTAACTGGCAATCAATTTTTTTTTAAGAGACTTTTTTGCTTGCTTGTTTTGTTTTTTAATTCCTGCTATCAATTTTCCTAATTAAAATGTGAAGAATTACAAAACACGCATAAAATACGCAATGTCGTGTGATTTAAAAAAGCTCAAGTGTTGCTAGAAAGAAATAACATAAAAATATTTATTATTTCGCCATTTTAACTGGCAATAATATTTTAAATACCTACTCATAAATCAACTAACTTAATTTGATTATTTTGACATTCTTGACCTACCTCTATAGTATAAAAGTTACGAGTTATGGTGCATTCAGGAACTATTAAATTAAGAATTAATTTAAGAAATCTACAGCAGTTGATTGGTTGATTTGACACTGACGACAAATGAGAAACTTCAATGTCAATGTCAAATCAACCAATCAACTGCTGTAGATTTCTTAAATTAATTCTTAATTTAACTTAATTTCTTAATTTAATAGTTCCTGAATGCACCATTACAGTAACACTAACTGATAATTTTGCTTTATTAATTATAAATGCCTGTGACATGGTAGTAGTTGGTTGTAAGAATTATTGTGATTGGCATGTATCTTTATTCAAAAAGCAGCACATCCGTATAATGCGGATGCTACATTGACACGCATGTAGAATTTCAATATTGATAATTTTGTGCAATGCTGACCAAATACTAAAAAATCAATGCATAGGTATGCAATATGCAAGTTTATTAAACCAGAAATAACTTGCTTTATTTAGGTACTTTGATAGAAGCGCTTGTATCTAAATGAAATATTGTCAAAGGACCATTGTTTAAACTATTCTGGAAATAGCACGCCTCGGAAAGCCTTTTGCATATTCAAACTTTTGTTTTATTGTCTTAATTTAACATTTTTGCGAGGCAGCCACTTTCAAATGAAAACTGCAGTTTTAATTCATTCAAATTCTAGTAACTTTTTACCTGCCTGTCTTTTAAAAATGGATTTTATTGAGTCCTTTATGCGCTTTTGTGTTCTGAAATTTTCGCGACGTAGTTGTTTTCAAAGCAATATTGAAGTTTTTCTCGGAATATTAATTAAACTAAATTCGAACACTAAACAAAAGTGGATCATTACAGAGAAACGATTGGGTCTTATCAATTCAATTTAAAGTGCAAACACAAGTAAGTACGTAACATTGCATTGACTTCTCAGAAATTGAACACCCAGTTATTTACTAGTAATTTAAAGCAGAAATAAATGACAAATTACACTGCGCTTCGCTGATTCTCGTTAAATTGGAGTCGGGAAAATTTCAAATATTGTTTTGTTAACCGGTGTGTAAAATAAAAAGACAATTTGCCCAACCATTTCTATGAAACTCATCTGAATCAGGTAAAATTCTTTATTGTACCCGAGAAGTCTGCCACCACGTTATTTTGTCTCTCCCATGTCAAAATAAAATGTTTCACAACTTTATGAATAGATCCTTTTTTTCGAGTATGATTCCAAAAGTGAGATAATTTTAGTTTTAGCCGCTTAGTTGGAATATTTTAAGACAACCTTCAGAAACGTGTATAAGGTATAACTTTACGAATTCGGCCCGGCGTCTTTCCTTTTTATATAACAGACTCAGATACTGATATTATACAAGATAAGGAAAAGTATCAGATAGAAATTTAAATAATCTTTAAAAATATCAAATTTGCCATTCTAAAAATAACGAAGTTGACGACGAGTTACGATACAATGAGGAGTAACTAGCTAAAAAATCCATATTTAAAAAAAGTTGAACAAATGTTGTATAGTTTTTTCTTTTTTGCAACCGTATCTATTATGACTTTAAAAATTTAAAGCAGTTTTTAAATTACCGTTCTTGCCATGGATAATTTTTAATTCATCTGATCTAAAAACTATCACCATCATTTGTTTTACAACCTAATCTGATTAGTGACTATTTTGTTTTTATCGTCATCGTCATTGAGGTTCAAAAAAGAACCATTCATGCTATCAAATTTTACCTGCTGCGTCTAAACCTGCTTAAGCGCCCAATAAAAAGAAGTTCTGATTTTTAATGGTGTATCTTATGGTAGTTTGGTGGTTCAAGTATCTTGTTGAAACAAGGATCATAAACCAATGGCGTTATTAGTCGTTATTCAATTAACACTGTTGGAGGTTTTAAACTAAACAAGATAATCTTTGTGCTGTTGTTTTACGAAGAATAATTTCGATTATAAGTTTTATGTATGTACGTTTAGTGTACTTAAACATAATAATTACCAGCAAGCGATCCATGTGGGTTTCTTACCTACATTGAATAACGAGGTAATTACCCTCCTAGAGAATGTTGCAAAAAAGATTTGCGCGACCTACGGCTACTTAACTTTTTTTACGATTATACCTTCCCCCGAAGAATTTTAGTTTAGATCCGTCCTTGATGGCCAGCTCAGCTGTGCGTTTAAAATTACAATTAACTGAATAGGAACTAACCGTATGTTATTTAGCAGGAAAAATCCATCAACCACAACGGAACACCTGGTTCTATTTCATTTAATTCTATTAAACTCTCCTTGTTAGACAGCTGACGACAAACTTATCTTAGTAATAGAATAGAGAAGAACATTTTTGTTTCGCTATAATTTTCTATAAGTATCACAATTCTTTGTTAGTATTTTCTTTAAAAACAATAAACCTAACCAGGATAACTTTTGGCCTTTCGCCCTTTTTATTTCCTATAACTTAGAAAACTATTTTCGTCGTTGTTTGTGCGACTTTCAGGAATCAATTGGTGCATTAATGCTTTCCACGAAATAATGGGTACTTTTATTTTTAGGTTCAGTTCCAGTGACTCGTAAATAAACCCACAAAATCAATAGGTACGTATTTTAATAAGGCAAATATTTATTTTACAATTACATTTAATTTGAGAATTGAATTAAATTTGAAGGTATGATCATATCAAAGCACACACAAAATTGGTTTTAAATCCAAGAAAAGCCATTTTGGGTTTGATTTTATTACAATTACAATTTAATAGTAGCCATCAATCCATAATTTCTATTTGGTTAAATAATTAATATAACATATCCGATCAAATTGTCTTGGTCTCCCGAGGTCTCATATGAGCAACATTATACCTACTTGTAAAGTAATGCACTTAATAACTACATGTTTGATAAACCGATTGTAATGTTTCCAGGAATAACTGATCAAGAATGTATACTGCTTTCATGGCACAACAATCTGCTTCAACAGGTTCAACAAATGGGGAAAATGCAGTGACGTCCTAAAAAATATGGACTTTTTTAAAATGTAACAATTTTAATTATAAGGCCATCTGTCAAATTTTACAATTCGCCATATTAGTGGTGACGTCACTGAAGCTACTTTCCATGGTTTTAGTGACTACGAGTCAAGAAGTAATTCTCGTAAATGTTATTTTGGTGACAAGTGTAATTGTCAAAACTTCAAAGCCATGAAACCGATTGGCTGTTTTAGCTTCAGTGACGTCACACTAATATGGTGTATTGTCACGTTATGTTCTCTGTTTAAACAAAATTTGTAACCTTTCTGGCGACCTTTCTTAAATTGCAAGAAGCTTTAAGGTGGAATTTTAAATTCCATGATTTTGCATCCGTTCCACCATTTATTTATTTTATTATGTAGGTATACCTGTATGATGTGACATAAATAACACAATAATAAGCTAAACGTATTCTCCGTCACTGCTTTAATATATCCCCAAGCCAATCAATCAAATAATGAGTAATGACAAAGCTAAAAAAGTGAAAATTCTTTACCATACCAGAACTAATATGTAACTGATGTACACTAAACTTAACTTTTGAGAATAATGAAGAGCCTATTGTGTTAAGATGAGATCACCTAAGGTGCAACGCATTTTATCGGATCCACTTTCAATAGCACATGCAATTTCTTACAAAAAAATTCAATTTAGTACCTTTATCGAAAATAAAATTACCTCAGTACATCGGCGATAAATAATTATTTACGGTTTTTACTTTGAATAAGATTTAATTTGGTGCTGTTCAATTTGAAAGAAATTTCAATAATCCAATATTCAATAACATTTTACCAATAACTTGTTGCAGATGAATCTTACCTTTAATTAAACAATAAAAAACAACAACGCAGTACTTTCTGCCAACAAATCGAAAATGTAGTTAACTAACTTTAAATTAGAAATATGACAGAGAAAATTAACATCGCTAAAACTTGTTGGGTCATTTCTGGAATTGCATAAACAAAGGTAAGCACGAGGGTAAGTATTTATTCATTTGAAATATTCATTTGTAGTTGGAGTGCAGTAGGTATCTCAAAAGCAATGTACGATTAATTTTGAAAAACGAGAAAAACCATTACCACAATAAATTCTTTACATGAAGTCACTCAACACGAAACGGCGGACAAAAAAAAATGATAATTTCAATTTTGACACAGAGTTTAGCCTTGCGGAATTTCAAAATATTATGGATGTGCACTTAAATTACTATTTATACATTTCTCTTGTTTTTTTCTACAAAGAAAATTTATTTACTTCATAATAAAAACAAGAGAAATCTATAAATAAAATAGTTTTATAATTCTCCTTATTCTTCAGCCTAACACTTACATTAAAGGGGCCATAAATAAAGCGACGTGCCCTTGCAAAATATATTTTCATATGGTTATGTTTTGTCACATGTAGTTTAACAACACACACATAGATAATAGTACATAAAAACCCAAGGTAGAAAAGAGAGTCATTATTGACCTAGCACAGATTGTATCCTGAGCCGCGCAGTTGCAAGGGATACAATTGTGCGAGGTCAATTATGGTGTTTAAATAAATATAATATAATATCAATAAATTAAAAATGTAAGCACATGTAACATGTAAGTAATTGCTAGTTTTATTAGTTTAAATGCACGTCATTGACAGAATCAGCTGTTTTCATTATTGACCTAGGGAGTACAAATTTTCATTATTAGCCTAGGGAGTGAATTGTTATTTTTCATGTGTAATATCAGTCAATAATGATCTTTTTTATAGGTAGTAGTAAGAAAAAATTAATTTTGAGTGTGTAGTCTTCTAATGCGTCCAATAAATCAATTCTTGGAAGTTGTGTAAGAACGAATTAATATTTGGTTTTACTTAAGATTTTACTCTTTTTATTTTGCTTCCCTAGGGAGACAGTCAGTTAACTAATAAAACATTTAAAATGTTTCATTTAGCACTGCTTCATCATCGTCATCGAATATTTTTCCTTAAGTCTTTTACACCGCATAGAGCTGAGTTCGTATTTCCAAGATAAAAATTGTTTTTTTATACATTTACAGTTTACACGTACTTATATGTATATCATTGTCAAAATGATATGCCAGAAGCCCTAACAGCACAAGTACTTGGTTGTATTTCTTCTGCTAGTCACTTAAATAATTATTGTTACACTAGACGTATATGTATTGCAAAGCATATAAAAGGTTACAAATTGTAATAATGATTACTAAGTACCCAGAAACCTGCTATAATCTGGTAGCATGTAAATTGGCAAAGACCATAGATCTAGAATAACTTTAGATAAAACATCAGCTGATCAGCTTTGAAAAATTTTGATGGACGCCATTTTATACAATTCTATTGCCGCGAATTTTAAATTATTGCCTCATATTAATTAAATATAAATAAAACGTTTTATGGGAGGCCACAGACTGTCTAAAACGCAAAATCGACATATTTTGGCTATTTTTATACTCTTAAAATACCCAACAAGTCGCGCTAATGCAAAAAAAAATTTAGAACGTAAATACCTTCAAGAGCCGTTTTTTGCTAATTTTCCAACTTTTTACGTAGCAACTCATATCCTAGTTTGTGTTTTTGGCTTATTAAATCAAAACAACACGAAAACGCACAATTTTTGATAAAATGTAAACTGTAAACCCCCGATTTCTATATCTAACGGCTGACAATGTCATGTCATGACAAGCAGTGGTGGCAACCTCCAACCTAAGAAATGTAAAAACACTAGATATGTATAGTATAAAATGGAGGGCTTCAAATTTAAACAACTCGATAGGCTGCGCAAAGCGTCAAATTACATCTTTTTTTAATAATACATCTATGGCAAAGACCCAAAAAATCGTCTAGGGAATCGGTAAGAGAGAGAACGCAGTCATGTGCGATAGAGTGCCTCTTAGAGTGACGCCATGCATCATTCTTTCTCTGTCATACAGATAACGTCATTAATTGTGATTGTAAGTTGTAATTATTGTCACTTTGGCTATAACGTTGATGACGTTATCTGTATGACAGAGAAAGAATGATGCATGGCGTCACTCTATAAGGCGACAATAACTGTCAAAATCATCAAGGCACTCTAATATGAGACAATGATGGAAGATGAATAATTTGATAAACAATAAAAATACTGCCACAAACGGGAGTTGGTTTCATCAAAATCAGTTAATTCTTTAAGGAGATAATGAATGACTTTTAAAAGAGTATTTTGAGCTCATTTTTGGGCCTTTGCAAATATTGAAATGTTTACCAAACCAACCCCTACCACCAAGGGTTTTCTTAGATATTACTAAACAAAAACTTACCCCTAAACTAAAAAAGATTTACCAAACTTGTGCGAAGTTTTGAAAGGTCAGATAAAAAATGACATTGAGGTTCCGGCCGCGTTGATCAGAAAAACAGTGACGCTGATAATAGAGTGTCATTTTGACAGATATTGTCGCCTTATAGAGTGGCGACATGCATCATTCCCTCTCTGTCAGCCAGATTATGTCATTCACATATTAGCAAAGATGACAACAATTACAACTTACAAGTACAATTTATGACATAATCTGTATGACAGAGAGGGAATGATGCATGTCGCCACTCTATAAGGCGACAATATCTGTCAAAATGACATCGAGGCACTCTAGCTGATAAGATTTATAAAAATAATTAAAAAACGTGTCTTTTGGTTCATTTTTTTTAGTAACTAGACGGTAACTATTTTTTCAAAATATATATGAGTTTCTCCAAGTCTTGCCTTGTTACTGATTTATATAAACATTGTGCATTGTGCATGCATGTGCATGCTTCTACCGCTGGCGCTACATTGTCACCTGCGTTATGTTTGTAAATTTTAAAATGCGATAAAAAAACTAGTTGAGCGAGGCCGGTGGATTCGACTCTTGAGTTCATTTCTTACGTTACATTCATTTTTTTTGTTAGAATCAAAGCGTTTCCTGAAGATAGTCCAGAAGGTCCAAAACATAAACACAACCTTTTATGTTTTTAAAGACACGTCCAACATTTACATTGCATTTAACAGGAAATAATTTTTGAATAATAAAAATTGTATTGAACTTGCAAACGATGTGACCTTGACATGACTTTGAAATCCTGTCTTTTGGTTATCCATCCTTAAAGTTTGAAACCTATTGTGATCTTTGAGATAACCGAAGGTAAACTATAAATCGCTTCCTGAAGATGGCCTACTAAGTCCGAAACATAGGAACAATCTTTTGCGTTTTCAAAAACATGTCCAACATTTATCTTGCATAAAACTTAACATAGTTTTTAAATAATAAAAATGCTATTGACCTTTTTAACAATATGACCTTGACATGACCTTGAACTCCTGTCTGTTGGTTATCTATCCTCCAAGTTTTAACTACTTTAACTAACTATTGTGATCTTTGAGATAACCGAAGTCAAACTAAAAATCGCTTCCTAAAGATGGCGTACTAAGTCCGAAACATAAGTAAAACCTTTTGTGTTTTCAAAAACATATCCAACATTTACCTTGCATTTAACTTAACATAATTTTTCAATAATAAAGATGCTATTGACCTTTCAAACAATATGACCTTGACATGACCTTGACCTCTTGTCTTTTGGTTATCCATCCTCCAAGTTTAAAACTGTTAACCATTGTAATCTTTGAGATAATCGATGTCAAACTATAAATCGTTTCCTGAAGATAGCCTACTAAGTTCGAAACATAAGAACAACGTTTTGTGTTTTTAAAAACATGTCTAACATTTACGTTGCATTTAACTTAGCATAGTTTTTTAATAATAAAAATGATATTGACCTTTAGAAAGATATGACCTTGACATGACCTTGAACCCCTATCTCTTGTGTATCCATCCAAGTTTGAGTCCTCTAACTATTGTAGTATTGGAGCTATGTCAATGCAAACATTGACATTTGAAAACGTCATAGCTCTTTTCCTAGACATAGACATTTTTTTAAAAAATTTTAACACAAAGGGCTCTCCGAAAGAATATGTTTAAGCAAAAAAAAATCACAATATTTTGGGCTAGATTTTTTTTTGCATGCAATATCTACTAACCTTGACGAGTGGTCAGTATGACCTTGTGGTCATCTTGACCACAAGACTTTGGTATTTACTTGTGCCAAGTTTGAACCTTCTACCTAGTACCATAATTGAGTAAATTACGGTTAAAGAAATTTTTTGCTCCATACATCCATCCATCCATCCATCCTAACATACACCAAAGTGATATTTTTTAATTACAACCCAATGGATGGTCCGATCGACTTAATTCTAGTTTCAAAAGATCGGTAATTTTTTGTAGCATTTTTCCAACACCCTTAACATTAACGTATCTTGCTTCGTTTAGGCACAGTTTCAAAAAAATATCGATTTTCAGGAATTGCAATTACAATAGTACATTTCCTTTAGAGAAATGAACTAAAACGAGACGCTGCGCTGTTGATAAAATTTTCACGAAAATTGCATACAATTATTATAAAACATAATGCAAATTAAAAAAAAATCTGTCAGAAAGTGCTCGATAGAAGTACCATACCTTAATTTCAATTGCGTTTATAACAATACTTCATACTATTAAAATAGTTTCAAAATATCCACTTTAAAATTCGTTCCCATCAGCATCATCCCTATATCCTTTCAATGAAGTACCCAAGCTGCATAATGCCAGTTTATAACTTAATAAATGACGATATTTTACGGCTGTCAATGTGGGTTACACGCTTTTGAAAGCGCCGCTTTTCTTCTCAGAAGTGATTTTAATGTAGGTAAAGACTACTGAGGTAAAACCAGTACATAACTAACATTTACCATCAGTTAAATAATAATCCAAGAGTAATTGTTACTTCAAACTTGCATATCTCTGAAGCAAGATAAGTCATTGGGAAAATAGTATAGGCAGAAACATTTAAAAAAGTTAGTAGAAGTACCCATTTACTCTCTAGCACCTTACATATAGAACGATCCATAACTTATCTACTGGACTTGAGGTACTGTTAAAAATGACTTGACAGGACAGGAAATTTCTTGCACACCCTTGCTCTCACCCTAAGCTAAATAAGACACCTCTATTCACACCCCTTGAGGTCGAGGATACCTTTAAGAGCTACAAATATTTTAACGCCGTACCACGTTTCCTTTCTATGGGATCCTTTACCTTTGAAGTGCTCAATTTATTTGGAAGCTAAACCTCTAGGGGGTCTTTTATTCTATAAAGAGCATCAGAAAATAGCATGAGATTTGAAATGAATGGTTTGCCGATTCTTCCTTTGGACTTTGATTTGTTAAAGAAAGCATTATTGTGAAATTTAACGTTACTTTTTTTTCTTATTTTCAATTTGCATTTAGTACATTGTCGTACAACATTTGTACGATAACATTGTTGTATAGGTGTACTTCTTGCATAGGTATTACAGATAATTTGTATAATGCCCTAAACAGGCTCATTATAAGATACATTTATTAAATTTGTTGTTGTCTTTGTCAATCAGTTTTGTTTTTCTAATTTAACATTTTTGCTAGAGCTTATTAATTCTTCATAGTAGTACCGTTTACAATATAAACTTGTATAATTCGTCAAGCTATTTATTCCTTAACGATACCTTGTAGGTTTTGCTATTAAAAATGCAATAAAAACAAAAAACATTTTGTTTTTATTGCATTTTAATGATGTTATTTTCAATTTAGCTGGATATTTATCTAAATTCCCCAGTTATTCTATGCGCATTGCCGTCGGTACTTATTATATCTTCCTCTGTTTTTACAAATCACAATAAATAATAATAAATGAGCATAGGTACTTTTATTTAAAACGTCATTTTATTGTTTACAACATTGGGTACAACCAATAATAGCGGTGCCAAATTTAATTGTTTTCTGTTAAATATCGTAATATATTTTGCTTTCTTTTACTAATAATAATTTTAATGAATTAATAACTTACGTCGATACTTGAAAATTAGCTTTATCAATCACAAACAATTGGAGATTTAAAAAAGGCGTCAATACAAAATAAACTACAGGAAATGGCTTTATCAGGAGATAAAAGTTATTTGCAATTGTTATTAGTAACAAAAAACACTGAAAGAAAGAATAAACAAATATATGCTGTTGGTATAGTGTTGTTCAAACAGCACGCCTCTGATATCGCGGTACTCTTTTAAGTAACAAAAGAATTCGTGTAGACATAACCATTCGAGGTTCGGATGTTATCTGTGGTCTTGGGAGGTAGCAAGTCCGAACTTGTTCATTAATGAATTTTTGTAGGAAAGGCAATTTGTGGCTCTGCTTAGAATTTGGAACCTGATATAGTCGTCTACATAATTCAAATTCTACCAAGTTGTCCTTGCATAGTATCTTTTATTCTTTTGCATTTGTCCGGTTTGTTGGTAAAACATGAAACGTTTTTAATCGTAAGAGTTGCATTATCTATGGATTAACTTTGTTTACATTTTTAAATAGACATAAATAACAAAAGTGCTAATTTCTTTTGATATTTTTATAATCTTATTCTTTATGGGTAATTATTTAATTCCCTTTTAAACGTCAACGAATACTTCTAGGTAACTTATTATTTGAAATTAATTTAAAATAAGTAATACGTTTTTAACAGATAAGAAAAAATTTAAAAAATAAAATTATAAAAGAATACAATATTAATAAAATTTCAAACCTTGACTTTCCTTGACCTATCTACCAATAACAAAGATTGGAATTGCACATGCAAAAAAATAAATCTAATTCTACCTAGCCATACAAGTTCTTAAAAAAAATGTAGTAAAATCTAAAAATAATATTTTCTCCGAATTACCTACCGCGTTTTATTACAATTTCTTTAAAATATCCTTTATTTTAATACGGCGAAATTGCAACCATGCCACGAATAATATAATGGTTAGGAATGGTGCAGTAAATTTGTCCAAGAAATTTATGATTAACTAAAAAATAATAATTTGCACAACAACTTCCTTTTCTAATAAATCCTCTCTTTTAGGATTCTTTCCCTAAATATTTTTAACAATTTCGTATTGATTGCTTTTAAAAGCCAAAATTTTGTTTTTCTATTCTTATTAACTTCGTTCGTACGTTTCTACGATCTACCTTCTATTTTTTATAAGATATTTTAACCATGTTTTGTAAGTTATATTGCTAATTATACATAAACAAAATATTAAGAACTGTAGGTACTATAAATATTTACATATTAAATTAACAGGTTTATTAACAAATAATTACAATAAACAATTATAATTTTTATGCAAATGCAATTATTTAACCACCTACTTACTGCTGACATAACTTCGTGTCCCTTATTTGCGTACTCCCAATTTGCGTACCTACCCAATTTGCATACCTAAATTGTCAAAAACGGAAAGGTTAGAGGTAGTGAGTTTTTTTATCTAGGTAAAGTCCAATATGTATATTTATTTTTGAATTTCAGGGTTTTAGACTGACTTTTATGAAAGCACTGAGGGACATTTTTCCACTAGGGGACATTAGGTTAGGTAGGTTAGGTTAAGTTTTGCTGCTAAAATAAAAATATAAACTCTAGCTATGTCGGTGCCTAGCAGTGCGTCCAAAATTGTGTGCATTACACTGAAGGACATGTTACTAGGTGTTGTTCTCGGTGTTGTTGTGTAAAAAATGTGTCAACACATTATCAGAAAGCATTGTAGTTTAAAATTATTTGATCTTTATACTAAATAAAAGCATAATATATTATTACTGACTTCTGCACATAAACATCTCAAATTACAGGATAATCCTTTTCTTACTGCAGGTAAACGGATTAACTCTTACTTAATGACTATTTACGCAAATTGGAGAGTATTTTGGAATGTACGCATATTGGATGTACGCAAATAAGAGGGCTTCACATAACTTATTATAGGTCCTATCATATCAAATTATTTGGAATATGTTTTCATTCAAAATTAATTAGTTCTTAAGTAGGTACATTTTAGCTTAAGTTGTTTCTAGAAAACTTCTTTCAAAAGTATTATCTTATCTTTAGCAGTTACTTTTATTTTTTAAATAATATTTATTAAATGGGTTTTATTAGGTCTCAGAATCAGCAATTCTAAAATATTACTCTCACTCTCACGTCCTGTAAAGATAGAGACCCTAAAGCACTGCTACTAGTGAAATATAAAGAAAAGTGTATATTTCAATTATCTAAACACTCAGTAGGTAGCCGTTTCATAGAAATTTACGTTAGCACATTCTTTTAAAAGTAATTTATAATCCCCGACATTACGCAGATGTTCATTTATTCTCCAGAAATTATCTAAGATTTAAATTATCCATTTGGTATAAAAATTTAATTTTATATTCTATTATACATACAGAATGTCCCAGAATTGGCGCACCATCTGTATGATACGTTGTTAAGGCATGTTTTGCTGCTGTTACAATACTTTATCTGAGTCCTAAATGTTAAAATTCTTTACAAATAAACACTAGCTTTCTATGCTTGAAAATGGTCTTTAAGTTCAGATGATTGAAACAATTGAACTATTTTTGAATAAATATAAGCTGAAGTCGTTGGAGCAGATAGTCTTTTCATTTAAATTAAAATTTTCTAATTTAAAAAAACTAGTAGAGGTGTTTTGTTCGTTCCAACGCATCTCCCGCCAATTTTTAAAAAATAGAAAAATGTAACCGAAAAATGTCGGTAAGTAGGAAACTGTAATACCGACTTACCGACATCCGGTCTGCGCCTGCGTCAACAGGGCACTGTGTTACCGGCCTACTGACATATGGTCTGCGCATGCGTCAGTGCCCTGTTGACCTAACCTGAAAAAAAAAGCCAGACATGCAGACACCCAAATGACAGCTGTCAAATATGACGGTCGTCACGAATGACAGCTGTCAAAAATGACAGCTGCCAACAACAGACATACAACTGACAGGCACACAAGATGGCGGCCACTACCCTAACCTAAGACACACACACATACAACCAATCATACCTGCTACCTACGACACATCCTACCAGCTTGAAGTCTGCAGCCCGACTGAAATTTGCTGGCCATCCACCTCCTTATATAGTTTCGCATCCCCACCATGTGACCTTGATTTGACCTTATCAGCTGATAGCCTGAAGCACGACTGACGACTACCGATCAGCTTCACTTCCTTATATAGACTTTCCCGCCAAAATTCCCTCCGCCACCACCACACACACATAACCTCACTTTTACATACGCGACAGTCCCACGATCCTACCACCTCGAAGTCTGCAGCCTGACTGAAATTTGCTGGTCATGCACCTACTTATATAGTTTCGTATCCCCACCACCCGGCTATTTCGTACTGCGCATGCGTGGTAGCTCGACCAATCAGCTGTTAGTATTGTGACCACGTGACCACAAGGTAGCCATGTCATGTGACCACGTGCAGTAGCCGACTACTGCGATCAGCCGGCACCTATAACATCGTGCAGGACCGAATACAAAACGAGTGACGTCACACCAGCTGTTTGCTGATGTTGTTTACATTCATGAATTTTCGACTTTGCCTGTCAGGACTTGTCTGTGACGTCACACCCAGCTGTGTATTATTGTTATGCTGGGAATAAGATATGACTTGTCGAAGCTGCCGTGGCCCTGTTGGTATATCGGTATAGTTGTAAGGCGGATAGTGCATTCTATGCTGGTTCGATCCCCCAATACGGCAGCTTCGTTTTTTCTTTTTTCTTTTTTCTTTTATTTTTTTAATTTTGAATTTTTTAACGATCGTAATTTTTTTTAATCTCGATTAGTTTGAAAGGTAACTAAGGTAATTAAAATGTACATTATACATACCAAAAATGACATACCTTTCGTAAGCCCCTGCGCCCCGTCAAGGCTCGAGATTTTGCAGAGGTGCCTTCTCTGATCTCTTTTTTTTTTATATTTTTTTTTTGTTTTTTTATTTTTTTTGTAATTTTTTTGTGGCTTTTTTATAATTTTATTTTTTTTTTGTGATTTTTATGCTTTTTTAATTTTTTTTGTACTTTTTTTATATGTACTTTTTTTATAGTTTTTTACCCTTAAGTCCTGATAAGAACTAAACTAAATTAAATTTTTTAAGTAAACTTTGTGAAATCCACAGTGCTAAATTTATTACATTATTTAAAGCACACTTTCGTAAATGTTGATGTCTGAAACAACACGTTTTAGAAACAATCAATGTATTTAGAGCTGGACAATTAAACGAATCTAATGATATAACGACAAAACCAAACTTTTGAAGATGTTTTTTCTTTTCTAAACCTTTAATAAGAAAAAAACCCTGAAAATTTGAAAGTATGTTAAAAAGTTCCTGCAATGTAATAAAGCCATCTTCCCATTTGATACCGTGCAAATTATTCAGCACCCATTGATATTGCTTACGCTGTTTATAATTTAAATGTTCTATAGCATAGGGTGGTTTTATTAACCAATGCTCTTGGTACTCTCCATTTACGGAACAAATGGCAAACTCTTTAATAATAAATTCATTATTATTGTCTTTAAAGCCCTGAAAGTCTACTACATACAACATTTTTTATCAATATGGTTTACAAGCGTTTATAGCCAATGCCAGTGACCATACATAAATATGAAATAATCTGGTGAAAACGAGCTCCCATATATAGGCTTTAGTGCTTAGACATAATTAAGAGAGATGTAGTATAGCGCCATCTATGAACAGTGGCGTAAATTATTATATTATCCGCCGTACATTACCGGTAAAGGGACTATATTCAACAACCCTGTTATGAACAATTAAACAATATGCAGCTGTATTTGCTGGAAACATGGTATCTGCTTCAAATTCTAATCTGACATCTATGGATCCCGTCTTAATAGAATCCGATTGTTTGGAACAATCTAAAACTATTAGCGGTGTTTTTCTAAATTTTAGATGTTGATGGCCCTTGATCCAAATCAAAATGGTAAGGCCTTTTTGCAGTGGGAGTAGTTGAATACAATGTACAATAACCTACTTCATGACGCAGTCTATTGTATGGTCTAGAAAAGACTTTGCCACATTGCAAACAAATATTTGCAATAATTCTTTCAAACTCGGCTTGATCCGAAAAGTAGTAATCCATTTTCAATAGGTAATAAGTAATCCAAAATATTTAAACAATATTGTTCGAACTTGTCTATTGTCATCGAAAAGGTGTAAACCAATTTCATCAATTGAGTTTATAATCTTTGCAAGTGTTTGATATTTAGGCTGAAAAATGGTTTTACTAAATAGGTAAACGTTTTGAAATCTTAAACCATTAGGAGAGTAAATAAGTGTAAGCATCAAGTTGGTTTTTCCACAATTCGAAGGTCCACATATAATACATCGTATACTATTCGGCAAAAGTGATCCATGTCTTGAAGGTCTTTCTTGATTCTCCGAATCTTCTATGTTCCATATAGGAAGTCGTACATTTTGTTTAATAAAACGCATGATTAAATAATCTTATAATATAATAATAAAGTTACGTAGAATTGAGGTTCCTTATATAGTTTTAGCAGTCTTGCATCCATGTTTCTTATGACTATTTATGGTTTTTTACCTTCCTTAATTGTTGGATACAAAAATCGGAAAGCTGAATAAATGTGTTTTTCAATCTTTGCTCCTGTTAAGACAATTTTTCCCGATCTAAATATGAGAAAAGTCACTTTAGGGTAACTTAGTTGAAATCTTAAACCGGGAAATAATTCTGGTTCATATATACTATTTCGAAGGATGGCATGTAATTTGTGTAAATCAACTGAAAATTGAAGGTCACAACTTGCTGTTATGTTTTGAATTTTAAATTCAGTCAAATGTACATTAAACCCCATTTTAATTATAATATTTTCAAATTCAGTACACGCCTTAAATGCATCACTTTCATTTTTTGTACCTATACATACAATTTTTCCAGTTTTGAAAACAAGTGCGGTACATTTTGGATTTTCTATTTTAATAATAGCATTATTCATCTTTGCATTGTACTTTGCTTTTTGATTTTGGGACGTTATTATCTTGATATCTAATGGAATACTTAAGTTCGCGGTTGCGACGATATTTTGAATTTTTGGTTCCATATTAAAATATTAAAAAATCTTATACGTCACTTCCTTATATACCTATCGAAGGCAGAATAAGTTGTTTACACTGCCGCAGACAAGTCGAGACTTGTTTGTGACGTCACGCCGATAAGAAACCAGATGTTGATAAGACACGTGTTTTGTATTCGGTCCTGCACGAATATATAAGTATAATACCCATGCGGACTACTAAATCAGTTTTATTCGTGACCTTCACAGATGTTGATAAGTCAAGTAACAGATAACAGCAGTTGTTCTAGAACATTCCACCAGATAACATTAGCAGATATAAAACGCTATATAAAATTCCTGTCAAGACTTGTCTGTGACATCACACCGATAAGAAAGCAGATGTTGTTATCGCGCATGTTTTGCTATTTTAGTATAAATAAGAGATCTTGCTTGCTTCTGAATCATTAATCATCCGACTTCGACTTCGCTACCTTCAAAGTGAAGTTAGAACGAGCTGATATATTTCTTCTGCGATATTGTTTAAGTACCTTGGATTACTTATTACATTAAAAATGGATCAATTGTTTAACGATCAAGCCGACTTTGAACGAATTATTACGACAATTTGTGGAACATGTGGTAAAGTATTTTCCAACACATACAATCGACAGCGTCATGAAGCCGTATGCCAACCTACAAGTTCAGTTTCTAAAAGACATCATGAAGATGTGTTTTCTGATCAAGAACAATTTGAACGTGAAATTGCAAAAATATGTTCCAAATGTGGTAAAGTTTTTGTCAACGCGTCCAGTCGCACAAGACATGAAAGATTATTTTGTAATATAGTATACAATGGTACTTGTCAACATTGTCAACATAGCTTTACCAATTTGCATAACCATAGAAGACATGAACACGTGTGTGGTCAACCACAAAATAAAAATCGACGTACAGAACCGCCAGTAGAAGAATTGTTAGCTACGTTACCGAATTCTGAAGGAATAGTACCTTATGAAACGGCATTTGCTATTCGTCTAAAGTCATTTTTTCTACGATCCGATACGAATTTGGACATGACGCAATTTTTATTGTCAATAAAGCAACAGGTGCTTAATTTGTTGGAGATGGAACTAAATAGAAATGGAGCCATAAAATTTAATATTCTCGTTGACTGTTTACTTCATAATCAACTCAGTGAAGAACAAAATGCATCCTTTAAGGCCAAAAATGTAGTGGTGGTTAGAGATTCAAACTTAGATGAATTAGTTAACACTTCCTTTGAAAAACTGAAGAGGGAATTAGAGGAGACACAGTTAAAAAAAAGTGGATGGGTATTATTGGCTGTGGATGGACTACGACTTCGCATAAACAAATACAGTCCTCTTGGTGGTAGCACATATATACCTTTACCAAAAGCAATTGCGGACAAAAAGGCTTGCATAAATGTTGAAAATAATGATCAATATTGCTTTGAATATTCAATTTTAGCAAAGTTAGTTACCTCAAGAAACCCACAACGAGTTACTAAGTATACCAATTTAGTTCACCGCTACAACTTCGACTGTGTAACTTTTCCAACACCCCTTGAAGACATCAAAAAATTTGAAAAAGTAAACAATATTTCAATCAATGTATTTGACGTGGAAAAAGATACAGTTTACCCTCTAAAAATTTGTAATGAACAGTTGGAAGATCATAGGGATTTACTTCTTATTTCGAATAAAAGTGGCAACCTGCATCATTATGTGTACATAAAAAACTTTGAACGTCTCGTACACACTCAACTTACCTTAAACCACGGTCGATTAGTGGTATGCAAACGTTGTTTCCAACATTATTATATTAATTATAATGGAGAAAATAGAATGGCAATACACAAACGATTATGTGACAAAAATAAACCGGTTCGAGTCGAAATGCCAAAAGACAAGCCTTACATTAAGTTTGAACATGTCGAACGTGCACTTCGTGTGCCTTTTGTTCTGTATGCTGACTTTGAAGCAATACTTGAACCCATTGCGAATGCTACTCCAGATCCAAGATTTTCATACACTTTAAAATATCAAAATCACAAACCCTTTAGTTTTTGTGCCTATCTTAAATGTACCGATGATGATGTATTTAATTTGGATCCAACTTTACCAACAGAGCCGTACTTATATCGTGGACAAGACGCTGCAGAACATTTTATTGAATACGTTAAATCTCTGGCGGAAAAAATTTCCAAAATATATTCCACAAAGAAACCCATGGTCTTTGATAATCTAGACGATCTTCTGCACGTAGTGGCTGAAACATGTTATCTTTGCGACAAAGCATTCTGCGACACAGATATCAAAGTTCGTGATCATTGCCACCTTACCGGAAAATATAGGGGAGCAGCACATCAATCTTGCAACCTTCGTTATCAAATACCCAATTTTTTGCCTGTTTTGTTACATAACCTTAGCGGCTATGACAGTCATTTCATAATTAAGGAACTGGGTTACGACGACAAAGACATCGACATTATTCCGAACAGTGAAGAAAAATACATTACATTTAGCAAAACAATTACGCCATCAATGAAAATTCGATATGTGGACACATTTAGATTTATGCCGTCTAGTTTGGATTCACTAGCCAAAAATGTTTCACATCTTCGTGAAATAACCAAATTTTTTCCACCTCAGCATATACAACTTTTATCCCGCAAAGGTGTGTTTGCATACGATTATATTTCTTCATGGGCAAAATTAAACATAAAAACATTACCCCCTCGAGAAGCATTTTACAATCGTCTAACGCGAAGTGAAATCACCGAGGAAGATTACACCCATGCTGAAAATGTATGGAGGACATTCAAATGTAAAACACTTGGAGAATACAGTGACATTTACCTTCAAACAGATGTTTTATTGCTGGCCGATGTTTTTGAAACTTTTCGTGATGTTACAATAAAAACTCACAAACTTGATCCATGCCATTATTATACACTTCCAAGTCTTTCATGGGACGCAATGCTACGATTTACTGGTGTCGAGTTGCAATTATTACAAGATTACGAACAAATTCTTATGGTGGAAAGTGGCATTCGAGGGGGTATATGCCAGGTTTCCCATCGCTACATAGAAGCCAACAACAAATATCTGCCTAACTTTGACCCCAGTCAACCATCAACCTTCATCTCGTACCAGGATTGTAACAATCTGTATGGCCATGCAATGGTACAGCCCCTTCCGTACGACGACTTTCAATGGACCAGTCCCGATGACATTGATGTCATGAATATTGCTGATGACGACGAGTATGGCTATATTTTGGACGTAGATATTGAATACCCATCAGAAATACATGCTCTTCATAATGATATTCCCTTCCTGCCAGAAAACATCAAAATAAAAAATGTTAAAAAACTTGTTCCGCATTTAAATAGACGTCAAAATTATGTTGTACATTATGTTGCTTTAAAACAAGCACTTAATCATGGCCTTGTTTTATTAAGTATTAACCGTGCGTTAAAATTCAAGCAATCGACGTGGCTTAAACCTTACATAGATCACAACACACGATTACGTACTTTGGCAACTAATGATTTTGAAAAAGATTTATATAAACTTTACAACAACTCGGTGTATGGCAAAACTATGGAGAATATCCGCAAACGTATTAACATAAAATTGGCTTGTGGTGCTAGAAAAATAGAAAAGTTAACTTCAAAACCACACTTTGTTGATCGCACTATATATAGCGAAAACCTTGCAGCAGTTCATATGGCTAAGACATCTTTACTCTTTGACAAACCCATCTACGTAGGAATGTCCATTTTAGACCTTTCTAAATTTACAATGTACCAGTACCATTACGATGTCATGTTACCCAAATATGGAGTAGAAAATCTAAAATTGGCCTATATGGACACAGATTCGTTTATATATCGAATTACAAGCCATGATTTGTACAATGACATGCTATCAATGCTTCAATATTTGGATACATCTGATTACCCATCCAATCACCCATGTTATTCTACATCAAATAAAAAAGTACTGGGAAAATTCAAAGATGAGACCAAAAGCAAACCAATTTCATCTTTTGTTGGGTTACGTGCTAAAATGTATGCCATAAAAATTGACCAAGACGAAATAAGGAAAGCCAAAGGCATTCAAACGGCCGCTCTGAAAAAATTCATTACTTTTAACGATTATGTTACTTGCTTGCAGTCAAATTCGTGTCTTCGAACACCGGTACGTGCAATTAGATCCAAAGAGCATAAAATTTCAACGATAGAAATTAATAAACTTTCCTTAAATCCCTTTGATGACAAACGAACCATTCTTGAAGATGGTATTTCCACTCGAGCCATAGGCTATAAGAACAATGGCGATGAAGATGAGCTGATTACGGACAGTGATTAGTAATATTTTTTCCATTTTCTACTATCCGACTTGTTTGTAAAGTCATACCCATTGTTTACACCTTTAACTTTGCCTGCCAAGACTTGTCTGTGACGTCACGCCGATAAGAAACCCAATGTTGATAAGGCAAGTGTTTTGTATTCGGTCCTGCACGATTATATATGTTTAAGACCCATGCTGACTACTAAACCAGTTGTTCACACTTGGATTTTGCTTGTCAAGACTTGTCTGTGACGTCATACGCCGATAAGAAACCAGATGTTGATTAGTTATCTGCGTTCTGACTTCCGACTTTTCCTGTCAAGACTTGTCTGTGACATCACACCGATAATAAACCAGATGTTGTTAGCGCGCATCTTTGGCATTTTAGTATAAATATAAGATTGCTTGCTTGCTTCTGAATCATTAATCATACGACTTCGCTACCATCAAGTTCGAACGATATTGTTTAATTATTTTGGATTACTTATTACCTATTGAAAATGGATTACTACTTTCCGGATCAAGCCGAGTTTGAAAGAATTATTGCAAATATTTGTTTGCAATGTGGCAAAGTCTTTTCTAGACCATACAATAGACTGCGTCATGAAGTAGGTTATTGTACATTGTATTCAACTACTCCCACTGCAAAAAGGCCTTACCATTTTGATTTGGATCAAGGGCCATCAACATCTAAAATTTTAAAAGAGTCCATCGATAGGGTCAAAGAAAAATATGTTCAAATAAAAACCAAAGAAAAAAAATTGGCACCAATCCTAATTCTGCCACCAAAAAATTTTTGTAATACAAAAAGACTGAATATTGTGAAAAAAAATGTTAGACATTAAAAAAATTATTTAGTATAGTATAGTTTATAGTTCATTTCAGAACTTGTTTTCTCTGATACTTAAGGGTAAAAAATTATGAAAAAAATCACAAAAAAAATTTAAAATTATAAAAAAGCCACAAAAAAATTACAAAAAAACAAAAAAAAAAAAAAAATATGAAAAAAAAGAGATCAGAGAAGGCACCTCTGCAAAATCTCGAGCCTTGACGGGGCGCAGGGGCTTACGAAAGGTATGTCATTTTTGGTATGTACTGCATTTTAATTACCTTAGTTACCTTTCAAACTAATCGAGATTAAAAAAATTTGCGATCGTTAAAAAATTTTAAAAAAATAAAAGAAATAAATGAAAAATGAAAAAAGAAAAAACGAAGCTGCCGTATTGGGGGATCGAACCAGCATAGAATGCACTATCCGCCTTACAACTATACCGATATACCAACAGGGCCACGGCAGCTTCGACAAATCATATCTTATTCCCAGCATAACAATAATACACAGCTGGGTGTGACGTCACAGACAAGTCCTGACAGGCAAAATCGAAAATTCAGAAATGTAAACAACAGCAAACAGCTGGTGGTGTGACGTCACAGACAAGTCCTGACAGGCAAAGTCGGTAATTCATAAATGTAAACAACAGCAGCAAACAGCTGGTGTGACGTCACTCGTTTTGTATTCGGTCCTGCACGATGTTATAGGTGCCGGCTGATCGCAGTAGTCGGCTACCGCACGTGGTCTCATGACATGGCTACCTTGTGGTCACGTGGTCACCATACTAACAGCTGATTGGTCGAGCTACCACGCATGCGCAGTACGAAATAGCCGAGTGGTGGGGATACGAAACTATATAAGTAGGTGCATGACCAGCAAATTTCAGTCAGGCTGCAGACTTCGAGGTGGTAGGATCGTGCGACTGTCGCGTATGTAAAAGTGAGGTTATGTATTCATGGTGGGTGGTGGTGGCGGGGAATTGGAGAATTTGGCGGGAAAGTCTATATAAGGAAGTGAAGCTGATCGGTAGTCAGTCGTGCTGCAGGCTGATATCAGCTGATAAGGTCAAATGAAGGTCACATGGTGGGGATGCGAAACTATATAAGGAGGTGGATGACCAGCAAATTTCAGTCGGGCTGCAGACTTCGAGGTGGTAGGATGTGTCGTAGGTAGCTAAGTATGATAGGTTGTATGTGTGTGTTTTAGGTTAGGGTGGTGGCCGCCATCTTGTGTGTCTGTCAGTTGTATGTCTGTTTTTGACAGCTGTCATTTGGGTGTCTGCATGTCTGACTTTTTTTTTCAGGTTATGTCAACAGGGCACTGACGCATGCGCAGACCATATGTCAGTAGGCCGGTAACACAGTGCCCTGTTGACGCAGACCGGATGTCGGTAAGTCGGTATTACAGTTTCCTACTTACCGACATTTTTCGGTTACAGTTTTCTATTTTTTAAAAATTGGCGGGAGATGGACCAGAACGAACAAAACACCTCTACTAACATGGATCCACAATATCTCAATTTAATACATTAGTATCTACAATTTTTATACTTTGTCATAATATCAATATTCCTTAACATATGAAAAAATAAATTAATTTTTATTACTTTAACTTTAAAACAATGTGAAGAACGATATTATTGTATTAGTAAGTAGCGAAATAATACATAATTTAAACAATGCAGTTGAATAAATTCAACAAGGCAATTTATTATTCCTTATAAAATTATCGCATATCGCACCAAATTTATCATTAAAAATTAATATTCACGATCATTGTCTTTCTGTCTATCAATTGTTCACTTACGCAGAGAATGTAAACAAACTAAAAAGACTAAAGTATAGCAAGAAGATAAGAACGAGACATCACGTATTCCACTTTATATGTGACTTAAGTAAGGTAGTTGGACTTGCTTAGCAACATGATACGATAGTTAGGTATGTTACTTTTAATTGTAAAATGCCATTTTGTACATCCAACTTGAAATTTAGACGGAAAGGACCTCACAAAGAGACCTAATTATTAGGATCAATTAAAGCCATGATGTTCTTTTTTCCAATAATTTATTATGTGGAATGAAGATCAGGTACTTCTGCGAATTGATTGTCAAATATGGATGCCCATTATTAATTCTTCAATTCATACATTGTTTTTACAGATCATGATATGATACACAAATTTAAATTCCTTCGGTTGAAATTAAAAGAATGACGAAATTCCTTTAACGGATTTGGCTAATGTCCTGCAGCAAAATATTTACAATATGCATGAGACAGCAATATTTAAAATTATTTATGCAGTTCATCAGGTATAATTTGCTTTATATGACCCTTTTCAACACAACCGCATCGGCCATTTAATTTCAAAACATTTGTGGATCAAACTGACATTACCACATGTATAAATAACCTATCATTTTCTATCCTTTGAGTCATTCTTCCAATATTAATAATAGGGCCCATGATTGTATCCATTGCTTTAACCATATACTGAATTAATAAATTTTAACACATTGCGATCATAGGCACTTTGCCCTGTTTGGCATTTGGAAATTGGTTAACCATGTTCCTCACAATGTTATTAAAATAATAGTTTGTCCACTTCCTAGTATTGCTGATGGGTTGATGCAGACGGTTGCGGTCAACCATTGTTTTGTGTTCGTTTTCTTTGCAGTTGGCCATCATTTTTAATAGGTTAAACATAATGACAGGTTCTTAAGACAAAATTGACTCATAATTAAAGTCAAATATGTTCCTAGGTATATCAGATCAGTTAATAAATTCTTGGGTTAAAAAATCTAATTAATAAATCCCATACATAAAAAAAAAGTGGAACATTTGCTGAAACCCATACTATTTATAGACAAATTCTAATAATACAACTGTTATGTTTTCGATGGTATTGACGGGATACACCTATTTTCCGTGAAGATGAGATATGAGCCATTTTTTACTTTATTTACTTATTAGTGATTATTTTTAGATCTGCAAAATGTCAAAAACTTATACCTACCTCGAAAATAAAAGAAGGTACCGAAATGAGAACACCCCCTACAAAATGGTTTGCTCAGTTCCAAGTCTGTGAGTGAGACTATATGTATAAACTCAGCCACAATTTCTTTTTTTCTGCCAGCAACGAAGTCGACAACTCGCTCATTACAATTAGTTCAAGTTTCAGATCCTAAGAAATGTCGCCTTATTTTCAATTTTTTATGCCTGTGTACATGCTTTTCTTTTTGTGTATTACTGTTGTTTCATAGAATCCACATTAATTATTGTGAGACATTAGCCGACAAGTTTTAAAACCATAATTCTAGGTATTGCTGTTAATTTCGTAGCAGTTCAAAGCCACACACCGCATTCTTCTGACAATAGGTACTTCTAGAACCGTATTTTACGAGGTATTTTATATGCTAAAAACATGGTAAAATAAAAATCAATTTTGCAAAAATCCAACGACTATACGTCCACATTCTACATCACTGACTTCAGAAATTTGTATAAGTTTAGTAAATTCCTATTAAATTATATTAATTAATATTTTATGAGATGCATAGGTAAGTACTTTTAATTAGTCTTTACAAGAAATACCCAAAATTTAAATATCTATAGTTTTTTACAACCACGTAATTTTCTTAAACCACAAGCGGAAACATGGAAATACCTACAATAAAAATAGTTACCAGAAATACCAATAGACAATTAAAAACACATATACTTAAAATAGTTTTGCTGTTTCCATTGTATTGTTATTAAAGCTTTGGTAATTCCCGACTTTATTTCGTTCTTTTTTTATATTACCTGACTATTTGGTTCTATTTCGTACCTTTTCCTAGGAAAGGAATAACAATATAGTTAAAAGTAAAACATAAAACAAATAATGATTTAATCCTGTTTTAAGCAATATTTTTGTAATAATAAACCTAAAATTGTATAAAAAGGATACTAAGACTTTTAGACATTCGTGTTTTTAAGAGGAGTTATTTTATAAAATGACCCCCATATTAAAAAAACGGGGTTTCATTAAAATTTTGTTATTATTTTCAGCTTCAGCAACTTTAAATTATATAAAAAAGACACCATTAACCCTATAAGAAAAAAATGAGAAAAGCTCGTGCCCGCCATTTTGAAAAAGGGGCTCGCATGGAACCCTAAGGGACAAATGGAATGTCTTCTCGATTCAAGTCGCTTATATTACCCGAAGGAACAACTGTGCCAAAGGAAGCCTTTTAATCATTATTTGCCATATTTTTTGGAGCAGACCACTAAACATTTTCATTATTTAAATCAATGTTAATAAACAAAATAATAAAAGATTAGAATGTAATGTTAAATTACACAGGAGATACACTGCTACCTAATAGTAGTGTATTTGCTATAATTTTTAATAATGTCCAGAGATTAAAAATGTAGGTAATCATTTTATTGTTTTAACGTAATAAAGTAAATAAACATTGCATCAGATTACGACACATAATTTAAGCACAAGCATATTGGAAATTTATATGTAAATAAGGTTTAATTTAACTGATGATTCATACAAACTTTTGATGTGAAATTTAAATACTTAAGATAAAATGTTTTCTGCAGAAATGACAAATCTTGAAAACTGCTATTGGTAGGCATCTGTGTAAATTTCTTTTTACAAAGTGGGCGTTGTATTATGAGTGATATTATATGTAATATTTTTTTTTAACTGGAGGTTTTTTTGAAGATAATGAAGGTATTTGTGGAGTATAAGTTTATACTCTATTGGTAAGTAATATGCAATTTTAATTATTGACAAAAGTTGGATAACAATATTTCTTTTTGAAGACATGAAGATTATCATGTAGACGTTAAATGTCACTAATAAATTTAAATTTTATTGAGGGTGTAACAAATCAAGTGAAGCTCAGTCGTATTACATTTCGAGTCATTTTAATATTTACGAGGCAACCCTCTGTTTTATTGGTGCTATATAGGTAAATAAGTATTCAATAAATCGATTTTTCTTGGAAATGATCCTATACCCATTCTATCCTTCAAGAATTTGTTATTAAGTTGATTTTAATTGAAACTTAACTAAAGCCAAAGTGTATTAATTCCCAAGGTAAGAAAAGATTAATTTCAATGAAAGCCTTAAATTTCTCTGAGATGTAATTAAAAATAGGTATACTCAATAATCTGATAATTTAGTACCAGTAGTACCTACGACCAAGTAAATATTATGTTTGTGTCAATATGATCTCATCTCTGTAATTACCGTTGATGCCTCTAGGCTACTGAAATTATAATCCTGCTAAACAAACAATAAGTTTCTTTTAAATACGGATCTAGTAACTCGAAACCATCTATGCTAAGCTTCTTTACAAAGGTGCCTATTTGAGGAACAAGTATTTTCCTGTTTCCTTAAGAAGCTCCATTATAAGAACGCAAAACATTAACATCAACTAATAATTAGAAGATGTAAAAAATGTGTACTAACTTAGGTAATAAATTTTCTATTCACATTTTTATTGCTTTTGTATTGAGGAGTGATATAAAAAAACAGTTGGTACACATCTATTTTTTTTTATTTAACTAATTCCATATTTTGCTAAATTTAGTTACTTACATTTATTATCCAACCGCATAATTGAAACCAAAACACGTTTATATTCCAATTTATCTAGTTTTCAAAACTACATTTGGTTTTACTATGGACCTTTCCCGTATACTTGGGAAACGTCAGATATGCGTCAGATTGACTCGAGTCATTGCAATGCTGGTTGTCATTCAGTTTCCCAAGTATAACGACCGCGAAGGTGGTCGACGACGGGAAAGGTGCATACGATGGGACCCTCATGTAGATGTGCTATTTAGTAGAATTGATGGAAGCTTAACGAAGATGACTTATACGAGCTTCTAGGAGCATAAATCTTCGAATCTGTGAATTTGAATCTCTAGCCTCAAGTATATTTAAAAAAGTAGAAATACAAAAATACCTATCTAATGTTTCCCCGAAATCTTTGCTCGTTATTTATGAATTAAAGCCTATTAAATTATGACTTTTGAAATAAAATTATCAGAAATGTACCTAATAAACAAGTAACGAGTAACTGACATTATAGTCCAATAAAATATTGCAAAAAATCCTTATTTTTCTGAAACCATTAACACAATTATTTTATATTGGAAAATGTAGTATTTGATATCTAGGAACGCGCACATGGCAATTATTGTTTCTAGACCAGATACTACATTTTTCCATAAAAATTGTACTGATGGAAAACATTTCTTGACCAATTGTAAGATATTTTATCAGACTATGCCAATTGTGTGTTATTTCTCGTTTTTTATCATGTCTGATTTGTGGAGTTGCTATGCAACAAATAGCCGCAAAAATAATTTTAACCGGTAAAAAAAATCACTCTCTCAATCTCTTGTATGTGTATTTACCTCAAAAAAACAAAGAGGTTAAGTCATGAATCTTAATATTTTGCTGGAGTTCTGGAGTTTTAAGTTCCAATAGCCCAACCGGTAGATTTTCTTGTCCAACCTCTATGCGTGAAAAGAATAAGAATCCTAAAAATGATTTTGAATGTGCATGTTTATTCATTAATTAACAATGATTTTGTACAAAACGAGAACCGAGACGAGAACCCAAAGTGCCTGCAGGTATTATATTGCACAATTTTTAATTAATAACGTCATAAAATAATACCACACCGTAATACCATTTTGCGGTATTTCTATTCAAAATAACTAGTCACTGTAAAAATTCCTATTCTTCACCATTTACCACAATCAACAGGTAAAATTTTTAAAATTAGAAAATTGCCGTACATTCTTAACAATTTGTTTTTTTTTTTTAAATTATTTGGTTAAAAAGAAAAACTCACCATTCAATGCTTCTGTAATTTTTGGCGCAACAATGCAGACTTTTAAATTTTCCGACCAAAGCAAACTCTTCCACATTGGGTTCTTTAGTAAATTGCATATAAGTGTCATTATTGTTATAGTTGTTAATGGAACAATATTCCTCAATAGAATAGACACAGCTCACAAGCGAAATCACAAAAATCACAACAACTTTATCGCCAGTCATTTTGATTATTTCAAAATAATTTAACTTTGGGAAAATTTAAAACAATTCAAAATGCATTACACTGTGGTGTGTTAAGTACGGATTTAAATTAAAATGCATAATATTTTATCTATGTCATATTTTGTTTAATTACACAAAAATGTGTAAGCGCGCACTTTTTAAACACCGGTCTCAGCGTACAGCGACTACGAGAGCACCACGTGAAATGAGAAATATGGCAAGCGGGTTGTCGGTTGGCCTCGGAAAAACACCTGAACATCGAGTTGTTTCGCATCGATGAGTCGCATTCGGGGAATCCGCGGTGACGTAAGGTAAAATAATTACTAGCGTACACTTTTTGGAACAAATAAAGTCAAAAATAATAGGTACTTTGGGTTGTTTAAATTTAAATAAATTAATATGATCCATACTTACAGTTTAATTAAATAATTCATTTAAATCGAGACACTTATTTACATTGATGCTTCTTTAGGTACTTCAGGATGCGTTTTAGTCATATTATTACCAAAAAGAGGAAGATTCTGCAGAAAGATAAATACATAAAACGACAGCTTACTAAATATGGGGAAAATAAAAAGAATAATAAATTTAAATTATTTCTTTGCAAATTTTCCTTTGCACAGCAAAACGCACCCTTTCTAATGGGAAAGGAGACTTTTTTTGGCCATGCCGTATGTACCTGCGATCCACAAAATTTTACCTCGACTCTTGCCATGCATTTGTTAACTTTCAAATTTTTTTATTGTTAAAACATTGTCGATTTTCATGTTTTCGACGTTCCAGAGAAAGAGGTGAAATTTTGTGTAACGCACGATATTGCATTGTGTGTGATGTATATCCTCAAATGTTTTAAGTTTAATAAATAAATAGTTACAAATCATTTGCAACCGAACATTCGTGAGTGTAATAAATACCTACGTAGGTACTTAAATCGCCAAATCAGTACCTAGGTATAATATTCTATGAAATCAATGTTTATTTAGCTGTATGTCTTCTTAGAATAATTCGAATTATTTTAAAAAGCTTTCAATGATGTGGGTGCCGAGATGTGATACAATTTTAGTTAGTTAACTAGGTATTAATTATTTATAATTTTAAAAGTATTGTCTTTTTGGGACCTACCTTTAAGTAAATTTATATTTAAAAATAAATGGACCAGATTCGATTAAAAATTGGTTGGGGATTCCAAGGTTATGTGTCGTTCAACTCACCTAACGTCATTACCACTATCACAATCTTAATTATAATGCTTATACCAAAATACAACAAGAAGCCGCATTAAAACATATAATGCACATATAGTACAGTCAATCCGTATTTGGACATCGACAAAATTCCGGGTAGGACACATAGGCGCCCTCAGGATTTTTAACAGAGAGGTCCAAAACTTGTTGAGCTTGTTAAGCAAAAATATAGCGCCGCAGGAATTTTTTTTTTATTTGAAAATTTTCCGTTTTTATTACCTTATTTGAGAATCTAGGAGGGGTGCAACAGCACCCCTGCCCCTGCGGGCGCCCATAGTGGACCGTCTGCTTTATGGTAACTGGATGTCCAAGAAGTAAAACCCCAAATTGGCGTATCTCTTACCTACTGCAGAAACGGAGTTATGGCCCCCCAAAGGGCCCCCTTCAACTCATCATGGTGGAACTGCACCAATTTTGCAAATAAATGTCAAATAAGGTTTTAAAAAGATTTTTGTAAAAACATTACCTCTGAAAAAGTTTCTTTACCCCCAAAGATGCCCCCAAGGAGTAATAACCAATCACGTTGGATTTACATCTGCAAATAGATGCAAAATAAAATGCCAAAAAATGTTTCTTAATAACTTTATTTAAAAAAAAAATGTATTACCCGCTTAAGGGCTCCCTCCTTCACTAGGTAAAGGAGAGAGAAAATATTAAGAAAGTGTTATTTAGCGCCTTATTTGTATGAGTAGCCTTGGCTAAACTTCGCCACCTCCAGAACTTTTAATAATATTTTTATTTTTTTGTATTTGTTTATTTGGAGAATAAAGTCGATATTTATTTATTTATTTTGTATCTATATTTGCAAAATTTGGTGGTGATCCAACGTGATTGGATATTACTCTTTGGGGGCTATATTTAAGAGGTGAAGAAATTTTCTCTGAGGAAATTTTTTTACGAAAATCATTTTAAAACCTTTTTTGACATCTATTTACCAAGCGAAGTTCCACCGTAATTTAACATGACAAATTAAGGGGGGCTCTTTGGGGGTTCATAACCCTATATCAAATTGAGGTTTTACATTTTGGACCTCCATCAGTTGTAACATATTATAATGGAGGCCCTACCCGGAATTTTGTCGATGTCCCCTTATTTTTTAGGACAGATTGATTGTACTAATACTAGTACAAGTATGTTTTCATACACACATTCATGGAGTGTTTTAAATGTCAATTTCTAATAACTGGGTAAAAAAGTGCATAATAACTCTTTTACAAATAGGAACTACTGCAAAGTCCGTGCCTAAAACAAAATGCAGATTAGTTAGATTTTTAATGTGGTATCCAATGTTATTATGTCAAAAAAATTATAGCTAGGAAAAAATTAGAGTTAGGTAGGATGTTTAAAATAAAAAATTGAAACTGTTGATAGAACAATAGAATTTTAGTCTGAAATAAAACATTTATTACAATCTAAAAATATTGTTAGACAATATGAAAATAATTTTATTTCAGATAATAGATTAAACTATTTTAATATAATATAATCTTAATTAAAAATTAAGTTTAGGCTTCCTTTTTTATAAACATGATTTGTTGTGCAACTTTTTTGATATGTTCACTAAACTTTTCCTCAAAAGCGGCGATAGGAGATGCTGTTGGGTCAGGTTTTGGGGCATCTGTTGGATCTGCGTCGGATCCACCCAAAACTTTATTAATAAGAACCTCAGCGATTGGGCTTACAATTCTGGTAATAAGTTCTTGTTCTTCTTTAATAAATCTGGTTACCATATCATCCAAAACTTCACCAACTATGATGCTGAATTCTTCGTTGTTGAGGATTCCATGAAGATCAAACTAAAATAAAGTAAAAATTGGAACAGGAGATTTTTTATGATTAAAAGTAGGTAACTTACAGTGGCATCTTCCAAACTGACGATAAGAGACAAATTGTGAAGGCTAAGTGGACTTAAACTAACTTTTCCTGTTCCCAACAATTGAAGGTTTTTAAGATGTACACTAAAAATTAAAAAATAGCAAATAATGATAATTATTTAGTCCTTAAACAAAAATTATATTAATATTACTTGGCCTTTCCGTTTCCATATCCTGGGATAAGTTGCATCAAAAGAAAATCAGCCCAGTAATTAGTGTTAAGATTAATGTCCTCAATACCAATGGTAAAGTTCATGCTCATGGTTTTAAGACTGATTTTAAGATTGGTCATGGAAAAGTTTTTAATTCCATGAAGTTCGAAATCTTTAACTCCTAAGCCACCCCTGCAATTATTTAGCAAATTAATCCAAGGTTACTTAAATTAGTTAAATTCCCATTTGGGCTTTGTCCTCTACGGATATTAGGTTAATCCAAAAATCATTAATCGTAAGCACAGTTTTCAATAATCGATTACTTTTAAGCAAAATTCTGCAGTAAGTTTTTTACCTAAACTCCTGCCAAAAATAACAGAATGATGTTCTTGAATCTGTTAGGAGGTTTTGTTAAAAGTATTCGTAATCATGATTACATTTTGATTAAATTAATCGTAAATATTAATCGATTACATTAAGCACAGTAATCATTTATGATTACACTTCCTATTACAAGTAATCGTAATTATCAATAGTTTACTTTGAAAGTATAGTTAAATTAAATTAACTTAACGCCACTTAAAGGCACTTAACTCCACTAAACTTAACGCGTAAGTTAATTGAATCTATAAGTGACTTCACCTATCGTATAATTAATTTAATTTTGTGTGTATTTGCAATACGTTAATTATTTTAAGTTAAGTTAATTCATCTATAAATCAAGCTTAATCGTTTCCAATCCTAAAAAACAAGCTGATGTTCGCCCGGCGCATTCACCATATTCACATAATAAATCAAATACAATAATTAAGATTTGCAACGCGTTGACTTTACTTACGAAATTATTTTTTTGGTTGTATCTGGAAAAGTAACGTTTGTTTCTGGAATTGAAATAGGCTCTGGTAGTTTATTTTTTAGATTATTTACGATTTTCATTATCGTATTTTCAAGGGCTCCGTATACGTGAACATCGTCGCTTGATGATTCTGGAACAGAAATAATGTATGATAAAAGGAATAAATCCTTTTTTAAGAGAGGAAAAGCATGAAAACAACTTACCACTAATATAATGAGCATTTACTGCAGCAAAAGCAATGCAAAACAAAAGAGAAACTTGAATTTTCATATTGGCGTTGTTTTAGCAAACAAGTCACTTAATTACTTGATACAAAAGTGAAAATATCTAAATATATTACAAAAATAATACAATAATAGCATCGTGAAGTACTCAATTGATAAGATTACAGGCTTCTAATTACAATGAAGTGTCGATAAATTTTTAATTACCTATCATGAATTTATTGAATGGAAAAATTACGTAGGTACCTACGTTAATCTTAGGAAAAATGTTCTCAAAACACTCAAAACACACAACAAGTTAAAGTTACTTTAAAAAATTATTTTTTTGTTAATTTTTCTTCTTTTACGAGATTCTTCAATTACAATAATTTTTGTCTTGTCTTAAAAACAAAAGATAGCAATTTTACCTCATAATTCTAATTTAATTTTTTTTGCTTTTTTCTTGTCTTGATTGTCAAAACAAGATAATAATAATAAATAGCAAACTAAAACAAAAGCAAATTTTCGAACATTTAATTCGAAATCCATTTTATTGTTTAAAATTGAGACTCTTTGTCTGATTCAACTTTTAAACACATCTGGGTATTTAAAGTACCATCAACTGCGATTAAAAACTGTTTTTTTTTTTAAATGAATGATAGGTACTTTAATAAATATTTCAAAACAGAGTATTTAAAAATAATGCAATACAAATTCTCACTTTAATTTTTGTTTGGTAGAAATGGTGTACACCATTGTGTGTAATATGTTCGTGAAGTCAAAAACCAAAAAGTATATGGGTAATGCTAATTAGAATTTTAACATTTTGATATTGGCACGACTATAGGGGATACAAATTTTCTATATGCTTTTTTTGTAAGATAAAATCTATCTTGGGTTAAAATAATATCCCTTTGTTTTGGAAATTCAACAATTAAAAGTTAAAATATTGTTTTTTTACCATTCTGCAATGAATTTTCTTAAGCATAAGTCTAATTTGGTGACATCAACAAAGTTAGAATTATAAAAGTGTTTTAGGTCAAAAGAAATTTTAGGTTGAGTTTTTCAAATAAACTGCTCCAACAAAGTTAGGGATATGGTTGTTTGTCAACCTTCCTAAAGTTTTAAAAAAAAAATTTTTCTTTTAAAATAACAAATAAAAAAAACAAATCTTACCATGAAGTTTTTTTTTTATTTTATTGAAGGTTCAATATTTTTTTGGACTTTGATTGAAATGTGGATTTTTCGAATTTTATAATCGGTTCTCAAAATTATTCTAGTCTTTTTTAAAAGTAGGCTTACTGTCTTGTTTAATTTTTAGGATGGTCTAAAATCCAATAGAATACTCTGGATGATTGGGACCGGACGTCTCTGGTTGATATGGTCAATTTCTTTAACGTTAGTCAAATTGTTAATCCTTCTTTTGATAACGGTCAATTTAAAACAGAAGCTACTTCTAGAAGTCCTAAAAGTTAAAAATCAGGCGCTGCAATCAGTACCAGAATGATACCTTACAGATTAAGTTCGGAGAAAGCCTTTAAGTCTGTGTAGGTCCTTGCGGGAACGGCTTCCAAATGCCTTCTGAACCCATTTTAACGGTAAAAAAACGTCTTTACGAAGTCAATGTAAGATCTAGGCAATTTTTAAGGAAAGTTCCGTCAATCCCAGATCACAAACAAAAGCCATTGGAAGGGGAAAAGAAAAGAGTATATGGGCATAAAAAATGGGAATCTGTACTGATTACAGGGGAATCCAGATGCAGCAGATTTCTAAGTATGATCACGATTCCTAACCCGTACATGACGACTATCAGAAAATTTACCAAATCTGGAATCGTTTGTAAGCAGTACGGATTGCCACTTTTCATGCCGATAGACTCTTTTCTTTTCCCCTTCCAATGGTTTTTGTTTGTGCTCTGGGGTTGATGGAACTCTTCTTAAAAATTGCCTAGATCTTACATTGACTTCGTGAAGACGTTTTTTTACAGTTAAAATGGGTTCAGAAGCACCATCGGCATTCGGAAGCCGTTCCCACAAGGACCTACACAGAATTAAAAGCTTTCTCCGAACTTAATCTGTAAGGTATCATTCTGGAACTGGTTGCAGCGCCTGATTTACAACTTTTAGGACTTCTAGAAGTAGCTTTTGTTTTAAAGTGACCTTTATCAAAAGAAGGATTGACAATTTGACTAACGTTAAAGAAATTGACCATATCAACCAGAGACGTCCGGTCCCAATCATCCAGAGTATTCTATTGGATTTTAGACCATCCCAAAAATTAAACAAGACAGTAAGCCTACTTTTAAAAAAGACTAGAATAATTTTGAGAACCGATTATAAAATTCGAAAAATCCACATTTCAATCAAAGTCCAAAAAAATATTGGACCCTTCATAAAATTAAAAAAAAAACTTTATAGTAAAATTTGTTTTTTTGCATGTGTTATTTTAAAAGAAAAATTTTCTTTCTAAAACTTTAGGAAGGTTGACAAACAACCATATCCCTAACTTTGTTGGAGCAGTTTATTAGTAAAGTAGCCCTTTTTGGGGTATCTAGATATTATACTAAATAAACATTTTTAGCTGCCTTCCCAAATACGTAAATTTGACTTTTCGTATTTATTTCACCCGCAACGACAGGAACTAACGCTAGCATAATGCAGATAACGGTTGCAGGAATCTTCCTGCTAGAAAACTTCTTTTCCCACCGCGTTATATTGATCACAAGCTCCCTCTACACTAGCTTTTATAATAACAAGCAAACGAAGATACAAGCTGTCTGGTTTTCCGCTACCAAATGCACATAGTACAGGAAAATTAGAAATGAAAAAATTAAATTAAATTAATTTTATATTCTGGGTTTTAAAATAATTAAAAAAGGTTAACAGGATTTTTATGGACTCACTAAAATCAAACTAAATCCTCTTTCCTGAAACTAGAAAAGATAATTACTATGTACGACATACAGACTTTTTGAAATTAATAATAACATTATTATAACAGGTGGGCAAATAAATAAGGCCTACCTTTAAATGTGAAGAAAATTACTACTTATTGAAGCAGAAACAAAAATCACATTCATTATTCTTTTTATTGTAAAACTTACAATTACTGTAATAATAACGTGATGACAATATTAAGGGTAATTTGTGTACGCATAGAGATAACCTTAACATATCGTGATATGGGTAAATCATGATAAATTAATACACCCATTTGGTCGATATGTTAATTCTCGTGTTAATTTTATGGAATTTACTTTACTTACTCACAAAATTAACGGCATTAAATTCGTTTTTATGTACCCTGTGCTGATTAAACATACAAAAATTAACATCAATAAGAAATTAATCGAAAATCCCACTCTAGAGGTTCCAGGTTTTGATCAGCTGAGGACGATTTGGAGTAATGTTCATTGTCTTAGAACGTTGTAATGTGATATGTTTTAAAAGTGTTTTGGCTTATTTAAACGTGGTTAATCTCCAGAAACCTCTAGATTATAGAGGAGTGTCCAAACACCAATTTTGATGTATTTAGGAAATACATAATCCGACTCCAAATGCATTAAATTGGATATCAACCCTGAAACCTCTGTAATTATGGTAATTACTTGTAATGATATCTTGTAATAAAACTGGATTATGACTCTGGAATCACTTTTCCCTAGCCTTAAAGCAGATGCTTTATTATATGTATACTTATTTACCTCTATAAACATTGTCCATGGGCATCCCAAAGAGAACATTACTTGCACATTTTTGATTTATTATATGTTTATATTTTTCACATACCAAACCTATTTTGGCTCTTAATTTTTATTAATTATCAAACGAATATACTAAAAAGTTATATAAGTTTATGTCAAATGTTGGTCTAATATTATCTGACTATACTAACGGGGTCCAAATCAGGGTAAAAAGTAGCGCAGGTACAAACCATCAAATGATCACAGCTACAAAGTTTCGGCAACGAAGGAGCGCGCATGCATGCTCGTAACAACTGTATCGGACAAGCAGGAGTGTGACGTAAGAGCGCCGGGACGTCAGTATCAGTGCAGTGGCAGTAATTGAGTGTAGAGCAGTATCTGATATCAAATTACTCTAGGAAAACTATCCCATAACATGCATGTTCGTATCAAGGCCGCAAGATAGTAGCTGCTGGAGACGCTCTGTTTAGTTTAGCATCCTCGGAAATCTGTAAGTTCATTTTTTTAATACACGCTAATTTGTGTTTTTAAGTTTTAAACAAAAATTGTTAACTCGATTCTGCGGCTCATAAACGTGCTATTAAACTATCAAACAAATGTTGGCATATAACGTGTTATTTATTTAAAAACAAATGTGTAGAAGCGTATATCACAAATACCATAGGGGTAGCTGCAGCATTATTAAATATTCAAATACCCTGGGATAAAATTATAAATAAATTAATACATGCTCCAAGAAAACATCATTTTCCTTTTACTCAATTTCATCTCCTAATTTTGTGTGTCATCTTTCTTTCTTAAGCTATTCTGCGCAAAATAACTGCAGCGTTTTAGTTTATGACGGTTTTTTAACTGCTATGCTATTTGGCATAATGTTAAATAATCTTGAATTTGTTTAATTACAAAAACATGAAATGTCATTCTAATTTAATTGATCATATTTTTTTTGTTCTGCAAAAATAAGTTTGTTTATGTTCTGGCACTTTTATAAGAATAAAAAAGTAGTTAAAGTACCAACTACATATTGTTTTGTAGGAATCGATTTTACAGAATTTTTATTAGCAAAAACCATTTGTCTAATTTCAAAATACAAAATTACTAAAATTAAACAAAATTATACAGTATAAAATATTTAATTTTACTATTAAGTATTATCGAGGGTTGGAAATAACAATTTCGATAATAACAATAAGTCCAGCTCAAAATGGTTAACATCTCAGTTCTTTTATTGTGATTGATGTGTCCACCCTTAATATAAGCTAAAATATCTTTTAATTTTACATTCACATAAGGACATTACAAAAAAAAAATTACGAATCTTATTATATTAGGACAGACACGCTTGTGTCCGTCAAATCTTCTATTTCAAGAAAGTGGGCTACTCGATGTTAGTCAACTTTTTTACGTTCAATTTATTTACAATACATATAAATACTCCAACGCAGAATTATCCATTAAAAACTTTGAAACTAGACAATCAAACAAAACAACATTTGTTGTACCCTAAAATTAACACCACCACTGCTCAACGTTGCTGGATGTATTTGTGACCAAAATGTTTTAATGACTTACCAGAACAAATAAAATCAGTTAACTGTCTCAGATTAAAAAAAGAAGTTAGAACATTTATTGTATATAGAGAGAAAAGAGATTCATGCGCAAATCGACCTAAAAAATAATTAATAGTTCACATTTCAAATTTGAAAATCTACAAAAAAATATACTTTCGGACGGACATGGGCTCTGCTCATAGTAATTTTGTCCTCTTGTTTGTTAAATTTTTTATTATAAGGTTAAATTTATTTGTTATTATTGTATTTTTTAAAATTTAATAAACTATTATTTATTTATTTACATCCTGGGCATCATTATACCAAGTATTATTAATTTAGTTTTTATTAAATTTTAATAATTAATAAATACTGAGTGTTCCAAAATTGGCACATATACGCGATGGTACGTTGTTGGGACATGCCTAGGGACCCTCAGAAATTTGTTACATAAAATCTATATCAAAGATCCTTGAAGATATGAGGCCCCAAGTGCGATACCTCAAACGCTTATAGCTTAAAGATAGCAGCTCATATTAACGGAAAAAAATAACTAAATACAAAGGCACAGTCTATCTTTTATTTTACCATTTGTTTTTTTTTTTCAATGATCAAAGTACATTTTTATAACTAATTTAATTCCACAAAAATTTCATGAAATAAAAGTGACCACAATGTCAATAAAGTCGAAATCAAAAATCTAGATGAGTTTTTAAGATGTACTTTCACAATCAGTGTTGCCAAACTTACGCAACTTTGTTCGCATTTTCCTCCATGAATATAACAGATGGATTTTTTTTAGGAATCCCTGTGAATGCCCTAATAACATAGGTACCATTGCATTTATGCGCCAATTTCCAGACACCTGTATAAAAAGTTTGTATTGAAATTTTTTGTTGACTACAACGATACCCTTATCGAGTAGTATAGACAAACTATAACAACAATCATTATTACTGACGTCACAAAAAGGCCTCAAGGATTAAAAAAACATGAACAAGAAAGTTAGTAGGCCTGACAAAATGGAGTAAGCACTACATATCTGATAAAAAAGTAATATATTATTTTATTGGAATTGTAATTTTACCTTTAGTTCAGTTCTTAAAAAAAATGAACTATTATAATTGCGATTTCAGAAAATCGAGGTTTTTTAGCAACTGCGCTAAGACCTAAAACGAAAAATAAGATACGTAAATATTAAGTTTAGCAAACGTAAAAGATGCCAGAAAAAATTACCTGTCTTATAATACAAAAGTCATATCATATCGATCAGTGCATCCCGTGCATCCACAGAGTAGTACCTAATTAAAAAAAAAAAATTTGAGTATGTTAGAAAGAATGGATGGATGGATGAATTTTTGATTACATATACAGAATAGGCACTAGGCCAAATGTTTGAGTTTTAAGTTATGTAAAAAAGGAGAAAAAAAATATCGTAAAACCTGACTTCATTTAAAAAAGGTTTCTACAATAACTCTGTTTTAACTTAAAAACTCTGTTTACTTTAACAGATAGCGTTAGTTTTAGTTTATTGATTAAACTAATTAAGTTATTTAGTTTATTTTCCCCTGACACAAAGAACAAACTAACAGTTTATGGAACAAGCTGTTCGTTCATCAATGCGAGAAAACTTTTGCAACGAAAATCTGTTCACATCAAACTAATATTTATCAGTCCAATTAGTTCAATTTGTTTAGTTCATGTTTGTTTTTTGTTAAACAATTAATTGAGCATGATATCACTTTTGTTTGAAAAGTTTAGAGGCCTCTTTTTCCAGAGAAAATGTGGGTAATACTAATGTTGTTGGAAACTTTGGACTGATCATTAAAAAGTTTGTCAATGTGGATCATTATTGTATGTGGTTTTTGTTTTATTTTATTAAGTTTTGCTTATTATTTGTAGCATGAATTTTTAATTTAATGTGAGGTTGACCTGGAAAAATACTTTGACAAAACTAGCTTGGTCAAGGACTGTCGAGTCCAGCTGCTATTGAATTTACTAATAAAGTTCGTATCAACATTTTTATAATAGTTTTACAGGGTGTTGAACAAAAATTTGCCAATACAGGGACGTTCCTGCTTTCAATTAAAAAAAAATATATGACACATCGATCTTTATTTAAAGGGAGACATAAAATTTAAGACTAATTATTTCGTTTTTGTCTTCTCCTGCGACCGAAGCTCTTATTTCCTTCTGATTACACTGAAAATCGCACGTTGCCAAGAACGACGTGTGATTTTCAATCTCTTATCATACGAGAAAAGAATTTTGCACGACAATCCTAAATTTTAATTGACTCAAACTTCGTTGGCATAAAGCAATTTTATTCGTCACATATATAGAAAAAATGTCTTTAATGAATGTGACTCATAGAATTGCTATGCAACGAAGTTTTCGTCAAAAATTTATTCTTTCCTCTAAAGGCCGATTTATAGAACGTTACTTTCACTTTACTTCCGCTTTACTTCGACGTAACTTTACAGAAAATTAAATAAAATACATGGGAATGTATTAGCAAATTTATACTTCACTTTAGCGCTACTTTGCTGATTCATTTAGCTGTAAGCAGTACTGTCATAACCCGAGCTTGGCCGATCATGCGCAAAATTTGCAAAAATGAGATATTCACCCTTATTGTAAAGGGTGGTGATTACGAAATATCGCTTCGTACGAAACTTGCTGGTCTTCTTATGTAGGTTTCGTACGAAGCGATATTCCGTAATTACCGCCCTGGTGAATATAATCAGAAGTCGCGAGTTCAGACACATGCGCATACCTGTTCCCAATTTCACGTAACTTTACAATCTATAAATTAAGCAAATTTGTTAAGTTACGCGGAAGTGAAGTTACGCCGAAGTAAAGTGAAAGTAACGTTCTATAAATCGCCCTTAATGATATTATCTACGACAAAATCATTCCCTAGCCGAAGAAATATCACCCTCAACAATTTTAAATGGCACGGGGACCGGGTTCAGGTGCCAAGAATTAAACCTGTTTAGTTCCGCAGATTTTTAAATTATGTGTAGTTTTTGAATCTTAAACTTGTGAAGTGTAGTGTCATACACACGCACCTTAAGCAGCCGGCCCCATTTTAAATAAATTATCTTTTAAAAGTAATGGTGAACCTTCACCTGCCACCAATTCTTTGGTTATTTCAGACGAACCAAATTACTTATTTGGTTATATCTTTTTGGACATAATTTGCTTGTATACATAGATACGTTTTAAAGAGTATAATATCTGTGGTAGGGAGGCAAAAGAGGATAAATTATTTACATTTTATTTTGTGCCCAGTAAAGAAACTTTTTTTTTACAAAAATAAATTTATTTATCCATCCAACCTACATATTCTCTTGTTTGATGTTTTTTTAAAATACAGGATAATTTTCAATAAATTTACAATAAAAAAAATGTATAATCGTAATAATGCATAGGTACTAAAGATGTTCACAGTCCACTCATCCATATCTTATCGGTTTTTAGATTATCATTAAAGGTTTATTGTTAACAAATTATTAAAAAAACATTGTAGATTTAAATAATATTCATATTTTTAAAGGCTTTTATTTGCTTATGGTTATTGTAATCAACACCGTTATCAGCAATAAGCATTTCAAATTTAATACTGAACATTTTTTATTAAAATAATAAAAAACTTAGTCTATAAAATAAGAAAGTATATCATAAAGGATGGTAAAATTTTTTGATCAATCACAAAATAGTGGCGCAAAAACAAAATGTGCTAATAAAATAGAAAAAACTCGTGGGTACATAGCTCTTAATTTAATTGGACAAAGCATCAAGATTCAATGTGGCGTCAATATTTTTTAATTAGTCAAAGTAAATGAGAAAACAAAATAAAAAACAAGCAAAAATAACTACCGAGATTAAGTGGAAGCAGGCAACTGTAGAATTCTGCTTGGCAATTCCTTTGTAATTTAATTAGCAAATTTCCTATGCCTACATTTAATTTTGTTAATGCCAAGGAATAAAAAAAACAGGAACTTTATTGTTGAAGAATAAATCGATTTAGGTTAACCTCTTTTATGGAACAAGTAGCAAGCACATTTTAATCTAGGTTATTGAAAAAGCTTTAAGTCTACTTAAGTAATAGGAAACAAATAAGCTTCAAACCTAAAATATTCAACATGGTTTGAGTTGAGGTGTCTTTAAGATACCAAGCCTGAATGAACATTTAACCTTCTTGTGGAAACATTAAAGGACGTTTTAGAAACTTAATGATACACAAAATTAATAAAATTTGATTTGAGATAACTTTGCTTTGCTCAAGGGAATTTGTAAGTAGAATCAACACTTGTCATTCATTGAGGGGTAATAGGTTTCAAAGAAAATAGTTTCAGAATACTTTTTTAAGAGAGACTAAATCATTAATTTGTTTAAAATTATACTTTGGATGATGATTATGTTAAGCTTTGAGAAGTCCGCGCCGCCAGTACTGAAGAGTTTATTTACCATAACTAAAACAAAAAGTCCAAAGGACTGAAATAAAAAAAAAAAACTAGGAAACCCGACAAAAAAATGTCGTCTTTAGAAATAATGATGTTTTCCCGACAAAGAACATTGAACGTCAAAAGACTGCTTTTTTGTGTAAAGACAAAACCCACGGACGTTTCTAAGTATTTAAATAAACCAATAAGAGCTTATTTGATTCCTTTTGCAAAGGCAATGTTTGCCATTTCCCAACGTAGGTGGGTGAGTAGATACTTTTTTCTCGTCAAAATAATACTATTTACATTTGTCCACTTTACCAAACTGAGTACCTATATCCGAATTGAATTCAAAAGTTCACAAAAAAAGCGGACTAAATACAAAAAAATAAAACTACTGGAACATAAAAAAAGAATTCATTTAACAAAGCGTTATCGGCGTTGTCCACTCTCGTTTCCCAAATGAACTAGTAAAACAGAAATGTATAACAATGTCATGTTTCCATAGAAATAGAAGCCATGTAACATTGTGTGTAAATGTACATTTTTATTTATATTTTACGTCACCTTTTTGGTATACGGTCAACATTTTATTTGCTATAAAAATTATCTTGCAGATACTTGAACCTACCGGGACGTGCACGTTGGCAAATAAAATTATATTGAATATTGACCATTGGACCATTTAAAAAAGCCATATTTTATATCTTCATCTAAAACTAAATTTATAAAGGCCTCATTCATGATTCAAATTTCCTTGGTTGGTATACTTAAATTCCCAAGTTATCAAAATTTCATTAAACGCTAATTTCGTAAGCATAGAATCAAAATAAAATGATCTGTTTCTGTGGGATATGTAATGTTGGTTGTCTAAATTTCATGAAAAACAACACTTTATATTTTATGCGTTTAAAGAATATACAAGACAGATTTTTAAATAAAAAGTGTAAAAACTAGCAAGATAAAAGATCAATCTAAACTATTTTTCAAATTCCGAGGTTGATCCTTTATTTGGTTGGGTAATAATTCATAACGCATCTTCATACATATTAGTAAATAAAAGGCACTAGGTACTGTTTTGCATAGATGACTCACTTAATCGTAACCGTGAAGGAATATTATGTCCTATTTCTTGCAGCCAATAATAATTATTTTAAATAATGAAAAGCCATGTATGCATATTTTTTTTTCTTAAGTTTATATTTAAATTGCTTAATATATAAGCAATGAAATGTCGCCTCAAGATGCAAAAAAGTCTTTTTTATTTGCTAAAATTTTATATGATAATGCGTTATGAAATATTTTTAAAATAGTTTACATTTCGAGCTATTCTATCGTTGGTATACATGAGCTCAACATTGAGCTCACAAAGAGCAGGAATAAACATACATCGACAGCTTCGATTCAACCAATTTTTTATCTTTTCCCACTCATTACTCCCACTTTTTGTGAACTCAATGTTAAGGTCATGTATACCAACGATAGAATAGCTCGGATGTATCATTTCTCCTGTTAGTTATTACACGTCGTTAATTTAAAAATATATGTCGTATATTCTTTAAACTCATAAAATAGAAAGTGCTGTTGTTCTTTAAATTCAGGCAACCAACATTACATATTCAATAGATCATTTTATTTTGTTTCAATGCTTATGAGATGGGACTGTGTAGGTTCCATTGTAAATTCGAATACGTATAAAATTTTATATGTATACAATAGTGTGTTAACGCACAAGCATACAATTTAAAAACTGAAAATTTTGGTCAAAATTCGCTAAAATTGTTCTATATACCCATTCGTTAAAAATATCTTTTCTCCACTCTATGGGTAACAGTGGAGAAAAGATATTTTTAACGAACAGAACGAGCATTATTTTGTGGCCCAAATACCAACAAAGAAATTGATTTTAACATGCTGAATTTCGCTATTATATTGAAGTTATTCGGAGTTTAGTATTGTTGATTAAGTAGGTCATTGCAATAATGTTGGGCATAAAGCATTTTCAATACCACCTTAATAACCCCTTTTAGCATATAGAAGCATTTCTATTATTTCACATCGACGTGAGTTATTGTATTCCATAAAGTTTGCTTTATTTAAAAAAATAAACTTTTGTGTTTTAAAGCTACGAGGAAAGTATAAAGTACCTAGATTTTAATGATCGCTTCCATTTTCTGCAACCACAGTAGTCAACTTTTATACCAACTTATAGATTTTTTTATTTTTAATTAAATATAACGCATCCTCAGCAAATACATTGGGGTCATCGGGTCAGCGCCAACTCATGATTTAAGTTTTTATCAAGTTACAAGACCTAATTTTCGACGAAATGGAAACCAATAAATCTCAACTATACAGATAAATTATTATTAGAGAGTTTCCTGAGAGAAGTGTCCGATAGCTTAAGTCGATAAAATTGTAAAGTTTCAGATCCTAACTAAACACGATTTTATTGAAAAAATGTGAACAAATTGTTCAGAGCACACTGCACCAATTAATATTAAATTAAATGTTATTTCTCTAAATAAAATATCCGTAGGTATTAAAAGACATTTTTTATTTTTTAAACAACCAAAGTTAGTATACAAATTACTGATCGGTTTTTCCAAAACCGATGATATATTTATTTAAATAAAAAAAAATATATGCATCTTGCTTTGAATCTTGTTTGTAGTTTTTGAGACGTCCTTTAGACATACCTTGAAACTCCAAGTATAAGGTAACGCTTACGCGATAGACAGTCAAGGTTATGTGTCCCGGCGAAAATCCACGCTTACAATCGTATTTTTCGTCGGTCGGTCGCCCATCTCAGCTGGTGAACTTCCTTTTCCACTTAATATTCTTTACGTTTCGTTCGAGGCAGGTATCAGGCTTGCAGCATGACTGGCCCAAACATTTTGCGCCCGGAGCAAGCAAGACAGTAGACGGAAGGGACGAGTAGAATGGTAAAATAAACCATATTTGTGCAGAGGGCTCATCGATCGGTAGCTAGTCTTTCCTTTCTACAAACATAGGTACCTACCTACCTGCTTACCTTGTGCCCCGCATTGCCAGATAATAGTAAAAGTGTATAGTATGTTAACTTCTTACGTTTAACTTGCGGACACTAAAATGGTGAATGCGCCGGACTAGTCAACTTGTACCTTATTAGAATGAATATAAAATTGCTGATTACAAAGATTGGTGCTCGTTAGCGATGGATAAATATGTAAATTGTTTTTAAAAAAATTCTCTTTGCGGCTCTAACAATAAAGTTTACGAGAAGGGCAAACTGGAGTTTAGACTATTAACTAAAACAAGAGCTGGTTAGATCAATGAATGGGTTAGATCAGTTTAGCTAGGAATATTTTTTTTCGTAAAATTGATATTAACCGAAATATTAATTTTTTTCAACTTTGGGGGTGGTTTGTATCCTCTATTTGTTACTTGATTTTTTTAAAAAACAATAGGGCTCTTCCTCTAAATGGGATTGATTTTTTTGTTAAATGTTAAGTCGATCCGATAAACTGTTCTTGAGTTATGGTGGTCACAAATTTCGCTCCAGACAGACGGACAAAAAATAAAAGTCTTAAAAAGTCATGAATTTTTGCTCTAGGATGAATATTAACAATTTTAGAGAAGGTCCGAGTAATCGCAATATACTCTTCGACTTTGTCTGCAAAGAGTACCTATAATAACGAATAAAATAAATGAAATTTCACAAAAAATTGTGTAGAATAGTCGTATATTGTTTTTTTTTTTGTATTATCCAGTTTTTTATCTTTCGAGCGTTTTTGTAATACTTAGCGATTTCTTTTAAAACCACATATGTATACGAGTACTCGTAGGTATTTTAAACTTGAAAAAATTCTAAATACTTAGTCCGACGAACTGAAATGATATTGACATATTCTTTGGACCAAAATAAGAATAAAAATTGAAACATATGTACGATTTTAACTTTTTTGGACATACAACCCCTCAAGAAACCACCATATCATTATTTTTTTTTTAATTTTACAAACGTAATCATATTTTTCGTGCTTAAATAAATCAAAAAAAATTTAAAAAATTTCTCCCTTTAGAAAATACAGCGAAAAAACTGATTTTTATGGCGCTTTTCGGAAAGCTCAGTGGGGACGCAACTTTTTTTCCTATTTTGTCCCAAGAATCCATCATTTCAGTTTTTTGGTCTTGTTATGGGCACACCCAGTAGTAAGTAAGCAATTTTGCTTAAAAACCCACTATTCTTATTTAAGTCAAAGCAAAGAGAAAACCTTTTATTTAATGATAATAAATTCTGATCAATCCAACAAACAAATTATTTAACTTAATTTAAATTAAAAGAAATAAATATTTTTTTGTCTGTAAAGAGATACCTAATTAATAAATTAAAAAGTAATATTCGTATGATATTATAAATACATGTCAAAATAGGTACAAATGAACATTATAAAATGGAAGATGGTTAAATTCCAAAAGGTTTAAGTGATGTTCATTTTTTCACGTCCATGGCCGATTTTTATTCTTCTGGTAAAGCATTTACTTCGCGGCCGAGCAAAACCATGGAAAGAACTCAGGCATACCAGTGTTGTCGAAATTGTGGTGGTACAATAAATCATAGCGAAAAAGTTACAGCTGTTTCAGGGTTGATATCCAATTCAAAGTTTCTGGAGTTAATTGGTGTATTTCTTGAAAACCACCCTCAAATTTAGTGTTTGGACATTCTTCTACAATATGTTTAATCGTTTCTGGTAATGCACCACATTCACAAAGCGGGCTTGGTAATGCATTCCATTTATAAAGCATATCATTACAACGTCCGTGACACGTTCTAAGGCGATTAACCATACTCCAAACTTTTCTGGGCTTCGTTTTGCTTTTCAGATTTTAAAGTTATAGTGAAGTTTGCATAATCTGATCATCAATATTAATTTAAAAAGTAATTATAACGTGCGATCCACAAAATGTCTCCATTTGGGTTATGTATGATGTCTCCCCAACTTTTACTGTGGAACTTCAAAAACATGACAATCGTCAATGTTTTAACAATGATAAAAATTGAAAGTTTACAAATGCAAGGCAAGAATAGAGGTGAAATTTTGTGGATCGCACGTTACTTATTGGATCCAAAAAAAACAAACAGCAATGACAATTTGTTATCATTTAGTTTGAGTGGCCAGGGATCAGATTTTCCAATTCGTTTGTTGAAGGTCCATTTAGAAATACTTGAATTAGCTTAACGCCACTTAAATTAACACACTTAACGTGACCAAATTATTGTATTTAGAGATTCATTAATTTAACTAATTCAAAGCAAGCGCTATAAGAATTAGGAAACAAACGAATCTATCGGTAATCTTTCAAAATAGAAATATTAAATCTAAAGTTAAAAGAATAGGTATGTACCTATCTACAAAATATTTCTCCAAATACATTTTGTATCAATGCGAAAACATAAGTTAGATAGGTAGGTATAAAACAAAAGTTTGGTGGGTTTTTATTGACTAAAATAAGAAACATTGCATGTTAGTGGGATATTTTGAATATGTTGTTGACATCAATCTACCAACTTAAGAAATTAGCTTAAGAATTTCACCCTACATACGAGTTTCTATCCACTTAGATGGATGGCGGTTTTAATTGCAGGTACAGTAAAACGAAAGCAATTAAAAGACCTCAAGCGAGACTTTACCGTATCGCAAAGCTTATACAACAGTGTTTAAAGATAGGTAATTTAAAAATGTTGGTTTAATTAAAAAAATAATTTATTTTTGCTTTTATTTTTTATGCAGTTGAAAGATATCCTGTAATTATTTCTAGACACTATAGTACATTTTTTATACAACAAGAAATTTCACCTTTTACCTATGAAAAAATCTCGTTACCGATTGGTTGAATGCCCTGTAAATTTACACCCAACAAATTCAAAATGGCCGCTACGAAACATATGTTTTTTTGACGTAAAAAAAAACTTTGGTTATGCTCAACGTCAACTCTCAAGTATCACTTTTAACAATAAAAACAAAATTTTATAATTTTTTTAAATGTCAGAGTCTTGTCAAAGTTAGAGTGCCTCGATGTCATTTTGACAGATATTGTCGCCTTATAGAGTGACGACATGCATCATTCTTTCTCTGTCATACAGATAACGTCATCAACGTTATAGCCAAAGTGACAACAATTACAACTTACAATCACAATTAATGACGTTATCTGTATGACAGAGAAAGAATGATGCATGTCGTCACTCTATAAGGCGACAATATCTGTCAAAATGACATCGAGGCACTCTAGTCAAAGTTAATATGCCAGATTAACATTCATTAAAGATCTCGTTGTTTTCCCAGTTTTTAAGAACATAATGTAAAATTTAACAAGTTTTTTTAAAAAGTTTGAGTTTATGAAGATGCCCTAAATATAAATTATGCATTGTTGGACTGTGTTCAATCGCTACACCTTTTCAGAAGATCCTGTTCTAAAAACCTTAAACGAATTAAGAACAAGGGGACCTACAATCTAACATAATCGAAAAAGCATAACAACGATCCCCTCCGAATTTAAATACTGGGTACCGACAATTGAATTCGTTTTCTAAAATGTATTTCATTAGATTTTTGCAAGAATTAAAGGCGTTTTAAAACACATTAATTTATTTGGTATCATATCATACAATATTGTTAATCCAATATGAGTGTTTTATTAATTAACTTTTTAAATTTATTTTACATTTCAGTTTTTTGTGACAGACTCCTGACAGACCCATTTGAAAGTTTCAATTTTGACAAACATAAAATTTTTGATATAAAATGGTGGAATCTAAGATTCACTTTCGACCCTAAAGGCGGGACGCCAAGTTATAAAAGAAGTCCTTCTTTATTTCTTAAAGGTATGCACCTACCAAACCTGAAGTGATTGATAGCTGTTTCGCCCTATATTGGGGCTCATCAGAATCACGTATCAGGGATAGTCGATGCATAACTTTAAGAAACTAAGATACTTGTGTATTTCAACAAATATCGAAAGAAGGACTTGGAGATGTTACCGCCATCTGCCGAAGCAGAAGTGACTCACACCAAGGCAGCCTAGTCATGTCCTGCTTGTGCAGGCACTATGAGTAGGTCAGCTTGGTGATAATAGGTGGCTAAAGCCGCCAGTGTCCAAGGTAAACAACAGCCGCGTGAACGGTCAAGATCTGATATAAAATGGTGGAATCTAAGATTCACTTTCGACCCTAAAGGTGGGACGCCAAGTTATAAAAGAAGCTGACCTACTCATAGTGCCTGCACAAGCAGGACATGACTAGGCTGCCTTGGTGTGAGTCACTTCTGCTTCGGCAGATGGCGGTAACATCTCCAAGTCCTTCTTTCAATATTTGTTGAAATACACAAGTATCTTAGTTTCTTAAAGTTATGCATCGACTATCCCTGATACGTGATTCTGATGAGCCCCAATATAGGGCGAAACAGCTGTCAATCACTTCAGGTTTGGTAGGTGCATACCTTTAAGAAATAAAGAAGGACTTCTTTTATAAAATTTTTATGGTTTGTTCGAAAACACAACAAAAAATCGGAAATTTACTGAACAAACCCCTGATTGGCAACCCAAAAAACATGTTTTGAATTTATATCGTGTAGTCGGAGTTTCTTCTTGTATAAAAAAGTAATATAATTACGCTAAAAAATCGGGAAAAATCCTATTTAAAAAACTACCTATACCTATGTCAAAAGGTGTAGGTAGGTACATTCTTTTAAGTTATATATTCTTGGTGAATCCATTACTTAAATGAATGTCACAAAGAAAGAATGTTATCGTATGGGAAACTTGAAGAATAATTGTGCATAAGTATTTGTAAACTTAGTTTTCGTGACTTTTCAAGTGTAAAACATTGTAGGTTGTAGGTCAGGGGTGGCACTGCGACCAAGTCGACAGATCAACATTATACAACCACTACTAGACCGGGTCAAAGTTCGGTTGTCGCATGCCGCAAACGCAGCTCCAATAAAGTTTGTAGGGAACGTTGCATAAAAGCTTCGGTTTGCTTTTCAGATTTTAAAGTTATAGTGAAGTTTGCATAATCTGATCATCAATATTAATTTAAAGCCTATTATCCAGAGAAAAGTTTACACAAGCTTAAGTATGGCTTATTTTTCTAGTAAATAGCTCCCAGAAGTTTCTTTCAGCTACAAGACCAATTATCTACTTATTCTTCTTCAGAACTAAGTATTAAAGTTCACATCAAGTTAAAATATAAAAGCAACTGGATTCTACAAAATGCAATGAACTTCTGAGTTCATACCTAAAACACTGTGTAATTTCACACCTAAATCAAGATTAGAAATATGATTTTATTTGCTGCCAGTTTCAGGAGCAAATCAACCATTTTTTAAAGTAAAGTACTAAAGGTGCTAATAAACGAATTTAGGCTATAATTTTTACAAAACTGTTAATCCTGAAGTAACAAACTTGGCGCTAGGTCAATAATTACTCTCTTTTTTACCACGTTATATAATGAACTAATTATGGAACTCTCTAGAAATAATATAGTTCAATAGTAGTTTTCGTATCAACTTAAAGACACAAGTTTCAACTGTAAGTAAAGTTATGTTAGAAAAAACATTTTATAAGTAGAAATGAAGATTTATGTTGTAATATAAATAATAAACGGTTATGTAAAATCAAAATCCAACCTCTACTACATTAAATACTGTCTAACTACTCAAAAATACCTCTCGGTAGACGTTTTTCTAGCAGACCTGCTGACATCCGTAAAAACTAACACTAAAGACAATTGCAATGGCTTTAATTTTAAAAAAATTTAAACATATGTTTAATATTTTACTGTATTTCATCAGAAATTCTTTTTATTAATAAGAAACATCAAATTATACGTTTTTGACAACTAAAATAAGTACAAAAAATGTCATCTGTCTCTTTCTGCAAGCAACGTTCTTCGGCCCGTGGGTAAAGAGCTTTTTGCAACTTCACTCCGTGAGTAAAGTGCCATTTTTATCATGGCTTATAAGACATAGCTAAAAGATTGTTTTAGATTAAATCAAGTCGTGTAATAAGTGTCATTTTAAAGGTGGAAGTAGAAAAAAATAATTAACAAGTATTTTTGCATAAAATGGCGAATGCGCCGCATGAACTTCTTTATAGTCATGCTTAATAAAATTGGCTTAGTGAGGTGGAATCATGAATTGATTTAACTAAATATCGCGCCTATCAATACAATTTACAGCATTCTATTTATGTTTGATTTGTATAATATGGCGAATGGGCCGGGCAAACCATGTTTAAAAACGATCAAATTTGTATAATATAAGTCATAACATAACTTATGTTTTCAGTATTATTTTTTATGACCTTTTCATTCAATAAAAAAACTTACATAAATTACCTACATCTCAGTACCTTTACCTGAGCGGCTTATCATCAACTCTTTTTTAACTTTATGAAATACGTTCATAATAATCTACAGAAAACAAAGTTTCATGTCCCTTTAGAAATAAACGAATTGCAAGATTGCGGCACTTTGTGGCAAAAAGTCCAATGTAATTAGCGAAAATTTAATTTATAAGTCAAGTATTTTGCTTTGCATCTTCAAGAGCAGATTTGAATAATGTGGAGCAAAATTATTAAAAGCATTTTCACGCCTTTAAATTGCATGGTTGGTATAAAACACACTGCGGCAATGAGAGTTGGTAGCTGTTTACTACAGACTACAGAGAAGGTACCGGCTGCGTTAGCATGTTTGTTAATAGTGGTTACTGGTTTAGAAGGATGCGAAAACGGGAATTTGGGTTGACGGCACTGTCGGTCGCCGCGTCAGATCGATGGACCTCCGCATGGCATGAACTATGCTTGCGGGCCCCTTAAAAAATGTATAATGAACATAAAAAGTTATCCCGAAGATAAACAACCAATATCTCTTACTTTTTAAAAGAATGATTTGTGTTTTAATTTTCCAAGAAAATAATGTTCAGTGATTTGTCCAAATAATTTTAAAAACTTAGATAACGTGTTTATTATGGCTTTAGTTTATTTGGCAAACAAGATTCAAATTTTAAAATTAAAAAAAATAGTACAGTCAATCCATATTTGGACATCGACAACATTTCGGATAGAGTCGGCATCATAATATGTCATAACTTGAAGTCCAAATATAAAACTGGCTAAAACTATCTCTACCTGACTTGGAAACGGGGTTATGACCGCCCAAAAGGCCCTCTTTAGTCGCGTCAAAGTAGCATTTCACCTCTAACTTTGGGGAAACTCAATGGATTGACTTCATTTTTTTTGCAAAACGTTTAGAAATAAATTTAAATCACTAATAAAATTTTGCCGCTAGTTCTTTCTGAATTTTTCGCAAACTGTAACTCGCTTAATATTAAATCTAAAGAAAAAATCATTCTTATGAAAATTAAATAGAAAAAAATTTTGTTATAAAAAATATTACCCCCTTTCCTGAGCTCTGCCCCCTTATAGCCCCCCAAATTATATATATTTTGTTTTCATGCTTATTTTTTAATGGACAAAAAAACATTCATTATTTACTTAATTATTTAATTTGGTAAATAATGAATGTTAATTTTGTTCTTTAAAAAATACGCATAAAAAACATACATATCAAATAAAGTTATAAAAAGATTTGTAAACTAGCTGAGTCGAGGCCGCTGGATCCGACTATTGAATTCATTTCTTACGTTACATTCATTTTTTTGTTAGAATCAAAGCGTTTTCTGAAGATAGTCCAGAAGGTCCAAAACATAAACACAACCTTTTATGTTTTTAAAATCATGTCCAAAGTTTACATTGCAATTACCAGGAAATAATTTTTGATTAATAGAAATTGTATTGAACTTTTAAACGATATGACCTTGACATGCTCTTGAACTCCTATCTTTTGGTTATCCATCCTCAAAGTTTAAAACCTTTAACTATTGTGATCTTTAAGATAACCGAAGTCAAACTATAAATCGTCACCTGAAGAAGGCCTACTAAGTCCGAAACATGAGAATAACCTTTTGTGTTTTCAAAAACATGTCAAAGATTTATCTTGCATTAAACTTAACATAGTTTTTTAATCATAAAAATGCTATTGACCTTTCAAATAATATGACCTTGACATGACCTTGAACTTCTGTCTTTTGGTTATCCATCCTCCAAGTTTACAACCTTTAACTATTGTGATCTTTGAGATAACCGAAGTCAAACTATAAATCGTCACCTGAAGATGGCCTACTAAGTCCGAAACATGAGAATAACCTTTTGTGTTTTCAAAAACATGTCAAACATTTACCTTGCATTAAACTTAACATAGTTTTTTAATCATAAAAATGCTATTGACCTTTCAAATAATATGACCTTGACATGACCTTGAACTCCTGTCTTTTGGTTATCCATCCTCCAAGTTTACAACCTTTAACTATTGTGATCTTTGAGATAACCGAAGTCAAACTATAAATCGTCACCTGAAGATGGCCTACTAAGTCCGAAACATGAGAATAACCTTTTGTGTTTTCAAAAACATGTCAAACATTTACCTTGCATTAAACTTAACATAGTTTTTTAATCATAAAAATGCTATTGACCTTTCAAATAATATGACCTTGACATGACCTTGAACTCCTGTCTTTTGGTTATCCATCCTCCAAGTTTACAACCCTTAACTATTGTGATCTTTGAGATAACCGAAGTCAAACTATAAATCGTCACCTGAAGATGGCCTACTAAGTTTGAAACATGAGAACAACGTTTTGTGTTTTTAAAAACATGTCCAACATTTACCTTGAATTTAACTTAGCATAGTTTTTTAATAATAAAAATGATATTGACCTTTAGAAAGATATGACCTTGACATGACCTTGAACCCCTGTCACTTGTGTACCCATCCTCCAAGTTTGAGTCCTCTAACTATTGTAGTATTGGAGTTATGTCAATGCAAAAATTGACATTTGAAAACGTCATAGCTTTTTTCCTAGACATAGAACTTTTTTTAAAAAGTTTTAACACAAAGGGCTCTCCGAAAGAATATGTTTAAGCAAAAAAAAATCACAATATTTTGAGCTAGATTTTTTTTTGCATGCAATATCTTTTAACCTTGACCCGTGGTCATGTTGACCTTGAGGTCACCTTGACCACAAGGCTTCGGTATTTACTTATGCCAAGTTTGAACCTTCTATCTAGTACCATAGTTGAGTAAATTACAGTTAAAGAAATTTTTTGTCCTGTACATCCATCCATCCATCCTAACATACACCAAAGTGATATTTTTTAATAACAACCCATTAAAAGATCGGTAATTTGTAGCATCTTTCCAACACCCTTAACATTTACGTATCTTGCTTCGTTTAGGCACAGTTTCAAAAAAACATCGATTTTCAGAAATTGCAATTACAATAGTACATTTCTTTTAGAGAAATGAACTAAAAAATTTAATCTGAACAAATTTCTTCACCCTCTAAATAGCCTCCAAAGAGAATAAATTATGTATTACAGATTTACACCAAATTTTGCAAAATAAGGTGTTTAAAAATATTTCATGATAATTTTTTTTTAAACATCTATGCCCCTCTTAAGAGTACCTTTCGGTTATGGGATGAAAGAATTTTATTTAGGGAAAAACTAATAAAAAAACTTTATTTGAGTTATTTAGTTCTAAAATTTGGCACAGTTCCTGCACCGTAAACTAGCATAACGGATTAAAGTGGGCCCTTTGGGGGCCCAATACCCCGTTTCCAAGACAGGTTAAGACACGCCTATTTGAGGTTTTACATTTTGGACCTTCATCCAATTATAACATATTATAATAGCGGCCCTACCCGAAATTTTGGGGATGTCCTCTCATTATTTAGGACAGATTGACTGTACTAATACTTTCCAGGTGAAAGCTTTTGCAGTTGGCTTTTATTAACGATTCTTTGGTGCCAATACGTCTAAACTTTTAAATTTCCACTCATTTCTTGCGTAAATAGAGAGAGAATTAACTGAATATTGCTAAAAACTAGCACAAAACAGTAAAACACCAATAAAAGAACTTTAGCTTAACCAAAGCATTGCCAGATATTCAAATTGCAAATAGGTTCAAATTTAATCAATACAACCATCCTGTTACAATTCAATCACGAAATAGGGGTTAAATTGCTGAATTTTAAATTGGGTAACTTTTAACATCCCGAACGGATGCAAAAAAAGTATTTGCATATTTATAAATAGGTTTATCCTTCATTCTCAAATTACATTAATCCCATAATTATATTATATTATAGACTGTTTTATAACCATTAGAATAGGTATAATCAAGAAGATTCCCCTCCCCCTCCCCAAAAAAAAGGTATAATCAAAAAATATAAGTAAGGATAAAAGGGGAGTCATCATCCAATATAAACCGAGTGGGTTCCTTACATTTTGTTAAAACCGCAATTACCGCTAAAATAAAAGAACAAAGGCGCAATGTGCTTGGAACTGTAACTTCATATAAACTGTTGTAACAACATAAAATGATGCAACTAATGGCGAAACCAATTGGGATTTCCTTTAGGCGCTCAAAGCAACAAGGGTACAATTATAACAGGATATAGAGAAATCCTGTACTGTGTGGATGCCAATAACACGAGTCTGGATGAACATTAAATTTTAAAAAATAAATGCTATCCTATTATTAGATACGCCCTAGACAGATTCTACAGAGTTTTCAGATTGTGTCTGTTAGCAATTGGGAACTTTTGAAATGTCATAATATCCAAATAATTAAATACGTACCTATCTTACAAAATTTAAAAACCAGAAATCTTTATTAATAATTAACTTAAATTCATTTTTTGCGATATTTATGACATGATGAATTTTGCCATGGCCAACTTTATACAGACAGGCGCATTTTACATCTGCATCTACTTTGTAGGTTTTTTTTTATTATTTGCATATTGTTTAGTCTCCGTCAGACGTCAAAGAACTATTCACCCTTTCTTTGTTCGTACCGAAGTCGCCGGTACCACCTTTTTCAACTGTAAATTCAAAAATATCACTTGTAAATTCAAAAGTATCAAATGTAAATTCAAATAGTCAAATGTAAAATCCAAATAATCAGATGTAAATTCCAACAATCAATTGCTAATTCCAAAATATCACATGTAAATTCCAACTATCAAATGTAAATTCAAAAGCATCAAATGATAATTCCAACTATCAAATGTAAATTCCAAAACATCAAATGTAAAATTCAAATTATCAAATGTAAATTCCAAAGCGCAAAATAAAATTTAAATGTTTTAAGGTTTACTATTTCTGTATTTGTATTTTCCAATCTATGTACATATAAAGTAAATACATTTAAGCAAAAAAAGTATTTATTAAATATTATACAGTGTGTTCAGTTTTAAAGTTGCCACCACCTTTATTTTTTATTTAATTTAAACAAATTAATTTTGAAAAAAATCTCGACTCTGGACAATTTTCTTTTAAGGGGAAATATATCTTTTATTTTTTTTTCGCCCCCAAAAAATGACTACGTCAAGTGGAGCCATATTTTTTTAATTTTTTAATTTGAATTGTAGTTTTAAACTACATATTTAAAGTATAAGTACCTAAAAGAAAATGCTAAGATAATAATAGCGGGACATCAAAAAATAATAACTCTTATTTTCTTCATCAGTTCTCCCCTTTAGGTGGGCTAACTACCCCAACAAAAAGTTTAAATTTCTCTACGGGGCAAAGAAAGTCTTATTGTACATAAAGCCACTTTTTTTTTTCTTTTCTAGGCAAATACTACAGTAAAAGGTTGGTAAAAAATGCAATCACATCAAAAAAATTCCGGATAGAATTTTTATTTTTTTTTTTATAAATTCTTCTTTTTCGAAAACAATTTTATGACTTTCTAAGGTTCAGTTGCTGTAATTGGAGGTCCGTGGTCTCAAATAAGGTAAAGCAATTTTTGTTGGAAAAAGATTATGAAAAAAAAAAGTTCCTTAAAACCTATCCCCAAAATTTGGGGGGTAAAGAATTTTTTTTAAAGAAATTGTTTTTACAAAAATATTTTAGAACTTCATTTGACACATATTTGCAAAATTTGGTGTATACTTACCGTAATTTAATATTACAAATTCAAGGGGGCACCTTGGGGGCTATAACTCCGTTTCCGAAACTGATAGGAATTCGCCAATTTACGGTTTAATTCTTTGGACCCCAGTTATAACAATTTAAATTCAATCCGGAATTTTTTCGGTTTGATTGCATAATTTTTGACTCTTTTACTGTACATAGTATTAGCTTTCAGATTACAAAGCAAAATATCTTTATGTTAGTACATACATTCGTAATAACTGGTAATAGCCAAAAATAATTAAAATGGTATTTTTTATTTGTAAGATAATGGTGTTTTAAAATGTTATTGCAAGTATTGGAATTTACATTTGATATCTTGGATTTTACATTTGAAATTTTTGAATTTACATTTGATAGTTGGAATTTACATGTGATAGTTGGAATTTACATGTGATACTTTGGAATTAGCATTTGATTGTTGGAATTTACATTTGATTATTTGGATTTTACATTTGACTATAAGAATTTACATTTGATACTTTGGATTTACCACTTGATAACTGGAATTTACAAGTGATATTTTTGAATTTACAGTTGAAAAAGGTGTAGTTTTACCCCCTAGGGGCTAAAATCTACCCCTCTTCTTTTAGAAATTGAACATTTTTTTATGAAGCACTGTCAGGGTTGATAATGATAAAACGTGTCGTTTCCTACTAAATGGTTATATTTAAACTCAGATTTGACAAAAACAAACCCATTTAACCTATATCTTTTTCAGAAAAAAATATTTAAAAATAAGATTTATTGAATTTAAGTATAGCAGAAATTTGTATATAGAAAATTATTTTTGTCTGGAATAAATGGGGTTGTTTTTGTTAAATGTAAGTATAAATATAATCAATTTCTGGGAAATGACACATTTTGTCATTATCAACCCTGACAGTGCTTCATAAAAAAATGTTCAATTTCTAAAAGAAGACGGATGGATTTTAGCCCCCAGGGTGTAAAACAACTAGTTTTTTTCTTAAATCGTTGAATGAATTCTAAGGAATACATAAGCAAAAAGAAAATTTTTAAATTATCAAATGCCCCGACTTTAGCGCTATATCAAATATGGGGTCATTGCTTGATAAGGGTTAATTTTAAAAATGTCACGTCTCGTCAAGGTTACAGCACAAAGAAAGCTCTATAATTTCGGTAATAACTCCAAACAGCATCAGAAGCACCGGAAAAAAGTTATTGGCCAAAAACAATTTTTCGTGACCTTTGACCTCGCATAAAAAGTTTAGCTCACACCAGCTGGAGGTAGACTTTTGACACAAGTTTTAGAATGTCAAAACGAACGTATATGCAAAAATTCAGCCAGCTGGAAGAAATTCCGAGGTGAAACCTTTATTTGGTGTGGTTACAAATCTCAAGTCAAATAAATAATCCCGTTCTTCAGTTATCGTGATAACAAGTTTTGTTACAGACAGACGGACAAAAATGTCATGAAACGAACGAATCTGCAAAAATGTTTGTTCTAGAATAAATATTCTACAATTTTAGATAAGGTCCGAGTAATTGCAATATACTCTTAGACTTTGTCTGCGAAGAGTATAATAAATATCCTAAACGAATAAGTTATTTAATAATAACTTTCATAACCTATGTGTAATATTTTAATTCAAATGAACGTTGAATACTTAAAAAATAAAATATTACCCAAGGCATTCATGTACATGTACTTTCAGTAGAACCGGAAGTGTATCTTAAGTGTGATTTAGAGTTAAATTAACTTAACTCAACGCCACTCAAAGCTACTTTACTCCACTTAACTTGACTTGACTAAATTAAGGCATTTATAGTATAAATTTATACGTTAGTTAACAACAAGCTAATTTAGTAAACGCCATCTATCGGTAAATGTTAGAATCGTCTTATTTCTGTAAATATACAGAAATTCATATGAAATTCTTCGATTATCTTTGTAATTTTAAAAATTTGGTCTAATAGCCGATAGATGGCTCTGTGAAGAGGCTTACTTTACATAGAATTAGATGAAATTAACCAAAATTAAAGCTTGATTTAGAGATCAATTAACTTGACTCAACGGTACTCAAAGCTACTTTACTCCACTTAACTTGACTTGACTAAATTAAGGCATTTATAGTATAAATTTATACGTTAGTTAACCACAAGAAAATTTAGTAAACGCCATCTATCGGTAAATGTTAGAATCGTCTTATTTCTGTAAATATACAGAAATTTATATGAAATTCTTCGATAATCTTTGTAATTTTAAAAATTTGGTCTAGTAGCCGATAGATGGCTCTGTGAAGAGGCTTACTTAACATAAAATTAGATGAAATTTACCAAAATTAAGAAATAGAACCTTAAGTAAACGTCAAGTTAAGTTAATTGGATGTGTAAATGCGATTTCATCTTTCGTATAATTTATTTTAGTCGCGATACGTTAATTATAAGTTAAGTTAAGTTAATTCATCTATAATTCAAGCTTTAGGAGCATTATAAAATTTTAAATAAGGAGGTCAATTGGATGCTCACGCGAATGAAAATGTTTTCAAGATGGTGACACTTCCGGTTTTACAGGAAGTGCAAGTTGGCCATGAATACCTTAACGTTTTATTTGTGTCAATGTTGTGGATTTAGCTTTTCGATTAATGTTCTAACACATAAATCTGGCTGCTACATATTTTTGGCAAGGTAAAAGTCTATCTATTGGCCTGTTATTATTAAAAATTTTGCTTTAAGAATTAATCCCCATCTGTTGAAAGCTTAGGATTATAATCGTACGCATGCACGCCTCTGTCTTCAAAAGGCATTTCCTTTTCGTGCAATAGGTGGTGGGTTGCGTCCCCGATGGCTACTGCGCCAAGGTCTCGGTAGCCTCACCAGTCGCTACCCACAATCCGTGTCATTGCTTTACTATTACAACCAACTTACTACAAAACGTAATCTGATTTTACTACCTGCAATATTCTTTAAACGATCAAAATTGAAAATGACGCAATTTAAATCCAAAACGGAAAATGTTCATTTGGATTTCTTATTTATATACGTTTGTTTTCGAGGTTTTTGAACAAGATAAACTTTAAATTAATTTACAACTTTTGAGATTTTTGTAAGATTAAAGGAGAAAGACACAGTGTTCCCGAAACGATACAGTAAGAAAACGCTGTGTATTTAATATTTGGTGAAATACAATGCAAGTTTTGACTTATTTTAGGGCCCTTCCTAATTCTTGGAAAAATGACTAACTACTTCGAGGCAAAAGTTTGTGTCGAACTCTTAACTTGGTCTAATTATTCTTGCAAACTGATGCCCATTAAACGTTTTAAATTTTAATGATAAATTGAATTAATGGAAATGCCAAATATAAAAAGAAATACAAAAATAAAAGTTGAATTTCCTTACATTTTTAAAGTTAAGAGCTAGGTATTTTCCTTGCCAAACATTTAATTGGATCCTAGCTGTCTCATAAATAGCAAGTAAAGAGGTGGTTAATACCACGAAAATACTCAAGGAAATAAGGTTATTTGGCATACATTTTCAGGTATTTCATTTCACGTCTGCATTGGATCGCATAGAATGAAATAAACTGACGGCAAATCAGGTTAGACCCTTACTTTAAAAACATATTTTTAAGAACTTCTATATTTAAACGCTTATTGATGAACTTTTAGAATATTTGCTTTGCTTTGTTTATTTATGTGCTTTGTTTATTTATGTTGCTGGTAAGCACAATTTTTTTTTTAATTAACTCATATAAACCCACTGTTGATTTTAGACAACCAACAGTTTCTATGCTTCGTGACATTCCATGTTAAGAAAATAAGATTGTTCTGTCCTAACTCTTTATGATAAACGTTTTTGTATCCTGAACTTGGTATATTTATCAGTAAACTACTAAACTAACAAATGTTAGATCTAAGAAATGCTGATGATTCTGCAATTAAAACTAGAATGGGTAGAAATCGAATCGGGTAGTAGTCGAAACGCGTAAAAGTTACTCTTCGCAAATGAGTAGCTCGTGTAGAATTCGGATTCGGTAGAAGTGTAATTGTATATTTTTTTAAATCAAAGCTAAATCAACATTTTATATAATTGCTACACATTCTATACTATACTCTTCGCAAGAAAACTATTATGAGATAATATTTATTTTTTTTTAATAAAACTTTTTTTAATAATATTAAAAAAAAATATCTGCGAAGAGTGCAAACTATAACCAGAAAACACGAATAATTTCGTTAATGAAGAAGATAAACGTCAGTTCTGACGTTTAACATATTTGAGGTTATTTGTTCTGAGAGCTGCTTTTGTTTCTTAGTTTAAAATATTTTTGGCATGGCCTACTTGAATGACGCGTGACACTATTCGGACTTAGAAGTTTTTTGCTACTGAAATAGTTTATTTTTTTGTTTTTTAACCTTACTAGTTAACTTAACACATAATGAATCAACATTTTTAATAAAAAATTAAATTTTCTTTAATTTTGTAAAAAATATTTTACCTGTAGATAATAACGGAGATAGAGGGTTTATTTGAGCTAAGGGGTAATTGGGGGGTCGGACAAAAAAAACTTAAGAATACTTTTTTGTAAAGAATTAAATCTCCTATGTTTAATGTCGAATAATTTTTTTTGTAAATTTAATAATAGTTGAACTACGATTCTTTTTTCATTTGGGGTGCGCAAAAGGGGGCTTTGAAGTTATCAGATTCTTGTCAAAAACAATAGGGTTCTTCCTCTTATAGAGGTTGATTTTTCCTAAAAAATTGAGTTTGATATCACTTTTGGTTTTTGAGATAGCTTGACCACAAGAAACGTGACCGACAGACAGACGGACGGACAAAAAATGAAAATCTTAAAAAGTCATGAAACGCACGAATCTGCAAAAATGTTTGCTCTACGACGAAAATTTACGATTTTAGAATTTTCTGATCGATTGCAATATACTCTTCGGACCTAGTCTTGCGAAGAGTATAATAAGACACTTTAAAATCCCAGCCGTCCAGCCATGACCATTTTAATGTTTTATGGACCAACTTGACTCACTTATAGTTTAGCCAAATACCTACCATAATAAAGAAAGACTGAGTCTGACGTATTCTGAAGATTAGGCAAGGAGCCAAGGCATGACTAACTTTCAGGACTCGTATCCGTACGTTGATTCAATATTCAGCCTGAATACATTCGCTCCTGTTGACAGCAAATCAACTACTCACACTTCAATGCGCTAATATTATTTATAAAGAACGCTCACTTTTATTTTGGTAGCCAAGCACCTTAAGTGCAACCTTATGTTTTTCAGGCTTGAGGACTAGCAAAATTCATTTATTCAAATTGATAAGTAGATATAAATAAATAAATTTATATTTATTTCTTTTATTTAGAATATTTTTTTGTATTAAGTTATATAAAGGAGACTTTATTCACGAGTTTGTTAAAACACGACCGCAAGCAAGGGTTTTATAAACGAGTGAATAAAGACCTTTATAAATCGTGTTATGAACTAAACTGTATCTACGACCCCAAAGTCAAACAATATCGGACATTTAGGAGAAAAAAAAGTCGACTTAAAGAAAAGTTGGGTTAGAAAAAATATTTTAGAAGTAGAAATGAAGATACATGAGCAATATTCAATAAACGGTTATGTTAAATCCAAATCCTACCTCTGCTACACTAAATACAGTCTGATATACTGTCTAAAAATTACAAAAATACTCTAAAAACGACTCGCGGTTTTGGCTTCAACGCGTTTTTCCAGACTTCAGACTTGTTGACATCCGTAAAAACTAACACTAACAACATTTGCAACGGCTTTAATTTTTAGGACATGTAACATACCTACAACTTACTTAATTTTTTTCTGTAACTTAAATTAGAATTTATTTTTATTAAAAAAAAACACCAAATTATACGTTTTTTACAACTAAAATAAATACAAAAAATACCATTTGCTGCAACTTTGTTAAGTGGGTAAAGTGCCATTTTGCCCACATAGCTAAAGAATTGTTTTAGGTGTATTGAAGTCGTGCAATATTTAAAAGTGGAAGCAGAAAAAAGAATTCCCGGCGCATTCGCCAAAATCGTTAAGAACGAAAATGTTAGTTTGTCGTCCAATTAATATTCATCGCTTACTGTAAATAAAGAAAAGTATGCGTATTGCCTTATTATTAACCATATTGTCTGGACTCATTTCTAGTTTCTTATTCATGGTAGTTATGTTTTGTTTCAGGAAATTGGGCTTCTAGAAATAGGAGCCCTTTTCATCTGCCCAATATGCCGCCACATTCAAAGTTTTGTTGACATTCAATAAGTAAGTGTTTATTTATTTACACCTTTACCTGATGCATTATAATTAATTTATAACTATTAGCAAATAGGTTGGGAAAGTTATTAAAAGCCGGAACTAAATAGAAATGAAACACAGTAAATGTAAACAACCTGGTAGACGCGTATAGTTTCTGTTTATAATGCACAGTTTGTAACACTTTATTTCCTATTATGAGAAAGAACAATGGTAGACAATATAATAAGCAGCTCTTGGCCCTATTTGTGACTTCTCAGTACTAGACTAATTAAAATCATAACAATTCTACTAATTGGGAAGTTGAAACTCATTTAGAACATTTCCTAAGAAATTTGTTGTTCACTTGCAAAACCCCCTCAAGTAAAACATGGAACTAACTTACTCGTTATAATTTTCCCAGAAAGAATCTAAAGCATCTATTCTATTTTCGTTTAATTAAGCGATTTTAGTTCATTTCTCTAAAGGAAATGTACTATTGTAATTGCAATTTCTGAAAATCGATGTTTTTTTGAAACTGTGCCTAAACGAAGCAAGGTACAGAAATGTTAAGGGTGTTGGAAAGATGCTACAAAAAATTACCGATCTTTTAATACTAGAATCATATCGATCGGACCATCCACTGGGTTGTTATTAAAAAATATCACTTTGGTGTATGTTAGGATGGATGGATGGATGTATGGATGTACGGGACAAAAAATTTCTTTAACTGTAATTTACTCAACTATGGTACTAGATAGAAGGTTCAAACTTGGCATAAGTAAATACCAAAGCCTTGTGGTCAAGGTGACCTCAAGGTCAACATGACCACTGGTCAAGGTTAGAAGATATTACATGCAAAAAAAAAATCTAGCCCAAAATATTGTGATTTTTTTTTGCTTAAACATATTCTTTCGGAGAGCCCTTTGTGTTAAAACTTTTTAAAAAAAATTCTATGTCTAGGAAAAAAGCTATGACGTTTTCAAATGTCAATGTTTGCATTGATATGGCTCCAATACTACAATAGTTAGAGGACTCAAACTTGGAGGATGGATACACAAGAGACGGGGGTTCAAGGTCATGTCAAGGTCATATCTTTCTAAAGGTCAATATCATTTTTATTATTAAAAAACTATGCTAAGTTAAATGCAAGGACATGTTTTTAAAAACACAAAACGTTGTTCTTATGTTTCGAACTTAGAAGGCCATCTTCAGGAAACGATTTAAAGTTTGACTTCGGTTATCTCAAAGATTACAATGGTTAACGGTTTCAAACTTGGAGGATGGATTGTAAGCCTGTATTTACAGGCACTATTAGGTTCTTTTCATATTTATTATAAGGGCAATAATTTAATTACTCACCAATAATGACCAGGGTTATAAAGTACTTCTCTAGCGGTTTCGGTACACTCAAGGCAGGGCCGGCTCGTATACATGAAATACAGATTACAATTACTACTAGCTACTGTTCGGAATAATTAGTTTACTAACCCGGGGTCCGTGACCCCTCGCCCATGGTAAGTCATCTGTCATCTCTGTTGGTACTCATCTATTGTCTCTACATCATAATTAGCGTTGGGCCTTATGCATCGCGATACCTAAAAAGGGTTAGTACCTTGTGCTACCAGGGTTGGTATGATATAAGTACCCTGTTGCCGCAACACAAGCCCCGGAAGATCTGTCCCTTCCGTCTGGACACCAGAACACACCTCATCTCACCTTCGTCAAGGTGTAGGTAACCCCTTCCCGTGTTCTGATCATTACATGGTACTCCTATTATAATGGGGGGAGACCAAGAACCGAGCTAGCTGCGATTATCAATACCATTAAACACACATACCTAAGTATTCCCGTGTGTTACCTGCGTCCCACGCAGCATACCTGAGTATTCCGTGTGTTACCTGCGTCCCACGCAGAATCCTTGTTAATCCTTTATTAGTATTCCGCCAACTAAGGGCCACAATGTTAACACTCAACATTAATTAACTAATAACCAGTGCATTGCACACTACTAAACTCAACACGCATAACTGTTTGTTAAGAGACTCATTTCACTACTAACTGCCCTTGGCCGCCTTTCCTGGTACCTCTAACAACCCTTAGTACTTGAGACCACATGTGCGTTTTCTATTTCTGCTTAGTAAAAGCCCAAGTTATTATTATATTTTTAAGGTCATGTCAAGGTCACATTATTTGAAAGGTCAATAGCATTTTTATTACTAAAAAACTATGTTAAGTTTAATGCAAGGTAAATGTTGGACATGTTTTTGAAAACACAAACGGTTATTCTCATGTTTCGGACTTAGTAGGCCATCTTCAGGTGACGATTTATATTTTGACTTCGGTTATCTCAAAGGTCACAATAGTTAAAGGTTTCAAACTTGGAGGATGGATAACCAAAAGACAGGAGTTCAAAGTCATGTCAAGGTCATATTGCTTGATAGATCAATAGCTTCTTTATTATTAAAAAACTATGTTAAGTTAAATGCAAGGTAAATGTTGGACATGTTTTTGAAAACACACAAGACTGTTCTTTTGTTTCGGACTTAGTAGACCATCTTCAGGAAGCGATTTATAGTTTGACTTCGGTTATCTTAAAGATCACAATAGTTTGAGGTTTCAAACTTGGAGGATAGATAACCAACAGACAGGAGTTCAAAGTCATGTCAAGGTCATATTGTTTAAAAGGTCAATAGCATTTTTATAACTTAAAAACTATTTTAAGTTTAATGCAAGGTAAATGTTGGACTTGTTTTTGAAAACACAAAAGGTTGTTCTTATGTTTCGGACTTAGAAGACCATCTTCAGGAAGCGATTTATAGTTTGACTTCGGTTATCTTAAAGATCACAATAGTTAAAGGTTTCAAACTTTGAGGATGGATAACCAAAAGACAGAAGTTCAAGGGCATGTCAAGGTCATATCGTTTAAAAGTTTAATACAATTTTTATTAATCAAAAATTATTTCCTGGTAAATGCAATGTAAATTTTGGACATGTATTTAAAAACATAAAAGGTTGTGTTTATGTTTTGGACCTTCTGGACTATCTTCAGGAAACGCTTTGATTCTAACAAAAAAATAAATGTAACGTAAGAAATGAACTCAAGAGTCGGATCCACCGGTCTCGACTCAGCTAGTTTGATTTAATTTTATCGTCTAAGGCAAAAATTATTGTTTTAAAAGAATAAATTTATGTAGGTAAACTATAAATAATTATTTAAAAACACCTAACAAAAACTACCTACTTACAGTAGAAATATAGAATTTGCCGGTTTTGACTTTCAACCTCTCGACATTTTGCTTTCTCTAATTTTCTGAAAAATAAATAGGCATGCCTACATAAAAATATAAGTACCTACATGACCTTATTATTTTGGAACAACTATTATGTGACATAATAGAAATTTTATTATGGTTTTATAATATTTAATTACCATTCTCAGTTGATAACCTTTAGCTGGCGCTTACAATTCAATTTTCCACATATAGTTTCGAGTTCTCCTACAATAAACAACCTTGCCCAAAGAAGGTAGTTTTTTTTAAATTCCTCTTGTATGCATAACAATCTTTTATTGTTTCCAGAATATTTAAAAGATGACCAATCTGTGGGCGATCTGCCTTTTAGTGATCTCCGTTCTTCCTTCTTGTATTCCAATGACCCATCGGAACCGTCATCACCTGCCAGAACCGCACGCCGAGGCCTATCACTCCAGGGACCCATTTGATCCACATCGAGACTCTGAAGAATTTCGACGAGATGCTCCAGACGACAACAGAGAGTTCAAAACAAACTCGGCCAACACAGATCCCTTGGTGATTACCACCAAGAAAGGAATGGTACGAGGTCTCACGATCACCGCCTCGACAGGCAAGAAAGTTGATGCGTGGATGGGTATCCCATACGCACAAAGGCCCATCGACAATCTCAGGTTTAGGCATCCACGGCCAGCGGAGGCTTGGACCGGCATTCTCAATGCCACAAAGCAACCTAACTCGTGTGTGCAAATCATAGACACTGTATTCGGTGACTTTCCAGGGGCCACTATGTGGAACCCTAACACTCCTTTAAGTGAAGACTGCCTTTACATAAATGTAGTAGTTCCAAAGCCACGGCCTACAAACGCTGCCGTAATGGTATGGGTGTTTGGTGGAGGATTTTACTCGGGCACCAACACACTGGATGTGTACGATCACAATATTATCGTGTCGGAAGAGAACATTATCCTAGTGTCGATGCAGTATCGTGTGGCCTCGCTAGGTTTCCTGTACTTCGGCACGTCTGATGTCCCAGGAAACGCTGGTATGTTTGATCAAATGATGGCATTGCAGTGGATAAAAGACAATATTGCCGCCTTTGGCGGAAATCCTAATAATATTACCCTGTTTGGTGAGTCGGCAGGCGCAGTTTCAGTGTCACTACATTTGCTCTCGCCGCTATCTAGAAATTTATTTAGCCAAGCTATAATGGAATCCGGAAGCGCAACCGCTCCATGGGCCATAATCTCCAGAGAGGAGAGCATCCTACGTGGCCTGCGACTGGCAGAAGCGGTAGATTGTCCCCACGAAAGAAGCGACCTTGGTGCAGTTATTGACTGTCTTAAAAGAAAAGATCCCGTAGATCTCGTAAATAACGAATGGGGCACGTTAGGCATTTGTGAATTTCCTTTTGTACCTGTAATAGATGGCGCTTTTCTAGATGAACATCCAGTTCGTGCTATGAGCAACAAAAACTTCAAGAAAACAAACATCCTCATGGGCTCAAACACCGAGGAAGGTTACTACTTTATTATCTACTATCTGACTGAGTTATTTAGAAAGGAAGAAAATGTATATGTGAATAGGCAAGAGTTTACACGTGCCGTGACAGAACTAAACCCCTATTTCAATACAGTGGCGCGCCAAGCCATTGAGTTCGAGTATACAGACTGGCTCAATCCAGACGATCCAGTTGCCAATAGGGATGCTTTAGATAAAATGGTAGGTGATTATCATTTTACCTGCAATGTTAACGAATTTGCTCATCGTTACGCGGAGACGTCTAACAACGTTTACATGTACTACTACAAGCACAGAACTTTGTCCAATCCATGGCCCTCATGGACAGGTGTGATGCATGCGGATGAAATCAACTACGTGTTTGGGGAGCCTCTCAACCCAACAAAACAGTACACAGCACAAGAGGTAGACCTTAGCAGGCGGATTATGCGATATTGGGCTAACTTTGCCAAAACGGGAAATCCTAGTTTATCGCCAAACGGGGTGTGGACGCCAACTTTTTGGCCGCAACACACGGCCTACGGTCGGGAGTACCTGATCCTAGATATTAATTCAACGGCTACTGGAAGAGGTCCAAGACTCAAGCAGTGTGCCTTCTGGAAGAAATACCTACCTCAGTTGCAGCAACTAACAGGTACATTTATAAATAACACAACTAATTCCACTGTCAGATCATATTCTCCTTTTGCGTATTTAGTTAAACAGTACAATCTTTAAAGCCTCTTTAGTAGTACCAATTTTAAGATGACTTTGCACCGAATTTTTTTCCCCTGTTTTTAAATATAATACTCTCGTAAGCTAATTTGCTAATTAATTTAAAGGTAGAATTAAAGGACCAGTTTGGTTTCAAATTTAAAAGACTTTTTCGTCATTTTGTCCTAATTAGGCACATTCAAAGTAAAGTCTTCCTTTTTAGGTAGTTAGTTAAATATAATCGTTAAAGCAATTTTACCCTTTACAAGAATTATTCCAACTATTACTGGTGCGGCAGCTTCCAAACTTTTCGTATTAATTTAATTTTATGGATTACAGCAGTTTTTAAAAAAAATGCGATTATATATTTATATTAAAGAAAATATTGATTAGAATTGGTGTACACCTGTTCTTTTCCATATTCTTTTATCGTCTATCAATGTTCCTACTAAATAATTAAACATAATTGCTTTTTGATTAACAATAACTTAACAGATGTTTTATATCTTGATTGGAATAACAAATTTACCAACATAAGCAATTTTATCTGATGACAGCACATTTTTAAACATTATTCAAAAGTACCTATACTAGTGGTTGTTTTATTAAATTTAGTTCATGCGGTAATAAATCATCATAGCGTTAAAATTTTAATTTATTAAAAATTTGTTAAATACTTAACTTAATAAAAGCTTTTTTATTTTGTTTTCATGTCTTATTATTTTATCTTATGATTTCAAAGCGCATACCACTCACACCTGACACTAATTTCCGCTAAACTAAATTATTGGTTATTGACTTACCTGATATATTTTCAGTCGAACTTCAAAACAACCCATCCAAAAAAGACTGTACAAGTAACGGCGTAAAACACAGTCTTACGTTCAGTGCATTCATCATAGCGCTCCTTTGTAGCATCTTCTGACTAGAAAAAATCACATTTGCATCAATTAACGATGGGTGAGGAGTGTTGGACCGAAATTGACGTTAACAAACATACTATTCCTTGGCAGCGTCGTAGTATTGTGTAGTCCTACAGAAATTGGACAAATCCTTTCTTGGATTTGCGCTTATTTTGCTACGTAGAGTCAATAAAAATGCTGCGAATAGATAATGAACAATTACTTGTATATTTAAACATGTTTACAAAAATTAATTTTTGGATTTAAATTTTCTTTAAATTTGTGCCAAACAAATATTTTACCAAGCTTGTTAAACAAAATGGAAACTAAAAATAATGGCCTCACGGGAATTTGTCTGTAAATTAAAAAAAAATTGGAAACGGATTATTTTAGTAGAATTGAAAAAAAAAATTTAATTTAAAAATGTCAAATCGATATCCATTTACTTCAGGATGTATGATAACATTCTGCAGATAAAAATGTTAGATATGGGCTTAAAATAAAGGCCATTTCGTATATGATATGATTGCATATTTATGAAATGTCTCTATTATTTTTGGCTCACTAAATTTAAACAAAAACTTTGTTCCATTGGGAATACTTTACAAAAACTGTCCTAAAATTTTTGCTATATTTAGCCATCCAAAAATCCTTTGTTAAAATATTGGCATAGACTTCTGCAAACATCCGTACATTATTAATGACACTTCTGAGTTCAGATATCTCCTACGCATTGGAACATAATATCCAATTTTGTAGCCAAAATGTCTACATTAAAGAGAACTGGACGGTATTGTATCTAATTTTAGAAACATGTTTGAATATTACCAAATTATTTACGAATCAACCCTGCCTTTTTGTAGGTGACTGCAATGCGATTGGAATTGTCGAATCGCTAAAACCCACTCGATTATTTAGGAATCTTTATTTCATAATTTTAGTCATAAACATAAACCTTTTACCTTAAAAAGTATTCGAATAAAATTACACAGCAAAATACTTCAGTGTCAAATTCTTTAATTAAATTTATACAATGTATTTTGGTATATGATTTTAGCTTCATTCACAATGAAAATTAGCTTGCATGCGGTAAGAGTTAAGGTAGCTTGTAAGAGCTTGAAATATGTATTTGGGATATACCATTCACAATAAATTACCTCATGCAAGCTAATTCGTTGTGAATGGTATATCCCAAATACATATTTCAAGCTCTTACAAGCTACCTTAATTCTTACCGCATGCAAGCTAATTTTCATTGTGAATCCCACTTTTGTGTTGATGCTTTTATCGCAGTATTAGATGGCCTATATTCTTAGTGTTGACAGTAGGAATGTTAAAAAAAAATGTTTTTTTACATTCTGCATTTTAATTGTTATAATTATGACCATCTTCGCTTCTGGCCTATCTGTCATAGAGCCTATAGTAATAGGCTGTGTGCACAATATGAAACGAACAAGTAATTTATGTTTAATTTGGTGTAAATATATATTTCTTGACCTTATTAAAGAACATATTTAGGCCTAAGTTAATGACACAAAAATTAGTTACTCGTACTTAAAATACCGTAAATGTTTTTCGAACAAAAAATGATTTGAAGAAGCCATATTGGTTTTATTTGTTCATAAAAATACAGGGGGTTTAAAAATTGGCGCATTTAAACGCGACGGTACGTTATTGGAGCATGTCTAGGGATCCCTTGAAAAATGTTAATAAAATCCATTTCATATATCCTTGGAGATATTTATCTTTTAAATAGTCAAATAACATTTTTATAATCAATTTAATTTTGCAAAATTTTCATGAAATGTAGCTGATAAGGTGAATAAAATCTAATGCAAAAAGGTTTGATTAAGACTCATAGATGGGATTCTTAGATGCATTTTCCTAAACTGTGTTGCCGAATGTATGCAGCTTTGTTCGCATTTTCCTCAATTAAATAACAGATAGATTTTTTTAACAATTTTCCAGGAACCCCTATAGGCATGCCCCAACAGCGTATCATCGCGTTTATGCGCCAATTTTTACCCACCCTGTATAATGAAGCCTAAACAGCACAATATGATTTTATTCTTCGAAAGATGGCTTTTTTGCTCAAGTAAAATACACTTGCTAAAAATAAACAGAAATTAATGGAATGCTTAAAGTTTGATAAAAAAAAAGATATTTGCAGAGAAATATCTCTGTACCTACGTTACAGCCACTCTTCCGAAACACAATTTTTATTTTTCATTCTAAAACTAATTCTCATTTCAATATAATTTTCAAAAATAAAATACCTTAACCTTTAATTTTTATGACTCACTTCTAAGATATGTTTTAAAACCTTTTTCATTTTTAAGGACAGTCATTTTTAACGAATCCCAACACCTCAAATGTGCCAAAAGTAGGCCGGTAATTACTTTATCGGATACGGCAAAGAAAATCGATATTCTTGCTGTAAGACATGCCTATAAGAAATAATTTATATGACAATTGTGGAACAGTTTTATAGAATCAACACGACCGCACACCCGACACCTTGTGTATGTAGGTTATATTATTTTTTTCAAATTAAAAGCTACCTACTGCAAGAATCAACATTTGTCTTTTATTTATGCTTAACTTTTAGCGTTCCATTAATAATACCTATCAAGATTTCATTCTTTACGTGTAAGAAGAGTATTCTTTTTTTACGTGTCTCATATCTTAAAAAAAACATGTTGGAGGTAATAATATGTAAATGATATTGACAAGAAAGGCGAATGCTATCTACCGTTAGATAGATAGCTCTAAAGCACGAACTTTTCAAGTTAAGAAAAATAACAATACTTACCTAGATTACAGGATGCTTTTCCATTTGTTTCCCTGTAATAGTTCCTAAACGAGGTCAGTAAAGTCGGACAAAGAAATATTCAATGAGTTCTAATTTTATTAACCTACAATCAATGTTTTTGCTTTAGCTTCTAATTTGATTCATGCAAATCTACAAGATATTTTCTTACAGTTTGATATCCTGTACGTTTTACCAACTCTAATTGTTGTAAATCTGATTGTTAAATGTAGATTTTAAGAAAGAAGCTGAACATTATGGTGCAAACTTTTAGATATATTAAGATACGAGGTTGGGAAAAATAACTGCTTAATTAGAACAAAAAAAAAACATTTTAAGTATGTTGCATTGTGTTTTTCCATAAGTAAAAGAAAACTCTTCTCATAGCAAGATAGACAGTAAAACATAACATTTGACAAAAAAATACACAACAGCCAGATTTTTTATATGTGTTAGAACATTTGTTTAGGAAGCTAAATACACAAAAGGCACACAAATAAATGTTTAGGATTGCCGTGGAAGCCCCCAAAAAGGCCCCGTTAATTTACAACATTAGGCCACGATAAAACTGCACCAAATTTTACAAATAGATGCAAAATAAAATTTTAATATGATTTTCGCTGTTTTTGATCTGGGTGTTGTGTATTTTTTGCAAGGTAAAAATCAATCTATCTTGGCCTAATTTATCCCTGCCCCGTATCTATAAGACATGAAATATCAAAAATGTTACCCAACCCTCCCCTTTTGTCCGACTTTGCTTATCCTTTAATAAGTGGTGTGCAGCTTCTAAAGAGAAATATCTTAAATTGCCAAAAAATAACTAGAGAGGCTATGTCATAAAAACCCTCTACCTATCTCTGCTACTTATCTTTGCTGCCTTATATTCATAAAATAACAAATAGTCGACAAATAAATTTAATATCATTCTATCCTAGTATAGTAGATACTCTAGTGCCTCTGCATTTCTAGTATGTCCGTCTGAGTGAAAAGCAATTCTCCTACTTCCATTGTGTCCGTCACTCAGACATGCTGGATGAGTCCCCTAGATAGATATAACACTCTCAGAAAGAAAATTAACTTTCTTATTTCATTTGAAAGACTCCATGTTATTCAGTGGAAAATGGCGAATGTGCCACAATTTACCTAATATGTTTCCAGGATAAAACCGATCTCTTTGCAGTATTTTGCTGTTCACAAAGATTTGTACCGATTCAAATAAAACTTTTAATTAATTTATCTTTTAAAGTGGTTGTTTTCGTACAAAAGTTCGTTTTGTTATGTAGTTTAATTGGCTACCCACATAAAGAGTGTTACATCTAGATATCTTATCCGCAATCCCATTAAGCTCTCTTGCATACATAATACTAAACATATCCAGAAGATGGTGCAAATAATTTAAAAATAAATGTAAAATGCGTCACTCAAATTTTGTACATAATCAATAATTTATAAACATAACATGTTCAGCTTATTTTCAAAAATTAAATAATTTATTTGCATAAGAAAAACATTCAACAATTTCCAGAATGTGTTCTTTAAAGTAAATTATTTAAAGTTTTGATAGCTTTATGTAACTAGAAAACATAATTATTAAGTATATGTTTAGGAAGATAACTTATCTAAGATATTAGGAACGTACGTATTTAATAATGTATTAATTAAACCAAAACCTGCTATGTTAAAATAATAGGTATACACTTTTATTGTTAATTAGTTTTTAAACAAAATTGTTTTTGTTAAATATTTTGCGGTGATTAAAGAACTAGCAACAAAAATCCACTTTAAAATTAATAAAACACATTACACGTAAAGAAATTAATACCGATTTTATGTTGACCAATAGTATTACTGGGTTTAACTTACCCAATGTTGGAATCATTATTAAAATAAAACTATAAAATTGTAAATTACACTTTGCTACGTATCTCATAATTTTTTTTTAATTTTTACCTTTTTCAGTTCCAGTTTTAGACAAATAACAATGTTTGAACATGATTTGAAAGCATATTAACAACAACCATAAAAGAAGATTTAAATTGGCACTTAAATCTATTAAATTACCTTGCAAATATTAAAATCAATATAAAAAACTACCCAACCACCCATTTAAGGTTAATAGTTTTATTTTTTGCCAAAGCGGTATCAAACGATTTACTGTAAAAACTACCTACTAAATCGACCAGTACTTAAAATAGTGTATATTTTATACAGTAGGTTTTCATAAAATTGCACTCGATGTAATGAAAAGTAGTATAATGTAGGTAGACTTAGGAAATTTTGTTAAAACTATGCCATTTTCAGCAATGTTTCAAAAATCGTTAAACATATTTTAGAGAATTAAAATTGCCATAGACTTTTACGAAAATGGGATAGAAAATAAATTGGTTACATAACATTAGTTGGGCAAACACATTAGGTATTAAAAACGAAAAGAAATACAATTTTTGGTGTTTTTGCAGTTTATAAACTGCGGAATAATTATTAAACGTTTGCTATAGAATCTGGTAAACTTGTGCTTGTGTTATCTAAAATAGGTCACATTCCTATTTTGCTTCTTTTTCATCGTTTAATCAATAACAATTTATGTACTTCACTTAAGCCAAATTTCTACTCTAACCAAGTTTTCAAAAAAACATTTAATTTTTTTATTATTATAAATTTTAAGTTATTGCGCTAAAATTTTGTTATTTACGGCCCCACTATGACATCAAATTTTGGTATAAAAATTGCGCGAAAGTTCTGTCATTTCCATTTTTAAGATGAGTTGTAATTAACTTAGAATTTAGTATTTCAAAAAAGTTAGCGTTGTGACAAATTTAAACCTAAGATAGATCACAAAAATGAAAGTAAAAGTGTTTGTAACACCCCTAAAAATTGCCAAAAAGTTTTAAGGGAAAGGACTGGCGAAGAATTCCAATCTCGATTAAAATTGAGTCTAGTGTTCCAAAAAAAAAATAAAAAGGACATATCATTTAGTAATAGTCAATATAGAATATCTAACATATCCGCGCTTTGACTTCAACAGTTTTAAGAAATCTTTTACTGAAAAATTAATGTCGAAAAGTTTTTTGTATTATTTAATGAACGCTATATTAGTTCTAGTTTTTTTAGAGTATTTTTATTAGGTACATGAATTTATTTTTATTTATAAGGGACCAAAATTCCAAAAAGAAAAGTACGGCTAACCAGTAAAAAAAAGGTCTATTTATATTAATTTAAATTTTATTAGAAACTATAAACTTTTAGTGACGTAATTTTTCAATAAAAGTTACCTTAATGTTAACCTTCAGCTTTATTAATCTACGTTCAGTACCTATGGGCGCTCCAAAAGACGTGCGGAACAAGAGCATATATGACAAAACTATGTAAATGTGAAATTTTTAGCACTTAGTGCTAATTAAAGTTTCACGCAACCTTGTCCCCTTAAAAATTGTGTTGAGGGTGCCCACGGTTCAGACCTTATAATTCAGGTCTATACAAAATGTATAAGAAGCCCCCTTACTATAAATATAATTAATTAATTTAAATATTGTGTCAACCTTAAGATGAAAACACACTTTATTTTATTTATTTGACAACAATGGAAAAATAACATTTAAATAATTTTTATATTTAGGCATTATTATGTTCAAATTATGATTTTTTTTGTAGGCTACATTCTGTTTGCTTATGTATTGGTGGTTGCATCGCACATAATACTTTTAAATTATTTTGCAAATAAAATATACTTAAGTATTTTTTATTAGATAAATGCTTGAGTAGACCAATTAACAGTACTTAAATACAAATTTGGAATTAAAACTTGTAATTTTGTGTGCTGCTGTTCATGCGCGAATTAAGTATTTGCAACATAAAATACTAACACTATTATGAATTTTCAATGTGCGAAATTAATACACTCCTGGTCATATCAATTTTTTTGACTTTAATAATTAAATAAAAATCTAATGCAGCTGCTCTAATTTTCATGTGTTTAATTTGTTGTGTGTTTAAAATTTTAAGGTTGCTAACCGTTTATTGAAACTTTAAAGCCTAATAGTACAGCGAACTTAAAAAGTTGTCCAAAGCAATTAATGTCTTATGTCTTATGAAATTATATTTTAAATAATTATGTTATAAGTATTAATATCTATATTATATGATATAATGTGTAAAATTAAAGTTTTAGGTATTAGTAGAATCTATATTTTTTAATTTCAATACGTGGTTCCGCATGCTATAGATGGCCTATAGAAAATAAATGCTTGTACCTATGTTATTTTATAAATTTTAAAGATTACGTCATTATTGAATAAAATAGGGTTGTTGTAGGCCATAAGCTAAGTATAATTATTATAAATAAGATTGAATTAAGTAAATGAATGCTTGTACAATATTGGAGCGTTTTTTTATTTGCGAATACCTACACCAATCGTCCATATCCTAAATTTTATGTTTGACCGATATTTTAATTAATTTTCGAACTTTAAATTTAACATTCTAATTAGTGTTAGTTGATAATATAAGCACGACCTTAAACTACGATTTAACTCTTTAACAATTAACGCAAATAGATAATTAAGCTCGTTTTGCAATTAACGCAAATACATAATTATAAGCTCGTGTTAACCACCCAACCGCACCCCGAGCTCATATACATCTTCCTTCTTTCAATACAAACCAAGAAGTTCCTTTACTTATTCTTAATATTTTCCTATCGGTCTCTGTTCTCAAGTGGTCACATACCCTGAACCTTTCTGTCGCCTACCCTCATAAAAATCAGTAACACCCAACGTATACAAATAATCATTTGTACAGCCTATTCATAATACCCAGAAATATTAAAACATAAATATTTCTAACAATAAGAAAGAGTTCGGTCACTTTACACAGAAATGAAATTAAAAAACTTAGTAATTGTTTCTATGGTCATGAATCCTGCAAACTTTGATAGAAAGTGTCGCTCACGAACGTAACAAATTTTTTGCTGAAAAGTATACATTATTTTAATCCCAAAGAGAAGTTGTTGTTGTGCTAGAAATATTACACAAATATACATAAAAATATTATCAAGTTAAACATTTTTATGTCCATCTATTGTTTATTCGCCAAAGCTCTTAATTTAAGTAAATCAGCTGATTTAACTGGGTATTTTGCACATAAATCTAACAAACCACAGATACAAAACATTTATAGGAAGGCGTCGCGGCCGCCCGCTGAACTTTGATCCAACCATAGAAAGTATTTGTCTATGACGATAAAAACATTAAAAACCAAAAATCACTAAGAAATACAGCCTCATTTGTTTAAAATGTCTTTTTAGCAGCAAACTTTACCATAACCTCCCTAACCTACTAACATAGAACTGTCGAACGCACTGCCAGGCACCGACATAGCTAGAAGCCGACACCGCTTGTAACTGTAAAGAGCTGGTAGCCGACAGAGGCGCGGGCCGACAGAAGATGAAATTCAAAACAAGCCGGCAACGTTGCAAGTACTCAACACATGTGTTTTAAATTACTTTAGGGTTCAGCCTTTGAACGCTAGGTGTCGTGCGTATAGATAATAAAATAACGTCGCTTCGCTATAATAAAAGGTAGAGACATTCCTGGGGTAAACATTTTCATTTCATTTGGCGCCAAATTAAAATGAAGCAAATAAGTAATATAATAAAGTAAGGTGAAAATGTCCAATATTTTATAATTTTTAAACATAAATTTAATGGAATGCCGCAAATTTTCACAGACAACGTTCGTTGCCCTAAAAAATAATTGTTACACTGTCATTTTGGTTTACCGGTTTGACTTTTGGACTATAGATCTTTCCCGCCGTTGATCCCAATCGCGGTCGTTATACTTGGGAAACGTCAGATATGCGTCAGATTGACACATATCATTGTGCTGCTGGTGGTCATTTAGTTTACCAAGTATACCGACCGCGATTTTGGTCAACAACGGCGGGAAAGACCTATACTACTATTTATAATACCTCTAGTCATTTACACAATTACTACTATTTTTTTCGCATGAGTACCTTCTCGATCGAATTGTGTATTCTATTTTTAAAGGTATAAGAATAATAAAAATCCCAAAAACATACCCAAATTTTTAAAGTACGTACTGTGACAGGCAGTGACACCAAATCGAGAAAGTAAGTTTTCGGAAATGTTTTTTTATTACCTGGTGAAAGTGAAACTGCCTGTAGGTATCAACCTGTAAATTATTGGCAATAAGACTATTATTTTATATGCTGATTTCAAAAATATGAAATACTTATGGCTGAAGGACCACAATGAATGGACTTTTAAGTTATATTCAATATATAAACATATTTTTTATTTTATTTATTGAATAAGGCTGCAAATTTAGCCAAGATAATTTTTTTAATTACCCAATTTTTTTTCAGTTCAAAAGAAAGGTATTTTTTTTTGCAAAACCTGTACATTTTTTTAGTTTTGATACCTACATGAATTTTAATAAGACATTTAGAAACTTTAATTTAAAAAGTTTTATTATCTGTGGTTAAAAATAGATTTTTAGTATTTTGGCATTTAAAACCGAAATAAAATTGTCAAAATGACAAAATGTAAGTTTGTGGCCATACTGTAAAGTGGGCAAAAGGTGTCAACCAATCAAAAGCTGCCTAGTATCGGCGTATTTTTTTATTAAGGATCTTTAGTTTGGCCTAGTGGCAAAGCGTCCGGCTCACGTTCCAAAGATCGTGGGTTCGCGTCTTGCTGCCGGCAGTGCTATTTTTTCTTTTTTTTTTTATCTTTGGGGCCTATTCTTCTAAGGGGGACAGTTCGGGAACAGCTTCCCACACCGACATAGGTAGAAGCCGACACCGCTTGTAACTGTAAAGAGCTGGTAGCCGACAGAGGCGCGGGCCGACAGAAGATGAAATTCAAAACAAGCCGGCAACGTTGCAAGTACTCAACACATGTGTTTTAAATTACTTTAGGGTTCAGCCTTTGAACGCTAGGTGTCGTGTGTATAGATAATAAAATAACGTCGCTTCGCTATAATAAAAGGTAGAGACATTCCTGGGGTAAACATTTTCATTTCATTTGGCGCCAAATTAAAATGAAGCAAATTAGTAATATAATAAAGAAAGGTGAAAATGTCCAATATTTTATAATTTTTAAACATAAATTTAATGGAATGCCGCAAATTTTCACAGACAACGTTCGTTGTCTGTGAAAATAATTGTTACACTGTCATTTTGGTTTACCGGTTTGACTTTTGGACTATAGATCTTTCCCGCCGTTGACCCCAATGTCCCCAATCGCGGTCGTTATACTTGGGAAACGTCAGATATGCGTCAGATTGACACATATCATTGTGCTGCTGGTGGTCATTTAGTTTACCAAGTATACCGACCGCGATTTTGGTCAACAACGGCGGGAAAGACCTATACTACTATTTATAATACCTCTAGTCATTTAGACAATTACTACTATTTTTTTCGCATGAGTACCTTCTCGATCGAATTGTGTATTCTATTTTTAAAGGTATAAGAATAATAAAAATCCCAAAAACATACCCAAATTTTTAAAGTGTTAGGTACTGTGACAGGCAGTGACACCAAATCGAGAAAGTAAGTTTTCGAAAATGTTTTTTTATTTCCTGGTGAAAGTGGAACTGCCTGTAGGTACCAACCTGTAAATTATTGGCAATAAGACTATTATTTTATATGCTGATTTCAAAAATATAAAATACTTATGGCTGAAGGACCACAATGAATGGACTTTTGAGTTATATTCAATATATAAACATATTTTTTATTTTATTTATTGAATAAGGCTGCAAATTTAGCCAAGATAATTTTTTTAATTACCCAATTTTTTTTCAGTTCAAAAGAAAGGTATTTTTTTGCAAAACCTGTATATTTTTTTAGTTTTGATACCTACATGAATTTTAATAAGACATTTAAAAACTTAATTTCTTTTCAAATCTTCTACGATTAAGAATACATACAGTGTGTTCAATTGAGGATTAGACACCCCCTATAACTTTCCTAATACAGCAAATATATTTTTAAGCAAAAACAGGTCAATTTAGTTACGTAGGGGGACATTTTCTGTATCCCTCTGTCACCCACCAACCCCAACCTGCAATTTTTAAACTACAACCCCTATCTTGCGATACCTCATTTGAAAGAGAAAAAAATAAGCTTTACGATGGCATCAGAAAAATTAAAATCAGTTGACCCCTTTTTAAAATAATAAGAGGACCGTTTTCTGGCGATAACTTTTGATCGGTTTGTGATATTAACTTCTAAAATTTTTTAAATAATTGTTTAAAAAAAACACTAATTTTTGACAACACAAAATTATTTTTTTTTACTTTTGCACAAGGGGCAAATTTTTTTTTTTGTGTTTTTGAATGGAAAGATGGGTCATGTGACACCTCATTTTAAAGGTATTTTTATTTCCTACTCAAAGGTTATAAAAAATTTAAAACAAATTCGTTGGTTTGTTTTTTAAGAATTTGTTGTATAAAAAGAAAACAGAAAGGCATTTTGCAGAAATAGCTCAACTTATTGGCTTTATTTTTCTTAAATCAATAATTGTGCCCGTTTCAAACTTGCAGTAAGGTAAATCATTTTTGAAAAAGGCCCTTGGGTTTTACTTTTTATAATAAATTCTGACAAAAAAAACTAACCAATTTTTTAAAAATTTTTTGTAACTTTTGTGTAGGAAATAAAAATACCTTCAAAGTAGAGTGTCACATAATCGCCTTGCTAATAGAAAAAAATAGAACATTTGTTTAAATCCTTGTGTAAAAGTTAAAATTTTTTTTTTTTGCTGCAGAAAATTTGTGTTTATTTACAGAATTATTTAAAATAATTTAGAAGTAAATATCACAAACCGATCAAAAGTTATCGCCAGAAAACGGCCCTCTTATTATTTCAAAAAGGGGTCAACCGATTTTAATTTTTTTAATGCCATCGTAAAGCTTATTTTTTTCTCTTTTAAATGAGGTATCGCAAGATAGGGGTTGTAATTTAAAAATTGCAGGTTGGGGTTCGTGGGTGACAGAGGGATACAGAATTTTTTTTTTTTTTATATTTTTTAGATGTCCCCCTCCGTAACTAAATTGACCTGTTTTTGCTTAAAAATATATTTACTGTATTAGGAAAGTTATAGGGGGTGTCTAATCCTAATAATAACATTTCCGAAAACTTACTTTCTCGATTTGGTGTCACTGCCTGTCACAGTACCTACTTTAAAAATTTGGGTATGTTTTTGGGATTTTTATTATTCTTATACCTTTAAAAATAGAATACACAATTCGATCGAGAAGGTACTCATGCGAAAAAAATAGTAGTAATTGTGTAAATGACTAGAGGTATTATAAATAGTAGTATAGGTTTTTCCCGCCGTTGTTGACCAAAATCGCGGTCGGTATACTTGGTAAACTAAATGACCACCAGCAGCACAATGATATGTGTCAATCTGACGCATATCTGACGTTTCCCAAGTATAACGACCGCGATTGGGATCAACGGCGGGAAAGATCTATAGTCCAAAAGTCAAACCGGTAAACCAAAATGACAGTGTAACAATTATTTTTTAGGGCAACGAACGTTGTCTGTGAAAATTTGCGGCATTCCATTAAATTTATGTTTAAAAATTATAAAATATTGGACATTTTCACCTTACTTTATTATATTACTTATTTGCTTCATTTTAATTTGGCGCCAAATGAAATGAAAATGTTTACCCCAGGAATGTCTCTACCTCTACCTTTTATTATAGCGAAGCGACGTTATTTTATTATCTATACGCACGACACCTAGCGTTCAAAGGCTGAACCCTAAAGTAATTTAAAACATATGTGTTGAGTACTTGCAACGTTGCCGGCTTGTTTTGAATTTCATCTTCTGTCGGCCCGCGCCTCTATCGGCTACCAGCTCTTTACAGTTACAAGCGGTGTCGGCTTTTAGCTATGTCGGTGCCTGGCAGTGCGTTCATTTTAGACCTTCCTGTGAAATGGGCAAAAAGTCATAGAATAAACTTATGTTAAACAATGGTTAAACCAAATTTAAACAATGAATATCATAGAATAACATCGTATTGGCGCTACTTTGTTTTAAAGGTACTTTAGGCCAAACCTGGGTTGAGATAAGTGTTTTAAATATAGACAAATACTTTCATTGCTTGGATCAAAGTTCATTGGGCGGCTTAGACTGATTCCTAACATTTATGATTCCCCAGTTGATGTCACACCGAGGCGTGTGACACTCCCAAAAAATTTTCATGAGTACTGCAGAATCTGAATATTGCAGAGTATTGCAGGGTATTGCAGAGTATTGCAGAGTATTTCAGAGTATTGCAAGCCAATTTTTCTCAAGTACTGCAGAAGTGTCACACCCCTCGTGTCACACAAATACTTATCAATAGCCCAATAGGAATTAGAAAATAAAAATAAATTACCGTGTGTGTTCCTAAGCTTCTAAAAAAAAGTACATACTTGTAACAGTTCTAACATTACCTAATCCTCAATAAAAGATTATCGTTTTCATCGCATTAAAGAAACAAGTATCAAAGAGCTCGACTGAGAGCATCAACATTGAAAAACTGATTTGCAATTGCAATAATAAATTTTTCCAAATAACATTAAACAAATTAAAGTAAAATTGAAAACAAAAATTTAACTCATTCCAGATGCGTAGCAGGGTAAAGGGTTCTTTTGGAAAATAGGAAAATAGGTAGTAATTGGGAGAATAACAGCAAGTTAGCAAGAGACTTCCGTTATCGCCATCCTTTAAGTGACTGAACTCTTTTTTATCCACTAACACTAATCCTGATCAGTGATCATCCCATACTTATGTTTTAATATATTTTATTTTTGTAAATTTGTTCACTAAAAATGATCAACTTAACTGATTCTTAGACAGCTATAAAATTATATTTTATTAAAATATAAATTAGAAAAAAAATTAATTTGTGCTAATGCTAATGCGCTATCCTAAAATATGTATGTCGGCGACAACAACAAATTGATGATTTTTATTTAAAAGTTAGTTTTTAGATGCTTTGCTTATTTAATAAAGATCAATTTATCTGGTTTAAGATAAGAACTAAATGTTTAGTCTGCACTTGATGTTTAGATTTTAGAATGCAATAACTTATGTTAGAGTGCCTTGATGATTTTGACAGTTATTGTCGCCTTATAGAGTGGCGACATGCATCATTCTTTCTCTGTCATACAGATAACGTCATCAACGTTATAGCCAAAGTGACAACAATTACAACTTACAATCACAATTAATGACGTTATCTGTATGACAGAGAATGAATGATGCATGTCGCTAGAGTGCCTTGATGATTTTGACAGTTATTTTCGCCTTATAGAGTGACGCCATGCATCATTCTAAAGTAGTTTAGTAGTACTTTTATTGATAATAATTATAAATTACAAAAATGACATGAATCAGATTTATTCAAACCTGACAGACTAAACTAAATTAATTATAACACCATGACAACCGTCATCAAGGCTGTCTTTGTGCTCGCCACATTAGCCCCCCTTCAAAGAAAAGAAAAAAAAAAATCAAGGTGAAAGTACAAATGCAGGCTTTACCCGATCCAAACTAACTGTGACTTCTTTGTTACGTATTAGCAATGTAATTGTCTTTCTGTCACGCGTAATAACTGGAAAAGGACCGGAATATGGGGGCTGTAGAGGTTTACGCACGCTGTCGTCCCGAAGAAATACATGTGTGCACTTTTCCAACTCTTTGAATACAAATAAGGCTCGTTGCGAATGTCGAGAAGCGGGAGTAGGACGAATGCAAGACATTTGCTCACGTAACCGCTTGACGAAAGTAGAAGAAGGTTCGTCAATTATATTCGCTGGATTAGTAGGTGCAAGCATTTCTCCTGGAATTCGCAAGGGTTCACCATAAACCAATTCGGCTGGTGATGCTTGAAGATCGTCTTTAAAGGCACTTCGAATTCCTAACAAAACTAAAGGTAATGCTTCAAGCCAATTCAAGGAAGGATGACACATTAGCGCTGCTTTTAATTGACGATGAAACCGCTCAACCATCCCATTTGCACATGGGTGCCAACTAGTGGTTCGATTACGTTTAATGCCCGTGCACATGCCTAGGGCCTTAAAAAGTTGGGATTCAAATTGACGTCCTTGATCTGTCGTAATTATTTCGGGAGACCCAAAACGAGAAACCCAGCATGCAATAAATCCAGAAGCGACGTCTTCGGCTGTTATTTTCTCTAATGGCCAAACTTCCGACCACCGAGTAAATCTATCTACCACAGTAAGACAATAGCGAAAAGATTTAACAGGTGAAAGGGGACCAATAATATCCAAATGTACGTGACGAAAGCGACCACTTGGAGGAGTGAAATTACCTAAGGGGGATTTAACATGAAGTGACACTTTTGCTCGCTGACATTTCTGACAAGAACGAGCCCAAATGCGACAATCACGTACGACATTAGGCCAAACAAATCGTTCAGAAACCAGTCTTGCAGATGCTTTAATTCCTGGATGACTATGTTGGTGAAGAGACTCAAAAACAAGTCGACGAAATGATTTAGTAACGAATGGTCTGGGGCGTTTTGTGGAAGTGTCACATATTATTGTTATGTTAGTTCCTGGTATAAGCATCTCCTGAAGCCGAAGTGCTGTGTTGGACTGAAGAATTCGTGCTAATTCTGAATCATCTTTTTGAGCAACAGATAGACCTCGAAAGTCTATTGGAGAAATTGAAATAGCTTCGATTCTGGACAGGGCGTCAGCAACAACATTATCGGAACCCTTTATGTGTTGAATGTCGGTAGTAAACTGTGCAATGAAGGATAAATGACGTAACTGAGGTGGCGGTAGCTTCTCTCGACGTTGCTGGAATGCAAAGACCAAAGGCTTATGGTCCGTAAAAATTGTGCAATGCTGCGCTTCCAAAATATGCCGAAAATGTTGAACTGACTCAAAGACAGCAAGAAGTTCGCGATAATATGCAGGCCATTGCGTTTGTTTACAGGACAGCTTTTTCGAAAAGAAAGCAAGCGGTTGCCAATCGTTTCCGACGCGTTGTTGTAAACTACCTGCAATAGCGCTGTTGGAAGCATCTGTAAACAATCCAAGAGGCGCTTTTTGTAATGGATGTGCTAATAACGTAGCTTGAGTTAAACTACTTTTGCAGTTTTCAAAGGCTTTTTCCAGATCTGGAGTCCACGGAATAGGTTCCGAAGTACGAAGTCCAACTACTGCTGCTTGGAGAGGAGCTTGATGTGCAGCTGCATGTGGCAGAAATCGACGATAAAAATTTATCATACCAAGAAAACGCAGTAGTGATTTAACTGAAGAAGGTTTGGTAAAATTAATTAAACATTCAACTCTATCTGGCAGAGGAGAAGTTCCTGCTGCGGAAACTTCGTATCCTAGAAACTTGATCGACGGTGCACCAAGTACACTCTTGGAAGTATTTACAAGCATGCCATAGTCGTTTAATTTCGAAAATAATGTATGTAAATGTTTCATATGTTCTTCTGGCGAGTGAGAAAATACTAGAATATCGTCAATGTAAGCGAAGCAAAAGTCGAGGCCTTGAATAACTTCGTCTATGAAACGCTGAAACGTTTGGCCAGCGTTTCGAAGACCGAATGTCATGAACGGAAATTCAAATAGACCAAATGGAGTTGTTATGGCAGTCTTTGGAATATCATTGGGATTAACCGGAATCTGAGTATAAGCCTTCACTAAGTCAATGACAGAAAAAATTGTACACCCACGAAGTTGATGTGAGAAATCATGAATGTGGCGTACAGGATATCGGTCTGGAATGGTTCGGTAGTTTAGTGCGCGATAATCACCGCAGGGACGCCAACCGGTGTCCTTCTTTGGCACTAAATGCAATGCAGAGGCCCAAGGTGATTCCGAGCGACGAGCCACACCTTCTTGCAACATAGAATCAAATTCTGCCTTAGCAATGCGCAGAGGTTCTGGTGCGAGACGACGAGGACGGCAATAAACCGGTGGCCCTGGAGTTACACGAATAAAATGAACAGTAGAATGACGAACTTTTCTAAGCGTTCCAGATGGACGTGTGATGTCAGGAAAATCAGCAAAAAGTTTACTAAAGGGCGATTTATCTTCGATTACCTTAACACTGAATTGCGTAACATAAGCAGGTTGACACGCTGTTGAAAGTCCAGTCGTAGCATCAACAAGGCGTTTAGTACAACAGTCGGGAAGAAGATGAAAGTACGCTAAAAAATCGGATCCAATAATGGGTAACGCTACATCAGCAACGGTGAAACGCCATGTAAAACTGCGGCGCAAACCAAAGTTTAAACAAAGTCTTAGAGGGCCGTAAGTTTTAATTGAAGATTGATTTGCGGCACTAAGATCATACCCTGTTGAGCGTCGGTTTTCTTTAACGAGGGAACGAGGAAAACAACATAAGTCCGATCCAGTATCAATCAAAAAATGTTGTTTGCTGGACCTATCCGTCACAAAGAGGCGGCCGCCTTCCATATGACAATCAGCTGCCGCCACTACTACTGATTGCCCTTTGCATTTGGGAAAAAATTACAGGGTTGAATGCATCTTCTAGCCTTATCCCCAAACCTTTCATGATACCAGCATAATTTTGAACCAGAGGCTTCAGGTTTTCGGCCAGTGAAACCACTATGCTGGTTAGAACGATCTCGCGGATAGTGATTGTGGTTACCGCGACCTCCTAACTGTAGAGCTGCAACTTGTTCGGACAAATCAGTTAGTCGGCTTATCACCTCATTTGTCTCATTAGGGGATTCCGGTAAAGAAACTGCTGCTACCGGGAACGTACACGATGAAGTTTCCATAATTTTGTCAGCAATGTCAGATAATTTGTCTAATGTGACGTCTTGTTGTGCTTGCAAAATGGCTTGGACATGCGAAGGAAGTCGTTGCAACCACAGGGTCCTAAAAACGTCATCTGGAATTTCAGTAAAACCGACTAAGGAGCGCAAGTCGCGCAAAAACTTTGACGGGGTGCGGTCTCCCAACTCCTCTGAGGAGAGCAGCTTCCGCATTCGTTGATCTTTGGACAGCGATAGGCGACGAATCAGTTTCTGCTTCAACCGAAGGTATTTGTCCGCACCCGGAGGATTTATAATAATATCCTCAACTTCCTCAGCAACACGTCCATCTAATTGAGCCACAATGAAATTGTATTTAATAGAGTCGTTTGTGATATTAAATAATTCAAACTGAGCCTCCACTTGAGCAAACCAGATTGCTGGTTTTTCTGACCAGAATGGGGGAAGACGCAATTTCAATTGACGAGTATCTTGCTGTTGGTTCTCTGGATGTCGTTGATGCTCCTCAAGATGTTGCAAATTCGGTTGTTCATGCAATTGCTGATCCAATAAGCCGTCCAACTGCGCCTGGAGTTGGGCATTTTGTTGCAAGAGAACGTTCATTTGAGCCTGTATAATTTCGTCAGCCTCAGCCATCGTCGGGGTCACCAATAAAGTAGTTTAGTAGTACTTTTATTGATAATAATTATAAATTACAAAAATGACATGAATCAGATTTATTCAAACCTGACAGACTAAACTAAATTAATTATAACACCATGACAACCGTCATCAAGGCTGTCTTTGTGCTCGCCACAATTCTTTCTCTGTCATACAGATAACGTCATCAACGTTATAGCCAAAGTGACAACAATTACAACTTACAATCACAATTAATGACGTTATCTGTATGACAGAGAAGGAATGATGCATGTCGCCACTCTTTAAGGCGACAATAACTGTCAAAATCATCAAGGCACTCTACATGTCGCCACTCTAACTATGCTAGCTTTACACGCAACTTCTTGCTAGCTTCTAGAAGCTAGCTTCTTCGCTGCTACTGGAGGATTCAAATGTTTTAGGTATGCGCGCGCACAGGAAGCTAAAAGAAATCAAACCGTGCTTGATTTCCTTCAATAGCAGCGGAGAAGCTAGCTTCTAGAAGCTAGCAAGAAGCTGCGTGAAAAGTAGACATTATAAGGCGACAATAACTGTCAAAATCATCAAGGCACTCTAACTTATGTTAGATAATTTACGATAAGGACGCACTATAAGAGGGCTCTTAGTGGTTGACACGCGAACGACTAGCTGTAGGGTTGATAGTTATAAAATGAAATAAAAAAGGGACGGAATCTTTGAGCGTCAAGAAGAGCTGTACCTAGCTAGTTCGTTGTGTCGCGGATCAATAGTTCTTATTATACTCTTCACAAGAGTATATTGCAATCGATCAGAAAATCCTAAAATCGTCAATTTTCGTCGTAGAGCAAAAATTTTTGCAGATTCGTGCGTTTCGTGACTTTTTAAGATTTTCATTTTTTGTCCGTCCGTCTGTCTGTCTGTCTGTCTGTCTGTCACGTTTCTTGTGGTCACGCTATCTCAAAAACCAAAAGCGATATCAAACTCAAATTTTAAGGAAAAATCGATCCCTATAAGAGGAAGAACCCTATTGTTTTTGGCAAGAATCTGATTACTACAAAGCCCCCCTTTTAGCCCCCCAAATGAAAAAAAAATTGTAGCTTGACTATTATTAAATTTACAAAAAAAATTATTCGACATAAAATATAGGAAATTTAATTCTTTACAAAAAAGTATTCGTTTGTTTTTTTGTCCGACCCCCCAATTACCCCCCAGCACAAAAAAACCTCCTATGTCCGTTATTATCCAATCTACAAAAAATTTTTTTTTTTACAAAATTAATGAAAATTTAATTTTCTATTAAAAATGTTTCTTCGTTTTTTGTAAATGTAGACAGTGAGGTTAAAAAAACAAAAAATTAATGATTTTAGTAGCAAAAAACGTCTAAGTCCAAATCGGGTCACGATTCAGTCAAGAAGGCCATGCCAAAAATATTTCAACCAAAGAAACAAAAGCAGCTGTCAAAACAAATAACCTCAAATATGTTAAACGTCAAAACTGACGTTTATCCTCTTCGTTAATGAAATTCTTCGTGTTTTCTGTTAATAGTTTGCACTCTTCGCAGATAAATAAAAAAAAAGGTGTTTTATTTTAAAAATTATTATCTTATAATTGTTTCTTGCGAAGAGTATTCTATAGAATGTGTAGCAATTATATAACAAACTAATTTAGCTTTGATTTAAAAAATATAAAATCTCACCGAATCCGAGTTCTACTCGAGCTACTCATTTGCGAAGAGTAACTTCTACGCGTTTCGACTTCTACCCATTCCGACTTCTGCCCATCCTAGTTTAAATTATTAATTTGAAACTAAATGCAGTCAAATCCATGAGACGCCCTGTAGTATTCCGACATGTATGTAATGGGTAAAAGTGCAAATCTCTATCGTCCATTCATGCGACACCGCGATTCCGGCTGCAAATCGAACTACTCAACACCAATGTCAACACACAGCTGATGCTCATCATGACATAACCAAACTATTCAATTCAAGTTTCAAGTTCATTTAGTCGCCTATTTGCTTTGGCATATTTTGTACTTATCTTCACATGAAACATAAAAAATACCTAGATAAGCGTTGGTGAAATAAATTGTGATGGTGTTTTAAATATTTCAAAAGCTCTATCCAATATTGAAGCTAAGGTAAGTTATTTTTTCATTTTTTAAGAAACAGACTTTGCAGGTGCAGTTTGTTTGTGTGCTATTTATTTTTTAAGGAATTTTATTATTACTTTGTTTCATGGAAATGCTGTGATATGTAGTTGCAATAATTATTGCACAATTTTGCAAAACTTCAAGAGAAGGAGAATATAAACTAACAAAGGGTATATTTAGGCCATACCCAAGGCAATTCGTCATACACTTTTATAAATTTCTGTCTCTCTTGTGACTCTTGTGAGGTTAAAAACGTTTACCTAATTAGGACCACAGCCTAAATAACCGCATTACAAAATTGCCTTACTTATGCACAAGAAGCCAAATGCCGGCTCTAATCTGAATTAAAGGAAATTTGATATTATACACATTATAAGGACCTTTTTTTCTTTGCAGAAACCATGGACTCTAGTAAAAAATATGACAATCCAAGCCCGGAAGCAAAGGCAAATATAATTTCCAGAGTATTATTTTTGTAAGTTTAACCTAGTTAGAACATAATAGCATTCTTATCATAAAATAGTGAAGAATATTTTATTGGGGTTCGGAGGGCGCAGCAAAATATGTAGATCAAGTGGTTAATCTAAATAAATGTTCAAAAAGTAATTATTCACCGTCGACTTATTGACCTGATAACGCTTTGTAATAATTTCAATGTGCTTTAACAACCTTGAACGATATCATATCTCAAAAATGTAATGTTATATAATCTTCTTTAAAGTTAACTAGTTCAATTATTATTTTATCATGCGATGCGAGAGATAATTAATCATTGTTGTCATAAAATAACATGCTTTAAACAAATATTTATAGTCTGCTAAGTATTATAAAGCTTTTTGCAAAAACTATAATTTTAAAGTTAACATCAAGGGAATTTATGGATTAAAAATATAGGTTTAAGACTTATTCGCACGCGACGATTGTTTAAAAAAATTGTTATTTTTGGAAATACTATTGGACTACCTTATCACTTATAGTGTCTAAATTATCAAGTGCTACTTATGTACTTAAATTAAATACAGGGTGTCCAAAAAATGGCGCATAAACGCGATGGTACGTTGTTGGGGCAGGTCTAGGGAGCCCCAGAAAATTGTTAAAAAAAATCTATCCTTTATACCCTCGTAGATATGTTGCCCCAAAGTGCGAAACTTTAAATGCTCTTATATATAACAGCATATATTAACGAAACAAATGGTTTAATACAAAGCTACAGTCTATCTTAAAGCATTGCACCATTTGCTTATTTATTAAATAGCCGAATTACATTTTTATAATCAATTTAATTTTACAAAATTTTCATAAAATGAAGCTGACAACAACGTCAATAAAATCTAGTGCAAAAGTGTATGATCAAGACTCATATATGGGATTTTTAGACTTAAAGATAGGATTTTTAGATGTATTTTCCTACACTGCGTTGCCGAATTTATGCAACTTTGTTCGCATTTTTCTTGATGAATATAACAGATGAATTTTTTTTGACAATTTTCTAGGGATCCCTGAGAAGGCCCCAAGAGCGTACCATCGCGTTTATGCGCCATTTTTTGGACACCCTGTATAAACAAATTATACTACAATTCATTTTCATTACCAACATTGTCCATTGATTACATTTTGCCTACCAATATATTTTGAACAAAAAAAAAGTATGTTTGGCGACATCACTACACACCTGCGCTCTTCGATTTGGATAAAAACTTTTATAAAAAACTGTTTTTCAATTAAAAAAGTATTTATAAATTAAAAAAAAATGTTTCTTACCCTAGTTAATAAAAAATCATTAAGCTGTCAAAATGTAGTTTGGATCGATTATTAATGATGTGTTCACGAATTAAATCTATTTTTTTTTATAGTTGGATATTGCCCTTTTTTAAATATGGATATAATCGAGAAATAGAAATTAAAGACATTTATAATTGCACCGATCCTGATTTATCTGGCCCTTTAGGAGATGAACTTGAAAGGTAAGGAACTACAACAAATACTCGAAATGTAAATTGTAGTTATCAAACATGATTATGATGAAACTATTATAATTTTCTAATCAATCAAATATTGATTGTAATGAATGCTAGCAAATTAATATTACATAAGTCAATAGAGGTATATTTTTTTAGTAGAGGAGAGTATTCCTTATTATTATTTATTTTTACTGTTCCTATTTGTAATAGCACAAGCTGCTACTAATGGCACTGTGTTATGCTAGAGTGCCTGGAAGAATTGACAGTTATTGTCGCCTTATAGAGTGGCGCCATGCATCTTTCCATCTCTGTCACCAATTGTGATTATTAGTTGTAATTGTTGTCACTTTGGCTATAACGTTGATGACAGAATCTGTATGACAGAAATGGAAAGATGCATGGTGCCACTCTATAAGACGACAATAACTGTCAATTCTTCCAGGCACTCTATTTTATGCATGTTAAAGTTTAGAAAAACTTATTATTTATTATATTTTTAATTTGCAGAAACTGGGACGAACAAGTAATTAAAGCAAAAAAGAACAAGACAAAACCAAGTTTACTTAAAGCAATAAGCAAAACTTTTATTAGATCGTATTCTATACAGGGTATTTTAACCTTAATACAATGTATTGTCGTCAGGTAAATTACAAATGATTAATCCTGCTTAAAATTGAAAATTTCTTATGTGACATAAAAAAAAGTTTTTGATAATTATTTTGCATAACTTATCTTCAATGTATGGTAATTGGTATATCACCAAAAATATTTACATTTATCTGATTATTGTACTTTGTATTCCCATATTTAAATTGCCAAATAATTAAAAAACGACCATACGATATTTTTTTGCCGATTTTTTATCGAACAAGAAGAAAATTTGGTATTTCTTTGTAGAATGGCGCAGCCTATTGTACTAGCTGCATTTATTAGATATTTTGGTGATCCAACTCGACTGGAACATACGCATAGGGGGTGGCTTTTAGCTTCAGGAGTTGTGGTGTTATCTATTGCTAACATTTTATTAATGCACTGGACAAGTTTGTGTTGCCAAAGAATTGGAATGAGATGTAGAATAGCATGCTGTTCTTTAATTTATAGGAAGGTATTTAAATACTATTAACCTAATAGAAATATTATTAACAATTTAAAAAAAACACATATAGATCATTCTCTAGATAATCAGTAATCTATGCCGTAGAGAGTCATTTGGTATTTAGCATCTGACCAATATTTTATCGGTTTTAAAAATTGTTCAATCGAATCGGCATCGTTGAAAAAGTACAGCCGATACTACCATTTACTAAAAAAATATGAGAAATATTTTACTAGATAATACTTTTCTAGTTGCTGAAATTAAACAATACCTCATTGGGAGAAACAGCAGTCGGACAACTAGTAAATTTACTTTCTAACGATGTCAACAGATTTGATTTTGCATCAATCTTTCTAAATTTTATATGGATTATGCCCATTCAAATGGTGGTAGCTGCGTACATTATGTACGATAGTGTTGGTTTGGCATCGATAGCTGGACTATCTGCTGCTTTTATACAGGCCGTTCCACTTCAAGGTAAATTTCTTACCAGCAATTTGCAAATACAAAATTTTGCTTAATTTTAATTTGTCGCTTTTTAGGTTTTCTTGCGAAGAGGCAAGGTGTTTTAAGGAATAAAATAGCTATAAAAACAGACGGACGAGTTAAATTAATGAACGAAATCACAGCTGGAATACAAGTCATTAAAATGTATGCATGGGAAAAACCATTTGAAAAAATGGTCGAACTGGCTCGACGGTAAATATTTCTGACAATAACAAAGTGCATCTCTAATTCCCTAATCCATGTCTTTATTTTTAATGTTGCAGGCTTGAAATTAGGGTATTAAGCAAAACGTCCTACATAAAAGGCTTTTCCGTATCTTTATACGTTTTTACGGAGCGAGCCACTTTATATTTAACCCTGGTAACGTATGTTTTACTAGGAAATACCCTAACAGGAGACGTCGTTTTTTCAATGGCTCAACTATTTAACACAGTACAACTTTACATGGCTATTTTATTTCCACTGGGTTTGGCTAGCTATGCTGAGGCGAAAACATCAGTTAGACGTATTGAGGATTATTTAAGCAAAGAAGAAAATGTTACTGACACTCCTAAAGTGATTGAACCGAAAGTAAATAAGGGGTTGATTAAACTTAGTTATGCTAACGCATGCTGGGTTCCCAACTCAATAGTGGACACCTTAATTGATGTTAATTTGGAAATCCAACCGGGAACTTTTTGTTGTATTGTTGGTAAGTTAAGAAGAAAACCTTATAGCATGAAAGATGTACTTACTTGTTTTTTAGGACCCATTGGTGCAGGAAAAAGTTCCTTGTTACAACTTCTTCTCAGAGAACTTCCAATAAGTACGGGAAAAATGACCATAGAAGGAGACATCTCGTACGCATCACAGGAGCCATGGCTTTTCGTGTCCAACGTGAGAAACAACATTTTGTTCGGTCAACCCTACGACAGAAAAAGATATAACGAAGTTGTCAAAGTATGTGCCTTAGAAAGAGACTTTGAATTGTTTCCGTATGGAGATAAAACCCTCGTTGGAGAAAGGGGCGTTTCTTTAAGCGGTGGGCAAAGAGCAAGAATAAATTTGGCCAGAGCTGTTTATAGACAAACTGATATTTACTTGTTCGACGACCCTCTGTCCGCAGTTGATACCCACGTCGGAAAACAACTTCTAGAACAATGTGTAGTTAAACATTTAAAAAGCAAAACGCGCTTATTAGTCACGCACCAATTGCAGTTTTTAAAACAAGCAGATTTGGTTGTTATTATAAATAATGGTAGAGTTGAAAAGGTGTGCAAGTACAACGAATTGTCAGAAGAAGAACTCAAAGCGTTGCAGCAAGAAAAATCCGATCCTGATGTAGCAAAGCAGACAGAATGCACTCCAAATCGTGATCGACTCAAATCGATATCCTCTATAAACAGTACAAAAGACGATGAAGATGAGATGGAGGAGCCTCAGGAGTCACAGGAACTTATGGAAAAAGGTGCCTTATCTTCCTCTATTTACTGGAAATACTACCGCGCAGGTGGTAGCGTATTTCTACTATTGTTTTTACTGTTCCTTTTTGTAATAGCACAAGCTGCTACTAATTGCTCTGATTTATGGGTTACTTACTGGACCAATTCTGTAGCTAAAACATTGAATAAAACCCATGACGTTGGGTCGACCACTGTATCGTCCGTGTTCGATAACATGAATCTAAGTTCAAATATACTAGATGACGCTTTAAACGGTACTAATGACATTGTACCTACTAATAAAACTGACTTTGTACTTAGTGATGACTCTGTGATGTTTAAGTTATGGCCGCAAGAGACTTATATTTTAATCTACACTCTATTTATTATCCTATCAATGATTTTAACAACGCTAAGATCGTTAGTTTTCTACAAAGTGTGTATGAAAGCTTCTACGAATTTACACAACTTAATGTTTAAAAATGTGCTTCAAGCCACCATGCGTTTTTTCGACACGAACCCATCCGGGCGTATCTTAAATCGATTTTCCAAAGACATGGGTGCAGTTGACGAGCTATTGCCTTACGCGACAATCCAAGCTATACAAATCTTCCTAGTGGCTATTGGTATTCTTATAATGGTGTTTATTGTGTCTCCTATTATGATAATCGCCACAGTTGCGCTAGGTATTATATTTTACTGGACACGCGTAGTATTTCTAAAAAGTGCACAAAACGTTAAGCGCCTTGAAGGAGTATTAAGAGCGCCAGTTTTTTCGCACATTTCCGCCTCGCTGAATGGTCTTCCAACTATTAGATCATGTAACGCGCAAGTAATGGTAACAAAAGAATTCGACGCACTTCAAGATCAGCACACTGGATCCTGGTACTTGTTCATAGCAGGATACGAAGCATTCGGCTTTTATCTTGATGTTATAAGCATTGTCTTCTTGATGTGCGTTTCATTTCAATTTTTAATATTTGACAGCGAACACACCTTAGGTGGTAACGTTGGACTTGTGATTTCTCAGAGTCTTATTATTATGGGAATGCTCCAATTTGGAGTGCGACAAACCGCTGATGTAGCTAGTCACATGACAAGTGTTGAACGGGTACTCATGTATACAAAACTGGACAAAGAAGGACCATTTGAGTCGTTGCCAGCGAACAAACCAAAGCCTGACTGGCCACCGCAAGGCCATATTCTGTTTAAGAACGTCTACTTACGTTATTCTGCAGAGGAAGAGCCAGTTTTAAAAAACCTAAACATCGACATAGCGCCTGGTGAAAAAATTGGCATAGTTGGGCGAACCGGCGCTGGTAAATCGTCGCTTATAAGCGCGTTATTCCGTCTAACGCCAACAGATGGCGATCTTTCCATAGATGGCGTTGACATCAAAACAATCGGGCTGAACGACTTGCGCAGTAACATATCAATCATACCCCAAGAGCCAGTGTTGTTCTCCGCAAGTGTGCGGTACAACTTAGATCCGTTTGAAAAATGCAGCGATGAAACATTATGGAAAGCTCTCGAAAACGTTGAACTGAAAGAGGCCATTGAAAGCCTTAGTCAAAAGGTCAGTGAAGGCGGGTCCAACTTCAGCGCTGGGCAGCGACAGCTTATGTGCCTAGCCAGGGCCATTGTCCGCAACAACAGAGTATTAGTAATGGACGAAGCAACAGCTAATGTGGACCCCCAGACCGATGCCTTAATCCAAACTACAATCAGAAAGAACTTTAAAGATTGCACAGTTCTCACAGTAGCGCATAGACTTAACACTATTATGGATTCTGATAAGGTTATGGTAATGGACGCAGGCCAAATGGTTGAATTTGCGCATCCGTACGAATTATTACAACAAAATAGGGGTTTCTTATATGGAATGGTTAAAGATACGGGGCCAATGATGGAGGCCAAGCTTAGGAAAGTCGCAATGGATGATTATAAAGCAAAGTTTGGAAGTACAGGGAAACTTAACGGATTTTCTGAAAGCGTAGACTCGTCGGAGGTTGTTCAAAATGGTGAAAATACTGACGAAAACACCTCAAACGTAGTTCCTAGAACTAAAAATGACCAACACGAACAGTGATTATTGTGGTGCTAACTGCTACTTAACGTTTACTTAATGTTTACACCGATGTTTACAGGTTTTTTATTCTGTTGTTAAGTACCTTTGATGTGATATTTTAAATATGTGTTCTCTTCTTGTTGACTCTCTATGCTTAAGTTTTAAAAGTAAACGGAATAAAGGAATAAGTTTAATTGACATTCATTGGGGTTCTTACGTACCCTTTTCCGTTTTTGTGCACCTACAGAGTGTTTTAAAAATGGTATCTTGGGAGATTTCTTAGATTAAAATAAGAAAAAATGTTTTCTTAAAAGGTGTCTGTTTTTGCTTCGTTGGTTGCTATGGTACAGGAGAAAAAATGCGCTAAATGATAATTTTTTTGTTGTATTTTGAAAACGAAAATGTTTTTGTAAGGTTTCAAGTTAGCTTATCATTTTTTTTTGGTTAATTATTTTTTTACTATTGCTTATATGGTAATATAATATAAGAATTAATTATTTATTTATTTGTTAAATAAAACTGCTTATGGGTGACAATGGGGTATGTACAATCGGACTTGTGTTTATGGCATTCTTTTTTTCGTATTTTGACCTGAGAAGCTATCAGACAATTTTAGGTAAGAATCTGACGTGGGGAAACCACTTTAAATATGTATAATGATTTACTAATTTGCGATGTCAATGTTAAAATAAAAGGAAACTTAACATTATCATAACTACTTATAAAAACATATGTTTTGCTGCGGCCATTTTGAATTTTTCTAGTGTAAATTCACGGAGCGTGCAACCAATCACAGTAACTAATTTTTTTAAGGTAAAGGTAAAAAATTCTCTCTATAAAAAAAATATACTATAATTTAATATTAATTTTTATTTTGTTTAAAAATATGTGTGCTCCTTATTTGGGCATTTTCATGTAGGTATTTTTTTTTTGTTTACGTTGACTAATTATCTAACTTTTTTTCATAATAGAAATATGTATACAGTTTATTTTTATATTGGTACTTTACATACCTAATATGTAGTACTTAAGTTTTGGACCGCATTGGTATACACAATATGTATATATCTAAACTATTTTTTTCCATGGCAAATTACATTGATCTCTTTTGGCTAATTAATTATGCTTCGTTTCAGTATGCGCCCTACGAATTTAAAGGTACTTATAATTTTATCTTACGTGTTACTTAATTGAAATTTTTTAAAAACTAACATATTTTTTGTATTATAACAAAAATTAAAAATAAAAAGCAAGAATAATAATAAATATATGTTGTTTATAATTTGATGTTTGTTTTTTAATTTAAATAATTGCAAAGTTGTTAGAACATTTAAAAACTATTGTAAAAATTTATTTTATATTAAAAAAAGTACGTATTGTTTTCTGGAATCTAACAGCAAGTAAAAACAACTTTTATTAGTTCAAAAATAGAAAAAGAAAGCGTGGAATTTTTAATTAGCATTTAAGGATATCTTATCAAAAAAGTTATAAACAAATAAATTAAAAATAAAATCAAAAAAATGTTAAAACTTTTTATGAACATTTGAACTACGTCTTTTTAGTTTAGCCATCTTAACCTAGAAAATCTAGGAACAAACACTAGGGTAGGGTTCGAATATTCTACTCTGGGGAGAGTGATCTTCGGGTAGAGTGAGATCACGTGACAAAAGTGGAGGGAAGATCGAGTCAAATCTACACCATCATTTTTGTAATTTTCTGTGACGGTACGTACACGTACGGTACAGATGGGTACGTTAAGAAATTAATTATTTCTTAAAGAACAATTACTTACTTTATTTTGTTTTGGCTGTGATCGTCTAAATTTGTGGTAGGACCTCTCTTTCGTTGTGAATTATTACCATCATTGAACCGCCTTTGTAACCCAGCGTGCTGATTACGGAATATCGCTTCGTACGAAACCTACATAAGATCCCCAGTAGCACAGTTTTATTGGAGCAATATGGAAACGACAATATTGCTCCCATTTGACAACGTCATACTTTTTTTCTATGGGATCAATGTAGTTTCCCCATATTGTTTCCCCATGTTGTTACAATATTTCTTTTAAATATTGTTTCCATTCATATTGTAGAAATATATGAATTTTAATATTGCTTCCATTTGACAACGTCATACTTTTTTCTATGGGATCAATATTTGTTTTCCACATTGTTTTCCCACATTGTTACAATATTGCTCCCATAGTGGTTATTTAGCCTTATTTTAGCCTTTATGCAATATTGGTCATAGAATAAAAGAAAATATGTAAAAATATTTGTTTTCTTTATTTTTAAATATTTTATACATTAAAAAAATTAAAACAAATATTATAAACATTACACTTATACATAAAAAAAAATAGAAACAATAATAATAAATGAATTAAAAAGAATGCACTTAATATAAAATAAAAAAATTAGAAAAAAATAAGTAAAAAATCTTACCATTCGGCATAAAACATATTTTTGTTCTTTTAGATTTGATTTCCATTATTCATTTCATTTAGTGACCGATTAACTTTTATTAATAGGTGAAGATGATAACTATTACTATTGGCATCTAAAAAATAAAATAATTATAATTTTACAGCTTAGCGATACAATAAATAAACTTACCTGACATTAATAAACAGACCGTTGAAGGATGCACCAAATATTTTTCCATTCCATTCGGCTGTTGTAACACTATCAAGCAATGACTTTTCTAAAAAATTTAAAGAAACACTTATCAGAAAAACAAATGTAATTCCAATATTGCACCAACGTAATTCTAGCTCGAATACTATTTTAATTTGACAAATAGGAAAAACTAAATTTTACTTGTAGATAGATAAATATTCGGCAAATTAATAAACAAAATATAATCCTTATGCCATACGCTTTCAGTCGCGAGCGTTTACCATAAAAAATACCATTTAATGTTTGCCGACATAACCTTTAATCTCTTTGTTGAATAAACGCCATATGCAATGAATAAAACAATACCTACATACAAAGATCAATTTTTGTTATACTTACATTTAAATCTTTAAACTTATTGTATAAGTTATTAGAAAAACGTTTTCTTTAAACTACACAACCCATTTATCTGCAAGCTAAAACATGTAACAGCTTTGGTGGGTTAATGAAAAATGCACGTATAGCATTTAGTTCTTCCTCGTAATTACTAATGGGCAGATGTCAGCACATCATATATGGATATATAATATATTATTAATATTTATAACATATTCAAAAAACTATTTTATTTACATTATTTGGAAAAAAGTACGAATCCTACCTTAAAATGTATTACGTTGTCAAATTGGAGCAATATTATTTATTTAATATTTGGCCAATGTAAATGTAAATTAAAAATATAAAACTATATACGACAATATTAAACCAAAACATTTTATAAATATACTCTTAAAATATATTTTCCCCCATATAAGTCGCATATGTATATAATATTGAAGTTTTATATGGTATTTTAAATATTAAACTATATACAACATATATAAAATCGCAATATTTATTAAATATATTCCAAAAATATATTTTTCATATATTGCTCACATATGAATATGGTATTGATATTTTATGTTGTATTTTAAACCTAAAACTATATCGGACTAATATTAAATTGATATATGTTTTTAATATATGCTAAAAACATTTTTTTTTAATATTAGTCGCATATGGATATAACATTGATGTTTTATATTGCATTTTAAAAATAAAACTATATAAAACCAATATTAAATGGCAATATTTCAAAATATATATAGTTTTGGAATGTTAGTTCTATATGGCTCAAATATTACTTTTATATGTTAAATGACAATATTTTGTTAATGTTGAATTAATATTGTTTAAAATTATCCATATTCCTCCCATATATCAATATTGGAGAAATATTGCAGCAATATTCTGTGCTACTGGGGAGACCATTAGGTTTCGTACGAAGCGATATTCCGTAATCAGCCCGCTGGTCTTTTATGACTAGGTAATGTGTTTATTACTTTGGGAAGCACCCACAGTAGTCGAAGTCCCTAGATGCCGAAGTCTCTAGAAAGCACAAAGCTCTAGTAGTCGAAGTCTCTAGAAGTCGATAAAAGATTATAACAAAAACAAACCGGCAACATTGCAATGTAGATTTACTTAAGCAAAAGGAATGTTGTAGTAGAAGTAGTATTAAGATGTATAGTTGCGGAGCGGACATTAAAAAACGAATATATGCCTGTTGCACCGATGTTTAATTTTGAATATACAAAAATATTGCCACTTTTATAATACCCGAGATAATACCTATTGTTTTGGGTAAATTCGTATAGGTGGTTTGCATTTGTTTAATCTCTACCTTTGTCATCCTAACAACGTAGTCATTAATTTTCATTTTAGCAGCAAAACTTAACCTAACCTAGTGTCCCCCAGTGGAAAAAGGTCCCCCAGTGCTTTTATAAAATTCTATCTAAAGCCCTGAAATTTAAAAAAACAAACTAGAGAAAAATTAAGAATCCTTGTCAGCACTTTACAAAGACAATGCATATCTAACAGCGGAAAACGAAAAGCTACTGATAATATCATCGAAATGCCACCACAATGTATTCTGTAAGCAACGTTGCCAATTCGTTTAAATGGAGATAGAACTCCGACTTTTATCGACTTCTAGAGACATCGACTACTAGAGCTTTGTGTTTTCTAGAGACTTCGGCATCTAGGGACTTCGACTACTAGTGACGCTCCCTGTCACCCTACCCAGAGTGATATTCACGAACTCGCCTCTGATGTTTACGTCAAAAAGGTTCTTGTGTCTGTGAAAATCAAAAAGTAAACATTTTACTAAAAAGACAAAATAAACATTAAAATTGGGCTAAATAAATTGTTAATTCACCGGTATTAATCTGATGGTAAATAAATAAACCTTTTTTAATGCTTCAGTTTCGTAAAAAATGCTAAAATATGTTGACGTGTCAAATAGAAAATATCGATTAATTTAATAATTAATTATTTCCTATCGGATAATTTTCTATTTATTTATTTTCAGATGGATTATAAGCTCTTAATAAATGCAGATGTAGAAAGCGGAGGAAAAGAGCATGACGAAAGCGACATTGAAAATGATTTTGCATACCGAAATAATGTTCTTAACGCTACAAAAGAGATTAGGCTTGGATTTATCAGAAAAGTGTACGGATTGCTCAGTATGCAACTACTTTTAACCACCGTAGTTGCAGGAGTATGTATGTACACACCGCAATTAAAGGAATTCGTTCACACAAAGTAAGAACATCCCAAAACATTTTGAATGATGATTTTAACGTATTGTGGGTTTTTTTAGTGACTGGATGGTGTTTTGCTCATTTATAGCATCCTTTGTATTATTAATCGCCCTTCACATTAAGAGGCGAGAAACCCCAACTAACTTGATTCTTCTTGCAGCATTCGTAAGTTATTTTTTGTCTATGTTAAAATATTTAAATATCAGAGTCGCATTTTAAATTTTAGACGGCTGTAGAGGCGTACACCATTGGAGTTATAGTTACATTTTATGAAACCGCTATTGTTATCCAAGCACTATTTCTGACTCTGGCTGTGGTAGCTGGCCTAACTCTGTACACTTTTCAGTCAAAGAGAGATTTCTCAGCTCTTTATTCAGTGTAAGTTAATAATATTCTACCATTAGTTGGCTAAAGAACCTCGGTCAATGACCCTTTAAACAATCTCTTGAATGTACTAATTATATTTTGCAGATGCTTCGCAGGACTTTTTATTCTACTTATGGCAACGTTTTTGCAAATTCTGTTTCCTTCAAAAATTATGGACCTGGCAATTTCTGTGGGAGGGGCATTCTTATTCTCAATGTTTATTGTTGTTGACACCAATCTAATGATGAACCACATGTCACCAGAAGAATATATTTTAGCCACTATAACTTTATATTTGGATATTATTAATTTGTTTTTATATATTTTACGCATCTTAAACGCATCTAGAAATTAGGGCCTGCATTAAAGACCTGTTTTCGGCAGACTTCTGCACATATTTTTAATTATTAAGAAAGATTTTCTGGCAATTAATATTTTACTCACAACACTATTATGTAATGTTCTTAAAAGTGTTAAGATGAAGCAAGTGGTTATTTTATTTTTGGACATTAAAGAGTTGACCAAACTCGAGGTCAAATTTTATGATTAAGACATCTACTCGATTTCGAGGAGAATTAAAACCCATGATGCAATTTACCAATTGAAGAAAAATATTGAAACTACTTATTCCCACATTTTTTTCCATAATTACAAAAGTAGGTGGAAACGTTTTAATATTAAAATGATGTACCTTGTATTATTTACAAAAGATAAACCATTTTAGAGATTGTTTATGCTTTTGTGTAAGATTTTCGTACTGTGATAATTGTTAAGAAGGTTCAAAATCTGTTTAAATTAAAACAAAAGAAAAAATCAAATACCTTATTTATTTTCAGCCTCCCGAACCATTTCCAACAATCTTTCCTTCCGAAAATGATTATCCAACTTATTAATTAACCCCTCCAAAGAGGCTCCTCCTTCTAAGAAAACTTTAATATTATGTACATTCGAACTTTGCAACCTATGATCCGTTATTCTATCCTGACTAAAATTGTAAGTTCTTATTTTCTCGTTGCGAAAATTAGTACGGACTTGACTTTTCTTGGTTGCTACAGTTTGGGCCAATTGGGAGTCCAATTCCTTCTGGTAAAGAAGCGCTCTTAGTTTGGTCATAGCGATTTCCCTGTTTTTGATTTGGGATCTCCCGACTTGGCACTCAACGCTGGTGTTTGTCGGTAAATGCACTATGCGAACAGCACTATCGGTAGTGTTAACGTGTTGGCCACCTGCGCCACTTGCTCGTTTAGTTTCAATTTTAAGGTCTTTGGGTTCAAGACTGATTTGTATGTCTGTGGGTTGTGGAAGCGCAAGGACTGAGACTGTGCTGGTGTGCACTCGCCCTGCTTTTTCTGTTGTGGGGATCCTTTGGACTCGGTGGACACCTGCTTCGTATTTAAAGTAGCGCAGAACTGAAGTACCATTCATTAGAGCGCTGGCGTGCCGCACGCCCCCAATGTCAGTTGTTAGGTACTCTGCTATTTCAAATTGCCACCCTAGAAAGAATTTAATAATGTTTTGGTACTTGCGCCTGTTTATACTAAACATACCCTTATAATCGGCAAAGGCGGAGTACATATCAAACAATTCCTTAGCAAACAACATAGCTTCTTGACCTCCGACTCCTGCATTGACCTCCAAGACAATTGAACTAACGTTGTCCTCTTCATCTCCAGGCAAAATTGCTTCTAATAATTCTTTATCTAATGCTTTTATGTCTTCCTTGTATTTTTGTTTCTCCTCCTCAGCCAATGCTTTAATATCTTTGTCACTATCATTCAATAATTCTTTTAAGTTCACCAAATATTCTACTAATGTTTTGCGTTTACCTAATAAGGTAACTACAGGTTGCAACTGTGATATTCTTACAACGGCTGACGACTTTTTTTGGTTGGATAATTCTCTATATTCTTTTTCTAGTTTTTTAATATAATTATTTAGGCTTAAGTGTTCAATTTTTAAGTCAACGTTTGTGCTGCATAATCGAGTCCCACAGCCTTGCTTTTGTGGCTTCTTGTTTAAAAAGTCGTGCAAGTTATTCTCACATTTTAATGTACGGCAGTAAGTACGAATAACCTTAGAAACACAATAACTTCGTAAATTTATCATCTTTACCAATATCTTGGACTCATAATCAAGCAAAAACTGGATATAAATTTTAAAAAAACAAAATTTCTGAAATTCCAAATAGTAGGGTTAGAATGATCTGACACTTTGATCATTTGACCTAAAACTTTAAAATGAACACAATTTGAACTACTGTCAGGCTGCGCGCCAAAAAAAAACATGTCACTCGTTTGTGCTTGTTTGTGCTTCTGGTTTCTTGTAAAAAAATTGTTGTCTTGAAAGTGTTAACTCGTGTTGTTGTTTGTCTAAATAACTGTTACCAAATATGTCTAAAGTATGTTAACCCAACGAATAAATAAACAGCTTTTTTAATTTAAATTTTGTTACAGGACATTCGGTCGTTCTTTACTTCAGTGTCCAAAAAGCCTGGCACTTCCATTTCAACTAATTCAAGTTCCTCAACAAGTAATAGTAAATCATCTGCTAGTACCAAACCTGTTAAAAAGGTTACTGCAACACTAATTCTTAGCGATGATGATGTAATTGAGGAAACCCCTGAGAAGGTGAAGACTAAAGTGTCGACAAAAAAACGTAAAGTATTGGTTAATAGCTCAGATTCGGAAGATGACACCTCCGCTAAAACTAAAGAAAAAGCAAAAAAGGCTAAAGCATCAGTAAAGGAACCTGAGAAACTTAAACCGATCGATGTAGGGGATATCTTTAAAGATGATGCTATTAAACAGACCAAAGTTATCCCCCTGCCGAAAAAAGTAGTAAAAGATATACCCAAGGAAGAAGCAAAGAAACCTAATAAAAGAAAAACCAAGAAAAACACTGAATTAGGTATTCACGGAGATGATGATTTTGAGAAAACTTTACTAACTCTGGATGATGATGCCGACGATTTTTTAAACAATACAATCGATGCTTTGGAAGAATCTCAAAAACCTGAAGCTTCTTCAATAAAGAAAGATGAGCCATCCAAGAAAAAAATTCCAGACTCCAAAAAGGGGATTAAAATTGCAGAAGACATTAATAAGAAATTACCGATTAAAGAAAGTAAAATAAAAGATCTGAAGCCAGAGCTTCACGATGAAAAATCAAACAAAACAAAAAGTATTACCAACAATTTGGATAAGTTTAAAAAACAAAAATCTCTTGAAGATGTAACTAAAATCCAAGTTAGTGAGAAGCCTGATGAAACAGCAAGCAAAACAAAAAGTATAACCAAAAATCTGGATAACATTAAAAAACAAAAATCTGAAGCAAGATCTCTTGAAGATGAAACTAAAATCCAAGTTACCGAAAAGCCTGATAAAAACCCTAAGAAACGAACAGCAAAAGCTGAAAACAATGGTAAATTTTACTAAAATACTTTTTGCAAGAAATTAATTTTTTGTTTATTTTTTTTACAGACACTCCAAGTAAGAAATTAAAATTAGAACACACAGATTCGGGAATAGATCCAGACCAAGAACGACATGAAAGAAAGAGACATTCTATCATGCTTTATCAACAATATAAAAACCGTCCTGGGCCCAAACATTTGGGAGAAAAAGAACTACCGAAAGGCAATCCAGATTGTTTAAAAAACTTGTGCTTTCTTCGTACTGGAGTTTTGGACTCATTGGATGGCGATTCTTTCGATGCATTAATTAAAAGTCATGGTGGAAGAAATGTGCATTCTGTCTCAAGTAAATTAAAATAGTAATCATTAAAAAATCTGAAGCAAAATTAAAGAAAAGACTCCGAAACTATAAATAAATTTGCTCGATTCATGATATAATTTTAAAATTTGTCGTGTTTCTTTTTTTTTTAGAAAAAGTTGACTACATTGTAGTGGGAGATGAACCAGGACCTGCGAAATTGGCAAAAGCTGAAGACTACAAGATTCCCAAGATTAATGAAGATGAATTATTGGACCTCATTTTAACAAAATCAGGCAAACCCAAAAAATACACAGTAAATGAAGCAACAAGTAGTTTCGAAGATTTAGGTATTGAACTTGACCAGTCTGTTGATACATCTTTTGATAAATCACCCAAGAAAACTGAGCAAAAGAATAAACCCATAACAAGTAAAGTCTCTCCAAAAATAAAAACCGAAAAAGGAAAAAGTAAAATCAACAACGAAAATTCTCCGAAAAATAAGGATACTTCTGGTCAAAAAGAGTTACCAAAAGTTAATAAACCAAGTTTAAAATCTGAATCAGAAGAAAAACCTAGCGTTGCAACCGATAGTGATGATATTGATAGACCGAAAAAAGTGGAAGTTTCTGAAACATCCATGTGCTTCACAGAAAAATATAAACCAAATGGTGTTAATCTTATAATAGGACAACAGGGAGAAGGCAGTCACATGAAAAAGTTAATGAGTTGGCTGAATAATTGGTTCGCAAATAGAAAGAAAAAGGATATTCCTAGGCCAGGACCTTGGACTAAAAACAATGACGGATCGTACTTCAAGTGTGCTTTGTTAAGTGGGCCTCCCGGTGTTGGTAAGTCAAACAAGTTTTAAGAAGAAATACATTTCTTGCTAAATACATAATTATTCTAAATGAAATGAAAACTAATGTGTGCATATTTTTTTCTCTTTAGTTTATCTCCAAATTGCCAAACATAAGCAATAAAAAGCCGCCTTGTAAAATTAATATTAACCGAAATATGAACTTTATTTAACTTTTTAGGTTTTATTATCCGATTTTTAGTTGTATCTTAAAAATAGGATGTTTCCCCAAATATAAATTAAATTATTTTTTTTTATACACCAAATCTCAAGTCGATCCGATAAAAAATAAAATATCTTGCAAAATATTTAACCTCGTTTTAGCAGAATTCCAATATTTAATCATTTTTAAATTTTCAGGAAAGACAACAACTGCAACTCTAGTTTGCAAAGAATTAGGATTTGATGTTGTCGAATTTAATGCCTCAGACACCAGAAGTAAAAGATTACTACATGAAGAAGTCGGGCAACTTTTAAGTTCAAATTCTGTTGCACCCTTTGCTACAGGTATGTTTTAAAATTAAAATTAATGCAAAACATAATCTAAAATCTTTTTGTACCTGTTTTAAGAAACAGAAGTAAATTTCAATGCTGTGTTTAAACTTTAATATTTTATTGTTCAAAAATTAACTACTTCTAATTTGACTTATTTGTAAAGGCTCCAAAGTCAGCGCTAAAAGAAGAGTTTTATTAATGGATGAAGTCGATGGGATGGCTGGTAATGAGGACCGCGGAGGAATGCAGGAACTTATAAATCTAATTAAAAGTACACATGTTCCCATTATTTGCATGTGCAACGATCGAATGCATCAGAAAGTTAGATCACTGGCAAACTACTGTTTCGATCTGCGATTTACCAAACCCAAACCTCAACAGATTATGGTATGGACCATCATTTTTTCTTTTTAAATAAAAAAATTGTCCAAATTGTACTATTTAGTGATTAAGAATTGTTGTAGGGTATCGTAATGTCAATTGTGACCAAAGAAAATATTAAAATAAATCCTAGCATGGCAATGGAAATAATTAAAGGAACAGAATGTGATGTCAGGCAAACTTTAAACCATTTGTCTATGATAGCAGCTTCGAATTCTAAAGTAAAAGTAAATATGGAATCAATTCAAAAGGGTTCTAGAGATGCCAAGAAAGACACTGTTGTTGGTCCATGGGAAGTGTGTCGAATGGTATTTTCGGAGTCTGAACAAAAACAGACCTTGATAGATAAGTTAAAGCTCTTTTTCTATGATTATAGTTTAGGACCACTTTTTATTCAAGAAAATTATTTGAAAGTAAAACCTGCTATTCCTAGTTCTTTGTCAAAGCGACAAAAACGGTAAGATATTGCTTTATTTTTTTTATACAAGATAATTTTAACCATAATCTACCGAAGTTTGAAATTTTTGATTTAATTTCAGTATAGAAAACTTGAGAAGGGCATTTCTATCAGCAGATGCTATAAGTATGGGTGACATAATAGATTCAACAATAAGAGGCATGAATAACTGGGCTTTGCTTGAAACTGAAGGATTTTTTGCTTCTGTGCTTCCTGGTCATTACATGAATGGTCAGATAACTGGAATGTTAAACTTTCCTGGATGGTTGGGAAAGAATTCTAAGACTAATAAACATAAGAGGTTGTTGGGCGAAATTAAAGTGCACACAAGATCTGCGTAAGTTTTTTTATGCGATTCCTAAATTAATTTTAAAATCTGCGATGTTTAGTAAACTTAAAACATTAAATATGCGTTCTGTTAATTAATGTATACATTTATTTTTAGTATAACGGGCAGTAGACAATCTCTAAGATTAGATTATCTAAAACCAATGACTAAGGCAATTATAACCCCACTTAAAACAAAGGGTCTAGAAGGAATTCCAGAAGCAGTAGAAGTAATGAAATATTATCACTTAGTTCGGGAGGATTTAGACAGTTTGGTTGAACTTTGCCAATGGACACAAAAGAAGAATTTAATGGATGGTATTGAAACAAAGGTAGGTTAATAATGATTCTGGAGAATACGTTTTTTTTTTTCTAAAACACTAAATTTATTTTGTCCCTAGGTAAAGTCAGCGTTCACTCGTACTTTTAACAAAGAGGTTCCGTTAGTAAAATCAGTTCCAAAGGCAAAAAAGAAAAAAACTGATGAATCTGAGGAAGGTTTAATAAATGAAGGTGAAAATGGTCAAAGTTCCGATGAAGAAGAAAAGGATGACATAAATTCTGATGCCATGATTAAGGTATGTCTATTTGCAGATCTTTAAATGTTTTAACACTTTTAGTTTTATTTATTAAACATTTTATTTTTGTGTTTTAAAACTAGTTTTACCTATTCTAATTTTTTATTGTTGTTTTAGATAAAGAAACCAAAAGGTAAAGCTGTTTCAGGTGGCAGTGCTGCACCAAAAAAAGATAGCAAAGCTAAAGGTAAAGCCAAAGCTCCATCCAAAAAGAAGTAATGCTAAAAGGTGCTGCTTTTGTTAAACCAGTATATTTTACTATCAAAGCTTTTAAAAACGTGAAAAAATTCGCCGATGCTCAATGTGTTTTGTGTTGTTAAGTTTTGAGCCATTTTCTAAATTAAATTATTATTGTTGATCTGATTACAATAATAATGAACACAATTATGTAACTTTTAAGTGCAAAAAAGTCGAAGAAAATATAAAAAACGGCTGGCCGTAAACCATAAAACATTATTGACCAATAATTTTGTTCGTTTGTGTAACTTTATTTTTATGCTGAAAGTCTTTCTGTTGAGAGTATTTTCTAAGTTTGCTTTGTACAGTTTTTATTGTTTTTTACTACTATGATAAATAATTGCTATTTTTTCAATAAATTTTTTATGTAAATACTGCACCAAATTTATTTTAACAAAACAATCATTACAGTGCCTAAACATATTATACGTATCCCTAAATAAAAAAAATAGTACCATCGCTCTTTAAAGTAAACGTTCACATATTAAAACTAAAAATATACGTTCTAATAATTGTCATCTAATTTTTATAGTGATTTTGTAATATTTAAAGAAATTCTCAAGAATTAATTGAGCGAAAACGGATGACTATTTATCGCAAAATGTAATTAGTGTATTCTCTTTAAAGCTAAAATTAATTTTATTGATCCAAAATACAATTTTTGAATGTAGGATGAGTGCACTAGTAATGGTCACACTATGTTGTGTTTAACACATAAGTCAATTTGCAAAAGCAAAATGCATAGTAGAAGAACATTCATTTTTGCTCGACTTTCATAAATTTGTAGCTTTAGTTTTAGTCCTTTTACAAAGACTAATTAAAATCGTTATTTTTAAATAATAAAATAATAGTAATTACTTTGCTTCAGTTTATTTACAAGTAAATAAATACACACAACATCGTACGCTATTCTAGATTAATATGGTAGATAATTATTATATACATCTTGACTTTTCTCGATTTCCTGGATTTTGTCTCGCATTTTATTCCATTTGATTACCATCCACTGTTTCCTGAAATAATTAATCTTGGTTAATAAATGAACATTGCTTCATTACCTTTATTTGTTTTTTGAGTACAAATTATTAAAAGGAAAAAGATAAGTTTTTGTTTTTCACAAGCAAAAATAATAAAACCTACCAGAGCCCGAGTCAGCTGATTGCCATCCACTGGTGCTAGCACCCCCAGATTGCCACCCGCTGCTGCTACCTCCTCCACCACCGGATTGCCATCCACTGTTACCACTGTCGCTGGGAATGATGATTTTAATAATTTTAACAGGTTGTTGTTGTTGTCCGCCACCAGAGCTCCATCCTCCAGCGCTTTTGCCTGACTTCCAACCGGAGCCGGAACTTTGTCCACCAGATGGCCATCCTCCGGAGCTAGCGCCACCAGATTGCCATCCTGATGAGCTTCCACCGGAAGATCCACCAGATGGCCATCCTGCGGAACTGCCTCCGCTGGAAGGCCAGCCAGAAGAACCGCCTGAGGATCCACCAGACTGCCATCCGCCAGAGTTGCCGCCGCTAGAGGGCCAAGCTGAAGCTGAAGATCCGCCTGATTGGGATTGCCATCCGCTGCTGCCGGAGTTACCTCCGCTGGATGGCCATCCGCCGGAGCTGCCCCCGCTGGAAGGCCAGCCGCTGGAGCTGCCGCCTGACTTCCATCCAGAGCTTCCGCCACTGCCGCCAGAGGGCCAGCCTGAGCTTGAGCCACCGGAGGACCATCCTCCACCGCCGCCGCCTCCTCCTCCATGTCCTCCTCCGCTACTCCAACCGCTGTTACCGCCTCCTCCACTTGCTATTCCGGCTAAAATGATTTAAATTAAAACTAAATTACCTTGAAGGGAAAATATGGAAAAAATATTGTGGGGCTTAAACATAGAAAAGCTTAGAAAATTTAATATATATTAAATTTTCAGGGTAGAAAAGTATAACTGAACTTACCATTTACATAGGCGCACAGGCCAAATATAAGAACTGTGAGACAAGCGATCTAAAAATTTAAAAACATGTTAATAACAATTCGTTTGTATTGGTAAAATGCTATTCCTACTTTGTTTTAATTATTTTAAAAAATTAAGAGAAACAATTAATATAAATAAATATTTCGGCAATTTTTGAAGTTTTGAAGTATATATTTTGCCATGGAGGATACCTAATTAAAAGGCATTATTGAAATTCTTTCTTTGCTTAAAGTTATAATATAAAAAAATATAGATAATTATGGCTTATAAAAAAGCTTCATTGTTTTCAAATGAAGAATTAAAATATTATTTTCATCAAAGATCTTGTTGATTTTGGGGTTCTTATGTTATAAGTAATTACTTACCTTCATTGTAAAACAAAGAACTTCTAGGTACTGACAAAAACTATGAAAAAAATTGCTTTTATACTAATCCTCTTCCAATCGTCTTCACCACACTCGATCGCTTTTAATTACACTTTTTACAAATTAATATTTGAAGAAATTAAAGTTGCCCAAAAACCATGACCACTGGTAAATTTTGTTACAATTTGCACCATATTAATCTACAATGTATTTGAAGCATATAATTTCTATGAATATGCCATTAAAAAGTTTGGGAAATAATGTGATCTTTGGAGCATTAAAAAATAACATGTCGTAATTTGTAAGACAATCTTTTTCGCAAATTATTAAGTTCTTGTAATACACTAAATACTTGCAGAAAGTTAATTATCTGTAAAAAATTTGACTATAATAATTAGTTTTCAAATTGTTCAACGAGAAGTTAAGATAAGATTAATTTATTTTGTGTTTTCTTTACTAAAGTTTGGCAACTTTTTTGAAAATACAATATTAGCGATTTTTTAAGAATATTATTTAGGCTTAAGGTTTTGTTAAAAAATTAAGACAAAGCGGATTTACAATGAATATTGCAATATTGATTTATTCTAAGAATAACCCATCAACATTTGTTTTGGCCCTTTTGTTAAATCAATATTATATCCTAGAAATAATCATGTACTTTAAAATGCCGCAGCACATTTAGTAAAAAATAATATAAATTTATTTATTAAAAAATTAATTAAAATTTGTGAACATGGGAAACACAGAAAGTAATGTAACCAGTGGTATTAAAAAGCAAGCAGGGGCTTCTTTGAATGCAGTCTATAAACTCGCTGATTTAAAGGGTAAGTTTGTCTGCACAATATGTTACTCATGTTCTGAATAATTTGTTTTTTTCTTTATTTAACAAAAAAAAATATGGTTAGATCAGGGTACGCTTTGAATTAAAATTTTGCCGCTGCCTTTTAATAAACTTCCTAGAAATGTTTTCTGTTATTACAATAATTTTGATATATTTTACTTGTAAAATGGTTTTTCTAAGAATTTCTATAAAAAAAATATGTTTGAAGGAGGTGGATTACTTGTGGAACTTATGAAAAGAGCTTCGCAAAATAAACAATATGCCGAAATAGACCATGCTATAAAAACCAAAGTAAGTTGCATTTCTTAACTAAAATATACTTAAATTTGCATTAAAAATTTTAAGGTTGAGCATTTCATGTACAACAAAGGACAAGGAAAATATATTCCAATCGCTGATCTGGTTCTGCTACGAAATAAGGAGCGGGCTAGACACAAACTTGTAAATATATTTTTGGTATTTTAGGAGCTAGCAACATTAACACGTCATCGACGCTAAAAAAACGCTACTTGCTAGCAGTGTAGTTTATTGGACAAAGTTAAAAATTAAAAAATATTAAATATTATGCAATGATTCAAGAATCGTGACAACGTTTGATAACGAATTTATTTTGTTCTCAGCTCTCTATTTATTATGTTCTTCTCATAATCTGGTTGTTTCAAAAACAGTATTATAGTTTTTTTTTGCCTACATTCCAGCTCCCCCCACTTAAGTCAATGGAAAATCCGGAAGATTATGAAATTGATGAAGATGCTCCGGATGTTACTGAGGAAGAATACCAAAAAAGTATGTCGTAATTTTACTCATCCTTCTAAAAAAATTTATTTAATTTTTTTAGTTTATATGCATATACCTACTTACTTAGCTAAGTTTGGTTTTTAATTGACAATGTTTTGTGCCATTTTACATTTTTAATTTTCCTTTTACTCTTTTCTAGATCCTCATTTGTACAGACACGTATGTTGGAAAATAAAAGAGCGAGGTGCTGTTGGAGAAACAATTTTACATTTATGTCTCTTAAATGCAACTTCTCTTCATTCTGATATCGCCAAAAGATTGTTAAGATTTTATCCGAAGCTTATAAATGATATCTACATGTGTGACGAATATTACGGTATTTAAATTAAATTGCTAACAATTTTATAAAAAATCACCTCGAATAATATTTTATCTGCAACTTTTTTTTTTATAATTAATTCCCACAGGAGAAAATGTGCTCCACATCGCAATAGTTAATGAAGACCCCTCAATGGTCAAATTTTTGTTGGCTTGTGATGTCAACATTCAGGAACGTTGTTGTGGAAATTTTATGTGTCCAGAAGATCAAAAATCTTCCAGAACAGATTCCTTAACTCACGAGTGGGTTAATATTTGTGCAGAAACAAATTATGATGGGTAGGAATTTAATTCTTTAATCAAGAAATATCTTAATTGTTATCATAATAAGAATTAAAATTAAAATAATCATAGGTATGTTTACTGGGGAGAATACCCCTTATCATTTGCGGCTTGTTTGGGACAGGAAGAAAGTTACCGACTGATTTTGGCAAAAGGCGCAGATCCTAATGCCCAAGATACAAATGGAAATACTGTTTTACATCTTTTGGTTATTTTTCAGAAATTGGTAAGTAAGAAAATTAATATCTGCATTCTTCTTTGAAAAAAAAATACCATTTTTTAGATAATTAAATTTTTAGGACACTTTTGATATGGCCTACGAGGTTGGAGCAAAACTTTCAATTCGGAACGTTTTAAATTTAACACCTCTTACGTTAGCCGCAAGATTGGCAAGAATCGATATGTTTTTTCATATATTAAATTTGGAGCGAGAAATTTATTGGCAAATTGGTATGTTCTTAATGTAGAAGAAAATTAAAAATTAATGATATAATATTTTTTTAGGGAGTATTACTTGTGCTGCTTATCCTTTATCCCAAATTGACACCATTGATATTGAAACTGGAAATATCAGTAAAAGTTCCGCATTAAATTTGGTCGTCTTTGGGGTAAAATATACATTTTTTATTTACTAATTTGGATTTTAAACAAAGAAAATTTGATTATTGATAAAAATTATCCTCGAGCCAATAGTAAAGGATGTAGCAACATGTAAATTGTAATCCACGTCATTAACATTCCTGTGATTTTTTAAGAATTGCATAACATTTAATATTAATTTTCTTAGTTCAACAAAATGGCAAGTCAAACAGCGTTTTTTTTTTGTTAACAACATCATAAATGGGATCGTTTTTACTAGAAAATTGATATTTTATTTGCACATATGAGTCATAACCCTGCCAGAACTTTATGATGAACGAATTGCTTTTAAAATGTGCTTTCCAAGGACGGAGATCCCTGTAACCAGAATCGCATTACGCAGAAAAGTGTATAGATTACACTAGATTTAAATTAGTTTCCTTATAAAATTCTGGCAGTTATATGGCTGATATGTGCACCTATTAATTTACTTGTAAGTACAAAAAAAAACGATCCCACCTCTGATGTCTTAAAAATCGCCACCAGATTATTGAATTAACTTAATTAGAACCATGACAACGTTCGACGGTTCGATGATTTTTTAACTGAAACCTTTTTAGGACAAAGACGAACATCTAGAATTAATGGACGGTGTTCTAATTGACTTACTCAACGCAAAATGGAACACCTTTGTTAAATTCAAGTTTTATAGACAATTCTTCACGTTTGCCTTCTATTTCATTATATCCACTATTGCATTTACATTGCGACCAGGTCCACCAATACATAAAAATTCTTCAAAAGACCCCAATGTTGCAATTAACAACCAAACCGATAATTTAACATCTATGATTAATGTTTCGTTGAACACTGGAATTACTAGTATACCAATAGGAGAGGGTATATTTATAAAAAAAAAAGTTAGATTTTCTTTATGAGTTTAAATTCCAGATGAAGATTACGATGTAGAGGAATGGTGGGAAAATCTCCAGGAAGAATGCCGTTTAATGCAGCTAGATTTACCCCAAGCAAAAATGAGATTTGTAGCAGAAGTTGCAACGACTGTCGGAGCTTTTATTTACCTTGCGTCCGCAGTGCGAGAAGCTAGATTTTTGGGAGGGAGAATGTTCTTTGAGAACCTTGTATGTTTTGTGAAAGAATTTTTGTGGAGCTTAACTTATAAACAATTTAATTTGTAGATGACAGCACCGTCTAGAGTTATGTTTCTGTTTTCCTGTATTCTGATGCTGATTGTGCCGTTTTTAAGAATAGCATGTGAGGATGAGATAGAAGATATTATTGCAGTTGTAATCATGCTTACGACTGCGCCATATTTTTTATTCTTTTGTCGGTAAGGTTTTCATTAACTCTCTTCGTAAAGAGTACCTTATAAATTATTTTTATGAGGTATTTTAATAGAATAAAAACTGTTTTGTAGAGGATTTAAAACAGTTGGACCTTTCGTTGTAATGATTTATCGTATGGTAATGGGTGATTTAATTCGGTTTGCTTCAATTTATTTAGTGTTTGTGATGGGTTTTTCTCAAGGTATCAATTAAATTAGGTTTTAAAGTAGCACCATTTTAATTCTATTTTTTTGCAGCTTTTTATGTCATTTTTCTATCATTCGATAATCCATTAACGCCTGATGAAGTTGATGATTCAGCAACGAATCCAATGTCGACTCCTATTGAGTCAATCATGGCCATGTTTTTGATGTCAATGACGAATTTTGGCGATTACTACACTGCGTTTGCTCGAACTGAACACGAATACGAAGCAAAAGTAAGAAATTACTTCCCTATTCTATTAGGCTAAGATAGATCTTGCAAAAAATACACAACAGCCAGATTTTTTATATGTGTGGAACATCCATTTAGGAAGCTAAATTACAAAATGCACACTAATAAATGTTTAGGGTTGGCGTGGAAGCCCCTCAAAAAGCTCCCTTTAATTTGCATATTAGATCACGATGGATCTGCACTAAATTTTAAAAATAGGTGTTAAATAAGATTTTAAAAAAATTTGGGCAAAAATATGCCTTCTCTCCTTTTGACTTATATTTAATATAATTATAATGTACTATCTCTGTATACACTTTTTTTTTTCAAGTCAATAAACGAATTATTTATTTATTTAAAAAAAAATTGTCGCCCCCTAAATGGCCTCCAAAGAATAATATTTAATCATGTTGGATTTACACAAAATTGGTAAACAAATGCAAAATAAGGTGCTAAAAATTATACTTTTTTTTCTAAAAAAGTTCTTTCATTCCATTTAGGGGCCATTTAAAAAAAAATCAGTTTATGTTTTTTTGACTCTTGTTTTGCATCTATTTGCAAACTTTGGTGTAATCTAACATGATAAATATTATTACTCTTCAGGGACCAATTTTTTCAAAAATCTTATTTAGCACCTATTTGTAAAATTTGGTGCAGATCCATCGTGATCTAATGTTGCAAATTGAAGGGGGCTTTTTAAAGATCTTCCACACCAACCCTAAACACTTATTAGTGTGCATTTTGTGGATTTACCTCTCTGAATAGACGTACTAACACATAAAAAACCTGGCTGTTATGGCCTATATTAGCCTTGTGGCCAATCAGTTGTGAATTGGTACTAACTGCCTAGTGCGTTTGAATAAATGGAACTTACGGGACTTTGACTAATTTCAAACCGATATGGTCTACCGCAAACAAAACTAAAATTTCTTGAAGAAATGTTGTAAACTCGGTATTATTTCGTGTTTTTTTAAATTGTTATTTCTGTTTCAGATTCTATTTGTGATATTCATGGTTATAGTGTCCATTTTACTTATAAACATGTTGATTGCTATGATGGGTAATACATATCAGAAAATTGCAGAGACAAGAAATGAATGGCAAAGACAGGTTAATCTTTTATCTGAGATTTAGTTTTAATTTGTATTTTTGCTATGCTTAGACAAAAGAAAAAAACGGGATATAGAATACTGAATAATACATAGATTAATACAAATTCAATATTAACAAATCAGACATCTAACTGCAAGAACAGAATTCATATAAAAAATTTGAAATGCAGCGGTCTGTTTAAGGATATTTGTCTTCCATCAGCTTGTCGTATATGTAAATATTAACTGCAATTCTCTTAAAAAATTTTGTGTTTTTAGTGGGCAAGAATAGTCTTAGTTGTTGAAAGAGGTGTGAGCCCAGCAGAACGTTTAAAACAACTAATGGTTTATTCACAACCGATGTCTGATGGAAGACGTGCCTTGGTGCTCCGTCTTAACCAATCGGTACGATTTTAGCTTTAACATTGGTTGATTTAAAATTTGTATAGATTTATTAAAACATTTTTTGCATTACTTTATTAATGCTTTTCAATCATCATTTCATTTGTTAATTTTAAGGATGAGGACAAAGAAGAAATGAAGGAAATATTAGAAATGAAACGACGGCATGAACGCCATGTCAATAAAAGAAAACAAAAATTAGAGGAAGAAGCGGCAGCAGCTAAAAATTTAGCAAAATAAAACTTGTTAAGCAAGGTTTTACATCAAACAATGAAAATCGTAATTTGAATTTTAGTTTTAATGGCACATTTGTTAAGTTTTTAACATTGTAGTAATCTAGAGAATTTAAATTTGCTTGCTTTTAATCTGGATTTAAAATGCAAATCGTATTTGTTGAAATAAAATTCAAGATTAAACTAATTTAAGGGGCGTATATGTTAGAAAATTGTATGTAGATAAGATAAATAAAATATTGTTATAAATACTTGGTTTGTCCTCGAGAAAATCTGTCGTCTAGTAATTCTGCTTTCTTTAAAGCTGCCTTTTTTTGAGCATCATCGAATTTATTTACTTGTAAATCTGTTTCTCTGTTAAAGGGTCGTCTTTCAGTACTTGTTGATTCCTGAAATTAAAATTGTTGATTATTTAAGCAAAAATAATTATTTAATGTTAAAAAAAAAAAACACATCGAAATGTTTAAAAACTTACTTTGCTGTTTTTCATTTTCTTTTGATGTATTTCTACTAAACTTTCAGAATTTCTTTTTTTATGCTTTTTGGATAGCTTTTCTTGTTCTTGGTCCCTTTTCTGGGCTTCAATTTTCACAGCTTCCTGCTTAAGATCAACCTTTGCTTCTTTTTGTTTCTTTTTATTTGCGATGTCTGTCCAAGATGTCCTTAAAACAAAAATTGGTTAGGTTAAAGTCGGTAAGAAAGTAGTAACTTAATTATGAATTAATGAATTTTTGTATTTTTTATTATTTTTAACATAATGTTAGAATAATGTATGATGTAAAACTCGGCATTGAAAATAAATGCGTTTTTAATAAAAGAACAGAGAAAAAAAACTCATTGTTTTGGAATTTAAAAAAATATTATTAAAATTTAGAAAAATTAGGTTATTTACCTATCAGACATATCGGGTCCAGCTTTGGCCCTAAACTGTCGAGCCCCCAAACCAGGTAGCTTAACATCAGGCAACTCGATCATCCATTCCTCCCTCTCAGGCGCATTGCTTTTTGGCGTTAAACCATCGATTTTCATCTGCAATGCTCGTTCTTCCAACGCAACTTGGGCTTCACTGCGCATATCACTTCCTATAGGTACTGGACCATAGATACCATCATCCTCCTCATCGCTTTCTCTATGGTTGGATGATTCTTTCGCATTTTGCAGTAATTTCTCTCGAAGATGGGGTGGTAATGTTGGGCCCACTATATTTGGCAAACTGTTATCGTCATTTGTAATTTCCGTTTTTGTTTCAGACGATTGGTTGAGCGTTTGTGATTTAAGTAAATGTGGGGGTAAACAAGGGCCGATAATTGATATTTCTGAATTTGTTTTTTGTGTCAAATGTGGTGGAAGTGTTGGACCAATGACGACGGTTTCATTTTTGGATTCTTCGCATTTGTTTGACAAATGCTCAGGCAACGCTGGTCCAATTGTACTTTTGATCAAGTTCTCTGTTTTGTTTTGTTCTAAATCAGATGATAATCTCGAAGGTATCGAAGGTCCAATATAACAATCGGGCGTATTGTTGTCTTCTGATTTATTTTCTTCAATTCGTGATTTTCTTAAATGTGGCGGTAAAGCAGGCCCAATGCAAGCATTTAAATTTTCATTTTTAGCTTGATTAGTGTCCTCAATTGAGTGTTTATTTCTTGTAGTTTCTGTTTTGTATCGAATTCGAATTCCTTCATCTGAATCTTCAGAATCCGAGTTAGAGCGACTATCCATTTGGAGTATTTTATATTCTGTAACAAAGAAACGTAAAAACTAAAAGGAAAACAAAAGGCAAAAAATTACACTACAGTATCTTTGCAATTCTAGTCAACAAAACGTTAAAGTTAAAGAATCTTTTTGAAGAAAACAAACCTACCCCTTGAGTTTTTGTACTTTGCATCCATTAGGTATCACAAAACAGCATTAATTAATTAAAAATAAGGTCGATATTTCTAGATAAATATTCAGTTACTACACTATGTTGTCCAATGATTATAATATTTAAAAAATTACGCTAACATTTTACTAATTTTTCTGCTACTATATTTTACACTTTTGACTAAACCAGCAGTGGCAATTCCCTTTAAGCTTTGGCTAACTGAAGATTTCCATACTATATCGCTAATACACCTTAAAACTATTTCATCACAGTCTGGATCGTACGCTATTGCCCTTAAAACGTCCTCAGTATCCTGCCTAAGTGTTCCGCGGTTCCAAAATCGGGTCAGCGCTTTCTGGGGCCATCTTGGCAGTTGATTTAGGTGATGCAGCCTAGCCAAAGGACTTACATCTTGGCGACAATGCACGTTTCCGGTAAAATTGTCGTCATCAGCGTTCATAAACGGAAATTCCACATAGTCCTGTAAAGATGATAATAAAGGTTTGTAGAGGTTCCTAAATCCCAACAGTTGTGGCTTGACGATATTCTCGACTTTTTTCTTATTTTCGCCAAATGTCATGCGAAAATCGCCGGAATAACTTAAGTTGGACATGGTGTAGTAAAACTCATATTCGGAGAAACTTTCCGGCAAAATTAGCAATGCAGCATGAACGGCTGATTGCAAGTTTAATTGCAGGGCAGTTTGCAACTCAGCATTTGTGGCTTTTTTTAATATTTCCACGGGTTTATGGAGCCGACCAGCTAGATATAAATGTGACCACTCCAAAAGATCAGTTACTAAATCCTCTGTTGATATGACTCCATATTTAATGGTGACGCCCTCTAAAGGAACTAGTGTGTTGAAATAAATCTTGGCACCGAAATTTTCTTGAAACCTGGTTATAAAGTTGTGCCCCAAGTATTTTAAAGAGCTGTAGTGCGATGAATTCTCTTTTAAGTTTGCTTCGTGCCATTGCCGGGCATTGTTTACGCAAAATACTAAATCTATCATGCTTTCTTTGTTTGAGACATTAACTATTTGCTTTTTAACTGCGGATCCATAAGCAAAGCAAAAAGTAAAGTTTTGTGGAAATTTTGCCATTATTCTTGAATAAATCGGCGAAACAATCATAGGACTTGTTGGAACCATTTTGGAGGTTTTAAGCAAAAAATACACAATAGACTAGAACATCTACTTAAAAAACGCACAAACTTGAATACATTATTTAAAAAAACAATAATTTTCTACTGAAAGTAAGAGAAAAATTGGTTTATCGCAAAATATAAAAAACTAACCTTAAAATCTGATATCGATGACACAAACGTCAGTGCAATTAATCGATTTGCAGGTTCACCAACATAAAAAATCATTTTAGCCGTCGTCACGGAAAAATAATTGATCTATGGAATAAATTTCAAATATTAAAAATCTATGGTATAACAACTTGTTTTCAAAATAGACCAATCAGATCAAAGTAGAAATAACTGTCACAAGTTTTAGCAGTCCTTCCAAAATCGGTCATTAATTTTAAACAAAAGGGATTTTTAAGTGATTTTATTGATAAAAAGTTAAAATGTCCAGCAAAGAGGATGATAGTCAACAAATCCCGGATATAATCTATGATGCAGATACAAATACAAGATACAAGAAAGGCCGTTTTTTTGGAAAGGTAAGCGTCAACATCATGTCCATCTTATCTCTTCTCTTCTAACAAATCCTTGAATAAAACTTAGATTGATTCTGATAGAATTAGAATTAATGGCTTAACGTTAGCCCATGCATCTTTCTAACTTGCGATACCGCTTTTTCACATCTGATTATTAAAGTTTCTTTCTAGACTACATCTTTTGTGGGGGGAAAGGGGAAACTTGTATAGCCTTTAAATACTGTGTAGCACCTGCTTTTTTTAAGTTTCTTGTCTAACTCTTAAGGCCAATTTGAATAAGCTGCATCAAACCATAACAACACATTAGTTTAGTTTATCCTTTTTTCAGGGGGGGTTTGCAAAATGCTACGAAATCTTAAATGCAACCAATCATGCGTACGCCGGAAAAATTGTATCAAAAAAGCTGATGCAAAAGGAAAACCAACGAGAAAAGATGACCCAAGAAATCCAAATCCACAAATCCCTGAATCACAAGAACGTCGTAGGTTTTTATGGCTTCTTCGAAGATAGCTTCAACATTTACATTGTGTTGGAATTATGTAGGAAGCGATCTATGATGGAACTTCATAGAAGAAGAAAAGCAATCACGGAACCCGAAACTCGTTTCTACATGAAGCAAATCCTGACCGGAGTTAGCTATCTGCACTACAATAAGATAATTCACAGGGATTTAAAATTGGGCAATCTATTTTTAAACGATGAACTGATAGTTAAGATTGGAGATTTTGGATTAGCGGCAAAGATTGAGTATATGGGCGAAAGAAAAAAGACTTTATGCGGTACACCGAATTACATTGCGCCTGAGATACTGAATAAAAAGGGACATTCTTATGAAGTGGACGTTTGGTCGATTGGTTGCATCATGTACACGCTGCTTATTGGTCGCCCCCCTTTTGAGACTAGCTCGCTGAAGGAAACATACTCTAGAATCAAGAAATGCGAATACAAGTGAGTTATTTTATTGTTTATTAAAACGACTTTTTATACAACCCCTTCTCGCTCTTTAATAGGATGCACAATTTTTGTGTCAGTCTGTATTTATTTTGTTTTTGCGTTTCTAGAATCGCCCCCACCATATCAGACCCCGCTAAGCAAATGATTATGGTTATGTTGCAACAGGAACCGACAAGAAGGCCCAAAGTTAGCGTACTTCTTACCCATGATTTCATAGCAAAGGGGTATTGTCCTCCCACTTTGCCAGTCAGCTGTTTGACCATGGCTCCTCGGTTTGATAGCGAGCGGCAGCCACTCATAGAAAAGCATGGTAAATTTTCAATATACCTTAATTAAATTGGACAAAAACAACAAAAAATGAAAGAACTTGAACACCCAAAGACATGAATCAAATCTCCCTTTCTTGTTATTTACTCCAGAGTCCAGAGCCTATTAACAATAGGGTTTTTCTCCTTTTTTGATTATATTTTTTAGTTTTATTTTTTTTATCCCAACCAAATAATTCATGTTTCCAAACTAAAATATTAATTTATTTTCTTTTTCAGGTAATAACATTGTGTCGCCTCATAGAGGGCATCAGGACTCAATAGCCGCTGGTTTGGCTGGAGGGCACATTAATAGCTTTAACCCTACTGAAAACTTCCAAAGCCTTAGAGAAAGTTTGTATAGGGTAAGTTAGTAACTTGATTTGTAACTTAATCTAAAAATTGAGTCAAAAACGAAACCTATCAATTTTAAAACAAAAATTGATTTGTTTAATTTTTTGTCCATCTGTAACGAAATTTGTTACCACCATAACTGAAGAATGGTTTATCTGAGCGACTCAGTACAAAAATTAATTTCATTTAGGGAGCCCTTTTGTTTTGGGAAAAAAATAAATACAGTACGCAGAACAAGAAATAGATTATGAAGCTTGCCAAAAATAATATATTCTAGCCCATTTTTTGTTTTCTTTCCAGGTGTTAAAAACAAAACCAGGCCGAGCACACAAAATTTTGGATGAGATGTCGGACCCTGCCGCTCAACCTTTAATCTGGATTTCAAAATGGGTTGATTACTCCGATAAATATGGATTTGGTTATCAGCTGTCTGATGAAGGAGTGGGAGTTATGTTTAATGACACCACCAAACTTATTATGCTTCCCAATGGAATGTAAGCCACTTGTAATTTAAAAGAACTGCAAATTCAAATTAATCCCACGAAAGCTCTGTTTAACATCTCTTTTTGTTTTTAGAAACGTTCATTACGTCGACAGAACTGGGGAGGAATCGTACATGACTCTAGAGAACTATCCAAAACAATACGAAAAGAAAATGAAACTGTTATCCTACTTTAACCGATACATGCGTGAACATTTAATAAAGACTGGAGCCTCTCAGAAACTGCAACCTGATGCTCTCTCCAGAACCCCCCATTTGCATCAATGGTGCCGGTCCACTTCCGGAGTTCTTATGCAATTGAATAATGGAACCGTACAGGTATGAAAAAAAAACCAAGTGACCTTACTATGTGTAGAAATTGTATCGATTTAGCTTTGACTAAAAAAATATAAAATTACACTTCTACCGATTTCAAATTCTACTCGAGCTAACTCATCTGCGAAAAGGAACTATGGATTTCTAGTTTTCTAGTGAATATTACCGAGTCATTACAAAACTCTCTTATTTGTTTCAGATGAACTTCAGCGACCATACAAAAATTATCATGTGTTCTATGATGAATGCCATAACTTACATAGATGAAGATAAATCATTCCGAACATTTAGATTCTCCACAATTGAGAAGAAAGGTTGCTCACTTGGGCTATACGAAAAGATGCGTTATGCACTGGATAAGATATCGGTCCTACTGGAACCGGACCAAGCGTCAAAAAAGTGATAAATTTAGAATTTATTTTAATTTTATTTTGTAAAGTATGTGCACCCATCAATGTATGTTGGCCCTATCTTGGTACCTTTTTTTAAAATGTGTCTTAACTTGTTTCTTGTAAAAGTTTGTTTTTGAATTCAGATATTTTGTTGTGTTGTCCTTGTCTTCATTTGGTTTGTTTAAAAAGTATTATAATAGGGCCAACATTTTTATCCGTTGTCATTTACATTTAAATAATTCAACCAGTATTTTTACATTTTATGGAGAAACTATGTGGATAACAAGAAACAGGTTATTGGCCATTTTTATTTTAAACCAACTGTGTAAAATCATTATATTTGTCTTAAACGTTATCTACATAAGTATAAAAATAAAACTGTTTTAAAATTACCACGCTTTGTTCTACTACCCATTTCTATTTTAAAACATCAATTTAAATTTAAACGAAAAAAATTATTCAGTCAGCCTTTTTAAATTTCCCTCCAAACTAGAAAACTCCGTGGCCTCTGTAAAAAGTATCGATCATCGATACTTTATGTTGTTGGCCAACCTTACTTGTGTTTCCAAAGTTACCGACAACAGCCAATCAAAACAAAGAAAATAGGACAAGAACTTTTAAACGTCATGGCTTCTGTCAGAGTTTTAACGGTCTCTTATGTTGTTGTGGTCCCGTTGATGTTAATGATGTTTTAAAATAAATGTAATTTTTAATAAATATTGTGGTTGTTTTCGTTGTTAACAATGGATAAAAAGGCATTGAACATTCCTTCCATGATAGCCGTTTCCTTCAATGGAGATTGGTAAGTCTCTACTTTTTGTTAACAATAACATTCAAGAAGAGGGTGGGATTAAATACCCATGCATTACACTTGTTGAAAACTCAAAATAATAAGTATAAATATAAAATTATTACCTTCCCAGGTAAGAAGGCTTTTACGTTATTCTAAAAACCTTAGTGAGTTCGGTTGTTAAAAGAGGAATTCATATCGTAAAAATTCTCCCTACAATAATCTAAAAGCAAGTTTATAAGAAAGTCCCAGAAGTATTTCATGATTGGTAAAGGGTAAAGTATGTATATTACTTAAAAGCTTTTAAATATGCGACTATTGCGACTCAAAATATTTAAACATTTACCCCCTTTTCGCATTTCGCCCTTAAGAAGCGGATCTTTAATATGATTTTGCCCGTAACTTTTGTTTTAGGTTCTTTTTTTTGATACCTTTGAGTTTTTTTGATGCCGTCAATTCTTCTAAGGACCAATTCCCCCCCAAGTACCTTCTCTTGTGACGGTGGTATTTCCTGATAAGAATTTTTTTTTAGTCCTTTTTATGCGTCGTAGGTAAACCCTCTGTTTTATTAATATTCTTTGGCGAAAACTAATAATGTTGTATGAAAGTATGCTTGGTTAATTGATACCCGTGTTTCGCAGCCAGACCAACCAGACTGCCACTGCTTCATTTTTGCATTGCATTTTATAAACATCATCATGCATTGTTAAATGTTAATGTCTGCAGTTAAGTAGATTTTATGTGTATAATTTATTTTGTTTTTAAACCTAATCGGCCTCTTATTATGCAATCAGAATCTTCTTTAACTGCCTTCTTTAACGTTTAACAATAAAAAGGTAAAAATAGATCCCCAAGCTATTTTAGACAAAAATAAAAAACCTGGAATAACTAAATATTTCTTAAAAGTTCAACTTTAAAGTGAGTTAAATAAATTATGCATCCTGCTTGGGTGTGAAAAAAATTGTCAAAGAGCAGTCGTTTTAGAAAATGACACACCTTTAATTTTTAATAAACACTTCTCTTTAGTGTGACAAAGAATTTTGATTGCTTCCTGAAAAGTTCCGTACGTATGTTGTGCATCGATATTTCAAACAGATGCGGGCATAAGGATGGTAGGAAGCGATACTTGAGACTCAATGGAGCTTTTACTCTTTTGTTGACATCCCACACGTGGAGTTTAGCGAAATCAATATTGCTGGAGCAAAGCCAGTGGCGTGGCCCCCTATTTTATAAATGATACTTTAACAGAATCAACGACACTAGAAATTACCTAGTCTTTTAATAGTTCAAGACATTTGGTAAAAAAAACAAAGCAATTCTTACAAAAAAAAAGAACAGCTAAATGTGTTAGAAAATCTATTCAGCTGAATTCACAAAATGCACACTAATAAGTGTTTGGGGTTAGCGTGAAGGTTAAAGCCCCCAAAAAGCCCTACTAATTTTTTTTAAATTTGCAACATAAGATCACGATGAATCCATTGTAATTTGCACCAAATTGAGGAAGTGGGTGCTACATAAGATGATTCTTGGTAAAATGATATCATTAAAAAAATAACTTTGCAACTAGATGCAAAAAAGGTTCTAAAAACTGTCTTTATCTTTCTAGGGGCCCTATTTCCAATTGGGATAGAGGATTAATTTGAAAAAAAAAAATAAGTATTGCTTTTTAGCACCATATTAGTTCATCAAGTTTGGTTCAACATTATTAAATATTTTACTTTTCGGGGGCTATTTAGGGCTCGAAGGAGTTTTTTTACAACCAATAGAATTCTGGTTGAAACACTTTTATGCAACGATTTGCTTCCTTAAAATTACCTGCATGCTATTTTTGGGTAAGTAATTCAAAGACCAATTTAATTTGGTGCATTGTTACTTTACTGTGTGTTTAGCCAGGAACGAAAACTAAAAAAAAAAATTAAATTCCATTAGACAATCTCTAACATTTTTAAATAATGAAGTGCAAGATATTTGAATATGTTGCGCCACTGATTTCTATTCATACCTTTCGTCGACGTCGTCTCATCTTCATCCCGCAGGATGCTTGCGCTTCTACTTGCAAGCAATAAAGTTCCAAAAGCTCGATAGAATTCGTGCAGCATAATTCCGAGTGCGCACATGGTCCAATTTCATTTTCATTCGGATGCTAATCCAATGAACGACCGCCCACAAACGCACATTTAAGACGTAGGATCATCCAGAGAAGGTTGTTTGGTTTAGTTTGCATTTATCATAATTGTTTAAAATGTTTTTCTACCTGCTATTTCGTATAAACAAGGGTTGATCTTTCGGGAAATCAGTATGTAATAAAATGTTTTGTGAAATGTGTCTATCGTGGTGTGGTTTTACCTAAAATAGTAAAGTGGCAGTGTTAACGTTTTCGTAGGAAAAAGACGCTGAATTTGCGCTTTTTTTGACTCATTTTATTTAGTTTAGTGTAACTGCAATAGAAACACAATGTCGATCTTTAATTTTGGAGGATATTCTACTCCACAAAAACGAAGATACGATGGAGCTACATCTCCTATCATTCCCTTTTGGTAAGATACAGGCTCCCCTTTTTAGTTATTATAAATTTAAGATGTGTTGTTTTTTTTTTTATTTCGTTGGAAACTTACTATTCTATACGTGAAATGTTTTTATTTTAAACTTCCTTGAATCACTCTGATAAAATCATAAGCATTGTTTATTTAATTTTTAATTTACAAAAACACTGTACGGAGTGTAAATATTGAGTTACCTATAGTATATTTTTTTTATAGAGAGAATTTTTTACCTTTACCTTAGAAAAATTAGTTACTGTGATTGGTTGCATGCTCCGTGAATTTACACTAGAAAAATTCAAAATGGTCGCAGCAAAACATATGTTTTTTTTGACATAAAAAAAACTTTGGTTATGCTTAACGTCAACTTCTATAGTGTCACTATAACAATCAAAACAAAAGTTGAACAGTTGAATTTTTTTTTAAATGTCAATATCTTGTCACGTCAACATGCCAGTTAAAATTCTTATAAAAGAAAATGTTAGTTTTATAACACCATAAACAAATTTTAAATCCTCTTTATCAAAAAGATTATTTTTCTGGAATTGCTGTTAATGGGGATTGTGCATGTGCATTGTAAACTTCCTGCTTTAAGAATCTTTTAAATAAATTAAGAGCATGGGACCGAAAGGGGGACTGGAATTTAAACCATGAACTGCAGAATTTGTTTATGCGAAAACTAAAGTCCCTCAAAAAAGGCGGCCGAATTTTGTATACATTATGCTTCACAAGCGGGGTTTTAATAAGTGGTGATTTTTGCGGATGACGCTGTTTTAATAGTGCTTAAACGGAGCTTATCTGTTCTGCAATTTTATAAGTTTGCCGATTAAATAGTTTACAATAATCCACCGATTCTTCTATGTTGTGCCACTAAACAATTACTTATTTTATTTCATTAAAATTTATTTTATGTACAACCTTTGAGAATCTAATATTATAATTTACAAATATTCTAAAAAGTCTTTCACTGCAAGTTAAATATTTTTTGCGTTACACTCAAATTGGTTTATATTTCCAAAATGGCTTGTTCTCAAAGCTGTTTATTTTGCTGTCTGATGTTTCTGCAAAAATGCCAAAATATCCTACTGCTGTATGAATCGGTGTGGCACAATTGCATTGAATTAAAAGGGGGCATTTTGGCTTCTCATTTCACGTTTATATATAATTTTTTGCCCCTTTAATGCTTCTACATAACTAATACCTCCAAGATGATTGAGAATCCCCTTTATGGCCTCTATGGTATCCCCAACCGTTACCCAACACACAAGACACTTTAACAACTTGGTACTCACTAAGAAATAGGTGTATATGGACAAAAACATTAAATTTGTTTTGAATTTTAGTTTTTTGTGACAGATTTGTTTAAATCTTTCAGTTTTGACAAACGTTAGATTTTGAGCTTTGTTCGAAAATACAACAAAAAAGAGGAAAATTACTGAACAAACCCCTAATAGTCAACCCAAAAAACACATTTATCGAGTGGTCGGAGTTTCTCTCTATAAAAAAAATGAACTATACGTACCTAAGCCAAATTTGTAAATATTTAAGCAGCTAGAGAAGAGCTCAATAAAACTATTTGGGCGCACATGAATTCATCCTCCCTAATTAGTTTTACCCCTTGTCACCACTCGCTGTGAAAAAGGTAGCACATTAATTCATCCGGGGACCAAGATAATCCTGTAAAGGGTTAATCCCTTTTAGGAAGGTATCTAGGTAATAAAAATAAATAAAATTATACGAAGTAAAATTATAACCAATGGTCGAGACTAAAAACTTATGCGTAAAAGATGTTAGGTTGATCAGAAATACAACTCACCAGGCAAGAAGATAAAAAAAAGAAAACTGCTAGAGAAGCCCAGGAATATCTACTTTTAGCTGTAATTAGAATTGTTATGTTTTCAGGTGCAACAAATTTAAAATTCCTCATGTAAGCTAGTGTTTCTACACTTTTTAGCAGCAAAACTTTACATAACCTACCTAACCCCTGTGTAAAAGTATCTCGTAGTGTTTTTAGAGCGTTCTCATTTTATTTTTGTTTAATATATGGAGTTTATTTTGACAAAATATTATTTTTATTTTATTCTCAGGTAGTTTTACTTATTTTTTCAGGTACAGGGTGTCCCACGTAAGATGACCCAACCCCTTATCTCAGGAACTAAAAATGCTAGTAAATTTTTTTTTTCGCAGGATTGTTTGTAATGAACCAAATTTTTATTTTTAGTATGTTCCACTCTACAGGGTGTTCCATTTACTCGGAACACACATCCACTTACTTATTTTAAATGGAACACCTTATATTTTTTTATGTTTTTAAATACTCCCAAAGATAGATTATTTTGTTAATAGTCCGAAATCTCCAACTTTTTTAGTTTTTGCAAAAAAAAAATTTTTTCTGAAATTTTTGCCAGTTGCAGCAGTTTTTTAAAAAAATCATTGCGCTTTTTATGGCTGATATTTTTGCATGAAATTTAAACAACGTATAATTAAGTTGCTTAAAAATTATTTTCATTTAAAATTTGACCAAAAATCATAACCGAAAGTGAAAAATCCGCCATTGAATATCGATACATTAAAACCGTTTTATTTCTGAAAAATTAAATGCAAAGCTATATTTTTTTTTCGCCCATTAAATTTACTTTTTAATATCCTTTCATTTGATATCTCACTTCCCCATACTCATCTTCAACCTTTTTGGAGATATTTGATAAGGGTAGTTTTACGAATGGTTTTTACCCCAATTACAAAAAATATATCACTTACATGTCCCCTTTCAAAAGATAATTGATTTGTCTAAGCCTTTTTTAAATTAAATTTAAATAAAACATAATTGGGGTAAAAACGGTTCCTAAAAACACCCTTACTGAGTATCTACAAAAGGGTTGGAGATAGGTATAGGGAAGTGGGGTATCAAATGAAAGGAAACAAAAAAGTAAATTTAATGGGCCAAAAAAAAATATAGCTTTGCATTTAATTTTTTAAAAATAAATCGGTTTTAATGTATCGATATTCAATGGCGAATTTTTCACTTCCGGTTAAGATTTTTGGTCAAATTTTTAATGAAAATGTTTTTAAAGCATCTTAATTATACTTTTTTTTAAATTTCATGCAAAAATATCAGCCATGAAAAGCGCAATGATTTTTTTAAAAAACTGCTGCAACTGGCAAAAATTTCAGAAACATTTTTTTTTTTTGCAAAAAGTAAAAAAGTTGGAGATTTCGGACTTTTAACAAAATAATCCCTATTTTTTGGAGTATTTAAAAATATAAAAAAATATAGGGTGTTCCATTTAAAATAAGGAAGTGGATGTGTGTTCCGAGTAAATGGAACACCCTGTAGAGTGGAACATTACTAAAAATAAAAATTTGGTTCATTACAAACAATCCTGCGAAAAAAAAAATTTGCTAGCATTTTTAGTTCTTGAGATAAGGGGTTGGGTCATCTTACGTGGGACACCCTGTACCAACCCTCCATGGCCCGCCGGATGAATTAATGTCCTCCGCCGGATGAATTCATGTGCTTATTTTCAGGTAGTTTTTAGACGCGGATGAATTCAGGATCGCCCAACTATTTGATAAAGTCATTCAAAAAGCAAGCTTTTGCAGTTACTTTTAATTTTTTAACAGCTTGTTCTTATAAAGATGCTCGGATGAAAATTATGCTCTGCAATATAAGTACTATTTTTATCAATGTACTTTAGAACTTTTCAAACAAAATAGTCTACTCGCCGTATAGGAGGAGTTAAACTTTTTTTTGGACCCACTGGCACACCAAGTTTAATCGAAAGAGCTATTTTTTTACTACCAAAAAAACTTGGTGTGCCAAGCCAAATCATGGCCCTAACTGCGGGAGCCCCTTTTAAAGATTATATTTTAGTGACATTTTTACATTTTATTTTGGGCAAATACTGGCATAAGGTGAACTCTGTGTAAATGGGGATTGTTAGGACTAGTTCTATATTTTAGATGATATTTTTATCGTCCAAATTGGCCAAGTGGGGCTCACAAAATTTGCAATTGAAATTTATTGTCAAAACTGACGTCTTCCAATTTTGGGGCGAAAAAAAGGCAGTTTACAGAGGAAAATAGTGAATTCTTTTAACAGTATTTAAAGAAGCAACTAAATACCTTTCCAAAAATAGCACAAAAACTTCCTAACACCTAATATTAGTTCTAAAATCTGCAAAATATAAAAAACAGATAGTTACGCCTGAGTTATACTTACTTTTTTTTAGTAAGGACGAACTTTTTCGTGTTTTTTTTAACACGAATACATATTGTAAGCTAAAATCTTGTGATCAACATTTGTTTTTATCTTTTTTCACTGCAATTAAAGATACATTTATTAATTAAACATTTATTTTTGTAAGTTTATGTTATTTAAGGCATTTAACATTGAATATAAACCAAAAGTATACTACTAAATAAAGAGACACGCTTTCAGTATCAATTTTTCATAAAATAAAGAAGGGACAGCTCCTTATTTTTTTATACCAAACAATGATTTAAAGATGTGTGTGAAGATGCCCAACTACGGAGGTAAATATTAGCACGTTTTAATAAAAAAGCATTTTACATTTGAAGGAATCATAAGCCCTAAGATGTTATTTGCAAGATCATGTTGCAGAAACTTGAAAAAATTTCGTTTTAAAATATTTATTTTTAATTTTATGGTGTTCGTGCATATTTAAATTTATCTTGCTACATTGGCTTAGTTTTAGTCGTTAGTAGAAACATAGATCAAAATATCAACAATCAATTTTGATTTTTATCGATTGTTGATATTTTGATCTATGTTTCTACTAACGACTAAAACTAAGCCAATGTAGCAAGATAAATTTAAATATGCACGAACACCATAAAATTAAAATTAAATATTTTAAAGCAAAATTTTTTCAAGTTTCTGCAACATGATCTTGCAAATAACATCTTAGGGCTTATGATTCCTTCAAATGTAAAATGCTTTTTTATTAAAACGTGCTAATACACTCAACGGCAAAATTATTAGATCACCTAAGAAATTCGCTTTAAAATTTTTCCTGACGGATTTTTTTGATTGAATTTTATTTTTTTAATAAACTGCAAGAATGCTTGTTTCATTAACATAAATTTGAAATTAATATCCCAGTTATTTTTTTTGATAAAAAAAATTAAAAGATTCGATGTTTTTATTGAGTTTTCAGATGAGAGTTAATCTTGTCTTTACCGGCTTTAATAAAAAAAATTATGGTAAAAATTAAAAAAACTAAGCTCAGTGGTCAAGTTAGACCGTCTCTATCTGAGAAAAATTTGTAACACTGGTAACACTATGGCTAATAGGCAAAGTCAACGATATTCCTCAAAATGAATTGGTGTGGCCCAATTTGAGGTTTCACAGATTTTAAGACGACATTAGGAGACAGTTATCCATTCATGAAGATGAGTTCTGGATGGTAGAAGCGTTACTGATGTCAAGCAGGATTCCTACGTTGTTTAGAAGATTTTTCAAATCGCGCGAAAACTGCTTCCCAGCTCCATAACTTGGTCAGGCAGACTTATGATATCCAACTAAGCAGTGATATGGTAAGAGCACGTTCAAGAGAACAAAATTTGACTTTAAAAATTTTAGCCGGTCCACCAATTTTGACGGTATCTCCTCCTAAAGAAATGCCTTCCCAAAAAGTAAAACCTCTTGAACCATGACTTGGGCTATAAACAAAATTAAGTTGGATATAAAGTTTTTAAACTTAATGACAAACTTGTACACTCGTATCTGAATGATACAGTAAAAATTTTCACTCATTACGGCCCCAATAAGCCCACACAGCCTCTTTATTACTGACGTGTATCTTTGCAAATTGAAGACGCGCTTGTTGATGGGCTACGGCCAAAGTTGATCAACCAGCTGTAATTTTTAAAGTTAAATTTTGTTCTATTGAATGTGCTCTTACCTTATCACTGCTTAATTGGATGTCATAAGTCTGCCTGACCAAGCTATGGAGTTGGGAAGCAGCTTACGAGCGATTTGAAAAAACTTCTAAACAACGTAAGGATCCTGCATGACATCAGTAACGCTTCTACCAGCCTGAACTGATATTCATTAATGGATAACTGTCTCCTAATGTCGTCTTAAAATCTGTGAAACCCTAAATTGGGCCACACTAAAGATGCTAGAGTAAAAGATACGCCACAATTAGGCAGCTTTTGATTGGTTGCCCGTTTTTGAACCATTCACAGTTTGGTCATGAATTTGCATTTTGACATGTTTATTTATTTTTAAAAGTCAAAATAAATTTCCAGATTATTTGCAACAATCTAACAATTTTGTAAAACTATACGTAAGTAAAATGATTTCTATATTATTTTTGTAACAATTACGAGCGCTGCTCCCTTCGATTAGTGAAAATTAACAATTTTACTACAACAATTTTATTTAGGCATTTATAATGGTTGGATGCGGCATTAAAAGGTGTAAAATCTCTTCTAAAAAGGGGTTTAAATTATACCGAATCCCAAAAAATAAAGAACGTCGGATGGAGTGGCTAAGTAAATTAGATACACTGGAAGATCATGAAAACAAAAGGATTTGCGAAGTATTGGGACGGTCGTTATCATGTGTTTGAATAAAATCATGTCCAATGTTATGGGTATATGGAACAAGGACAGGGTCTAAAATGTTGTTAATGTATACGTTCGCATTAGGAACGCTATCCAACAAAACGCGCTTAATTCTTCCGCCAAGAAAAATTTTACCTAAAACCATAATTGTGTTGTGTTATTCACAGACGAATCAGGGTTTGGGTTACAATCAAACTTAAGACAATCTTGTGTTTGAAGACGGTATGGAAATGAAGGTCGTTTGGAAACTGCACAGGAAGTCCATAGTTACCGATGGAACAATCATTGTTTTGGGTGGATTTTTTTTTGGCGGAAGAACTGAGCGCGTTTTGGTGGACGGCTTTCCTAATGCGAACGTATACATTAACAACATTTTAGACCCTGTCCTTGTTCCATATACCCATAACATTGGACATGATAACAACCGTCCCAATCCTGCCATGCCGGTTCGCGATTATCAAGCTAAAGAGAATATAGCAGTTATGAATTGGCCAGCTCAGCCTCCAGATTTAAATTCGATAAAGAATACTTAACAAATTAAACCATTTGGGGTAAGAGAGAAGCTTTCTTAGTGCGGTTTAGAACATTGAAGCAAATTAGACTAAGAAATGATTGACAATCGTATTCGAAGCATGCGAAGAAGATTTTAAGCCGTTATTACCAGCAGAAGGGGGCATACTAACTATTGAAAGATCACATTACTTTTTTGTTGGTTCACAACTGTTGTTAAATTTTTTTTTTAAATTAACTAAATTTCAAGCGATGTTCTTCGTGTTTATTTTTTCTCTATTAAATTAATTTTTTCGCTGAAAATGATTGATAATTATTCAGAGGCATTGTAAGAAAAAACTGCAATGGTAAAAACAACAAAACTTCAAATCACCAACCAAAAATTTAAGAAAAAGATGTTGTCCCTTAGATTATTTTGATGTGTGTAATATTTTAAATCTGTAAATAAATTCCCTAACCAAAGTTCTTCCAACCTTTATAGACCCTCTAATGGCTGAAATTCAGCAGCTTAAATCCCAACTTCAGCAAACCAGACCTGCAAATTCGGCTTCATCGCTCTTTCCACCTTCCAACGCAGCCTCTTTACCTTCTGCTAATGCTAATACTGATGGCCAATCTGGCCCACATCCACCTGGGGGTAAAAAACGTCGTTTAGCTTCTGGTCCACCTTCTTCGCAAACGGAAACCCCTAATTCCGCTGGTCCTAAGGAGTTTCCCTGGAGCTCTGTAGCTCGAGGGCGCAAGCGCTCTTACAACAACAGCGCTGTAAATGGCTTTGCTTCTACTACTCCGCCTAGTGCTCCACCAACCGAAAATGTCCCTGAAGGCAAGCGCATCGCAAAACGTCCTATTGTTTATGGTACCAAGGTCGTTGAAGGATTGAAATCCTTTATACCTAAAGTAAACGTCCACATATCCAAAGTTATGTTGTCCAACACTAAGGAAGACATTGCTGACTATATTAAACGCAACATTCCGAACACAGATTTTGAGATAACTGAGCTGCAGGTCAGGTCTCAGCAGTACCGAGGGTTCAAAGTCACCATCCCTGCCAACATCACTGTTCAGCTCTTGGACCCCGGTTTTTGGCCGTGCGGTTTTACCGTTAAACGCTTTTATGAGAAAAGGAACCAAGCTCCAGGATTGCAACCACTAACTGCACCAAAGACTGGCAATATACCCACCACAGGAGCTGCTGTTATCTCTGCTCCTAATACTCCAATGGAAACTGAGAGCATCCCAAAGAAATCCTCAGAAAATAGTCCCAATTTTCGGAACCCAAACTCGGAGAGGCTAGTAACTTAAATGCATGTAGTTACTCGGATATCAAGCTGTACCATCAAAACGTACAGTGTTTAAACACCTCATCTAACGCGCTGGAAGTTTTATGTGATACGATGAAATGCCAGTTTCTTTGCCTAACTGAACACTGGATGTGCAATGAGGATTTAAATGTATGTAACATTCTGAATTACAACCTGGTTAGCAGTTTTTGTCGTGAGGCTGGAAGACATGGAGGTGCTGCTGTCTATAGCGCGGCAGGACTACCAGGACACCAGCTTGAGGAAATAGTGAGCTTATCTGTTCAGTACATTTTTGAATGCGCTGCAGCTGAATTTAAACTTAACTCCTTTTCTATTATTGTTATTTGTATTTATCGTCCACCTACAGGTGATTTTAATTCTTTTTTGTATTTGTTAAATGAAGTTTTGATCAAGGTAACCTTGGATCAAACAAAACTGTATGTACTATGTGGGGATTTCAATATCAATCTTTTGGTGAATTCACAACCTAGATCTGATTTTTTAAACTTGTTAGAATCGTTTGATGTATTTCCAATTATTACGGAACCTACACGTATCACAAAAACATCCAAAAGTTGCATTGACAACATTATTCTTCGGAAAAACTCGCAGTATTCGGTAAATGTTTTTGAAACTACGTTTTCTGATCACACTGGCCAAACTATAAATCTAAAATGTAACTATAAATCCCCCAGAAAATTCATCTTACAGCGAAACTTTAAATATGTCTCTATTCAACAATTTTGTCTTGAACTTGTAAATATAAATTGGGACTCGATACTACTACTAAATGACGTCAATGAAATGTGGAATGCGTTTGCTAAAAAGTTCTTTGTATGTTTTGACAAGCACTTTCCTATCTCAAAACGTAAAATTGGCTACAATGTTAAATGTCCTTGGCTTACACAAGACATACTTAGACATAAATCGATGCTAAACACCCTTAAATTATTATCACGCAAAAGTTCTGATTTTGAGGCTCTTTTTAAGGAGTACAAAAAGCATTATGATAGACTTTGTAAAACCTCAAAAAACTTATATTTTGAAAACAAAATAAAAATGGGTTCTAAGGAAACTTGGTCAGTTATTAACAAGTTAACCAACAGATCGAAATCTAAAAAACCTGTTTTTTCCGACTGTCATAAGGATAAGCAATCATTAGTTAATGAACTAAATTCACATTTTGTTACTTCTGCTAGTAAACTACAAAATAATCTTAATTCAACAAAAGAAAATGTTAAGATCTCGAATAATATACGTTCTTTGTTTATTAGCCCGGTAACTGAAAGTGAAGTTATAACTCTGTCAAAAAAACTGAAAAACAAGTATTGCCACGGCAGTGATGAAATTCCTTTGTTTCTAGTAAAGCGTGTAGTTCCAATTTTGTCTTCCCTTTTTGCAGAAATGTTAAACAGGAGTCTTCTTCTGGGAGTATTCCCAGATCAACTTAAAACTGCCATAATTGTACCTGTATTCAAAAAGGGAGATAAAAATGACTACAACAACTACCGTCCCATCAGTGTGCTTTCTTCTTTTTCTAAAATTTTTGAGGCCACAATTTCCTCAAGGCTTATAAACTTTTTTGACAGCTGCAGTCTCTTTAACAGTTTTCAACACGGCTTTCTAAAGGGTAAAAGCACCGAAAGTGCTTTAATTGAATTTTCTGAACTTATCTACGCATCCCTTGAGGCACAGTCTTTATCGTGTGGAATTTTCCTTGATATGCAAAAGGCTTTTGACTGCGTAAATCATTCCAAATTGCTAAACAAACTCTATCTCTATGGTATTCGTGGGCCAATGCACGATGTTCTTTCTAGTTTTCTTAAAGGCAGAACGCAAGTAACCCAAATTTCTGACGACAGCCAGAAATTTACTTCTTCTGCCAGTCTAGTCTCCTGTGGAATTCCTCAGGGCAGCATACTAGGGCCATTACTTTTTGTAATTTATCTAAATGACCTTCCAAATTCGATTTTAGGTACTAACTTTACCGCAGTCGCCTATGCGGATGATACCAACCTAGTTGCTCCCTGCTCCACAAGGGACCGGCTGGTGGAGGATGTTCAAAATGTTTTTGCAAAGACTAATGATTGGTTAAGTCAGAATGATCTTTTATTAAACGTTAGCAAAACTAAGTTAGTGCTATTTAAGCCAAAACGCAATACTTTTATAGCACCTGATGTTAACATTAATGATAGTTTAATAAAATTTAGCGATTCTGCCTCGATGTTGGGAATTGTACTTGATTCGTCCCTCAACTTTGAACCCTTTATTAATAGCCTGTGCAATAAACTGTCAAAAAATTTATATGCCCTCAGAACTTTAAAAAGGCACGCTGAAGGGACCCTTAAATCAGCATACTATGGTAACATATTTCCTTTGCTAAAATATGGCATAATTATTTGGGGAAGCTCAAGTTTTACTAATAATGTTTTTGTACTTCAAAAGAGAGCGCTTAGGATAATTTTTAATATCGATTTTATGGCTACTTGTAGAAATGTGTTTAAAAAGAACAAAATATTAACAGTTTATGGAATTTATATTTTCGAATGTATTATGTACGCATTTAATAATCGGCATAAACTCAATACGCTTGGAGATACGCACAATTATTCCACGAGAAATCGCAATAATTTGACTTTTCCAATTCACCAGTTAAGTTGTGTAGAAAAATCACCATCCTACCAATGTACTAAATTTTATAATAAAGTTCCTAATGATATTAAAACACTACCTCCTAATTTATTTAAATCTAAAGTTAAAAATATACTCTGTGATATTGAGCCTTATAATTGTATTGAGTTTTTAAGTTTTAAATTTTAAATGTTATGTAGTATGTAGTTTTAAGATAATTTGACCTGAGCTATGTCATCATTTTTATATGTTATTCTCCAATAAAGCAATATTCTATTCTATTCTATTCTAACCAATTCTGTTCATTAGTTCACGTTTTTGATGTTCTTAAAAAACAAATCGGTAAGAAGTAGTATGATTTTAATAGTGTACTTCCTTTGCTAAATAGAACAAATCTATGTTAGACCACAATAACATTTAATTTGGACCTGACTGTGAATGGAGCAAAAAGTTCTATGAATTTGATGATATTCATAGAATAAGATCGAATTGTCGCTACTTTGATTATAGGTACTTTAGGCCACACCAACCCTTTTTAAGAAATATCGTTGACTTTGCTTATTTGCCATAGTGTTACCAGTGTTACAAATTTTTCTCAGATAAAGACGGTCTAACATGACCACTGAGCTTAGTTTTTTTAATTTTTACCATAATTTTTTTTATTAAAGCCGGTAAAGACAAGATTAACTCTCATCTGAAAACTCAATAAAAACATCGAAGCTTTTAATTTTTTTTATCAAAAGAAATAACTGGGATATTAATTTCAAATTTATGTTAATGAAACAAGCATTCTTGCAGTTTATTAAAAAAATAAAATTCAATCAAAAAAATCCGTCAGGAAAAATTTTAAAGCGAATTTCTTAGGTGATCTAATAATTTTGCCGCTAAGTGTATTTACCTCCGTAGTTGGGCATCTTCACACACATCTTTAAATCATTGTTTGGTAAAAATAAGGAGCTGTCCCTTCTTTATTTTATGAAAAATTGATACTGAAAGCGTGTCTCTTTATTTAGTAGTATACTTTTGGTTTATATTCAATGTTAAATGCCTTAAATAACATAAACTTACAAAAATAAATGTTTAATTAATAAATGTATCTTTAATTGCAGTGAAAAAAGATAAAAACAAATGTTGATCACAAGATTTTAGCTTACAATATGTATTCGTGTTAAAAAAAACACGAAATAGTTCGTCCTTACTAAAAAAAAGTAAGTATAACTCAGGCGTAACTATCTGTTTTTTATATTTTACAGATTTTAGAACTAATATTAGGTGTTAGGAAGTTTTTGTGCTATTTTTGGAAAGGTATTTAGGTGCTTCTTTAAATACTGTTAAAAGAATTCACTATTTTCCTCTGTAAACTGCCTTTTTTTTCGCCCCAAAATTGGAAGACGTCAGTTTTGACAATAAATTTCAATTGCAAATTTTGTGAGCCCCACTGGGCCAATTTGGACGATAAAAATATCATCTAAAAGATAGAACTAGTCCTAACAATCCCCATTTACACAGAGTTCACCTTATGCCAGTATTTGCCCGAAATAAAATGTAAAAATGTCACTAAAATATAATCTTTAAAAGGGGTTCCCGCAGTTAGGCCCATGATTTGGCTTGGCACACCAAGTTTTTTTGGTAGTAAAAAAATAGCTCTTTCGATTAAACTTGGTGTGCCAGTGGGTCCAAAAAAAAGTTTAACTCCTCCTATACGGCGAGTAGACTAAAAACAACTTTGGTGCAAGGAAATTAGATTTAGTAAGGTACGCTCGCTTGGCGCACTTCGGGTCTTACGAAGTTTGCCGAAGGTAAAACCACGTGACCTGACGTCATGAAATCCACAATGGCCGCCGGCTACCGCCGCTGACATTGTTTTGACGTGTAGTGAAATTTAAATTTTTTAAAAAGTCAAATCTACAATGTGCGTTTTTACGTATTTTAAACTTACCGTCATATTTTAAATCGTTTTTAATAATGTTTAATTATACACGTTGTTTTGGTTTTGATGTGTATTGTTGTTAGTAATAACTATTATTAAAAATTACTTTGCTAAGGTAAGTTAACCATTATAATTAATTATGGATTCACCAATGCTGCTTCTTAAATAAAATATTTTTCATTAAATACCTGGTAATGTATGTAGTGTTATAAACTGCACAAGTACATACTTAAAATATGGAATAGAAGTTAGTTTTTTCAATTGGCCAAAACATTTAGATCACACGCAGTGGACAAGACCGCAGTTTTTATTATTTTGCACAACAGTAATCATTTTATAAAGCACCATACACATTTTTAGTATTTTACTGCACAGTTAAAAAAGTCTTTCGTTATAATTAATTTAATTTTTCAATATTTCACGCGTTTATTGAAGTTTTTTGATATAAAAGTCAAAATTGACAGTCGCGTTTCGCTGAAAGTTGTAAACAATAAACATAGAAACCAAACATATTATTTTCCTGCTCTATGAGTATGACGTCATCATGGGCATTTTCTATTGGCCGGATTTCCGAAGATAAGTGAGCGTACCTTACTAAATCTAATTTCCTTGACTTTGGTGGTTATTTTATTTTTAATCCAATAGCTAACATACGAGTATGATTCATTAGCTACTTGTATCCTGACAGGAATGATGAGGTACTTTTGTTAGATTTAGACCTGTATAGCAAGGAAGAAACATAGTGATACCATTCAAAAACGATTTCATGAAAATCAGAAAGTTACTTCGATTTGCATTATCGTACCTGAACGCTAACAATAAATTAATACCGGCATTATTTTAAAATTGTTTTACAAATTTGTGGAAATCTCCGTATAATCGGGCATTAAAAATAATTATTTAATGCGTTTATTTTATTAAGCGGGTTCCTTCTAATATTTTTCTACATAGAATTATTTTGTTTGTTCATTTTTACAAAATGTTAAAAATAGTTTGTTTGTAACCCTATGTTCAAGTAGCCAGGCTACTCCAAAGCCTTAGGCTGTCCGGATTAAGAACAAGGTAGTAGAGTTCAGAATTCGATTTTTCGAAAGTTTCGTGTGCACGGAAAAACGTAGTTTGGAAACATTATTTTTATGAAAGCTTATACCTTGGAGATATCCAAACCACTTTTTGGCACAAAAAATCTGGCGACAGGGGCTGTCTGGGCCCCATTTTAAAAAAATATGTGACAAAATAAATTTTTGATATCTTGTTGCCAGAATTCTTGAGATTAAATTAGTATTAAAATTTTTCCTTTATTTTTATTATAAGTCAGTTAAATTCAGCAAAGAATCTTGAAAATCAAAGGGTCCCCCCTTTGGTTTTTATACTTTAATCGCGTTTTTCTCGGAATTTTTTTTTTGCAATAATTTAAAAAAACATATCACTCATTTGAAGAGAAACCTTACGTGGAAATAAAAAATAGTTTTAATAAAGGTTGTAGCTTGTTTCTTTGGGATTCGTATGGTTTTTGAATTTTTAAAATATTTTAACAAATAGACCCACCATTGGAAAAAAACTAAGATGATGCAAAGTTCTCGCGTCTTCCCCCCGCATATTTACGCGTCCCGCTTCTCCCCGCTGCATTCCATGTTGTGTGTAGACACACAACTCTATGTTAAAATTTGTTTTTTCTCTTTGATTTTTCTTGTCAAATCTATAAGGTTACATAATATTTAAGACATTTTGTATGAATTTAACATTGTTTAAGGTTTAAAATCAAGGATTGAGGTAAACTATTTTAATTTATATTAATAAAATATGTAATAAAATAAGTTTTTAGTCATGGGAGACAGTAAATATTTAAAACCCTTCTTGAAATCACGAGAAAACAACCGGCAAACAACATAGGAGAAAATGATTGTATAACAGAGTCCATTATAGAAAAAATGGAATTGTTTACCATAAAATTGTACACCGATAACAAGAATATAACTTGTATTAACCAATTAAGAGCGATGCAAGCAACTTCAAAAGATTTAGAAAAACTGCCCCCCACGAAGGGTGCCCTTCGCTTACATTCATTAAGAGTACATTATCAAACTTATACAGGGTGTTACCAAATAAGTAGAAAAAAATTCAGGGGGTAATTCCTGAACCTATTTTAAGAAAAAAAGTTCATATGAACATGTGTCCGAAAATCCTTCGTTTCTGAGATACAGCCCCCCCAAAAACCCCTAAAAAATCAATTTTTTCGCTATAATTTCGGAAAGAATAATTTTTTCAAAAAATTTTATTGGACCTATTTGATTTATCTAAATACTAGAAATATTTTCCCCTTTGTAAAATTAAAAAAAACGTGTTAATAGTGGGGGCCCTTAGGGGGCTGTAAGAAAAAAAAAAGTCAAAATCGGGCATATGTTTATAGGAACATTTTTTCTTAAAATGGGTTCAGGAATTACCCCCTGAATTTTTTCCTACTTATTTGGTAACACCCTGTATTTGGAAGCATTCAATGGAATCCATTATTGCTCCCTTGGATATTAATTTGTATGGTTGGACCAAACACCAAAACAACATTGTACCCATCCTAACACAATTACCAAAAGTCCCAGAAAATTCTATTTTAACCGCTTGCTCATGCAAAAAAGGTTTTATAATTCAATATTCTTTAAAACAATTTAAATTTTCAATTTTTTTTAGATTGTCGCAATAAGAATTGTTCCTACAGTAAAAAAACGTTTGCATGTACCGGGGCATGTAAATGCATGGCATTTTGTAAGAACCCTTTCAATCCATCTATGGGAGCAGTCTTAGAGTAGATTCCATAAGTTTCTTGTCTTTTCTACATACAACAGTAACTAATTAATGTACAAATAAACGTGTTATTATTTTTTCAAAGTTTGTTGTGTACATGATTTTTATTGCGTTTTGATTATATTGGCCCATCTCAACGCTTCGGAGGAATTAACAAACTTTCTGCTTAACAAATGAAAATTATAAAAGACCAAACCAGAAGAAGCTGTTACAGTTAAATTTTTTTTTAAATTAATCTTTCTTTGCATGTAAATTATGAACAATGTTATGTTTGGGGCACATTAACATCTAGACAAATTTTAATTAACAAGATACAAGTAATAAGTGTATAGGTAAAAAACTGCATCTGGGGCTGTTTGAAAATAACTTTTTTGGGTACTTCCATATAAATTTCTATTACCCCCACATATCACACACCTTTCTTTTTGCCAGTTGTTTTCTCGTGATTTCAAGAAGGGTTTTAAATATTTACTGTCTCCCATGACTAAAAACTTATTTTATTACATATTTTATTAATATAAATTAAAATAGTTTACCTCAATCCTTGATTTTAAACCTTAAACAATGTTAAATTCATACAAAATGTCTTAAATATTATGTAACCTTATAGATTTGACAAGAAAAATCAAAGAGAAAAAACAAATTTTAACATAGAGTTGTGTGTCTACACACAACATGGAATGCAGCGGGGAGAAGCGGGACGCGTAAATATGCGGGGGGAAGACGCGAGAACTTTGCATCATCTTAGTTTTTTTCCAATGGTGGGTCTATTTGTTAAAATATTTTAAAAATTCAAAAACCATACGAATCCCAAAGAAACAAGCTACAACCTTTATTAAAACTATTTTTTATTTCCACGTAAGGTTTCTCTTCAAATGAGTGATATGTTTTTTTAAATTATTGCAAAAAAAAAATTCCGAGAAAAACGCGATTAAAGTATAAAAACCAAAGGGGGGACCCTTTGATTTTCAAGATTCTTTGCTGAATTTAACTGACTTATAATAAAAATAAAGGAAAAATTTTAATACTAATTTAATCTCAAGAATTCTGGCAACAAGATATCAAAAATTTATTTTGTCACATATTTTTTTAAAATGGGGCCCAGACAGCCCCTGTCGCCAGATTTTTTGTGCCAAAAAGTGGTTTGGATATCTCCAAGGTATAAGCTTTCATAAAAATAATGTTTCCAAACTACGTTTTTCCGTGCACACGAAACTTTCGAAAAATCGAATTCTGAACTCTACTATCATACAAAATGTCTTAAATATTATGTAACCTTATAGATTTGACAAGAAAAATCAAAGAGAAAAAACAAATTTTAACATAGAGTTGTGTGTCTACACACAACATGGACTGCAGCAGGGAGAAGCGGGACGCGTAAATATGCGGGGGGAAGACGCGAGAACTTTGCATCATCTTAGTTTTTTTCCAATGGTGGGTCTATTTGTTAAAATATTTTAAAAATTCAAAAACCATACGAATCCCAAAGAAACAAGCTACAACCTTTATTAAAACTATTTTTTATTTCCACGTAAGGTTTCTCTTCAAATGAGTGATATGTTTTTTTAAATTATTGCAAAAAAAAAATTCCGAGAAAAACGCGATTAAAGTATAAAAACCAAAGGGGGGACCCTTTGATTTTCAAGATTCTTTGCTGAATTTAACTGACTTATAATAAAAATACAGGAAAAATTTTAATACTAATTTAATCTCAAGAATTCTGGCAACAAGATATCAAAAGTTTATTTTGTCACATATTTTTTTAAAATGGGGCCCAGACAGCCCCTGTCGCCAGATTTTTTGTGCCAAAAAGTGGTTTGGATATCTCCAAGGTATAAGCTTTCATAAAAATAATGTTTCCAAACTACGTTTTTCCGTGCATACGAACTTCGTAAATAAGCGACTTTTTGAGTAAATTTTCCTCTACTAAGGGGGACCTATAGCTTAACGTGGATTTTTGATATAATTAAATAATTTTATAAACAACTTAGCAGGTCATTTACTTGGTTTTGTGTGCTGATGTTTACTTGGTTTTGTGTGCTGTGAGTAGAAAATTTTGTTTTCTGCACTGCCATTGTGATTCTGCTATGTAATTTAAATTAGCTAGTTCTCTGAACTGCTGACATAATTGCTTCCAAGGACATTTTTATTGTGACAAAATTATGAGAAACTACATAGAGGTAGACTAGAGTGAGTTGATATAATAGAGTGAAGACACTCTTGACAGACGTCAAATTTCCATATGGTAATTTTGTTGTTGTAAGGTTGACAAGCCTGTACATTTTTTCTGTGACTTTGAAATCTTTCAAATTTTAAAAGTAATGTCACACATATGCGTACCATTTTTTTTTTAATTTTAAATTTATTTAAATTAAATTTTAAAAGAAACTTTTAAAAAAAACAACAACAAGAACCTGAGAACCTTAATTAAAAATTAGTAAAACATATGTGATATGATAAACGTTGATAATAATTTACAACTTTATTGAAAGGATACAATTTACTTTGTCGACAAATGAACCAAAATAAAACGATTGTCATTCATAAAACTCTGGTTTTGGACCTTTTTGTAACAAATGTTTTCCTTCAAACAAATGGACTGAATATTCTTTAAAAAGATGCGCCGACGGTTATTGAATACCCACATTATTTTCATTAGACTTTTTCTACCATTTTTGTCCTTCCAAAGTTTGCTTAGCCTTTTTTTTTCAGACAATTTTCGTGCTATAACCTCTTGCAAAACATCCAATAATCTTCATCGCAAATGCCTTCAAAATTATTTAAAACTTTTAATCGAGAGCGTCTTAATTTTTCTTAAAATGTTACTGTATTTTGTAATTTGCTTATTTTAAAATTTGACGTTTTACAATTTTTGAAAACTTTTCGTTTAGAAACGTCAAAATTTAAAATAAGCAAATTACAAAATACAGTAACATTTTAAGAAAAATTAAAAGGCTCTCGATTAAAAGTATTAAATAATTTTGGAGGCATTTGCGATGAAGATTATTGAATGTTTGCAAGAGGTTATCTCACGAAAATTGTCTTGTGGAAGAAAAAATCTCAACAAACTTTGGAAGGACAAAAATGGTAGAAAAAGAATGTGGGTATCTTTTTTAAGAATACTCAGTCCATTTGTTTGGAGGAAAACATTTTTAAAAAGGTCAAAAATCAGAATATTATGAATGACACTAGTTCCAGATTTTTCTACCTCAGGTTATTTTATTTTTTGGGGCTATTCTGTAGGATTACTTAGTTATCATCGATTAAAACTAATAACTTTCTGTTTGGTCGAAGGAACAATCAAAACTTTTTAATCCATGTTGGTATTATAAAAAAATAATTTTGTATTTTTATTAAAATAAACATTAAAAAGTAAATTTAAAAAAATGCCATTGTGGTATATTTTTTTCAATATAAATATATAAAGCTTCCTCATAAAGTTCTAGCATAATTTGTTTTAAAATAGCCTAAACAAGATTAAAAAAAAAATATGTTTTATTCAAGTACGCCAATGAATTATTTTGATTTGTTACATAACCTATATTTCAAAATTTGGCAGATTTTACACCAAGTTACCAGATTTTTCAAGGAAGATTTTCGGACCAGCTATCGAGAGCTCCAAAATGCAATATAGAAAGAGACTTCCGCTATTTCCCTCCTTTGAGCGTCCAAACTCTTTTATCTTCCACTATCACTAAGGTAGACAAGTGTTAATGACTTTCCCTTGGACCTTCCGCAGAATTCCAATATATTTCTGCGAATTTTCGTTAGATACCTATATTTTTGTCTTTTGATAATGTTTCTACCGAGGGGAAAATCGATGGGTGAAATTGTGTACACTAATTCAAAAATTCTAGAATTTGTTGACAAATTCTACAAATTCTTAACAAATTCTACGAATTCTTAACAAATTCTAAACAAATTCCTCACAAATTCTCTACAAATTCTTAACAAATTCTAAAAAAATGTACACTAATTCTTCTATTATATTGCCCCTCGGTTTCTATCTTACTGTCTGGGCTAAAACTCCTTAATATAAAAAATTTGTAGCAACCATTACTCTAAAACACCAAATCAATCAACTTCCTGCGATAGGATAATCAAAAAAAAAAAAATATCAAAGGGTGTAGGTGTGTCCCTACTGTACATTTTAACTACACAGATTTATTAAATTCCCTTAAATTATATTATTATATTAGTTTAACTAGGACAACATTTTTATTTTATGTTAATTATTTAAACAAATGTTAAATTTACGTCTGTCCTAATTACTAGCATTGCTATGTCCATAAATGGAGATTTTCGTTAATATTTGGTAAATTAACCAAGTCATGTAATAATAGCTGTTATTAAAAGTTAGACTGTTTATCATTTTGGAAAATCAACGAGAAATCCGTTGGAAGCTTTGGTGATATGTTACTAATTTTGGATTGCACTGCTTTGTGAAATTCTAGACTTGCCAACCGTAAGTCTGATATAATATGACTTACATAGGGTGTTCCTACATTTTTTTACAAACTCCCGGGATCCGGATGTTAGTCTACCCAAAAAAATTGCAAAATAAGTTCCTATAAAATAAACAGGTGTCGTCTATTTTAACTGATTTAGAGCCCCCTTAAAAATAAGTTCTTTCGAATTTTTTGAACTAAATAAAACTAACGTTTTTTAGTTGTGTAAGGACACACTTTATGTTATGACTATTTAGGAGATATTTAAAATTTAAACATAAATATTTTTAGACTCCATTGATTATGTTTTAATCGCTGCTCCTTTATTTATTTAGTGATTATTTCCATTTCCTGATAATGCCATTTTTTAAAAATACTTATCGGTTAATGCTTTAAGGTTATTTACTATGAATAATTACATTATGACATCATATTATAATATTTTTTAAACTTAATCAGTTTTATCTTCTTCGTTTTTTGAGTTAAATAAATTCCTCGATAAAAATATTAGTATTAAAATTATTATATTTTGTATCGTGCGATCCACAAAATTTGACGTCGACTCTTGCCATGCATTTGTAAAATTTCAATTTTTTTCATTGTTAAAACATTGTCGATTGTCATATTTTTGACGTTCCACAGTCAGAGTGGACGTCAAATTTTGTGGATCGCACGTTATTTTAACAGCTTTTATAATTTAGATGTGAAACTAAACTATTAATATAAAAACACGGTGTTTCCTTATGTCGGTCGTGAAAAAAATTCAGGAGGTTATTCATGAACCCATTTTAAGATAAAAAGTTCATATAAACTCCTTTTTATTTTTTTTTCCTGAAGGATCATCTCTATATGCACTTTTTCCAAAATTTTACCAATGAAAAAATTTGTTAATTATTTAGATGCATCAAAAGGATCTATAACATTTGTTGAAAATAGTATTCGTTTCGAAAATAAAGCGAAAACAATAGTTTAGGGTTTTTTTAGAGGGCTAACTAACTAAGATTACAAAATCGGACACATGCTTATATGAACTTCATGCACTCCTAAACCATAGTAAACACTTTCCCTCGTACTTTACCTACAATTACCAAGCAACCGAAACAATTATTTTTTTATGATGATTTTATATTTATAATAGAGAAGGTATAAAAATTCATTGTTTGGTTCCAAGATCCTTTTGTTTATCCAATGTAAGTTATATGGACTAATGAGTAAGTGGACGTAAATAAACAAACGTTTTCAATGGAACCTACCTATGCTAGCCTTTTAGATCTTGGACCTACACACTGGTATGTTATGATCATAAGCAATTCATTTCTAGTCATTCTATTTCTATGGTGTTCCCGCATTCGTAGGAAGCATTTCAGTACTCGCTGCGTTCGTACCCGCCCTAATTGTGTAAATTACTATTTTTCCATCCTTCTTTTTATACTTCCAAAATTGTAAGCCATTTTTCATTTGTGTCTGTTACTACAATTTGCTTATGTAATTTTTCTTTTAATCTACCTACATACGCTGCATAAATAATGTCGATCTATTTAAACTAATTATAATTAAAGACAAAACATATTCCGTCCTACTTAATTAATGTTTAATGCATTATTTTTATGTAGGTGTTAATTTTAACAAATGGAATTTTACACTGAATATTTATTGTACATTGAAGCTTACATGATAGTATGCATCTGCTTACTAAACCTACTATTTATTGCGCGGCATACAGGAAGGCTAATTTTGGTTACAAACATCAGTGGGTTTGTTTCGTGTATCTTAAAAAATATAAAGATAGGTATCGAGACCGTTTTGGATCTTTTTTTCTGACTCTGACTGACTAAGATTGGCCACATGATAATCTTGCACCACTTTTGATTTGTAATTTTTTTAAATTTATGGACAGTGGACACCCTGTAATCACATTTATTATAAATATAATATTTTATGGAAATGATAATAAAATGCGTTCTAGAAAACAAATTGTCCTAGTCTCAAGTACTAAGGTTAACATGTAATTTTTGTATGGTTCACACTAATGTTTAGTGCATTTTAAAGTGTTAAGTTATGGCATTGAGTAATATACAGGAGTTGGTATTCACTGGTTATGGCAAAAAAACACTGTAAACCAAATCAATATTGGTAATAGTCAGAATTCAGAATTCCTTTCTCTCAGTGTATCAGGATCTCATTCGAACAAAAATTAGTTGGGGTTTCCAGGGATATGTGTCCTACACCAATGCCATTCAAGATTCTAACTGACATCATTAGTTTTATCAAATATGAGGAAAGAAGTGGAAAATGATTCATTTATTAAGGAATTTCTTATCCTTTCCCACTCTTCACTCCCACTTATTGTGAAGTAAATGTTGAGATCGATTCATAGCAAAGTAAGAATAGCTCGTAATACACCATATTAGTGTGTCGTCACTAAAGCCAACAAAGACAAAATCGCATCGTAGTTTCCATGGTTTTAACGTTTGAACAATTACTTCGACAATTACTTTTTGACATGTAGTTGTCAAAACTTCAAAACCATGGAAACTAGGATGCGATTTTGTCTTTGTTGGCTTCATATTTCGTCATCACTAATATGGTGCAAAGCGAAAAAAATGACCTAATATTACAAAGGCACAGTCTGTCAAAAACTATTACTCTTGATTTTACGATTTCTTTATCTTTTAAATGGTCAAATAAATTTTTTATAATTAATATAATTTTAAAATTTTTTAATGAAAAAGTAGACAACAATGTCATTCGTCATCTCAAATGTCGAGAAAGACCCTATTATGTCAGTTAGCATGTTGAAAGATGGGTGGTCTGACACATGTCCTTGAACTCCTTGGAATCCCCAACTAAACTTTGTTACCTATTTTTTTTACCTTTTGCAAGATTTACTTAAGGGGTCATATACCTATAAAATTGTTGAAACAACTTTCGGGGACGCCAGTATTGATTTGTTTACTTATGTTTATTGAAGTTAGAAGAGTTCCGCTCTTATGAAAACATAATCAGTTAAATCACATGAAGCTGTCACTGGATGTACTCTATTCTAAGCTACTTCAAAAACATTTACGATACGGCTTCAGACGTCCTCTGACCTGTAGCCGACTGAACCACAAATAGGAAATAACGAGGGAACTAATAAAACAAAAGTTGCCTAATCTAGTAAAACAGTTGTTAATACGTGGTAGGATGCTGCTCTAATTTTAGTTCATACTTGTTACACTCTTAACAGACAATGTTTAAAGCCATAAGTAACAATTTCATTAGCAAAATTATTTATTTACATTAAAATTCACAAGTACTTTATGGGCCTATTAAAACTTAAAGAATATTTGTTTAACTAAAATCAGTAAAATCTCATTACTTGTTGTCTACAAAGTATGCAAATTTTCCATTTTTGTTGCCCACTGCCATAACCTAAATAGGAAACCATAATGATCGTGTTTGATTGCTCTTAATTCTGTTCATTCTGACTATTCGATGACGGAAAAAATGTCATTTAGCATTGTTTAATGACATTTTTTCTGTCATCGAATAGTCAGAATGAACAGAATTTGGAGCAATCAAACACGATCAATGTTTATCTATTTGACCAATATTCAGGGTGTCCATTTAAGTAAAGTTATCTCTTGATAATATTTTTTATTCATACATATTACTCGTATACTGATAACTAACTTAAAACTGTCGAGTGAAAAAAACAATTCGGCATTCGAAAAAGCCAAAACATTCTTGATTGCTCTTTTTGATGGTTTTTAGTGCTCTTTAGTAAGACTCAAAAATTTCAAATACCTAAATGCCGAAGAGTCAGGTTTATTTAGATGGAGTAGGAACATTCATGGACTTTTTTAGTTTTTCTACAACGTGTCCTAAAAAAGTATAAATACGAAGTTACAAAACGTTATTTGTTGTAAGTAATGTGCCCTGTATCAAGTTTCCTTTGTAGTTATCTCACTTATTATTTAAACCAGAAATAGGTTTATTTTTCAAGGCGTTTTTCATTTCAACCAGACCGAATAAAGCAATTACATTTTATTAGCACCTCAGCAATATTTAGACAAGTAAAGATGCATAAATTTTGTTAACTGGAACTGGAAATGAAAAAGCGAATAGAGTTTGAATGTTAACATGTTTACGATTATATGTTTTTGTGGGGTTTCGTATTAACACTTTTACCTTAGTTTTTATTCGATCGTATTTGGTAAATTAAATTGTTACCTTATTGCTCATAATTAAACTGATAGGTATCAATTTTCCCTCTTGTTTGTTTACATTTACAATGTTATTTACTAAAACCTGCAAAAATATTTAGGCGGAAAAAACGTTATGTTTAATTGTTTATTTTTTTTCAGCACAAGTCCGAGCCAATTGGATGAGGTGACCGTAGCTCCAGATGTAACATTTTCGAGTAAGTAATCGCTGGATTAATATTACAATCCGCAAAAAACTACAAAAAAAATCTTAAAAGTTTCTAGTTTTCTACTTTTTATAAAAAAGGAAGAACACTACTTCATAGAATGGGAATTTCTGCTAAATTGTTGCCTCCTACGACATGCAGTCTAGCTTTAATTCTTAATAATTACTAATGCAGTTAATTCTACATTATTATGGCAGTAAGTAAGTAAGTTTTCCGCATAGCAGAAACAACTAAACCATTAAGCATATGTATTCAAAAATTAACTGGCGTTTGAACTAATGGTTGAAAAATCAACTATGTAATTTCATAGTCAGAAAAAAACTAATAAAAGAAATGTATGTTTGGGAATGATAAATTATGCTACTGTATTCTTCTTGTATACCTAATTAAAAATTAAAACATAATAAATTAAGCTCAAAATTACATAAATGATGGTAGTTACTTAATTATAGACAAGGGGACTGCTCACTTTCAAAGAGAAAAAACTATATAGGTAGAGATTAGAGAAAACTTCTTTATGATTTGAGTTGGCAAGGTTTCATTAGGAGACTGCACATAAACACATTCTTAAAACTACTAGACACGTGCCAATGTATTTTCTACGCTTATAGTTATAGGTCATTACATCTTAAGTCTGCAGATATTCTTGAAGATTTTCCACTTTTACTGACATAATTTATGGTGTAGGAGGATAAAAATCTGGCAAAATTATTCTTGATTATGTATTTTTTTGTCTGTGTTTAAAAATGATTTTAATTAAATAACATGTAACCGAAACATTAATTATAATGGATTCAATCAGCAATACCCTAATTTTAAACAAGCACCAAACAAAACCATACGGCTTTATTTTCGATTTAGTAGTCAGATACAATAATACTCGCCATTACATACTTCCGCAGCCGCTTTAATCTTCTTTTTAAATCGGGCACTCCTATTTATGTAATCGACCATTAAAGTAGAGAAGCTCAATAAAAGATTGTTATTTTCGTACCTACATTCAATTTCCTATGCATATGTGCAACTCCCGTGAATTATGGGTCTTAAAATGTGGTTAATGGGAGGCTAGCTCTTTTATCCGTCAATAGCTGTGAGTAGGTATTGATAAATTAAATTGGTTAATGGCTTTGGCTATTCGTACACCTAATTTATTTCTTTGATTACGACTTTTGAGGCGTTTAAACACTTAAAATAATTATTGATTCGATAATACTTGTCTTAAAACCATCTGCATTTATTTTTTTACTGGATAATCAACAACCTGTATTAGGGTAAGTTGGGGTAATTATAAGCAGTGATGAGCAACTTTGCTTTTAGATCAACATACCGGGTGTTCATTTTAAAACTTTTCAGGCTAATTTTTGATGTCCCATCCTAAAATTTAAAAAATTTCTCCGACCCGTCTATTTTTGATTGGAGGGGGATATCATATTTTCATAATTTTGGTTTTTATAAAAATTTGAGGAAATTGTCCATTAAATGTAAATTAGAGTGGATACGTTGTGTGGTTAATTTGATGCATTAAATACAAAGTTGTACCCAAATAAATTTAATAACAACAAAAAATAGCTTTTCTTATTTTTGTGAAATACGAAATTTCAGAGTGTAGCCATCGAAATGCAAAATATTTCAAATAAATTGTTCAAAAACTAAAAAATTCGGTTTGATAGAAACCAATGTTTTAGGTTGTCCAAAATGAGTGTTTGCATTTCCCCAAAAATAATTGGGGTAAAAGTAAACATTTAATCATGTTTTTCTATCAAAAGAACTAGCAAAAACTGGCGTTACTAGTATGTCTGTAAACCCCAGATGGTTACATTTACCCCTGTTTACAATTTCTACAACTAACCCCATACTCTACTGTTGGTTTCAAAGAGTTAATGGCTATTTGATGATTTCTGTGGCGAATGTACATACTTTTAGTTATGCTGAAGGTTTGATTTTCTTAAACATTTCTAAAATTAAATCAGTATTGCTGGTAAAAAGTACAATTGCATGTTATCATTTATTTTTAATTGCATAATAAACATACAAATTTTGGTTGCTACGTCTTACGCTCCAACTTCTCAACCTACGCAATATTTTGTCGCAGTACCTACAAGTATTTTGTCCACCAGTTATTACTACATGGAAACCTTGTATACTTTTAATTTTTGGCAGACATCCACAACAACTGGAATTTATGGAAAATTAAAACTATAAATAAATTTAAAATGATTTTATTTATTATTACTGTTAGATAGCGAGTGTAAACAATTTACAAAAATGTTTTTTTGGCATTGAACAATGTTTTTTTGTAGTTTTAAATCTGTACTGAAGGCTATTTTTATGAGTTTTTTGACAATCTTCTAGGCCATAAATCAGCCTAAAACAACGTGGAAAGTGTAGAAGGATTTCGTAAAAAGATCCAGTAGTTTTGTTTTGAAGAATATTTTCAAATAGTTAAAAAATTAAAATAGCCATTATAGCCACCCAGTGGCTTTGGTTTCTATTTCACAAGAGTAGGGGCCCTTGAAAGTTAAATTTTTTTAACGACGAAAGTCATGGATTTATATATTTATTATTATAGACATCAACGGTTTTCGAAATGGTATTTTTCCTAAAAAGTGCGGAAAGTGATACTTTCCCGCACGCAAACTGCGTTGGAGGAAAGAAGCGAAGCGGAGTTCGGCCATGCAGCCAAGTGCGAAAAAAACACTTTCTGCACGTGTTAGGAACAGTATTTTTTCTACTAACAATAAATTTTGAAAAACTGTTAAAATTTAAAAAGATAAAAAATATGCGTGCGGCAAAATCTTTTACGCACGCAGATTACTTTGCCGCACTCGGTGCAGAAAAGTGACACTTGGTACTAAAATGCGAGCGAAAAGCCCGCTCGTAGACAAAGTATATGGTGTGCATTTTTTACTGATCAACTGTAGTTTTATAGACTAAATGTCAAGATTAACATAGATTTCGATGATGACAAACATCATTTTGGTGTAATTGTCATAAATTTAATGTGCTAAAATCGTAAAATCTTATCTAGCAGAAAAAGTACAAAATTCAATCGTTTAATTCATGCCATAATCAACTTTTTTTTACCGTCAAGTTTTTGGCAATATTTAAAACCATATAACCGAAAATGGATAACAAACTCATAAAAGCTGTTATAAAGAATAACATTTCCGCCAGAAGGTGTCAAGACAATGCTGGCTCAGTTGTTTCCCTTGTTTCGAATACTTCTTTTGAAGATGAAGATTTTTCTGAGAAATGTATGGATAATCATTGCTAAAACGTATGTTTTCTTTTAATTTGCAGATTCAATTCGTTCCCCAGATGGAGGCCGCGGACGTTCGATAAAAGAATTTGAGGAACAACTGTCTTCATTGAAACGAGAAAATTTCAACCTTAAACTTAGGATATATTTCTTAGAGGAGCGAATGGGCTCTAATTATAATTTGGAAAAGGAGAATGTTATAAAAGATAATATTGAGTTAAAGGTGAGTTAGATTTGCCCGTTTTAATTTAGATTGCTTAAAATTTAAGAACACAGAAGAAAAATTTTAAAAACAAATAATTTTTACTTTTAAACTTTCCTAATGTAAAAAAAAACCATAGCTAATCGGTAATCACACTCTTTTCCTTATACAGGTTGAAGTTGAAGGTTTAAAAAAAGAAGTACAGGAGAAACATGATTTACTCTGTCAGGCTGTTAAAGCGATGGAGTTGGAGGAAGAAGAATATAAAAAGAAGTCTCTAGAAAAGAATGAACAACTTCACACGCTAGAACAGCAGATTGAAGAACTTAAGTTTCAATTAAAAGTAAGTTTCATTGTCAAGGTCAACAATTAGCCAAGGGCAGTAAAATAGTAGATAACGATATAAGGCCAAAAAGTTATACTTTCTTTGTCAAGTATAGATAAATAGCGAGGAAGAGAAAGTCACTTTTTGTCAAATATCGTATATTACACTATACTTTTTTAAAGTCAATATTTATTGGACTTTTGCTTGCTTTTTTTATAAATTATCTTCTCCATTTCGACAACCGTCACTTTACCTTTTGACGAAAAAGAAGGTTATTTTGTCTGTCAAATGTCGCATGGCATACTTCATTTCAGGCCGACGCATGTTTTATAATAGTTATTTTGCACGTTTCAGGCCTAATTATGAATTTAGAAGGTTATCTTGAGTTGACGTCAAGCTATTTAGTTCGTATAATGATATGATATTTGGCAAAAAAGGGACTTTTTTTGCCTCGCAATTTGTATTCGACTAAAGTCAGAAAGACAAAATGGTTGCAATTACCTGTCTTTTTCTAAAGGCTTAGCCAAAGTTAACATTAGCTTTGATTGTAGATGACAGAATCTCGGGACAGAATGTCCGATTCTGACTGTTTTCAAACTGTCAACAGGTTACGCACATCAAAAAAATGAAGTTCTGCGCAGGATTTTTACACCTGAGGACAGTCAGAATCCGGGATTCTGTCGTCTGCGAAAAAAGCTATTGTAACTAACTGCATCAACCGCCATTTTAAGTCCCCATGGCCATTTTAACTAGTTTTTGGAATAACTTTCCCAGCAGACAAAGGTCATAAAAACGGACATGAGGACCAACGATGACGGCAGGTTTAGATTCTTGTGATTTAGAGTGTAAGTAAGTGTTCACAATGGAGACTGTCTGCACGCAGTATATCGATTCTGTAAAAAAAGCCTGATAATGTCAAATTTTAATTATCAAAACCTAACATAAACTCGTTTTTTCGCAGAATCGAAATAGAGCTTGCAGACACTCTCCACTGTGAACACACCTTAAGGGTGCGTGTTGTTATTTAGTTTTATTGCTGATTAGAGAGATAAACTCTCTTTCGGAAAGAGGTACACTATCAGAATATATCAAAATTTGTTTAGGTAAATTTGGTATTAATTTCTTTAATTCTGGTTATCTCATCACTATATTCATAAAATATGGCAAAGCAACGAAACAACCATCATAAATATGATTAAATTATGACCAAATTAACGCCAAATTTACCTAAAGAAATTTTGAAAAATTGTGACACAGTGTACCTCTTTCTTGTGAAATCGAGTGTACCGGTAGCCAAACTAATTCTCGTGACGTCACGAAAATGAACCTTCTAGAAAATAAGGCCTCCAGGAAAAAAATTAACATAAGAATGCGCCTGCCTAATAAGATGAAGCATGCCTTGCTACGAATAACTTTTTGTCAATTGTCAATGCAAAGAAAGATTTTTCCGCCAGAAAAGAGAGTCTGCCAGGCGAAGTTCGTTTGTAGATCTTTCCCGCCGTTGGTCACCTTCGCGGTCGTTATACTTGGTAAACTGAATTCACTTTTATTGCTAACTAAAGCGATACCGTTAGCGAGTAGGCAGACTAATTTATGTGACGTCACAAAACTGGATATTCTAGAAAATAAGGCCTCCAGGATTTAAAAAAATAAACATGAGAGTGCGCCTAGAGTGCCTTGAAGAATTGACAGTTATTGTCGCCTTATAGAGTGACGCAATGCATCATTCTTTCTCTGTCATACAGTAACGTCATTAATTGTGATTGTAAGTTGTAATTGTTGTCACTTTGGCTATAACGTTGATGACGTTATCTGTATGACAGAGAAAGAATGATGCATGGCGTCACTCTATAAGGCGACAATAACTGTCAATTCTTCAAGGCACTCTAAGTGCGCCGGCCTGATAAAATGAAGTATGCCTTGCTACGAATCAAGTTTTGTCTGCCAAAAAATGTGACATTTCTCTTGTTGGAATTGTCAATTACCAGAACCTGTCGTCAGTCATTTTCTCTGCTGTCGAGGTAGAGAATTTGGGAGACGTTAATTGCGCGTGCTTTTTTTGAAAACTTGCCCTAATTGATCTATATTAAATTTAATTGTCAAAATATATCAAAAAAGTATAGATTAGATGTTATTTATTAATCTTCTGGCAGAATCTTCCTATTTTAGGACGATAGGACTAAGACGTAGCCTAATCCAGTGTCAACTCTAAACTCTTTTAGCGCATTACTTTACAACGATTTGTTTATTCACCAAATATTTATTAAAAATAAATTAAAGAAAAGTAAGTAAATACACCCAAGTAAATAACACAGATTTTGAAATACTTTCCCTGGCGCTCCGTTGCACCAATCCTTTGAACATGTCTTGCAATAAATGGTCGTCTTCCATGATCGAAATTTACTCAACTCGCACCAATCTTTACCTCTGCATCTTCTTATGCTATAATTTTCCCCATGTCTAATTTCAGCAACTTCGATGCATACTGGTATGCTTCCGCCGATCCATGCAGCTTGCCGCTTATCATTAGGATATTTGACAAAGCTACAGTTATACTTTCTAGATCTCGTTTTATTAAAGTATATTGGACCTTTTGTGTAATATGCGGCGTTATAGCAGTTTAAAGTGGAGTTTGAACTTACTTCGTCAGCATCATCATCAGATTGATTTTTTTTATGTTGTGTATCAATACTTGTATGGTTGATGCCGCTTTCTGTAGGAAGAAAATTACCAATGAAACACCACCCAAAAAATACAAAAAAAAACTTCATAATACCCAGTTAAAATCTATTTTGATACAAAAAAAAGTTTATAAAAAAAATGTAAAAAGAAATCATAAAAGTCGTTGTCATTTTTTTCTATCCAGTTGATTTTTTAATATACAGGGTGTCTCAAAATGGGCGCCCACGGCGTGGTAGAGGAACACAAACGATTTACAAAATCAGTAACGAAAATTTTTTGTGCGGGCCCATTCCAAAGATATGGGGCTTTAAAGGTACAAATTTTGCACCCTTATAGCGACTTTCTTAAATAATAATAAAACATTATTTACTTAATTATTGAAAGACAGGGACTAAAATCAATTATTTATTGCAAAACTTCGGACCAATGATGTTTATTATCCATAAAAAATGAATTTTAATTTTTAGAATATTACCCCAAAATCTATGCGGCAACATTGTCTTACCTTTTGATTTTGATTAAAGTTGCCATGCTCGTAACTAAGGGAAACTGAGCATAAATTTTACTTATCAGTGATAAGTGTCATTAATTTATTGTTTGGGTCAATTTTTAATTCAAGTTTTTTTAAATGGTTCCTTTTACTAACATGAAATATTGTAATACGAATCCACAGCATTGAGTGCCCCTATAAAATTCCTGTGAGAATAGAGCAGATTTGATCCAAATGGTAAAGGTGTTTGGTTTGGAGCAGCATCAGAAATTTCTAATATTTGAATGAAATAAATTCCAATGTGAGCCCCAATAGAATTACAATTATTCCTCAAATAAAGAACCTCGTGAAGAACAACAATTGATGTGTTACCAGAAATATCTAAACTTATTTTGTTATGGCCGTAATTTTTAACAGTTTTGTTTATTTTCGAACATACATTAGTTTTAACAATTACGATATGATTTTATTGATTTGTTACATTTTATAAAGAAAGAAGTTTAAAATTCAGCCCATTTTGAGACACCCTGTATACAAGGTGTTTCCTAAACATGTGCACAAATTGAAATGGGTAGTTCCTAATCTGTGATAACATATAAAAATGTCGAATATTTGGAGGTATTCACGATCGCCATCAGTATCATTAAAATACTGATTATCATTATTTTGACAGATTATACAATATAATATCATTGTATAATCTGTCAAAATAATGATAATCGGTATTTTAATGATACTGATGGCGATCGTGAATACCTCCAATTTTCAACAAAAATAGAGATATCAATTTGACGTTTGGTACGTAGTAATTATTAGAATGACACAAATCATTGTGATGCTGGTGGTCATTTAGTTTCCCAAGTATAACGACCGCGATTGTCGCCTACGGCGGGAAAGATCTACTAAAAATTTTGTCACATTTTTTTATAATATATTTTTTTAAGATTTATAAATACTTTGGGACTTTGTTAGGAGGTTTTAACATATTGAAAGGACAAGAACTAACACCTCTCTTTAAACATTTTTGTTTGTTTTATTAACTTGAGGAATTACAGACATTTCCAAATTCATTTTTGGAGCACCTGTATACATGCAGTTGATAATTTACAAGAGCTTTTATTGCCGATTATGTATCTTAGGGGTTAAACTAAAACTCTGGTTAAAAAATTTCGAAAGAAATTTTCCACGTTTTTCTATTTTAGCCGGTGTTAAAATTATACCATCGTCATGCATAATTGACAATACTACGCGATAACGGTCGCTCGATGGAAAAGTGTGTATGAATTTTTTTGTAGACAATTTTTTAATCTGCAATCTACATTTTTTTTTGTTCGACCAATGGGAGGAGATTTATTTACCAAAAACTTTTCTCTTCGAACTTTGACTCTCTCAAATGGCATGACGCTGGCACGGGGTTTTGAGATGTTGTATATTATGGCAATATAGAGTAATGGTAAAAAAAAAGTTAGCAAATAATTTTTCGGCAGATGAATTCCTAAATCACTGGATTATTGTTTAAAACCTTTTTTTTAACATCATATGGATACTGTTTTTAAATAATAGTTGCAATCTTTTGTGTATTCCAGGAATAGAATGATTCCAGTTTTTGACACTAATGACAGTTATTTTAATAAAGTACTAAAATGCATGTACACTTGGTTTCACAAGACACTGGGACACTGTCAAATTTCTTTTACAAAATTTGGTATTAATTTCTTGATTTCTGGGTTTTTTGTTACTATATTCTTAAAATATGAATAAGCAACGAAACAACCACCATAAATATGATTAAATTATGGCTTATAATTAAGGTCATATTTACCAAAAGAAATTTGACAGCGTCCAGTGTCTTATGAAACCAAGGGTACTATCGTGGACATGGAATTTAAAACGATTTTTTATTAACCCCCTTTGATTTTTTGAATTTTACTCTATTGTGAATGGGGTTATTTATGTCAGTTTTCTAAAATGTTATTTTGACAACAAATGCGTCAAATGTATTTTATTAAAATAAATTATGTAGAATGTGCTGCAGGCGAGAAAAATAGTAAGAAGATATTTCCTTTTTTTTAACAATTTTGTTTTAGGATAACAATAAAGGATCAAATATAGATCCGGTAATAGTAATAGTGCGTATGTTATAGTAATAGCGCAGAAGTTAAAAGATAGGCAACGCGTCAATCAACACTTAGATGTTTATGCACAAACTAGGGGCTTTCTCGACATCTGAGATGACGAATCCATTCGCGTTTGGATTCGATATCGGCCAAACAAACCGACTCCGTGATTTCTCCGTGACTCACGGAGACGTTATGATTGGCCGATATCGAATCCAAATGCGAATGGATTCTTCATCTCAGATGTCGAGAAAGTACCAACTATGTATTGGAACACGGGTTGCCTATGTTTTAACTTCCGCACTATTACTATAACATACGCACTATAACTACAACCTGATCTATATTTGATGCAAAAATTGATTGTTTTAAATTCCATGTCCACGATAGTGCACCAGCCGCCGTTTTGAATTCCTATGCCAACTTTTTCCTAGCAGACAAAAGTCATAAAAAACGTACATGAGGACCCAAAATGTGTTGTTTTAGAGTCATAGTCCAGTGTCAACTCTAAGCTTATTACTTTACAACAATGATTTCATTATTCACCAAATTTTTATTGAAAATAAATTAGAGAAAAATATGTAAATACACCCAAGTAAATAACAGTGATTTTGAAATATTCTCACTGGCGCTTCGTTGCACCAATCCTTTGAACATGTCTTGCAATAAATGGTCGTCTTCCGTGTTCGAAAACTACTCAACTCGCACCAATCTTTACCCCTACATCTTCTTATGCTATAATTTTCCCCATTCCTAAGTTCAAGAACTTCGAGGCATACTGGTACAGTTCCCCCCAAAAATGCAGCTTGCCTTTTTTCTTCAGGATGTGTGATAAAGCTACAGTTATACTTTCTGGATCTTGTTTTATTAAAGTATACTGGACCTCTTGTGTAATATGCAGCGTTATAGCAGTTTAACTTTATGTTTGAAGTTTCTCCTTCCTTATAGTGATGGCGGACCGGTTTTTTATTCTGTTGTGTTGGATGTTTATGTTTTTGTTGCGGGCTCATTCCGCTTTGTATAAGAAGAAAATTGTCAATTAAACACCAGCCAAAAAATACAAAAACGAACTTCATGATACCCAGTTAAAATCTGTTTATTTTCATACAAACAAAACATAAGTATAATTATATAAAATATAAAAGACGTGTAAAAAAAATCGCAAAAGTCGTTGTCATATTTTCTATCCAGGTTTTAATGTATACTAAAGATCCTTAATAAAGGTACTTTAATGTATACATGAGATCTTGATCCAGGTTAACCTTTTAAGATATACAGGGTGAACCATTTATTTGGTACCTTAGGCGTAGAGTGCCTTGATGATTTTTACAGTTATTGTCGCCTTATAGAGTGACGCCATGCATCATTCCTTCTCTGTCATACAGATAACGTCATTAATTGTGATTGTAAGTTGTAATTGTTGTCACTTTGGCTATAACGTTGATGACGTTATCTGTATGACAGAGAAGGAATGATGCATGGCGTCACTCTATAAGGCGACAATAACTGTCAAAATCATCAAGGCACTCTACTTAGGCGTATATGGAGAACAAAAATACTAAGAGATTTAAAATTTGGTTTGCATAAGTTTGAAATAACGATCCATCTTTTGAAAATATTTTCATAATTTAACAACTTTCGGTTTTACCGGAAGTTGACATAACTCGCTTATTTAACATAGAACACTCTATTTTTTGTTAATGATTTGGAGCCTCCCTTAAATTAGGGTAAGTATGCCGTTAAAACCCTAGTACCAATCGAAAGGGGTTCAAAAATTTAAAATTACATTAATTAAGCTCAAGAAACAATATCGGTTACATTTAATTTTTTCAAGAAAAATCACTTTGAATATCATCAAATTGAATCTTAAATGTTTTACTTTCGGTTTGAAATGTTTTGGTTAGGTATATTCTTTTGAAAAACATCGAGCCTTTTTTTTTGTTAAGAAGTGGTAATAATTTTTTTCCAAAATATTTTTTTGTTTTCCAGAAATAATTTTTTTTTAAAATGATTGCAAATGAAAAAAAAAATTCAAATAATTTTTTGTAAAAAATCGGTTAACATTTGAGCTAGGGTTTTAACGGTATACTTATCCTAATTTAATTGAGAATTCAAATCAATAATGAAAAATAGGGTGTTCCATGTTAAATAAGCGAGTTATGTTTACTTCCAATTAAAAGTTGTAAAATTATAAAAATATTTTTAAAAGATGGATCGTTATTTTAAACTTACGCAAACCAAATTTTAAATCTCTAAATATTTTTGTTTTCCATATACGCCAAAGGTACCAAATAAATGGTCCAGCCTGTATAGCGTGTCTACAAAAAGAATTGAATGCGGACGGAGCAGACAAGGTGTATAGATCTTTCCCGCCGTTGACCACAATCGCTGTCGTTATACTTGGGAAACGTCAGATATGCGTCAGATTGACACAAATCATGGTGCTGCTGGTGTTCATTTAGTTTACCAAGTATAACGACCGCGATTGTGGCCTACGGCGGGAAAAATCTATATACATATGTTTACATTTAAATACCTTCCGGGGCTGACTGTCGTATTTTTATATTAGCTCTAGTGTTAAATCTTTTTTTTGTTTAATAATTTATAGCAGCCGATATTTTGTGTTTTATTGAATAATTTATTTTAAGGATTGCAAATTCGACAGTGAATGTGCAAAAAGCTACCATTCCGAGCCAATCTATTTGCCAGGCATTCCTCCAGATATTCCTTTAAAAAAGGATCTAGAAAAAAAAATTGAAGAACTAACAGATCAAGTAAGTAATTTTAAATAGACCCGGTCAAGTTCTACGTCACAGTTCACAGAAGTGCATTAAAATAATGTCTGTGAAATTTTTTTAGGCAACCAACATTACGGACCAAAGAAAATAGTAATTTTTTTCCAATTCCATGTTTCCAATTCCAACATTGGTCTTTTTAAAACAGTACCTATTTAAAGAAAAATAAAAGAGTTTTTAGGTCCCATTGGCGTAAAAATGATGATCATGATTTAAAATTTTCATCTTGGAGGGTGCACAACATTTACACATAAACTGTATTATAGAGAATTACAATGAACTAAACTTGAAATATCGAATTTAAGGCATTATAGCACATTTTGATACCAAGGGTTTCCAGAGAAAGCCTTTCATTTTTACAAAATATTGTTCTAAAAAAGTGGCTAAATCAAAAAATCAATCAAATAAATCAAAATTCTACTTCACTGACAGTTTTTTTAATGTGGATCTGTGATCTGTGACGTAGGAGTTGACCGTGTGCAGGGATGTGCACGAATACATGGAAATGTATTCGAATACATATTCGAATCCATTTTGAGGTATTCTGTACTCGTATTCGAATACTATTTTGTATATTTGAATTTGTACTCGTATTCGGGGAATACCTGAGTAGGGTATTTTGTACTTGTATTCGTGTTTTATTACGAATTCATTATGTACTCGTATTCACGCAAAGCGCATGCGCAAACGCATTGTTTCTGGCAGCCATCTTAGTTTTTTTCACTCGCTTAGCAAAGTAGAACGCTGTAAAGTATTTGTTTAATGTTATTCGCACAAGGAGCATGCGCAAACGCATTATTGTCGGCGGTAATCTTAGATTTTTAATTTTTGTTAGTCGCTCGGCCAAGAAGAACGCTGCAAAGTATTCGTCTAATGGTATTCCAACTAATTAAGAGTATTCGTTCTTAAACGCGAATACGAGTACGAATTTATTCGTATTCGAATACTTTTTAGTTTTGAAGGATTCGTACTCAAAAAGCATTCTCAGAAAGTTTAATGTATTTGTATTCGTGTCGAGTACAAAAAAAAGTATTCGTGCACAAGCCTGACCGTGTGTACTGTGTATTGAAAGAAATATCTGACATAAATCAGATCGAATAAAAAAACACGTCTATGATGGTATTTGTCAACTTGACTTTGTTCAGAGTTCCAAAACTAGATCTGATTCACGTCAGATAGTTCTGTTAAGATATTTATTTGTTATTTGACAAAAAATTTCATGTAGCGATTGTTGATTGGGAACTGACGTAAATCAGATCTAGTTTTGGAACGCGTTTTTAGAAAATCTTGACATAATAGGGGCTTTCTCGACATCTGGGATGACGAATCCATTTGCGTTTGGATTCGATATCGGCCAATCAAACCGTCTCCGTGGGTTCTTCGTGACTCACGAAGACGTTATGATTGGCCGATATCGAATCCAAACGCGAATGGATTCGCCATCTCAGATGTCGAAAAAGCACCAAATAAAGCTAGCCTTGGATTTGAAAATGTCTAGAATAGTTATCAGTCAAGTTTGTTGTGATTGGTCTGATTTGCATCCATGATCAAAAATTCGCGAATTTCATTGGATTTTGACAGATTTGCTATAAATTATCAATAGTATTGTTGCTTAAGAGGGGCCTTTCAAATTCATAAATGATGTTCTGTGCTCTCAAAAGTTCGTGAAAAGTCATCTTCCTAAATGTCAGTTATTTTCGAAATTTTAACAAAATATGTAAAAATACGGAGTAATACATCAATAACTATGATTAAAAATATGTAGGATAATGTTTGTGATATATACAAGTGGTACTGATGCCAGAAATAATAAAAATATGGTAAAATAGTACTTTTGGTGTTTTCTTTGTACATTTAAGGGCCGGTTGTACAAACCAAGTTTAAACTTCGGTTTAGCTAAACTGACTTATAACCATAGAAAGAACAATTTTAGACACTATCCATGTTGTAGTTGACAAAGTCTATTTGTGATAAAATGTCAGTTTAGCTAAACCGAAGTTTAAACTTGGTTTGTACAACCGGCCCTAAATCTTTAAACGAGCACATCTATATTAGGGAAAAACGTAAGTTGCAATTTTAATCATTTACAAGCTTAAAAAAACCATGGTAAATAAACGTATTATAGTTTGGCATAGACCACGTAATGCATATAAACCAAAAAATGTATCCGTAGTCGAAAAAAAAATCAAAAATAGTACAATGATTTTTGAAGTCAGATTTTCGATACAAAGAAATAACCGATTTAAATGAAACCATAATACGTTTGTAGCCCCATTTTTGTAGTTTTTAAAACTACGCTTAGTTTTAATATACGATGGGGCCCTTATGTAGATGTGCTACTTAGTAGAATTTGCGGGAGCTCAACGGAGATGCCTTATACGAGCTTCTAGGAGCACAGATTCAAAGATTTGTGAATTTGAAACGCACGTCTTAATTATTTATATTACATGATTTTGTTATTCTTCTCAGTTAAACCAGGAAAAACAATCAAATGCGGCGTTGCAATTTGCAATTGATCATGCAGAAACATTTAAAGACAAATACGAAGTATTATTACAAGAAGCAGAAAATAAGGAGACTAAAATAAAATCCCTTAGCGTAGAAGTTGAGGATTACAAAGAAAGAATCTCGAAGTACACCAATCAAATGATTGACCTGGAAAAAATTGTCGATCAAAGACAGCAAGAACACGAGGCTGTCACAAAGAAACTACACGAACAAAATAGAAAAGTCGAAGCTTTTGAAAGCGAACTCAGTGAGTTGCGAAGAAAGTACAACAATCTGAAGTTAGAGTTGGAGAAAGAAGCAGCCAGAGCTGACAAAAATAAAATGATTTTCGAGCTCAAATCGATCGAGGCTGAAGAGCAAAACGAGAAACAGAGGCAACGCATCGAAAAGCTCCAAGCCAAATTAGCTAAGACTCAGCAAGATCTTCAAGCCAACCAAAACCTACTGGTGCCAAAGAGTTCGGTAGCGCCATCTAGTACTGATGATGATCGTTTTTCAGCTCCGGACGCAACAACACCTCCTCGAGTATCGAAAGCGGATGCATTACGCGAACCATTAGAAACTGTGAATATTCCGTCCTCTGATAGCCTTAGTTTCACTCTATTAGAACGCGAACTCGATCGCGGTAGTCGCGCCGACATAAAACAACTCAGGGATCAGTTTACAATATTAAAAACTGGGTACAATCAGTATTCACAAAAGATGGTACAGTTAAAGGCCGAACAACTGAAGGCCTGCGCTATTATCAAAAGTATGATTAACACTCGCAATCAGGACAGTAAAAAGATGGAACAACAAAACAAGCGCATAACAGGTTAGTAAGGCATACAACATTTGTGTTAAAAATTAATTATAAAAAAAATTTAAATTAAAATTAATTGTACATACAACAAAAAATCCTCTCGCAAAATTTTTAATTAAACAAGATAAATACAGGGGTTTGCGAATTCGAGATCCACCATTGGAATCTTGCGATACAAGTTTGGTTAAATGGGGAGAAAATTGGCGATTTTAATGCCCCCAACAGTTTTCCGGTTGCCTTTATATATTATATGGCTGTTACGCTTTTGTTTTTTAGGGGATATTTTTAAAACTCATCATTTAGACACTTCTTTGTCTGTAATTAGATCCTGATTAAAAAAAAAAATCTGTAACGTTTCTTTCCCTAAAAATTATTATCATGCTGTTCCTTTCTTATGGGAAATCAATTACATTTCTGTTAACACTTTTTACTAAATGAAACCGTTAAAAGCAAATTTTGTAGGTTAATTATAAAGTTAATCGAAAGACGGTTAGGGATAATTGCTGCGGGAGGTTTATGAGCATTCAAATAGGCAACTTTGCCTCCATTTAACCTACCTAGTATCTCTTAATGCCGATCTCACTGCATCTTCTAACTGTTCCTTAACATTTAAGTAACTGTTTGTCATAGAAAGCACAATTTTAAGTAATATCCTTGGTAATATGTATGCTTCGGTGTCAAACTCTGTTTATGGTAAATAGTCAGTCACGAATGTGCGGCGAATCCGGACATTAAGGTGGTACGCAAGATCTCAGTGGCGGACCTCGAAATCGCGATTTGTTTGCAGTAATAGTTTTGTAAACCTTTTATTATGTTGTTTCAGACTTGGAACGCGAACTGGAACACGTAGTATCAAAACCATCCGGTAAAGGAGACACCAAAAAGACTGATCTGACCACAACAAATATTGAGGTAGATATTTCAGAAACACGTAAAAGTTGGATTGAACGCTTTGGCAAACACCATTTTCCCCGCTAGCTTTTGTTTTTTTGGTAGAGCATTTAGGTGGTAGTTTTTGTAGTTATTGAAGTAGATCCAATAAACAGAGCACTCGGTAGAATAATATTAAATCTATTCTTATGTTTCTAGTTTTGTAGAATGTAATGCTGTATTATTATTAATTTATTTTATTTATTCTTCTTTGGCAAACTGGCAAAATCTGTGGCAGGATCATGGGTTAATTTAAAAATGAAGCATTGCAAAATTATAATCGTTTTGCTACATTTACAAGAGTCCTTCTAAAAAATAGTTATTTGTTCTTCAATTGTTAAACAAATAAATCCTGGTTTTTTCTGTGATAAGTCATTTGTTAAAGCAGGATATTAAATCAAGCGTGTAATTATTAAATTAAGTCATGCTGATATTAGTGATTTTCTTTTAAATCGTTCTAAATAGTCTAAAGCAAAGTGCTTTAGAATGTTGAATGTTGCATAATAAATTAGAAAATAATTTCGGAGTTGAGTATACAAACAACTTCTTAAAATTGGTTAACCACCTTCAATGGGTAAATGTTTAGTAAACAGCCTGTATTGACATTAAAAACTCGGGAACAAAATCATAACGGAATGTTCAATAATCTTTGCCGTCAGTTCTCTTAAAATAGTGCATATTTACAAATTTGTAGTATATTTTTAGAATAACAGTATAAATGAAACTCAGTTTTAAATTCCTTTGGTTCTATACACTCGAGTTGGTTTTCCTGAAATTGTTATCTTGCTTAAAGCATTTTTTTTTATCTTGGCTTGGAATAATAAATTTTGTGCTTTGCTTTTCAAAATTAAACCTACTTTTTCAGACTTGGTATGTTGGAACTCTTATTAAACGAACAATAATGCTATGGTTTTTACTAAGATTTATTTGCTAGGCACAAAATTTGTATCCTTTGAACGTTGCAACTAACCACTTTTTTTTGTTAATTTAATATTGTAAACTTGAATGTACACTTGTAAAATAAAGGCATGCTAGCTTTTCTTGGTTTTTTATTTGCATGATTTGATGTTAGTTTTTTTGATATTTATAAATGTGTTTTTTTTATTAGCATGTGACGACAGAAGATCGTGTGGACGTAGTGGACCATTATAAAAGGTTAATTCAAGAGTTGGACAACAAGATGGAGGTAAAAAAATAAATAAGTTAGTGTGTGTCTATATCTAATAAAATAATTTTAATTTTCTTTAGGCTTTATTGGTAAAACTAAAAGATAAAGATGATCTTTTTGCTGACTTGGAACAAGAGCGCCAAACAATTCTTAGCAAACTAAAAGAAAGGGAGGACCGAATTGTTGATCTGGAATTCGAATTGCTAAGCGGGCAAGGAAAATCAGAAAAATCCGACCTAGGCTGTGAAAAAACCGAAAGCTTTTATAACCATTTGATTAAGGAAAAAGACCAAGAAATTGATAAACTAAATAGTGATTTACGAAAGCGCACAAGTGACTTACAAGGTGTGGTCAACACTGAGCTATGGCAGAAAAACAAAGAAATCGTTAAGCTCGAAAACCGTTGCGCTTCTGCGTTAAAAAATAAAGATTTGGAAATAAGTAATTTGGAAAAGCACTTAAAGAGCCGAGACATTCAACTGAATGTCCTAAAAGACAAGATTTGCGAACTAGGCATTCATATTGATTTTGACGACAGTGTAGAAGCACTTGAAAGAAAAACAAACGACGTTAAAATATTGGAGGAAAAACTAGCTGCCGCTGAAAAAGAAAAACAATACCTGATAAAGAAAATGCAAAACCTGAGCATTATTGACTACAACCAACTTATTGAAGAGCTCCGGGAAGACAACAGAAAATTACAACTTGAATTTGATAAGTGTGAAAAACTACGCATGGAAACCAACGAAGTTTGCTCCATTTTAAGCTCCCGCCTTGAAGAATTAGCAATGTTTTTGGACTCTTTACTCAAACAAAAGTCGGTGCTTGGTTTTCTCGGATCCACTCAAAATAAACGTTTGCAACAAATCATAAACCAGAGCTTGGACTTATCGAGATCGTTATCGCTTACTTTGACCATTAATCCCGAGCAGAGTTTAATGCAACTATCAAATATAACGGCGCTGTTAAACGGCTCAGAGTTTGAGAATCAAACTCAAGAAATCTCACGCATTGAAGGCGCTGTTGACAAAAATTTTAACGCCACTACAAACGTCACAAGTCCCGTTATTGTGACAGCGCTACGGCAGCAAATTATTAACCTGCAGTATGAGTTACAACTCCGCGATAACGAACTAATTAAATACACTACTGTGGATTTGAACAAAACACCGGTTAAAAACGAAAAAACCTGTAAAATTTTATACGAAAACAAGAAATATTGTAGCAGCAGTCCAAAAACCTCCTCCACTACCAAAGCCTATGCTAGTGATGCAGTTCAAAGTGAATCAGAGGCGTGGTCTGAACCTGACAGAAACGTATCCAAGGCGCGCATTGGCCTCTTTAAAGAAAAACTGACCCCCTCCCCAAGACAAGTCGTTTACTCAAGCGAGTCTACAGAGGACGAACTTAACTGCAGCAGACGAAAAGAAACCACCGAACAGAAAAAAATAATAGCCGAGTTGACACAACAAATGTGGTCTCTTGAAAAGGAGCTTAACGTTAAAGGACAAAATGTTCAACAATTAACAGAGGATAAGGTTGTACTTGAGGATGAAAACGCTAAGCTTAAGGATACTTTGGAGAACCTGGAGAGCCATTTGCAGGAGATCGAAATGTCGCTTATAAGTGCTGAAGGCAAAAAGCTAGCCGCTGAAACACAAGTCGATGAGTTGCAACGTCTGGTTGATGAACTTACACTGCAAAAAAATCAACTCGAAGCCGATGTAAATACTAAAGAAATAAGTCATGCGGAAATTGTTAGGAAGTTTGAGACTGAAAAACAAAGCCTCGTTAACAAATTACAAGAATCTGAAAATAATTTGACTAAATCAAATCAGGAGATAGCACTTCTAAAAGAAAAAATGTCCAGACTGAGTGGCCAATTAACGGTATTGCAGAAAGAATACGAAGAAAAAACAATCGAAAAGTTAAAATCAGCTGAACATGAATTCGTAAATCAACTTAAAAATGTTGAAGAAAGGTCTCAGGCTGAAAATAAAATGCTAAAAGACACGATTAATAAAATAAAAGCCGATCGGGAAGCTCATTACATTTCAAGAAGTGAAGTGAGCTCCAAGATACAAGAGGCGGAAGCATTGACAGGCGAGATGCACCAACTTAAAGAACACTTTAACGAATACAAGACAAACTGCGCTTTAATTGAGCAAAGCAATTTAGAGTTAACCATAAAACTTGACGAATACCAGGAGAAAATCCATGTTTTGCGACAGGAACTAGATAACGCCACAGTTCTGTACTCAGACGCTGTCATAGAAAAAACCAAAATAGCAAACGAAAAGAACAAGCTAGAGAATGAGATGACAAAGCTTAGTAACCAAGAATCAGACATGAAAAATCAAATAAATGAAGTACAAATTGAGTTGAACAACGTTAGAGACAACTACAGGACGCAGTACAACATTTTGCAATCGCAGAAAATTGCCTTGGAGCGCAAAGTCCATGAGTTGGAAGCGCGACAAGGGAATCCCTCAAGGACTCCACTAAGTACTTCGCTTCCCATTGACATCTTAAACAATCGGCAGTCGCAGCTTTACCGACGACAACTCAGCGACGAAGCTAATGGTGACGATGTTCGGAATAGGAACGCGGTTTATAACCCATTGGCATCGCCACCTCCAGTGGATATGGAGCGACATGAGGCTAATTCTTCTCCTGATTTGGGTATTGAAAGTGATCATGGGCGTTTTTCAAGTTTGGAAGCGCAGAATGCTGTTATTCCCAGGCCGCTGCTCCAAACGCTTGATTTAACAGAGACTATGAATAGTTTGTTGGGTGCGGATAATAATTCTTTGGTGCAGAAAATTTATTGTGGTAAGTTATTGTATTGACGACACTTCTAGATTTTTTTAAAATAACTGGGTACCGTTACTACCCTTACAGAATTAGAAACATGGGCTTGGTACTATCATTTTGGTTTTTATAAATAAGCGGACACCGAAGTACTCCAATAATCCCGAGACTACTTTTAATTAAACAATGGTTATTTTGTTTTCAGAAAATGATGTATGTTGCCAGAAAACCGCCGAAATGGCCAATGAAAACAGTGACTTAAAAAGGAAACTTCTACGCACCAGAAGAGCATTAGAAGAAACTGTAACTCAACTAACATTAGCAAATCAACGTAAAAAGCAAGTGGAAAAAACAATATGCAAACAAATTCACAAGACCAGTCAAGTATTAAGAAAGGCAAAAGCAAACCTAGACTCAGGTTCTGAAACGGATATTCAACATAAAGAAATAATTTCTAAGTAGTTGGAACTCTATTTTAAAATGTTAAAATTTATTAACGGTCTTTTGATTTACTAGGATGAGTTAGCAAATCCTGCGTCTTTTTGTGCCAATTAATATATTTTAGCATGTTATTTGTATACTTCTTTAATGTTATTAAAAATAGATATTAGTATTTATGACATTTATTGTTTGTTATTGAGCAGTATTGTGATAAATTGTATATTTTTAAATATTGTAAATATTTAGTTTAGCAAATACACCTTTTGATTTTTATAAAAACCACTTGTTTTAATTTACATTTTTAAAACCTATTTATCCTCTTGCAAAATAAATATTAAAGTAACCCTCGAAAACCAAAAAGAGGGTGAAAATACTAAAAAGTCAAATTAATTTCTTTATTCCATTAAATTAGGCAATACATGTTAAGAATTTAACCAAGAATAAAGAAATTTCCAAACTACAAAGCGCACTGTGAAGTTATTCACAAAATATAAATTCAACATTAACATTAGGGTTCTAATACGTCATAAATTGCTGTTTATTTCTTTTTAGCTCCTCCAAACCCAGAAAAGCCCATAATACTCGCCATTTCATTAATAGGGCCACTGGCTGTCTTGTCTTCGATTTCTTCTGCTTTCCTTTTGTCCCTTCTCTTCTCCTTACGATATTCTTTAAGCTTTTCCTCTTCTTCAGCTAATTCTTGTAGCCTTTCGCTCATATCATATTCCTTTTTTCGATCTTCAACCTTTTTCTTGTTTATTTCAAATCTAGCTTTTACTGATTCCAACGAGCTTCTCTCAATTTTCATGGACATGCCAAGATTTCGTTGATGTTTTTTGCCGTTAATGTGGTCCAAGAAGTTAATAGAATCTTTAACGACACAGTCGCACACATTGCAGTAATATCCTCCAGATTGGGCGCTTGGGGTATTTTTGCTTATTACAACACTTTTTCCAAGTTTTGAGTCAAGATCTACTTTGTATTCACGGGTTTTTAGAAGTTCCCGTTTAACTGGGGGCCCTGTACGTTTTTGATCAGTACTGGTTCGTGCGTCCTTATCATCTTCTTCTTGCTTTATCCTATCTTCTGCGATTTTCTCGTATTCATTTCGGTCCCATTTTCTGCGATGGTCATCTGGCCTCATAGACATTTTGAATTGGTTTCTTACGAGTTAGTTAAAGAAAATAAACTAATTTTTTAGTTTTTCGTAGGACGAAAAACGTAAACAGGTTTCCTAACCTTACTTGTAAAACTGTCACATTCGTACTTTTATCGATTCTTGGCGTAGTTAGTGAACTTAGCTTAATGTCCAGGGTTGGGCAAAAATATTTACGTTACCAATATTCAGACGTAGCTTTAGATAAGCTAAAGCACGTATTATTTTCCACTTGTCTTGTTTTTGCGGCTTGTGTGTTTGGGGGTTGTTTAGTACGATTTTAAGCGTTAATTACTATCTTCAGTGAACATTCTTCAGAAATTTACAGTATAAAAGCTCTTTGCTATACAAATTAATATGGGAGACCAACAGTTGTCCGCAGTGGAAGCCGAATTGTACGACCGGCAAATCAGGTTATGGGGCATCGAATCTCAGGAAAAGTAAGATTTTTTAATTTGTTTGATGTTATAACGTGTAACTATTTAAAAATTAATTTTTAGGCTACGAGCTGCTAATGTTTTACTGATTAACATTCGAGGTGTAGGCTCAGAAATCGCAAAAAACATTTTATTATCCGGGATTAATTCGCTGACGATATTGGACGATGGTATTGTTACTAAGGAAGAACAATTACGAAATTTCCTTTTAACAAGAGAAAGTGAAGGCAAGAAGGTATAATATCACTTTATTGTCTGCTTACCGGGAAGCAATAAGTAATACAAACTGTTCTAGATTGCCAAAGAGGTGTTAATAAAGGCGCAGGCACTTAACCCATTGGTAAAAATAACTGCCGATACAAGCTCACCAAGCACTAAAGACGCAACATTCTTTGAGGCATTCACTATTATTATCACAACCGAAATAAAATCAGATCTTCTACTAAAAATCGATAAAATTTGCAGAAACAGCAATGTAAAACTAATTTCTGGTGATGTTTTTGGAACATTTGGATTCTCGTTGATTGATTTTTTGAATCATGACTATTTTGAGTAAGTACTTAATTCCTTTTGTATACCAATTTGGGCTAAAAATGCATTGTTTTTAATAGAGATCGCATTCAACTGGTCGGTAAAAAGAAGGGCAACGATGGTTCTGAAAAAACAACTGTGAAAGTTAAGGGGCAAATTAATTATCCAGAATTAAATAAGGTGTTGATTCTTCCTAACACCAAGCAAAATATTGAAGCTATAAAAAAATCAAAGCGAAGGAGTCCTTACTTTTTCTTAATTTTGGGTAAGTTTTAATTTGAGATATTCATTTTTTCACGGAGGGTGTGACACTCCCAATTTTTTTTTTATAAGTACTGCAGAATCTGAGTATTGCAGAGTATTGCAGGGTATTGCAGAGTATTGCAGCGTATTGCAGGGTATTGCAGAGTATTGCAAAAATCTAATTAATGTGATTGTTTTCTGTATTTTAAATTCCAGAATCAATTAAAAACCAATAAATGTAGAAATAACGTATCTTTGCAAATAAAATTGCGTAAACATTCTTTTTTTTTTTTAATTAACGTTAACATAATATCTTAGAATAATTGGTACCCATTTATCACCAGTAATTTATCATACCTATTACCCCCTAACTCTCACCTTTTACCTAAATATGATTTAATTACTTTTTTTGACATAACCGAGGATATGTCCAATAATTTTTAATACATGCAAAAGCAATCTTACCCAAGTTTTACAGAACTTAATAATTTTATCCACAAAGTCTCAGAAAGGTAAAAAAACGTTAATAAAATTCCGCCCTAAAGATTAAGAAACTTCGAAACAATCCGCTGGTCTGCTTTAGTCACATTACTCATAGATGGGGCAAGTTACTGCGTATCATCATAATTTGCAGTACTTTTTCCCATTCCAAAGGAGGGTCCGAAACATTATTTAATTCAAAATTTATTTTGGACATAGTCAAAAAAGTAGATGATAATATAATTTATGACCTACTCTGGTAAAGCTGTAGCGTCTTGTCTAACTATGAGTAAGGAGACTTTAGTCTGTGCAAGCCAATTATTTGAATGTTTTAAGGAAAATTCTCCTCATTTAAAGAATGTTTCAACCCTCTGAAGAAGCCTATTATTATACTCTTCGCAGACAAGTCGAAGAGTATTATAAATTTAATCAGAAAATCCTAAAATCGTCAATTTTCGTAGTAGAGCAAACATTTTGCAGAATTTATATCATAAAAAGTGTATAATGTGATAATGTGACAAGTTAATGAGTTTGATTTAATTAAAAAAATTTCAGTTTTTCTTTTTAGGGCATTTAAATAAAAGCTTTTTTTTTAAATTTTTTTACATTAATTTATTTTCTATTTTTTAGTTTTAGCTGAAGCAGGAGTTTTTTAACCATTTCATTTAATATGTTATTGCCATGACCTTTTATTTTATACCCATATCGGGAAAGTCGTGAAGAAAATGCTAATCCGCCATTTTGTTTCGGCCGCCATATTGATTTTGAATGTTGTCAAATATTTTACTATATTCTACTGGCCACAACCTATTATTTCATAGAGTGCCTTGATAATTTTGACAATTATTGTCGCCCTATAGAGTGACGACATGCATCATTCTTTCTCTGTCATACAGATAACGTCATCAACGTTATAGCCAAAGTGACAACAATTACAACTTACAATCACAATTAATGACGTTATCTGTATGACAGAGAAAGAATGATGCATGTCGTCACTCTACAAGGCGACAATAATTGTCAAAAAAATCAAGGCACTCTATTATTTCATACCCATATGGATAGGATTTAAAAAAAAAAGATAATCCGCCATTTTGTTTAGGGTGCCATGTTGGATTTTGAATTGTCACATATCTTACTGTTATCTACTTGTCATAACCTTTCATTTGATACCCATATCGGCAAAATAGTAAAGAAAAAGTTAATTCGCCATTTTGTTGGGTGCCATATTAGATTTTAAATTAAGTCATATATTTTACTGTATTCTAATGGTCATAACCTTTCATTTGATACCCATATCGTGAGAATAGTTCTGAAAAAGTTCATCCGCCATTCTGTTATGGAAGCCATATTAAGTTTTTAGGACTAAAATAATTACCATTTTATATTTTCATCGGACTTCTACGTGTGTACAAAATTTCAGAAAAATTGGTCAAGTGTAAGTGTTTCAAAATCGAGTTGCAAGATTTGTCCTACACAAACACACATACAGTTAAATTCTCATAAAAGTGGTACACGGTCAAATTCGAATGAAGCAATTCAGAAACTTAAAAAAACCAAATTTCGGGTTTCATAATGTGCATATTATAGAACGCAAATATAAAAATTTTAAATAGTTATGATGTCTTTAAATTTGTTTTTATGTTCTTACCGAATGATATTTGTTTTTAGTTCTTTTGGAATTTCGTAACAAGACCGACAGAAATCCCGATATTAATCAAAAGGACAAAGATATTGCCGCCTTAAAAGCAATAAAAAATAGCGTCGTCGAGCTTTACAACGTTTCATACAATGTGTTTAATGACAACATTTTTGATCTCATTTTTGGAACTGTTGCACCGGTTTCTGCATTACTTGGCGGGGTTATCGCCCAGGAAGTTATTAAAGCTGTTTCGCATAAAGAAGTCACGATTAATAACGTCTTTATTTTTGATCCGATTACTTACAATGGCACTGAAGAGTGCGTTGCTGCCTAATAATTTAAATCACTTTACCCATAACCTATTATTTTTTAAGTCTTACTAAAATCTGGTGTGTATCATTTTCTTATTTTTGTAATAAAGGACTTTGGTTCTAATTTGTTTTTCTTTATTATTACCTGGTAAGTATAAAAATATTTCTATATAACACATGACAAAGAACAATGGTATGTTCAGATATGACATCTTGCATAGAGTTTCTAAAAAATGACGTCACCTTGGTGACAGAAAATCGTAGACCTATAAATTTTTGCGGTATATGAACTAAATTTGATCTATTTATTTAAACGTCAAAAAGTAACTGCACTTTGACATTTATTTGAAGATTTTGCTTTTTATAATTTAGAAGCATGTAATTATAAACTTTGGTGTGTACAGTCAACAGTGTCTGAATATTTGATGTTATTTAAACTAAGTATTAAACCACGGTTCATGACTTGTAAACTATGTCGGTGCCTAGCAGTGCGTCCAAAAAATACTGCCAATGAAGATTTCACATTGAAAAACTTGGCCATCAGTACTGTACCTAGGTAGCCCTATGGGCCTATGGGGATGAACATGGAAACTATGGAGCAAACTTAAAGTTTTATCATACTTACGAAGTAGTGCCCGTAAAACTGGAAAGAAGAACAAATGTGGAGGTTAGGCAAATTATTTCCGCGGATAAATTAGTATAAAAGAAAGAAAAGATAAACGCGAGGATAAACGTAAAGATTTTTTACAAATAATTAACCATGAATTGTTAGGATATCTTAAAATGCCAGAAAAAATATTGCCAAAGAAATGTTTTCATCCGTCTCACCGGGAATAAGAGAAGCAGGAAATCTACTGAAATTATTGTAGAATGCTTTCATGCGGGAAAGGATGCATCCCCGTAATCTGCAAGAATAGGACGCTTCTTTATGGAGAATGTTGACGTCAGAAAAAGGGAGGAATCTGCTCCTAGACTTTTAAAATAAAAAATGCATCAAAATGAAGAAACGCCAAAAATAAATGTTTTAAAAAAAGCTGGCAAGAAATTAGGATGGTACCAATGGGGAACATGAATGATTTTTTTTTAATTTTTTATATCGATTTTCCATGCAGGCAAATTAATAAAAAAAATATGGAAGAGAAAAAAGAGAGACGAATCATCCTGATGTGGATATGGCAATATCATGATCAACAACTCTAACAGCAAACAATCTATTTTTTAAAAGATTAAAATTGTTGAAATACTTTTTTAGATTCTTATATTTGTTGTATGTACAAGTTAAAATTTATAAAAGAAAAAAAATATTTTTTTAATTACTTTTTCGTTTCATTCATTGTTTCTTTGGTATGCGTCCACAAAGGGCGCGCAAGGGGGTGGGGCTGAACTCCGCTAGGTTTTAAAAAACAGGTAGAAAAATCTAGGTTTTTCAAAAATTCTTAGAAAAATCCGAAGATATGTCTCCTGGTTGCCAGTGTATCAGTGTTCGTTCGGGTTCCTAAAGCATTTTTATTTGTCCATGAGCAAACATTTTGCAAAAAGTTTTGGTGTTCGCTTCCAAAAGTTGTTCATTTTTGGAAAAGTATAAAATTGTATTCCACTTCCTGGAGTCCAAAATGTTTGCAAGTTGAAACGGCACAATTTGCCATGATAAAAAATAAAACCAAAGTATAGTATACGATGAAATAAAATAATGTTAAACAATAAACGCACAGTCACACACACGAATTTACTTTTAAAAGAAACCGAATGTACACTTTTAAAAACGTCAAATTCTTTTTTAATTACATTAAACGTCAAAATCAAGTTATTTGAACTCGATAACTAGATTCCCAGTAAATCTTTAGCCAAGATGACGTCACGGCGTCGGAAGCACAGAAAAGTGAGCATACCATTGTTCTTTGTCATGATATAACACGAACAATTTCATCATTTGTAAATAGGTACCTAATTCATTTACGAATGCTAAGAGGTTTCTCAAAGAGAAGGCGCTTTATTTCCAACATTTTTGTTAGTGTAGTCGTCTAATTTTGTAGCTTGATGTTGCATTAAGTTAAGCAAAGTTTGACTACTTTCCAGAATCTAAAGCAATGATGGTTGATAATTTAACTACTCTTACCTAAGTATGTATTCTATTATTATGATACAAACCTTTTTAAAGCCATTTTCAGTATCACTTATTGTTTTTGAGTAATTATCATAGAGATTCTTGTGCTCATCCAGGGCATGATTAACAGATTGTAATTTTTCTTGAAGCATACTAATCTGCTTTTCTAATATTTGTTTTTCCGATTCTTCCCCTTTAATAACCGTCAGTATATCGCTTCTTTTTCCTTTTAGATCCTCCAAACCTTGAATGTAATTGTTAAAGTATCAGCACGTTTAAGATTAATAAAAAATAATTCTTTAACTTACACTTCACTAGTTCTTGATTGTAGGTTTGCAAAGAAGCCCCATGCTCAGACATTCTCTTCTTTCAAGAAAAATAGCAAAATTTGTTTCTCAAAAAAATGTTTTGATCGTTGAAGAGAAGAGCATGAAGTTTGAATAAGATAATGGTAGGGTCACAACTAGGGCTTGCAGTCAGTTTTTATTTCTTAATTGTAAAATAAGTATATTCTTATTTTTAACTTTAACTATTTTAGACGGTAAAACAAATGTAATAATTCATGAAATCGATTAGCACATTATTTTACATATTATTCAAAAATAAAACAAATAGAATTCAGCGGGCTATAATTATAAAAAACACGCACAACGGGGTCATAGACACTACCAGTTTATACGTTACAAAAACTTGTCAATGCAGCTTAATCCCATTCCGTGTTTTTATACAAACTCCGTGACACTTAACTTAACCTCAAATAATTTTGTATACAAGTTTTTGCCACAAAATTCTGTTTTTTAAAAGCTTTTTTTTATAAATACGTTATTAGTATAGTTTTTTAGCTAAATATGAGTTCCGAAATTAAATGTTTTATCTGTAATAATTGTTTCACAAAACAGCACTCGTTAACCAGACATCTTCGAGATGTGCATCACATAAATGTATTGGAAAAGGACTTTCCCTTTGAACAATATTCAAATAAATGCCTAGAAGGATGCAACTCCTCATTCAGCACACTAGCAAGGCTGAGAAAACATTTATTTATAAAGCACAAATGTGTTGGGATGAACAAAGTTATAATGAAAAAGTTTTCCACAAAAGAGGGTTCGTAATTAAATAGAGTAGTTGATGATAAATTTAGCAGTAGCAACAACTAGATTGATCAATTTTTCAAAACGACATCCCACAATACAAATCCACCAAATTATAGTCTAAAAGGAACTCTAGAAATACTTATTTCTTAAATGTTTTTTAGCATTTGATGTTTGGTACAAAGGAATTTGCAGTTCATCCAATGTGCAATACGTGGCGCATAAGGGGCGCCGGAAAACTGGTAGTGTTACTCATTATAATTGCAATAGAGGGGGTAAGTAAAAAGTACAGGGGTTAATTTACTTAATTTCTTAACATTTACTTTTATCCGAATGTTTAAAAGAACAATTATGGAAAAAACATAACTATTTAAAATGATTGCTGAGAAGTTGCTTTTTTTGTTATTAGGAAAACATACTGATAGGATTACTTCCGGTAAACGAAAACGAAGATATGGGTCCTCAAAAACTGGCGCTACCTGTACGCATCAAATAGAACTATTTAAAAGAAACGATTCGGAGTATTACGAAGTAACTTTCTTCAAAGAACATTATGGACACTCATTCGATCCATTTCAAATAAGACTTTCTTCAGAGGACCGAATTCAATTGCTTGAAAAAATTAAACAAGGAATTCCTTGGAAAAAGTAAGATTAATTCCAATAATTTCAGAAAATTATTTTAATTGCACATTTTTTTACAGAATTATAGAAGATGCAAGAGTACAAGGAAATCCGGATAATTTAAAAAGAATCAATGTGTTGACATATCGAGACCTGCGAAATCTTTGTATTGTTAATAATATAAACTATACAGATCTAGCCCCACCACGCAAACCTGTATTAAAAGCAAGGTCCTCGAAACAAACTAAAGGAAAAAGTAAAACACAAATTCTCGAATCGGATGAACTTCATTCTGAAATAGAAGAAATAATTCCAAGCATATTCCTAGATCAACCAGACAGTAGCCCCGAGAAAAAGTATTATAATTTAGAGGAACTTATTTCAAGCGTGGTTAATTCTCTTAATGATACGGGGGGACATCATGATTTCGATTTAAACATTAAAGAAGATCATATCGAAAACGTCAATGAAGAACCAAAATTGGCGGAACCAGAGCAAAGACAGTACTCATCCAAGGAATCCACAGACGCTTTAAAGAAACATGTTTTTTGCCGTCTAAACTTAATAATGGATGAGTTAAAATCGGTTCAAGATGATGAACCATTCTTAATAGAAGTACTACAAAAAATGGAACAATTTTCCGGGGAATATGAAGCGCTTAAACGAAATTACTCTTATGACAATGTGAGCTTCCTAATATAGTAAAAGATGGAAATTTTATAAAGACCCAAGGATAATTGAAACTGTGTTATATCTAGCATTTTTTATTTTTGTTTTCATTTATAAAAAGGTACATAGATTCATCCATATAATAATGTTTCTAATATTTAGAAATTTAAAGCTATAAGTTCAGAGTAGGTTAATGAGAGGAATCCTTTTTCGAAAATTGAGTTTTCTTTCTTTTTTAAGGGGTAGGAGGAAAAAATTTCAGTAGATTTGATTTTACTTAACATTTAGCATTATTTATAGACCAAGATATGTAGTAAGAAAACATAACAATTCTTACAAGAAATATATATAACAGCCAGATTTTTTATGTTAGAAGTGACTTAGAACATCTATTGTATTCAGAAAGCTCAATCCACAAAATGTACACAAATAAATGTTTAGGGTTGGCGTGGAAGCGCCGTTTAATTTGCAATATTAAATTACAATAAATCTGCACAAAATTTTACAAATAGGTGCTTAATAAGATTTTAAAAAGATTTTTCAAAAAATTAATCCTTTATCTATTTGGTGTAAATCTAACATGATTAAATATAACTCTTTGGGGGGCAAAGGAATTTTTTTAGAGGAATAATTTTTCCAAAAATCTTTTTAGTATTTACAATCTTATTTAACATCTATTTGTAAAACTCGGGGCAGATCTATCCTGGCTTTTTGGGGAGCTACCACTGCAAACCTTGTGTGCAATTTGTGGATTTAGTTCGTAAATAAATTATTATTCTCTAAGGTAACAATCTATCCATCTTGGCCGATTAAGGTCCCGTTTAGTATACAGAATTTCCTCGAGAATACCACATTTTATTTATGTAAGTCTATTGTACTATTTCTACTTAAATTTATATTGTATTATACAACCTATTTGTGATTTTTTAAAGAAAAATATTTTTAAACTAATACTTTGTTTATATTAATTTATAAATAATGCATTTACCTTTGAATGTTCTGAGTGGACGTAATCACAATAAAGCTTATTTTTATAACATCTACGTAGTTTTTTTTGTTCAATCGACAGGGGCGGATACAGGCTTAAATTTAGGTAGGGGCCCAAGTAGCCACCATCATTACTGGGGGGGGGGTCATGGGCGTTTATACGGAAAAACGTAAGATAGGAAAAAATGAATGCCTACCTTCACTAATCCATGGAGGCTTGCGGGGGACTGGGGGCGGCAGCTCCCTGCAAAGTGCGCCGCAGGCGAATTTTTCTTTTGGCATAGTGTAAAACAAGTTTAAGGGGCACTATATTCTTAGTTATTTTTAGATAGCCAAGTATGATTTCCATATTGTTGTCTGGTTGAACAAAATATTTTTTTGCATATACATATTTAAATTAAATTCTTGTTAAAAAACTGATGAGACATTTTTCTACCCTATTTAAAAAAAGTCAATAATAAGGGAAATACGGCGACTCAAAATCTGCGAAAAGTAAAATATGGCTCATAACAACAAAAAAAATATCGAAATGCGGTTTTCCTTAGTTAACTTTTGTCAAGAAAAGTACCCAGTGTTACGCACACCATTTTTTTCTATCTTCACAGAAAATATGTGTAACCCACTAATTCCATCCAAAACACCCTGTACAATAAAGGTGTATTTTTGGGTAAAACCATATTTATGGTAAATGGAGTGGGATTCTTTTGTTTTGTAAGTAATATCATTATCTACAGTGGAAACGCATAGAAGCTAAATAAAGTAATAAAAGGGTTTAATCCTTAATCCCCAAAGAACTTGAAATCTAGAACAGGTAGATTTTTGCTTGAATGTTGCACTTTCAATCGCGAAGGTATATTTAAATAAAAACAAAATAAATGATTTTAACAAACAACAATTGAACACTCATTTTTAGTTAGGATTTTTTCTCAATGTGGAGTAGTAATATTAAAAAATAAAATATTAAAAAAAAAATAAAAGTACAAAACAAAAATTTAGGGACAATCTCAGCCTAGGGGCCCAGGCCCCTTGGGCTACCCTCTCTATCCGCCCCTGTCAATCGACTATTTTTAAGTTTACTTTACTGGCTATCTTTTTAGAACAGCTAATTTTATTTATACTGCCTTTTCTGTTGGTTGTGTTTGACTTCAGGCGAAACATTTTACTGCCTGCAAGTACAATTTCTCTTGTATTTTTACTCTCTCTTTACTAAAAGTAATTTAAATTTTTGGTAACTCAAATTTTAATTGGGCACAACTTTAGCCGAAATGGTTAAAAAAAAATCACAAGAAAAGTACCTACCAATTTTTTACATGAATATCTTTTTTTCCAAAATATCAACTTGGTTAAAAAAATTTAGAGTTTCGTCTGACTTCATGCCTAAGTTACGCAAGTCTTTTAATTTTCTTTCAAGATCACTTTTTTCAGTCCCTATTCGTGATTTCATGCAAGTTTCCAGTAAAGGGACGTACAATTCCAATAAATCGCTATCACTAACCCCATTATATCTTTGTAAAGCCAATTCAGCATATTTTTGAGTCATTTTCTGGTCTGGGACCATAACACTGCTTGCAACCAATCGGCAGAGAGCAAAAAGTACGGGGGGTGACCTGTCTGTAAAAACCTAAAAAACATTGTTTAGATATTTTAATACGGAGAGGAATTTTTCTTAGTTGATAAGCAAAGATTTATAGACTATTGTTATATTTTCTATGTATTTCTATTTTAGTAAATAGTAATTTAAAACAATTAACATTGGGACATTCCATATAAAATCGACCGATCATAATTGCTATTTTTGATTTCTTTTATATTTGGTGGGTACAATCCTTACCATGGGGAAGGTGGTAAAAAAATCATTTTTTTGATTTTTTATCATTTTTCTTGTCTTGGAATAAAAATTGAATTTTAGGATTTTAAATTTTGGTCTATTATGGAATAGGCCCATTACCTAGGGTTCGAGTAAACGGATTTTTAATTTTATTTGTAACAGTAATGCCTGCATAAAAAAATAAATTTTAAGCTGACTTACCTTGTTCAGTAATATAAAAAGTTGTTCCAACATTTTTGTCACCTCAAAAAACTTTTTCTCTTCAATGAGTTCTCTAATAATCTTCATTTCAGCACCTTGTAAAAAATTAGCTAAAACTCTGGACGTTCTCAGTTTAACATCAGCGTAAATGTGTTCTAATAATTTTTCAAATTTCTTAATTCTTTCGTGGATAAGCGATGAAGTAAAGTTTCCTCGAAAAACTTTTTTAGGAAATTGAACGCCGGTTATTTGTGTTGGAAATTCATTTCTGAGATCTTGATAAAGGTTTAGAAAATCTGTGTAACGTCTTTCAATCGTAGAGGGCGTAGGATCCTGTACGGTTGAGGGGTGCTTTACTTGTATACAGTAAATAACGTATATGGTTGGTCCTGTTTCTTGAATTCTGTACGAAACTATTTCAAAGGGTCCTAAAAAAGGCTTGTGCCGTCATCTTAATCAACTTAGTCGTCCTAATGCAGTGACATCGTTTATTTTAACGAGTGCAACTATAACGTACCCCAAAAAGATGCAACTAAATACCTAACATAACCTTGCAATCTTTTATCTCACAATTAAACAACATAATGATACAAAAATTAAACATACCCCTATTAAGTCTAGGTGTTGCTATTTCGAGCATCCCGACGTCGACGTCGTAGTTTTGTAAGTGATTTTAGCTACCCTTGATAAAGGAGCTTTGTTTATATTTGGTTAATCATTAACACTAAACTAACAATACCAATGTAGTTTCCCAAGGTAACACCTCCGGTAAGTACCTTTGTTTCAAAGAGTTTATAATGCATTTTGTACCTTCATTGTTCCACTTCCACTTTTAGGTTAATTATTGGTGTTTTGTTTTGTGAAAAGGAAGTGGTTTCGGATCCGGCCAGTGGGTTTGTAATAATCAAAGAGATTATATATTTACAATAGAGAAGGTATAAAAATTCATTTTTTGCATGGGACCAAGATATGGACTAATAAGTGGACGTAAATAAACAAACGTTTTCAATGGAACTTCCCTATGCTAGCCTTTTAGATCTTGGACCCACACACTGGTAATGTTATGATTATAAGCAATTAATTTCTAGTCATTCTATTTCTATGGTAATAATTAATAGTCCAAGAGCCTAACTATTTATTTACACAAAAATAAATATAGATAAAGAGCTGGCAACCAAAAAGGAACATCATCGAACGTTGTTAAGTTTTGTTGTGCATCACATTAACTTTAGTCCAATAATCTGGCAGGCTAGTTTTTTTTAAAACATCATAAGTGGTATAGTTTTTTTTTCGAATAATTAAATTAATATGTACATGACGCAACCGTTGATGATGTGGATTTACACGTTGCTATCTCCTATACACTAGTTTACCTTAAAAAAAAATTTAAAAGCTTTAATTTACATTATTTACGAATATCAATAAATAATCATACCTGCACTAAACAGTGTTCTTTTGAGAAAAATTAAGAGCCAGTAGCATTGCAAAAAAAAAATAATAAAAGACCCGAAATTGCAAGAATGCAACAAGGCATGTTATTAATAAAGTAAGAAAAAGGTTATTGCTATTTTCTTTTTTAAAAATCAAATAACTAAACTGTATCAGCAAACCAAGAAGCAATAGAATAAGCAAGGAAATTCAGAATAAAACAAACACATTAAACAATAAAACAGACAATTTATTTATAAAACAATTCATTAGCAATAAAACGCTTAATTTTAAAAATTTTAGCATAAATAATATTTCTTGTGCATAAGAAATCGTTACAAGTATTAGGACATTCTTTAGGAGCACTGATGGCTTGATGACTATCTCTCACACTATTCTTTTAATTTGTGTACATTAAACATCTAAGAATAATGGCCAATAATTAATAATAACAACAAAAAGATGAATAAAAAAATTACCCAATTATTTTTATCGCTCCTAATTTCAAAATAAAAATAACAAAAATAAAACTATTTAATACGTCATTAAAACATTTTTTTAATGACATCTTTAATTTTTTTGTAATTGATTACAATACCTACTAATACATTTTGCCAACATTGCAAAGTTTTTTAATTATTAATACACCCTAGGTAAACTAAAATGGAATGCGCGTTTAAAAAACTTTCTTCGTTTTTCACTGTGGTAGAGAAGAAAGCATCTTCACGGATGCTTTCTGCTTCATCTAGGGTGCGTCTTTTGTTAACCCTTGCGCAAAAAAATGATTCTGCCGATGCCCTTTATTGGTCCCTTTTAAATGGGATTCAAGAAAGGTGCCGCCCCAGGCGAAAGATAGGATGCCGCTTCTTTGGCCAGGAAATAGAGATGTGCTTATGACCAAATCATTTTGGTATGGTCATAATCTCTGGTCAAATTTGGTCAAATTCTTAAAAACTTTTAAAGAGAACCCTTGGTGATGTTATATAAAAAATTAAATTATGATCATCTAAATACTATATTTTGACGCAATTTTATGTAAAAGGCAATAGCAAAATTAGGACAACAACATTAAAAATTTAACAAAAAGTGGCAGATTAAAAAAATATTTAGAATTTGACCAATTTTCCCAAATTTGGGTGATCATATGACGGTAAGAACACCTGGTCATAATCTTGGTCAAATCCTAATTTTGCCTCCTTGGGCCAGGGCCTACTTGGCCTATGCGTAAATGCGGGCCTGTTTATCGATGCTTTCTTCTCCACCATGCAAAAACAAATCGATAAATACATTCATGGCGCGCACCAAATTTTAATTTATACAGAGTATACATATTTTTTATATACTAAGATTTTTTGAACTTTCTTTATAATATAATTCTGTGATTGGCTTAAATATAGTAGTATCCTGTATCTAATTTTGGCGATTTATGAAAGGAGGTCTTAGTTTTATTTTTATACTTAAAGAGAAAAATTAAAGCTCACACTCACGATTGTTGTGTCCCTTTTTCATTTTTTTAAAACAATAGAAATTATTTTAAAACACACACTCAGACACTAACATTTTTTCTACCCAGAAATGCCATTAGTACAAAGGTAAGAGTAGAATAATCTTCAAACCGCATATTTTTGTTAGGTTCTTTAATTAAAACTTCCTATAAAAAAATTGCACGCTAATTTAAAAAATAAAACAAATCATAGAGATTAACATATCAAATGCATTAAACTATTAACCTTTGCACTACAATCAATAAACCATAGTTTTTAAATTTTCATAAGCTGTATTCATGACACCCCAACTCAAAAAAGCTCTTGTACAATTCATATGTGCCCCATAATAAATCCCGCGTATCGTTCCTCCTCTATCCCTATAAATTTGCACTAAAACCTTAAAAGCATTTTCATATTCACCGCCCAGTTTTGTCTGCATGGCAATTTTTAAAACATTAAGCGGATAAAACAAAGTCGATAAGCACATTCCTATACTAGCCCCACAAAGAAACTCACAAAAAGTCTGCTTAACTTTGGATTCAAACTTTGGCATTCTAGTATGAAGTTCTTCTCGAATAATGAAAAAGCCTACGTTGGATGGTCCGTTACGCAGCAAAATCGGTGTAAGCCCCCGATAATACTCTCCAAGTCCGTATTTAGAACCAACCACTCGAAATGCGTGGTACGTGTTCCTAAATTTATTGTGGTACTGCGAGTCGGCTAGAAGAGTTTGTATGCGTTCAAACGGCATTAGGACAGCTTCCATTGTTCCAGCGACCATTGCACCCACACTTTTGGCTAAATATTGGTTAACCCCTCGGTCGAAAAGAGGCCTACGCACCTCCTCGTAGATTCCAAACATTATTGCCATGGACAGGGTTTTTTGGCAAAGCGGTGGCAACATTCCTCGATATAAAAATGTAATGCCTTCGCTACGAATTTCGGAAATCGCACTGTAAGCTGGGACTCCATGTAAAATCTAAAAAATAAATAGTAGGAACAGTTCTGTTAAGTGCTGCTTTAAGACTTACTTGTCGAAATATTATTTTATTTATCGGGTAAGTTATATTAACATTAACTACAGCTGCACCCCAGCCACAAGCAAATTCTCGCCAATTAAGTGCAGCAACGTAGGAGCCCCCTGACATTGTGTTGTTCTGCTGGCTTTTGGTTGCCATTTATTTTAAAACATAACTAGTAATACTTAAGTCATATTTGCACACACATTATTTTATCATGTTCATTTTAAAATAAACTAATTTATTTTCGTTTTTGCTTCATTTGACGTCTTGAAATTATCATAACCTCCAAATTTTTATTTTCAATTTTCAGGGTTGGGTAAAATTTTACTTTAATTCATCGATTATTCATGCACGGAGTAATTTAAACGTCACTTTCCTAGTTTATTTTACTCAAAGGTTGGATCAGCTGTTTTAGATTATTATAAATATGGAGACCTATTATAAATAAACATGCATAAAAAGTATGTAATTTAATCCGAATTCACTGAAAAATGGTAATTATAGTACATTTTTGAAACATCTTAATATATTTTTCCATATAAAATTTTCAAAATATCTCTTTTAAGGATCGCAAGTACAAGCACGGAAGAAGTAGATAGAGTTTTTCTTGCAAGATAAAAACAGCATTTAAAATGGGAACTGAGGTGGATGTTTTTATAAGTAACTATACTCTTGTGGATCCAGAAATATACCAGTTATGGGTCGATGGACATACTGCAAGCGAAGCAGTGGCAATATTAAATCAAAGAGGACTTGGCCAAGTTACAGGCGCTTCTTTAGAGTTAATCGCAAGTGATGTATTGGATCATTACCGTACCTATTCACTTCTGGAGAAACTACTAATAAATCCCAATAAACTGCAAGAACAATTGGCTTTCCAGATAGAACCACAAACGAGGCAACTGCTAATAGATATTTACTACTGTTTTGATGAAAGTGTAATACGAGACCTAATAGGCAAGAAACTGTCTTCAAAACATCGCAAGGACTTGGATGAGGTGGCTGAAAAAACAGGCGTGCCGCTTAAATCATGCAGAAGGCAATTTGATAATGTTAAACGAGTCTTTAAACTTGTGGAAGAATTACCAGGAAAAGTACTGCAAAACATTCAAAACTTGTTTTATCTCCCAGAGGAATTAGCAAAAAAATATGCATCTATTGTTTTTCTTGCCTGCATACGTTTTGAGACTTCTAAGCGACGTCTTCAGCACATGACTTTCTCATGCTGGAAATCCTGCACCGAAGTCATAATGGAGCAGTGGACCTATAACCAAATCGGTCCGGAGTATTACGACACTGAAATGGACAAGGAATTTCTACTTGAGCTTCGCGAGCTCAAGGTTCTATCTGAAAAAGAAAAAGAGCACAAACATCTTGTTTGTACCAAAATTAAATCTAAATTACTTCAGAAAAATTACGCTGACTTAGAATCAAATTTCCGGATTTATTCCAGGGCCATTTTGACGCTTGCCAGTGCTTTGCATCGTTCTCGTGAAATGAGAAACTTGTTTTTGGAATTATCACAAATCTGTGATATGTGGAAGCAAGCGCATTGGAATCATGAGGATTTGCAAGTTTTCCTTGAAGCTTACAGCCAATGTGCTCTTGATATTGATGTTTTTAGAGAGCCTGGCTTGAAGGCTACTTGGGAGAAGTACATGAAGGTTTTTGTTGTTTGCGTTTTGACCATGTATTCTTAACAAGGACAGATCACCTATAACGGGATTATTTTAGTTCCTGCCTAATTTGAAGACGTAAGTATAAAACTTTAGTACTTTTAGTAGTTTTAATTATTAAATTATTGCAATTTAAACACTAAAAGAAAACGTAACAATTGATATCATTAGTGTTGTGAATGTTCTAAATTAATCATACTCTTTCATCTTTTTGGATATTAGATGGTTTCTTTGGCAAATTTTCAATATAAAGCAAAGATTGTCTTCAGACAGGGAGATAATCTTAATTTTATATTCATCATTTTGTTTAAAACTAATTAAGTACCTTAAATATTACATTAACAAATAATTGTGTTCGTTGTACCTACTACTTGGTTATAAAAAAAATAAAACCGCCTGTTTCCAAAGACAAAAATGCCTGACTTTGTTATAAGAGCCTAAAAATCATTTCCCAAAAATTTTTAAATAGACCAGTATAAAGTTTTCTGCGGAAGATTTTAATATTAAAGACCCTCACCTAGTAATGTAGTATTTGGGATTATTGATGCGCTGTGGTTTGGCATTTCTTTGGTAGAGGGCACACTAGTCTCTATTACTAAATTTGCGGTGGCGGTAGCAAATTATATTTTGCCACAAAATTATCTCAATGGCGAAAAATAGTTTGCTGTTTATAAAAATTGCGTACAACTTGAATGCAAAAATATGAATTTTTGTCGATGTGGTACAGGCTTCTTTGTACGTAGAAGACGTTACCATAGAGATCAATGGTTAGACATATTGAATAATGGCATTTGTAAACTTTACTCATTTAATACTAAATGAATAGGCGTTTTTGAGAAAATGTAACCATTGATATCGTTTCTCCAATTCTTCTAGTTATTCCTTCTACAAAAAAACTATGTCCCCCGATTGATTATAATAGTAAAATTTGTAAATAAAAAGTACCTTGCAAGAAAAGAATTCATCTTTTTGCATCAGGAAAACGAACCAATAAAATAAAATTTTGGGTTGAATAATGAAGCAATTCAGAAACTTTAAAAAACCAAATTTCGGGTTTCATAATGTGGATATTATAGAACGCAAATATAAAAAATTCTTTAAATAAAGGATACACAACCTCGCCTGATTTTGAAAACACACCTTATTTTAAAAACAGCAAAAAAAAAATCTCTAGAAAACGCTTGGTAGCAGATATCATTAAAAATGTAATGTTTTTTTTGTAATATGGGGTCCATAAGTTATAAAATTATCGCCAAAAAAAAATCGAAAGTATGTTTAAAATAAAATTTTAAAATAGTTTTAATTGTTGAGCAGTATGTAATTTTAAACATTCTGTAGAATGTTAAATCTTAGGTTTCGTCTGTAAAATTTAAAAGTAAAACAGATATAAAATTAAGAGAACTTTCGATAGGTACAAACCCTTTATTTTATCATCAGCAATAGTCCCCTGTTTTACGATGCAATCAGCAGAATGGCACCGATTTAATTATTTAAAGAAGCTTACAACACACTTCTTGATTTCGCGAAATAAAGAAAAAATCAAATTAACGCTAAGTGTTACTGTGGGACCCATTTAAAAGGCGCCATAAAAAGTTGCACTGCAGTTTACTGTACTTAACGTTACGGAACTAATATTTTCTTGCAAATTAAGTTGGGTAATATTATAGATTTTTTTATTTTTATTCAGCACATAATGGCCGCTTTTAAGTAGCTACAGGAAAGAAGGCGGTGGGCATTAAATGTGGCGAATTAAATGGGCGGGAAACAGATATTAAAATTTAATTGCTAAACTGAGATGCAGATGCCTTTTTAGTACTTTACTTCTAAACAGATTTTTATTCACCAAAGAAAAGAAATCCTGCAGTAAAATTAAAAAATACTAATCTAAGATGTTTAGTAGAATTTATTTATTTTTTTAACACAGGATCGTCCATTTAGAAGATGTAATAAAATTTAAGGTCTTTTCAAGCCACTTTTGTTTTAGTAGTTTTCGTATCAAGTTTTGTAAACGAGTCTTTATTTACGAGTTTGGTAAAACACAAGTGCAAGCGAGGATTTTAAACAAGTAGATAAAACGGTCTATGCTTTTTTTACGATCCCAAAATCAAACAATATCGCACTTTTTAGAAGAAAGAAATTTCGACTTTTCGAAGTAGAAATGAAGATATATTCAATAAACGGTTATGTTAAATCCAAATCCTACCTCCGCTACACTAAATACTGTCCAAAGTTATAAGAATACTCCAAAACAACTCACAGTTTTAGCTTCAAAGCGGTTTTTTTAGCAAACTTGTTGACATCCGTAAAAGCTAATACTAACAACATTTATTTTCACATATCTTAAAAATTAAAACCATTGCAAATTTTGCAATGGCTTTAATTATTAAGAAATGTAAACATACTTAATTTTTCACTGTAACATTAATTAGAATTCATTTTTATTATTGACAATTCCAACAAGAGAAATGTCACATTTTTTGGCAGACAAAAATTGATTCGTAGCAAGGCATACTTCATTTTATCAGGCCGGTGCACTCTCATGTTTATTTTTTTGAATCCTGTAGGCCTTATTTTCTAGAAGATCCAGTTTTGTGACGTCACAGTAATTAGTTTGGCTACTCGCTAACGGTATCGCTTTAGTCAGCAATAAAAGCGAATAAGAAGACACCAAATTATACGTTTTTGACATCTAAAATAAATATAAAAATGTCATCTCTTAATTTCTGCGAGTAACACTAACTTCGGCCCGTGCGTAAAGAGCTTGTAAAGAGCTTATTGCAACTTCACCCCGTGGGTAAACTTCCATTTTATCCACTGTCGTGCAATAAGTGTCATTTTAAAGGTGGAAGTAAATAAAAATTATATTTATAACACAGAAATTTTTTAGCGCTTTTAGATTTTAATAGACTTTTGTTGAAACAAGTATACCTAATAATAAATATTTTAAAATAATTTTGTTTTTATTTATTACAAAAGTACGAAGGCTACTTTATTACTTAGCAAACGGAATTTTTTATGACCTACTAAAAATAAAATACAAAGCTCGTTCCTCGTAATGAGAGGCTTAAAAGAGCGGCTTTTTATAATAAGAGGGTGTCTTTGTTGAACTCACTAATTGTTGCGAAATTAACCCCAAGCAAACAAATTAATCGCGGCTTTTAGGTCTCATTATAAAAATGTGACGGGCAAATGCTGCAGAGAGGGCTGGTCCCTCTAAAGAGGGTTGCAACATTTCCTTGGGGGTCAATATGGAACAATATCGCAAGAAGTGGCTTAAATATAATCCAGGCCAGATGGCGAGGCCGCACTTTTAAATCGTTTTAAAAGTTATTCAATATAAAAAGAAGTTTGGCCGCAGATTTAATAGAAATTTGTTCATCAATTCACAAAGCTAGTTTAATATTGTCTGGATCCGCTTTTATTGGTTCGCCAGTTACGCTATGGTAAGCTTGAAAATATTACTTTGGCATTAGAAAGTTTCTTTTTACCCAAGTGTTTTGCTTTTCACTTCGTACACAGCTTTTCTTTTTGTTTTTTAAACTCCTTGAAAACTCGTTTAAGTTTGTTGGCGAATTTAACATTCATATTTTTACACACTTTGCAAAGTTAGTTTAAACGCTGGTTTCCAGCAGATTCAAGGACGCAGTTATAATATATCAATAAATAAATACTAATTTTTAGCTTTTAACTATATACAGCGTGCCAAAACGCGATGGTACGTTGCTAAGACATATCTGTTGGATCCTAGAAAATCGTTTAAAGAAGTCTATCTCATGTATATTTAAAGATATGAAGCCCCAAAGTGCAAAGCTTAAAACGTTCATAGCTTGAGGATAACAGGCACATATTAACGAAAAATAGAGCTAAATAAAAAGGCACAATCTATCTTAAATTATTTTATATTTTGTTTATCTTTTAACTTGTCAAGTTACATTTTTATAATCAATTTAATTTTGCAAAAAAATTATAAAATAAAGCTAACAACAATGTCAATAAAATCTAATGCAAAAATTGTATAATCAAGAATCTAGATGAGCTTTTAAGATGTATTTTCACAATGACTGTTGCCGAACTTATACAACTGTGTTCGAATTTTCCTGGATGAATAAATTCGATGGATATTTTTTTACATTTTTCTAGGAATCCCTAAGAATGCCCAAACAACGAACCGATGCGTTTATTCGCCAGTTTTTGGACATCAGTAGGTAACATAATTATACAGCCATGACAATAAAAAAGTTGGCTCATAAAAATCTATTTAGACAAATTTATTCTGTTTCAACATTATTCAAATCTGAATTTCGCAGTTAAAAAACCGATTACCGACACTGATTTGTGGATGCGATACATCATTGGTGTCAGTGCAAATGTTGACTTTGTTAGCATGATATGGAACGTAGCAGCAAGTAGCTATAACATTCATCCCAAGGGAAACTCTTTAATTTAACGGTTTATAGCTTGGAATTAAATAAAAGAGGGAACATGCCAGAGGGAGTGTCACAAGAGTGTTATGTATTTAGATACCAAGATCAAGTGAGACACTTAGTCTGTACGAGCACATATTATTCTTTTGGGGAATTTAAAACATGACACTGATTAAAGATTAAGAAACGTACGACGACGCGACGTACGAAACTACACACATAACTTTATATTTCACTTTTACAGGTTGTCCCAAAATTAGCGCCCCCTGTATTGTACTATCGTGTAGAGTGCCTGGAAGAATTCACAGTTATTGTCGCCTTTAGAGTGGCGACATGCATCATTCCTTCTCTGTCATACAGATTATGTCATCAACGTTATAGCCAAAGTGACAACAATTACAACTTACAATCACAATTGATGACATAATCTGTATGACAGAGAAGAAATGATGCATGGCGTCACTCTATAAGGTGACAATAACTGTCAATTCTTCCAGGCACTCTACTATCGTGCACATTAAATTTAAAACGATTTTTTGTTAACCAACTCTAGTGTGAATGGGGTTTTTTATGTCAGTTTTTGAATGTTATTTTGACAACAAATCTGTGGTAAATAGGCAAAAGGGGATAAGTATAAAACTCATTCGTCATTTGTACTCTAAAAATGATTTTCTTGCAAATATTAAACAATATTAATGCAATAGTGAGAGGCGAGCCGAAAAAATAGGTTTTAAAGTACGTATATGGCTGATCCAAATTGTAAATATCTAAATGTTTCTATTAAAATTCGGTGTCCGAAAAACACATTTTTTTAAATGTCAAAAATACTTATCCCGTTCTGCCTCCCTACCACAGAAATGCTTCAGATGTATTTTATTAAAAAAAAAAAACATGAAAAATGTACTGCAGGCGTGAAAGACAGTAAGCAAATATTTGCTTTTTTAAATAATATTGTTTTAGGATAAGAAAAAATCTTATTTACGATATTTTAAGTTAAAATTACCCAAGAATTTACCGTAAGAATTAAAAAATCACTTATTAATTTATGAATAATGATGACCCACCAAGATGTCAGCTTTAAACGCGAATTGTTTAAAAAAGCAACCACATCAAGGGGTATGGTTTGTCTAGGTAATAAATAAAAATGTTACATTTACAATGGTACCTTACCAGACCTCTTGATATGGTTGCTTTCTCAAGCAATTTGCGTTTAAAGTTCACATATTGGAGGAGCAGCAACATTACCAAATAAAGTGTAATTTTTGTAGTTTTACAATAAACTAAACTTAAAATATCGAATTTAAGACATTAATGACCGGGTATCCGGTCAAGCTCTACGTCATAGTTCACAGAATTGCATTAAAATACTGCCTGTGAAATGTTTTTAGGAAACCAATATGATTAAATGGAGTTTGTGATCCGTAACCAAAAGAAAGCCCTTATTATGGCAAATTTTCATACCAATGGTTCCCTAAAAAAGCCTTTTATTTTTATACAAATAATGATTTGAAAAAATGGTTAAATTTGACATAATCAAAATTTTTATTTCACAGATACAATATAATGTGAATCTGTGACCTGTGACGTAACACATGACGGTCAGTATTTTGGGACATTCTGTTTAATACTTACATACTTAATCTAACTTAGAGGTGGAGTAATTTGTAAGTTTTGTTGTTGTAAGAATTTAAAATTAATTACCGACAAAGAATTTTCATTCATAAAAAAAGAGAAATACTGAAACGTAGGTATGTATTTTTGTTAATGAAGCCCGACAATTTAGGTAGATCAACTTTGCACAAAAATTGTCGGTAAGAATTAGATACACAAAAGTATCATTGTGAAATGAACATTAACAAAACATAGGTAACACAGATCCAATTACAAGTTGGCACTCCCTGAAACATCAAAGAACTTTAACCGCCTGCTCCTCATCTACCAAAGCTCAAAAGCTACCTACCTACCTGTTGTAGTACATGAAGAAATGTGTAAAAAAGATTTATTAAAGATCATCAGTCCACCTACACTGGTTTAGTTTTCCAGTCGATAACTACAATAATCGTTTTAAAAATCGTCAAGTCATTGTAAAACGAAAATTATTGCAGATTCGTACGTTTTATTGCATTTTAAACTTTTAAAATATTCGCTTTCTTGTAAAACTATTGGCATTTTTATTCTGTATGGATGTTTATTATGGGTCTTCTTGTGCTACACAAGACAGTTAATTAAAAAAGAGTTCTTTATTTTGCTGAAATTAAAAATTGCTTACAAAAGTCCAATTTAGAATACCCTTCTTTAACTTACGGCGCCCCAACGGTCAACACTATACAGGTTGTCTAAATTGGCTAAAATTGGCGCACAAACTCGATGGTACGTTGTTGGGGCATGCCTAGGGACCCCAAGAAAAAAAAATTCTATCTCATATATCCTTGGAAATATGAGACCCCAAGTGAGAAACTTTAAACGCTTACATCTTGAAGATAACAGCACATACCTTAATCTATCTAAAACTATTAGACCATTTGTTTATCTTTTAAATAGTAAAATTACATTACAATGTGGGATCAAGAATCTCGTAGATGAATTTTTAGGATGTATATTCGCAATCAGTGTTGCCGAACTTATGCAACTTCGTTCGCATTTTCCTCCATGAATATAACAGGTGGATTTTTTTTTACATTTTTCTAAGGGTCCCCAAGAATGTCCCAACAACGTAACATATAGCGTTTATGCGCCAATTTTTGGACACCTTGTATTTGTTGTCTGTAATCCGTAAATTTAGAAATTACGGTGTAATTACATATTGGTAGTATATTCTAAAACTAAAGGGTTCTAATACATGCAGTATTATTAACGTATAATATGGTGAAGGCGCCGCCGCCCGGGTGTCCTTTCAATTTTCTTCTGAAAGATAAAAGAAATTACATACATGCGTACATGCTCCTCATAATTATTTATTTATTGGTGGTCCGCGCATTTGATGCTTTGTCAGATTCGTCGACCGTAAATCTGAATATAATATCTTGCGTTCCACAAAATTTTACGTCGACTCTTGCCATGCATTTGTAAAATTTTAATTTTTTTCATTGTTAAAACATTGTCGATTGTCATATTTTTGACGTTCCACAGCCAGAGTCGACGTCAAATTTTGTGGATCGCACGTTATAATGGAAAAGCATAATATGTATAAATGCAAACAATAATTTTAGCGATAACCTGGACTACATCAGTCAGTAGAATAGCAAGGTATTGGGCGTAGAAATAAGCACTGATGCTGAAATTGAGTTCGTGAGACAAAACAGTAATAATTGAAACCATGGCACCTGAGATGCGGCAAGAAGCATGATTACAGCACCCATTCTGTGTCAATTAGCTAGGCCTGTCATTATGCTGCCGTTGGCGGAGATGCCACATCTATGCGAGATATTGACACCGACACCCAGTGTTTTCTATAAAGCTAATCATTACAAAATAACTGCATGTTGTGTTGTTATACTCTGCAATCTAAAGAACTTTGGTATACTAAACAATTTACTTTATAATTTTGCTTTAAGGTGGCTTTAAATTGACCATTAAGAATGGCAGTTTTGAAATGCACTATGAATAAAAAAACAAATGAGTTTGACATGCAAGAAATAGTAAAAAGATAATTCAGCATTCCACTTTAAATAAACACCAGGATACATTTTTTTTGCTAAATTCGGTAAATCTTATACAGGCTTTCCAAAAATTGGCACATAAACGCGAGGGTACGTTTTTAAGGCAGGCCTCAGAAAATTGTTAAAAGAATCTATTCACCCTTTCCGTTCGTACCAAAGTCGCCGGTCGGCGCTAACGCTGAAAAGAACGTGAAGACAACTTAAATTTTTGTCCAAGGTGGCTATGCAATTTGGTGAAATTGTCACTTGTCAGATAGAACAGATGTCAAATAACTTAAATCAAAATTAATAATTATGTGTATTAAAAATGTAGTTTTTGATTTTTAAAGCGTAAATAATTACAAAAATAATATAAAACCGTTTAATTACAAACTTTTATTACTACATATCTGCAAATTTTCAAGGAAGACTTAAATATGGTTGGTTCCTCATTAAAACAATGTTTCCCAAATGTTTACGGGAGAATACCAAGTGGCCGCATCTACCTGAAAAGACTACTAGGTGGCCGCGCCTAATTGCAGGCTGCATGGTCGAAGTGGCCGCGCGATATTTCTGGTTTGGTCGTAGTGGCCGCGACTAATTAACTTCCTTTTACCTAGATTTATTTTTCTGTATCCGATGTTTTATTAAGTTATGATATTAGAAAATTATAAAACAGAGAATTCTTTGGATAATATACAGACTCTTATTATCATTAAAACAAGCCAGCAACGTTGAAAGTACTCAATGCATGTGTTTTTAAGTTTTATTGTTACCGACAGACTTTTTTAAAAGCACTGGTGGACACATCCACTGGAGGACACTAGGTTAGGTAGGTTAGGGTAAGTTTTGCTGCTAAAAAGAATATTTAAACAAATGTGCTTGTCACCAAACTGCAATGTAAATAATTTTGTCAATAAAATATTGATAGTTATCGTTGTTATTTTATAAAAATAAAATTCGTTTGGTGTTTCTACTCATCTATAAATTCTATAAAACTTCTGAGACAGCTCCTTTTTTACCTGCTAAACATGGAAGCAGGTAGAAAAGGCACCGCGGCCACTTCCACCATGACCCATGCAGTAGAGTGCGGCCACCTCCACCAAATCACCCCTCATTAAATTTTATAGCGCGGCCACCTCGTATATGCCCATGTTTACGAAGTGCGTAGTTTTTGATTTATGTGATGTACAATAAGATTAATAAACGTTATATCCTTTTTTGATTGAAATGAGTGTTAATTTGTTAAATATGTAAATACGTGCCTAAAAAGTTGATAAAAAAAAACAAACGGCTTATTAGGAACCTTAGGCATCTTCTTGATTTGAAATTAAAAGGTGCTGACATAGTTAAATTTTATAATTAAACAGTTTAATTGTAGTTCTGTAGCAGATTTTGGTAAAAAAAAACAAAATGTATCTTGTTAACACATAAATGTAACATTTTGACGTTTTTATCACATAACCTAAAAATATGTTTAATATCAAATCTGACAGTTTCACCAAATTTCAGGGCAAACTTGATGGATTTTCATTAAAATTCAATTGTTTTTTGCGGATAGTGCTGTCCAAACCTGTAGTTGTTCCAGAACCTTAGTCGGCGCATCTCAGATACGTCCAAATACGTCAGAAATAAATAAGTCAATCTGACGGCTTCTGAGATGTGTCGACCGGCGACTTTGGTACGCACGGAAAGGCAAATGCCGGCGGCAAATTTTTCCGCGGAAAAACCCCGGCTGTCAAATTTGACAATGTTAATACAAATTTTATCTTTCACAATCTTGACTTGTCTATTTATTTTATCCTAATACGTACTATCTCGGGATATACTCTTGCCAAATATTCCTCGGGCAACAAATTTTTCAGAAAATGTCTCGACCAACTGTATATTTTTTAGTTTTACTAAAATATACAGTTGGTCTCGACTTTTTTCCGGAAAAATGATGCCCTAGGGATATTACCTATGAAAAAAAATAGTCTGAATACAAAAGCATAATCTGTCTAACTAAAATTATTTGACAAGTTGTTTATCTTATAAATAATCAAATAGGTAACAGAATTAATTATATTTTACAAAAATTTTATGAAATGAAGCTGACAACAATGTCAATGGTGCCGTTCGATTGTAAAGCGAAAGCTCTTGTCAATTAAATGTCATTTTTGATTGTATCGGGTGAGCAAATAAAAACAAAGAATCTATAGAGTTTTTAAGATGTATTTTAATAATAATTGGTGTTGCCGAACTTACACATTTTTTTTATATTTATCCAGGGATATTTGAGAATGTCCCAACAATGCACCATTGCGTTTATGCGCCAATTTTTGGACACCCTGTATCGTCCGAAATCTTTCGATCTATTTTTGTATTTTAAAACACAAACCGGACGCAGGATAAGCCTGTTAGGTATGTTTTAATTTGAAGGATAGAAACTTCTAGGTCAACTAAAATATTAGAAATATTTTTCGAGGTTTCTCTAAAAGATAGACTTGCAGAATTTCAACGACTTTTTTTCAAACACTTTCAAGGTTAGTCGAAACTTCCTTCTCGAGTTTTAAGTATTACTTAGAATAGGTGCAAAGATGTTATTAATAATCCAGAATTGATAATGGACCACCTTGAGGCATACGTGCAGACCTACCGCATGCCAATTTTATTTTTCCACAAAATAACTAATGCTTTTTACACTTCCACACCAAAATTGCCAACAAATTTTATAAAAAGAGCAAAGGCATTTTCAAAAATTCAACTTAAAATAATGCAGGTATAAAATAATAATTATATGACCGCAATATGTGTCATTTAGTAATTTATTATTATTCTAGGTTGGGTGTTCTTAGCAGGCGTGATGCTAAACCTACATAATGACGGGGTAAAAATGCTGAAGATCATGCAAACACATTAAACACTAGTATTGTTATTGCTTAAAACTCAAGGGACTTTAAATTATATACCAATTACACTTATTACCTTTCTCAAAAGTATACCACTTTGGTAGATTAGCTAGTAGTCAAGTTGGAAATAAACCTTACAGGTGGTCTTATTAAATAAGTCTGGCCATTTGAATTCAATTTTTAACTGACTCGTGATTGCTATTATTTTGATTCATTCAATTTTATTTTTCAGTGTCTAGTTACAGTGTTTAATTATTTTTTTTTACAATAAAAGTTTAAAAATGAATTATTAAAATTACGCGATGTCTCAAATAGTCCACCTTTTTTCTGCAAAATTGTGAAATGATCAAATACAGGGTGTCCCGAATTTGAGGACCAGTGACGATTTATTAGAACCCAGCTTAGGTACCTTCAGAAATTTTGAAAAAAATTTTAAAACTTGTTTTATCAGCAATCAGATTTTAATAAATACAAATTCCTGCAACGTTTCGTTCCCTACAAAAACTTATGAGAGTTAAATTGTTATTTTAACAAAATATTTAAAATCGAACATCATACAAAAATTTTGTAAATAGATTATAAATAAATATAGATAAGATAAAAAATAAATTTATCCAGTGCAATAAATATTAGATAAAAGTCAAATTTAAAATTATTACACATTAAAAGAAATTACAATAACAGATAAAAGAGAGAAAATAATACAAAAATGTGAAACACCCATGCTAAGTAGCGCTGGTGTCGCTTATACAATCTGATTGCTGACAAAAACTCAGTGGCGGTCCGCGGGTTAGCGAGTAGGGCGGGCGACGCTGACCTGTAGGTGTCACTGCAGGGGGTGTGGGGGGCGGCAGCCCCCCAGCAATCGGCGCCGCAGGCGAAATTTTTTTCAAGGATCAAGGTCATGCATTTTACTTGCACTTTAAAATTTTTAAATATAAAAAAAAATTGATAAATGAACACTTTTGTCAAGAGTTGCTTTGTAGGCTTGGCATAATAAAAAATATTCGTACAGTATATTACTGTCTAAATTTTTTTCTCTTAAAATAATTGTATCAAACAATACGACAAATCCTTTAAATCAGAAAACTCCTTAAAGTCCATTACCTTTCGAAAACAACAAACTAGCCCACCAAATATTTTTTTTAGAAAAATACAAAGATTTATTGCCATAAAATTCTAGTTCCTGCAAGGTTTTGTTAAAAATGTTTGTGCCCCTTTTAACAAAAAATAAAATGGAAATATTTTTGCTTGGAAGGTACAGAGACACAATCATGCGAATCTATGAAATTATTCAATTTTAATTTTTAGCTATAAGTAAACAAAAAAGTATAGTTACTTGAATACATCCAGTTGCCATTATTCGCTTGGAATAAGAAAATCTTCCGAAATTCACACAATTATCATTGAAGCACACACTAAATGACTTTTTCACAGATTTGTCCTTTATTTGCATTATTTAATAATTCACAAATCACCCAAAATACAAAAAAAATTGCCAAATGTATATCAAAACACCGATTTTATTTTACTAGTTTGCCGCTCGCTAAATAAAACTAAACGAAAACTAATAAAAAAGGAAAGAATGCACAAGATAAAACTAGAGTGGGTTAGGTCAGCGGGTGGGTAAGATCTGCAAGTGGGTTAGATTTTTCTATAAAATGCCGACATTTAATGAGATACTCCTCGCAGTAATACGAAAATAACTAATAAAATTAAAAAAAAACAATTTTTCAATATTATTTAAAAAAATCTGCGAAGAGGACAAACTATTAACTCTCTCATAACAAAAAATGAATTTTATTAGCGAAGAGCATAAATAAGCATTAATTCTGACACTGACGTTTAGGATTTAATTAGGCTTTAGAAAGATGCATTTGTTTTGATTTTTTTTGCAAAGCCACCTTGACCGAGCCCAGACTTACGTGACTTAAAACTTTTATATCACTAAAAATCTTTCATTTGGCCTTTTTTGTCTTAAAAACTTGACAAAAAAAAAAACAAAAAATACTTTTAAATACAAAATTTAATTTTCTTTTATTTTTATAACTTCATTATTTTTTGTAAGTTAAGAAATAACGAAGATATGGCTTTTTTTTTAATTGGGGGGCTTATGTGGGGTCGGACAAAAAAAACTTTAAATTACTTTTTGTAAAGAATTGGAAGTGCTTTAAAATTACAAAAAAAAAAAATTGTACATTTTATAATAACCGAAATATGAATTTTTTTCCAGTTGGGGGGCTCTGGAACCCCCTTTGTCATTATTTGATTTTTCTCAAAAACAATCCCAACCAAGATTTTAATAGGAACGATTTTTCCTGAAAATTTGAACATGATTGGGGTCTTCGTTCTCAAGTTATCGTGTTTACAAAAAACGTGACAGAGTTCAGACAGACAGACAGACAGACAGACAGACGGATTTTTTGAAAGTTGTTCAAAATTCGATGAAACGCACGAATCTGCAAGAATTTTTGCTCTAGGATGATTTTTGACGATTTTAGAATTTTCAAAACAATCACAATATACTCCTCGTTTTTGACTTTGTCTGCGAGGAGTATAAAAAGATGAAAGAGGTGGGCAATGCGGACTGTCGCCCAGCCTGGGCTAGTCTATTTATTATAAAACAGGGTAGAATAGGTAGCTATCTTCAAGCAGCATGCGTGTGCCGCTTGCGTATATGGTCAACCTAATTATACAACGAGCGACAAAGACAGTATAACCCAAAGGTTTACTAGTAAGAAAGAGACGCCGAAGGCGGAAAATTTTGCTAGAGCCCACCTGGACGAGTCCATTTTATGCGAGTTTTAAGTTGAGGGAAGTAATAATGATTATAATATGTATGTTTGGTTGCGTTGCGTTCTGTGTGAGTGAGGGCACTATCCAGGCTGTTTTAACAACTTATTTAATATTTATTCTGTAAAAGAAGTTTATTTAATTGTTTGAAATAATTTTAAATTATTTATTTACCTAGTTTTAAAGTAAACTGAAAAAAAAAATGCAAAAATTTAGAATTTTTATAAGTTTTACTTTTTTATTTTTTCTCTTTTGACCGGGCGGGCGGTGCCCACCTTGCCCACTCAGACCGACCGCCACTGCAAAAACTGTCTGAATAATGTCCATGTTTCAGCAACATCCCATAAAATACAAAAACTTTACGTCTTTACAGCAAAAAGAAACGAAATCAACTTTTTTGTTTTATAAAGGCAACCAAAAAACGGTTAGAGATAATCAAATTCTGCTTGGAGGAGGTAAATGGGTATTAAAATAGGTAACATTGTCCTATATAAGTGACCTTGTATTCTTAAAATAAGCGAGATCCCAATGGTGGTCCTCGAATCCGCGGCACTTTATGAAGTAAATTTTAATTTTTGTGTTAAACTACGAGGTTTTTTTTTTAAAACTGTTTGTTTGTAGACAAATCGAACCTTTACTCAAATAGATCTCCAGTCTAATTCAAACTTATTATTGTTAAATTAATGAAAGGAATATTTCAGGTCCTCAATGACAATTAATATGCTAATGCAAAAATCAATTAATTTAAGTCCTAATAGATTACATACATTTTACAACTTAACTGCTGCATGTCTTGACTCCGTAGGGAGATCAAAAATTACTAATGTGTGTCATGATATCAAGAGGGTTAGTATAAACAAGCTTGTTACTTTATTTGATTGAATAGATGGAAATGTACTTGAGTGACTGTTGGGGTACCATCAAATCCCATCGGCAATATTGTAATGATGTAATGGCAGGTATGGGTAACATATGCTGTAAACTAAATGTGAATACTTATGTTGCGTGCTCGATTTTACGACTTTTTTGGGAAACGTGCAACCCAAAAGGAATAAAACGAATTCAAATTATATTATCGTTAAGTTAAGAATAGGGACCATATGCATAAAAAGTGGGGCTATAAAGTGATATTAAGAACAATTGTTTGTAGGATGCGTTTTGGGAACTTCACACGCTATATTTTATTTTCAATTTAATTAAATGTAGGTATAGGTGTCCTTTTAAAAGAGTTATGTTTATATTTCGATTAGAGTTACAAAAAATTAATAATATGGCTCAAAAATAAAAATACTTTGGTATTTTATTATTTGTCTGGATATTTTTTAGTATCCTTTATTTACATCTTAATAATTAAATATATAGGTCCAAAAATTGTCGCACAAAACGATAGTACGTTATTGGAGCATGCTTAGGCACACCAAAGATATAAAAGACTTCAGGTTTGAAATGAAAAATCTGAGCAAAATAGAACACGGCTTAAGCAATTGAAGGCCGCACACCGATGAGACGAAAGTATTTCACATCTGGAAGACATAAATTATGCCTAAAACCCATTTGAAACATTTTTGATGAAATAGATCATGTTCTATTTTTCTATCTGAGTTTCAAACGTTTCTTCCATTTAACTTGTATAATATTCGCAATTTTTTTGAAAAAAATTGTTTTACTTTTTTTTTTTAACGGGTTAGTTTTTGTCAGTCATTTTTTAATCACTTCATACATTTAATTTGTTTTTATTTCTGTACAAATTTAATTTTATAATAAATTAGTAAAAAAACTAAAGTGCAATTCAGTAGATCGTCTGGGTGGAGGGGGTTAAGCTCGTTTAAAAAATATAAATTAAGTAAATTATAAGATTTATTGCTAACAAGAAAATTGACAAAATGCCAACTAAAACCTTGTAGAACGAAGGACACTAGGAAACCGTTTTATTTGGGTTTCTTCAGTTAGTGTATACGAAAGAGACGGTTTCGGGGTTTGTATTTCATCTGATAGGTTTCACATCTGGTCGTTTGAAACCTAACATTTTACGTTTCTTTGGTGTGCGACCTGCCTTACGGATCCCTAGAAAAATGTTAAAAGTCCATCTTATACATATACCCTTGAAAATAAAAGGTCCTAAAGTGCAAAACTTTGAACGGTTATACCTTGAAGTAGAACGGCACGAATTAACGAATAAAATGGTTTAAAACAAAGATACAGTCTTAAATCATCTCGCCATTTGTTTATCTTATAAATGGTCGAATTATTTTTATAATCAATTAAAATTTTACAAAAGTTATATGAAATGAAGCTGACAACAATGTCAATAAAATTTAATGCAAAAGTGTAATTAATCAAGACTCAGAGATGGGATTTTTAGATGTATTTTTCCGAATCGTGTTGCCAAACTTGTGCAACTTTGTTTGCATTTTTCTGAATTAATATAAAAGATGGAGTTTTTTTAACATTCAAGAATCTCTAGGCAAGCCCATCACCATCACGTTTATGCGCCAATTTTTCGAAACTCCGTAAATTGGTGATCTATAATCCAAATTATTTAAATGTCATGTTGAATATTTTTTTGCAAACCAATTTTGTCTATTTCTTAATATTTTATTTTGTTTTGAAATACCTTTGAAATAAAAATTTGTTTCTGGCTACCTATTTGTTCATGGTGTGTTTTATTTTTGGTCTTTTTGTTTTGTTATGCCATCAATAACTTTCATGTCCAGGAGCTTAATTTTTAATTAATTTTGAGGTTCCTTTAAAGAATGTTAAAAATAAGATTTCACACGACGACGCGGCAAACTCAATAAGATTTTTGTGGTAATTTGACATAATTGAGATTCCGATTTACATCCTTCTGAGAAAATAAGTGCTAATGTGTCCTCCAAAACATATCCAGAAGGCATCATGACAACTTGCTAAAATGTTCACTAATTACTCCTGTTCGGCATTTATCAATTTTTGATCCAGGTGCCTCGCCTGGAGCTCCTGAGGTCCTGCATATAAGCAAAATGATTGTTTATAGTTTTAACTCACAGAAACTTATATAAAAAAGCTTGCATAAAAAGTTGGTTTCAGAGAAGATGAAATAGCCGTAGGTCAACATTAAAAATTCTTCTTTTACCAATTTCGCACTTCTTTGCCGTACATCTAGGTGTATACTTAGTTACGCGGTCAACTTATGCACCACACCATCGAAGTAGAAGCGCTATGCCGCGGTAATTGGTTGTTGATGGTAATTTTATGCAGACCAACTCAAGCTATCCTGTACTTGAAATACCGCCCTGTAATATTGCGTACCGCATTCACTTCATTGAGCTAATTAATAACTTCGCTACTCTGCACGTCTTTTTAATAATAGCAGGTACCTGACGATGATCCTGCGTGGCATTTCAGGTGATAATTACCTTAAGAATTTAAGGATTAATCCTTTAAAAACCGTAAGATATAAAAAGTTAATTCAAATCTTTTTTTTCGCCAATAAGTTACTAGGGGATTTTTGTTTTTTTCGGCCTTTTAGGCTAACCTTATTTGTCTAATTCTAATGGACTTAGCCAAAAATAAAGATAGGTCTTTATAAATCCAATTGATTTCGCAATAAGGAGGTAATAAATTCCTAACGTTTCAATTTATTGCAATAAAATATTTAAAGGAAGTCAACTTTTTCCATATAAATATGTGAAAAATGTAGGCATACATCCCGACACGGTGACACCCGCCCATTAACTTTTGCTGTAATTAACTAATTTACTACATTATATTTTAATTTAATTAAGTCAAAATAACCATAAAAGTAACATCTAATTGATACTTACCTGCATTGAAACGTTTTACTTTTACATGCATCAGGTGTTTGAGAATTAGATTGGCAGTAAATGAGGATAAAGAAGGTAGATTTACTGTTATGGTTTTTTTTTTTGTTCAATGCTAACCAGCATACTCTCTTTATCGTGTGTTTAAATGACATGAGATCGTTAAATTTTACAAAGTATCTTTTATCTTCAAAAATTCGTAAAATTACTGTTTCAGTGTCAGATAAGAAGAAACTCCGGAATGAACCTCCTATAGATAGAGAACTGGAAACAAAAAAAACACGTCATCGGACCTTGTCCTGATTTTTTGAGCATTACATAATATTTTTTATTATATTTTTAAATTTAAAACAGTGGTAAAAATATTAAATTTTATGTTATTCTTAAAAATCATGACAACGTTGAAGAAAGTGGATTTACATCTTGCCAGCTCTTATACTATAATATAAGACAAAGGTTCTCCTCTATACATTTGTAGTCCTATTGTTTTAGTTATTAAAACTATATTTACTTTCAATATACGATGGGGGCCTCATCTAGATGTGTTATTTAGTAAAATTGGCGGGAGCTCAACGCAGATGACTTATACGAGATTCTAGGAGCACAGATCTTCGAATCTGTGAATTTGAAACTCTTGACTTAAACATTCGCCACAGAAATCATCAAATATCCACTTTTATACCATAGGTAAAGACCTACTTAACCCTTTTTAAAATTTCATTAAATAAGAACATGGTAGATGTGTAGCATATTAAAAAAAAAAAAAATTATAAAAATTAAAATAGGTATACTAATTTATTTTAATCAGAAAAAAATATTGCAGTTGATGCAGTTTATGTAGACACAAATCCAAAAAATGGTTTACGTTCAAATGTATTATCTAAATTCACAAAGTTGTCTACCGAAGTGTAGAGAAAGCTCAAATGATGTTAGATGAACTGATATAACAAAATGACATAACAAATAAAAGAGTCCCATGATAAAGCAGTTAAAAGTCGATCATTCCTCGGATCTGGGAAGCATTTAGTCACCATGCCACCTCCAAATTAGATATAATATTGTAACAGACAATTACACCTCAAATAAGTAAAGCAGGATATGTTCGAGTAGCAGTGAATTTGGTTTATCAGCTTGTATCTTAATTTGTTCGTGTTTGTTATACAGAAATTGTAATAAAAATTATTACAAAATGTCACATTTGAGATTTTATCATCGTAGCAGTTGTAATTATGTAGTTTAACGTTGCAAACAAAACGATATGTTGTCTCTTAATCGACTTTTAATTATTTCTACCTCAGGTGCATCAAACCAGTGTCAAGTTCAGATCTGCGTTATAATATTTTAAACAAATTTTACATAGGAAACTGTAAATGTTAATACAGTGCGAGGCAAAAATCCCCCCCCCCCCATCTTAACTTTTGAACGGTTTAAGATATTGATTTAAAAAAAATTCTTGGCAAATTAGTACTAAAAAAACTACCTTTTGACGAAATTTGTTTTTCAAAAAATAATAACCCCCACATAGGGGGACTATCTACTTAATTTTTTTAAATGTAAAGGGGGGTCAAGTGACCCCTCATTTGAAAGCTATTTTTATTTCCAAGACAATGACGTTTACGAATTTTAGATTGATTCAGTAGTTCTATTGTACTGTGTGTTTTAAAATAAAGTACAAAAATTCTGTTTTACGTAATAAATGCAACAATAAAAGACTTAAGTGAATCTAAACTAAGTGGGGGTGTATGTTTTCTTTTTATTTAAAAATATTAATAATTTTTTTTTTGTTAGTATGTTTTATAACAAATTTTTTAAAATAACCTACCAAAATTATTTTTTTTTCAAAAAAACGAAGTAAAATAGGGTTAAAAAAATAAAATTATTTAAAAAAAAATTATTAAGAAGCATAAGGTTTTGTTTTTTTGTATTTTATGTTGGGACACAGGGTATAACACATTTTAACAAAAAAATATTACATATTTTTTTTAATTAAAGAAAAACATGCACCCTTACCTAATTTCAAATAGTTTTATTTTTTCCCTGTTGCATTTATTAAGAAAATCGTTCTTTTTATTGAGAAGCTCCTAGCCAAAAAAATAATAAATATACCTTAAATTGGTAAACACCATTGTGTTAGAAATAAAAATAGCTTTCAAATGAGGGGTCACTTGACCCCCCTTTACATTTAAAAAAATTAAGTAGATAGTCCCCCTATGTGGGGGTTATTATTTTTTGAAAAACCAATTTCGTCAAAAGGTAGTTTTTTTTGTGTAAATTAACCTAAAATTTTTTGGAAATAAATATCTCGAACCGTTCAAAAGTTAAGGCCAGGGGGGGGGACTTTTGCCTCTCACTGTATAATGAATTAAGCAATTCTGTTTAAGGTCTCTGGAATATACTCAGGTATGGCCAACTTTGACACTTATGACAGTTAGATCCAATTGCATGGCTCACTAGATTAAAATGACATTGCTTTTTCATTGTCTTTTTAATCTAGTAAGCCATGCAATTTAATCTAACGGTCATAAGTGTCAAAGTTGGCCATACCTGAGTATATTCCAGAGACCTTAATTCTGTTTACCTAGGCAAAAATTAAATAAACTTTGGATTTTAATAGAAAACTATTGAAAATATTAGGTGCGGGTACTTGGCAGGGCCATTTGGGAATTTCACAAAAAAAAATATGCCAGCAATTTGTAGACAATTTGTAGTAATTGTAGACATTATTTTTAAATTTGTAGCCCCCTTTAAAAACCCCAAAAATGGGGTATTATTTTTGGTCATGCGAACTTCACGATTAAAGACCACATTAAAATAATTTAATAAAATTTATGTTAATTAATAGATATTTATTTGTACTAAATGTAGCCCCTATTAAATAATTTGTAGGAACTACCCTTAGGGCAGGAGACCCTCTGAAAAATATGACCGTGAAACAACCACTTTGTGTGTTTTAATCGATAGACCCCTCATTTTAAAATACACTTTAAGCTAAAATTTGTAGTGCAAAAATTATTTTTCTAAACGTCCCATTAAAGCCTAAAAAATGTAAAATAAATATTTTATTATAGACATAACCTCTAAAATATTTAACTTGGTAGTAGATCAAATGTTACACTTTTTTAAAAAGTCCGTGCTTACTTTTTAAATATCAGTGTCGTTTGTGCGAAAAGTTTAATAATAATTTTAAATCTAAAATCTACTTACCTTATGCCTATAATTAATTCTTGCTTGTATTTTTTAAATTTTATAGCTCTTGTTATACTCCTCGCAGACAAAGTCGAAAACGAGGAGTATATTGTGATTGTTTTGAAAATTCTAAAATCGTCAAAAATCGTCGTAGAGCAAAAATTCTTGCATATTCGTGCGTTTCATCGAATTTTGAACAACTTTCAAAAAATCCGTCCGTCCGTCCGTCCGTCCGTCTGTCACGTTTTTAGTAAACACGATAACTTAAGAACGAAAAACCCAATCGTGTTCAAATTTGCAGGAAAAATTGTTCTCATTATAATCTTGGTTGGGATTGTTATTGGAAAAAATCGGATAATAACAAGGGGGGTAGCGGGGCCCCCAAACTGGTAAAAAATTCATATTTCAGTTATTATAAATTTAAGAAAAAAAAAATTTTCGGAATATTAAAGCCCTTTAAACTTTTTACAAAAATTATTCTAAAATTTTTTTGATCCGACCCCCCATTAGCCCCCCAATAAGAAAAAACGCCGTATTTTCGTTATTTTTGAATTTACTAAAAAAATGTTTATTAAAAAATTAAAGAAAATGTCATTCTGTATTAAAAATAATTTTTTGTATTTTTTTTTGTTAAGTTATTAGGGCATAAAAAGCCAAAATAAAGGTTTTTAGTAATAAAAAAGTTCTAAGTCCCATAAGTCTTGGCCTCGGTCTAGGTGGCTTTGCAAAAACATTTAAAACAAAGCAGCATCTTTCTTAAGTCAAATTAAATCCTAAACGTCAGTGTCAGAATTCATATTTATGCTCTTCGCTAATAAATATTTTTTTTTGCGAAAGTGAGTTAATAGTTCCACCTCTTCGCAGATTTTTGTTTTAAATTAAAAAAAATTTGCTTTTATAAAATATTGTGATTGCTTAATTACTGCGAGGAGTATCCTATTAAATGTCGGCATTTTATAATAAAACCTAACCCACTTAATGATCTAACATATTCACTGATCTAACCCGCTAACTAGTTGTAGTACTGAGGTCGATTCAAAAATAATGATAATTAACCCTGGACTTATTATACAGGATACCGCGAATTCAGAAGAATCTTACTGATCCTAAGATACAAGGTTGTAGTACAGTCAATCCGTATGTGGACATCGACAAATTTCCTGATAAGGCCGCCTTTTTTATATGATGTAACGTTGCGAAACCGGTCCCGTTAGATTTTGATGAAATTTTGCACAGAGGTGCAGAATGTCATTGTGAACAACTTTTAAATTTCCCTTTTTGCTGTAAAAATTCTCGTTTCGGCGCTACACCCCCTTTTACCCCCTCAAATTTTTTTTTTGTTTTCTTTCAAATTTTACAGATGGTTATAAAAAAATATTTAAAACAACTTTTTTATAACACTTTTTTGCCTAATAATTTTTTTTGGCCTCCCACTGGCCTCCGTTGACTTTTAGGTTTGTGGGATATGGATCAAATTTTGTGGAGAAATTCAAAATAATATTCTAATCATCTTTTTTACCATAATTTTTTTTTTGAAATTGACGTTTGGAAACTGCTACCCCCAAGTTCCTCCTCTTAATGGGTATTATTTAATTACGTTGGATTTGCACAAAATTTTGCAAATAAATGCAAAATAATATTTCCAACACTTCCTAAAAAAATTCTCAACCCCCCAAATTACCCCCATTCAACAGGTAATATTTTCGGTGATGTTGGATTTGCATTAAACTTTGCACTTTGGGGGTTGCACTTTCCAAATGTCAATTTAAAAAGAAAATTATTGTAGAAAAGTTGTTTAAAATATTATTTTGAATTTATCCACAAAATTTGGCGCAAATCCCACAAACCCAAAAGTCCAGGGGTGCCAGTGGGGGGGCAAAAAAAAATTTTTAGGCAAATAAGTGTCATAAAAAAGTTGTTTTAAATATTTTTTTATAACCATCTGTAAAATTTAAAACAAAACAAAAAAAAAAATTTTGAGGGATAAAAGTGGGTGTAGCGCCGAAACGAGAATTTTTACATTTTCACAATGACATTCTGCACCTCTGTGCAAAATTTCATCAAAATCTAACGGGACCGGTTTCGCAACGTTAAATGTGCCATGTCCTTGGCGTATACCTATTGCAGAAACGGAGTTATGCCCCCCCCAAAGGGTCCCCTTTAGTTCATCACGGTGGAACTGCACCAAAGTTTACAAATAGATGTCAAATAAGGTTTTAGAAAGATTTTTATAAAAAAAAAATCTCTGAAAAAAATCCTTCACCCCCTCAATAGCGCCAAAAAAGTTATAACCAATTACGTTGGATTTACACCAAATTTTGCAGATATTTTTTTTTTGCATAATAACTTAATAAGATGATTAATAATATTTCCTTATTAATTTTTTTCAAAAAATAATTCCTTCGCCCCATAAACAAAGTGCGCATTTAAGGGGGGCATAGAATTTTTTTTTCAAAAAAAGTTATCAATAAATATCTTTTAGCATCTCATTTTACATCTATCTGCAAAATTTGTTGTAAATCCAACGTGATTGGTTATTACTCTTTGGGGGCTATTTAGGGGGTGAAGGAATTTTTTTAGAGATTTTTTTTTTTATAAAAATCTTTCTAAAACCTCATTTGACATCTATTTTCAAAATTTGGTGCAGTTCCACCGTGATGAATTAAAGGGGGCCCTTTGGGGGGCCATTACTCCGTTTCTGCAATAGGTAGATATACGCCAATTTGGGGTTTTACTCTTTGGACATCCAGTTACATCATATAAAAAAGGCGGCCTTATCAGGAAATTTGTCGATGTCCACATACGGATTGACTGTACTACAACCTTGTATCTTAGGATCAGTAAGATTCTTCTGAATTCGCGATATCCTGTATAATAAGTCCAGGGTTAATTATAATTATTTTTGAATCGACCTCAGTACTACAACAAGAGCTATAAAATTTAAAAAATACAAGCAAGAATTAATTATAGGCATAAGGTAAGTAGATTTTAGATTTAAAATTATTATTAAACTTTTCGCACGAACGACACTGATATTTAAAAAGTAAGCACGGACTTTTTAAAAAAGTGTAACATTTGATCTACTACCAAGTTAAATATTTTAGAGGTTATGTCTATAATAAAATATTTATTTTACATTTTTTAGGCTTTAAAGGGGCTTTTAGAAAAATAATTTTTGCACTACAAATTTTAGCTTAAAATGTATTTTAAAATGAGGGGTCTATCGATTAAAACACACAAAGTGGTTGTTTCACGGTCATATTTTTCAGAGGGTCTCCTGCCCTAAGGGTAGTTCCTACAAATTATTTAATAGGGGCTACATTTAGTACAAATAAATATCTATTAATTAACATAAATTTTATTAAATTATTTTAATGTGGTCTTTAATCGTGAAGTTGGCATGACCAAAAATAAAACCCCATTTTTGGGGTTTTTAAAGGGGGCTACAAATTTAAAAATAATGTCTACAATTACTACAAATTGTCTACAAATTGCTGGCATAATTTTTTTTGTGAAATTCCCAAATGGCCCTGCCAAGTACCCGCACCTGAAAATATTATAATAATATTTGATGTCAGCATTTCGACACAAATAAATAACCGATTAAAATAAAACCATAATCTGTAGCCCTATTTTTTTAGTTTTAAAAATACATTTAGTTTTAATATATTATGGCCGATGGGGCGATATATAGATGTGCTATTTAGTAGAATTGACTCCCGCTCAACGGAGATGAATTCTACAAGCTTCCGAGTGCACAGATCTTTCAATTTATGAATGAATCCCCAGCCTTAAATGGAAATATCAAAAATTCACTTACCATTTTAATTTGATTTTAATTTACAATACCTACCTATTGTAACCTATTAGATAAATATTATATTATTAACAGAAACTTGTTATAGTCCAACATCAGTAGTTAAATATGTACCTTCATATCAATTTTAACAATTTTTATTTCAAAATTTCGCACAGAAATCAGTCAATTACAGAACTTATTTTGTTCTGCTTTATTACCTATAAACTTCAGTTGGCTGTTGAATTTATGTATTATAAAATAGGTAGGTACCTACTATTGCTTTGTGCATGGTTTAAGCTAATCAAAACAAATTACTGTTTTCATTTGCTTTCTTGTTTCTGTCACATGTGCTTCGCTTGTATAGTTATTAGTTGCAGTTGCATTGTAAATGTGCAGAACACGTTAATCGAAGTTAAGCATTTATTTATATTGAATGTATTATTAATATTGACCGAAACAACCCATATCGTCTTCAAAGATTAAAATTTATACCTGTTGAGATGCAAATGGCTAGCAATTGTACGAGTGCTTTTCAATATGTATTAGGTAAATTAAAGGGAGTGACTAGAGAGCCTACCGGTAGGTCCTCTAGCCTGAAGGCTAAAGAGCCGACCGGTCGGCTCTCTACATAGTGTTTTACCGCTAAAAAGCCTACCGGTCGGCTCTTTAGCCTTGAGGCTACAGAACCTACCATTTTATTACACTAGTTACCATCTTCTTTGTGCGTTTTAAAGTAAATATTATATAGCTACAAATAATTATTTTGATGATGAATCAGTTTTTACATGTTTATTACCAAAATTTTACCGGGGTTTGTTTCACAAACAATTAATTATAAGTTAATAAGTTTTTCAGCATAGTTGGGCAAATTAAGTCTTTTTGTTTATTAATTTACTTTTTTTTAATTGGTAAATGTGCTTTTGGTGGATATACAGGGTGTCCAAAAAATGGCGCATAAACGCGATGGTACGCTCTTGGGGCATTCTCAGGGATCCCTAGAAAATTGCCAAAAAAAATCCATCTGTTATATTCATCGAGAAAAATGCGAACAAAGTTGCATAAATTCGGCAACACAGTCTAGAAAAATACATCTTAAAATCCCATCTATAAGTCTAAAAATCCCATTAATGAGTCTTAATCATACACTTTTGCACTACATTCTATTGACGTTGTTGTCAGCTTCATTTCATAAAAATTTTGTAAAATTAAATTGATTATAAAAATGTAATTCGACCATTTAATAAATAAAAAAGTGGTTGAATGGTTTAAGATATACTGTAGCTTTGTATTAAACCATTTGTTTCGATAATATGTGCTGTTATATTTAAGATATAAGCATTTAAAGTTTCGCACTTTGGGGCAACATATCTACGAGGGTATATGAGATAGAATTTTTTCAACAATTTTCTGGGGCTCCCTAGACATGCCCCAACAACGTACCATCGCGTTTATGCGCCATTTTTTGGACACCCTGTATTAAATCTTTATGTGTTCTTATTGTCCTCCTGATGAACCATGAAAGTCCTGGTTCTTTTGTTATAATTATTTTTTTGACTCTTCAATGTAATTATGTATGTTGGTATTTGTATACAGGGTGTTACCAAATAAGTAGGAAAAAATTCAGGGGCTAATTCCTGAACCCATTTTAAGAAAAAAAGTTCCTATAAACATATGCCCGATTTTGACTTTTTTTTTTCTTACAGCCCCCTAAGGGCCCCCACTATTAACCCGTTTTTTTAAATTTTACAAAGGGGAAAATATTCCTAGTAATTAGATAAATCAAATAGGTCCTATAAAATTTTTTGAAAAAATTATTCTTTTCGAAATTATAGCGAAAAAACTGATTTTTTAGGGGTTTTTGGGGGAGCTGTATCTTAAAAACGAAGGATTTTCGGACACATGTTCATATGAACTTTTTTTCTTAAAATAAGTTCAGGAAGTACCCCCTGAATTTTTTCCTACTTATTTGGTAACACCCTGTATTATTATTGTTTATTATAATCAATTTGTCAAATAAAGTTTACTTTAATTAACGTCAAAAATTTTTAAAAAGAAAAATCATATCTAAGAGTAAGGGAATTTTTCGAATTTCTTTTATATTGCAAAACAACGGTAGGTATAAAGTTTAGTTAAAATATTAAAATTGTAAATGTAAATTAATAATCTAGATGTTATGACAAAAAAATAAATACTTTTAAGATAACTTAAAAATGCAATAAAATAATACTTTACTTAAGGTTTGGTAGTCCATACCCTTAAGAATTAAGAAAAACTTCTTAAATAACTTGGCTGTTTGTTGTAAATCTTAGATTTTACCATTTTATATAAATAATGCACAAAAAATATGGTTACTGTGATTTTTTGCGAAACCAGTACACCAATTAAAATTTTATTTTTAATAGTCGCAAGCACACATATCAATGATATTATTATGTTGTTCTAATTTTTTTTCATAAAATTCGGTCTGCCCGTAACTGAAGAAAACTCTATAAATGCCTGTATATATTTTTTTTATTTTGACTTTTAATTTATTTTTTAAATTTGAATTTAAATAACCTCGGATAACAACTTAAACTTTGAAAGTTAATTACTTAAAGAGTAAGCAAACTAAAATGGTAGGTTCTGTAGCCCGAAGGCTAAAGAGCCGACCGGTAGGCTCGGTAATATCGGCTACAACACCTACCGGTAGGCTCTTTAGCACTAAAAGACTTCTAGTCTTCGGACTAGAGGACCTACCGGTAGGCTCTCTAGTCACTCCCTAAATTAAATTAAAAAAATGGCGAATGCGCCAGACTAGCACCGCTTGTTTTTGCACTCTCTTCACTTGTTTTGTGATATTTTCATATTTTATTGGTTCTTCCAACTTTCTTTTTAATTAAATTTTATTTGTTTCTTGATTTTACACCTGGTCCGAACTCGTGTGGTCTCTAAAACAAGTTTTTTTTTTATAATCGTACAGCTCTGTAAGTTGTAATTGTCAAACCGTGTGTAAATAAATTTCAATAAGTCGTAAATTTTTAATAATAGCTTCGAAAAAATCTGGAATTATTTTATTTTATTGAAAGCCATGGGGAGCTAGCCTTCTCCCGCGGCGCCTGATCACACTTGACGCTTTCAACGAATTGAAATTGTTTATGATCCTTGTTCTGAAAGAATGGAAGCCTTTGGGTCGAAAAGAAACATGTTTAAGTATTAGAACCTTAAAAGCTCCTTTTTGGTATTTAACAATTCTTTAGCTTGATTTCTTCTTTTCTCATTGTTATTGCTGTTTATTCTTTGCTATTTTTTGTAAAGTAACACTTATGTTTCACCTACTTTAATAAAAAAATTGCACAATATCAACAATAGTATATTAAAACATAGAGTTTTATAAGGAACGTTTTTTAGCACGCGTCGAGGTTTGGAAAAAGAGCCGCGCAGCGGCGAGTTTTCCAATGGACAAGTGATAAAAAACGCCTTATAAAACGAGTTTTTTATACTATTTTTTATATTTGCTTCATTTAATTCATTAAAAAGCATTTTTAATTTGAATTAAAAATTCAAGATAAAATTTTGTTTTTATGACCAACCTTAGAGCATAACATTGACATTTTGAAGTAAAAAGTAAATTTAGGTTAGACATATTGAATAATGGCATTTGTAAACTTTAATCATTTAATACTGACTGAATAGACGTTTTTGAGAAAATGTAACTATTGATATCGTTTGTTTCTTCAATTCTTCTAGTTATTCCCTCTACAAAAAAACTATGTCCTCTGATAGATTATAATAGTAAAATTTGTAAATAAAAAGTACCTTGCAAGAAAAGAATTCATTTTTTTGCATCAGGAAAACCAACCAATAAAATAAAATTTTGGGTTTAATAATGAAGCAATTCAGAAACTTTAAAAAACAAAATTTTGGGTTTCATAATGTGCATATTATAGAACGCAAATATAAAAAAATAGTTATTTTCTTTAACGTATACATTTTGTTCTCCTCTTTCATCATTTTAACTTTTCATTAATTTGTTTTGAGATAACATACAGGGTGTCCAAAAAATGGCGCATAAACGCGATGGTACGTTGTTGGGGCATGTCTAGGGACCCCCAGAAAATTGTTAAAAAAAACCTATCTTATACAGGGTGTTGCAAATCTATGGGTCTATTAGAAGTATCTGGAGAACCGCTTTACCTAGCGCTCTGATTTTTTTTTTATTAATTCTTAGGACATAAAATCTATAGCTCTAAAATATTTTGAAATTTGGGCGACTTCCGGTTATACCGGAAACTGACACCCACTTCCTTATTTTAAATGGAATACTTTATTTTTTATTACGGATTTGGATTCCTTTTTAAATTTAATGATAACTTTGTTAATATGACCATACCCCAAATTTGGGCCGTTTTCCTGGAAAAAATTATTTTCTCCAAGATTTGACTTTCGCAACTGTTTTAAAAACAATTTATTTTCAAAACATGAATTAATTTTTCGTAATAAAATTTAAACCATTTATTAACAAAACCCAAAGGAATGTTTAACAAAAAAAAAATTAGCATTTTTACTAACCGGAAGTGGAAATTTTTTTGGTTAAACTTAAGAAAATTAAAAGTGATTTTTCTCAAAAAAATCAAATGCAACTAGTATCTTTTTATTAGCCCAAGAGATTGCTTTTTTTATTTGCTTTCCATTGGTACTATGGTTCCCTATACCGATTTTTAACCGTTTTGGGGATACGCGCAAAATAAGGAAATTCCCAAGTAAAGCTCGTGCTCTTACATTACCAGGTACTGTTATAAGTGGTATTTCTATTACGATTTACCTTATTTTTATGCACACTTGCACAGAAAAACGAACTATTTCAGATTTTGGCTAACTTTCCTCCGCCCCCAGACCTCCAAAACATTTCCAAAAAAAAATATTTAAATTTGAAATTTTTTAACATAATTAAAAGAACAAAAAATGGACTTATGCACAAACAAAAATGAACCATTTAAGATTTTGGCTAACTTTCTCCAGTCCCCAAGACCCCCAAAACATTTCCAAAAAATAAAATTTTCATGTTTTTACCATAATTACAAAGAAAAAAACGCACGTATGCACAATTAAAAAGCGCAACCACTTTAAATTGTATCTAACTTTCCCCCAATTCCCAAGCCCCCAAAACATCTTTTGGGTGCGTTTTAGATTTCTATGGGCTATGGACTTAAAAAATAAAAATATGCTAAATCGTAATGGAAATACCACTTATAACAGTACCTGGTAATGTAAGAGCACGAGCTTTACTTGGGAATTTCCTTATTTTGCGCGTATCCCCAAAACTTTAAAGAATCGGTATAAGGAACCAGGTACCAATTGAAAGCAAATAAAAAAAGCAATCTCTTGGGCTAATAAAAAGATACTAGTTGCATTTGATTTTTTTGAGAAAAATCAATTTTAATTTTCTTAAGTTTAACCAAAAAAATTTCCACTTCCGGTTAGTAAAAATGCTAATTTTTTTTTTGTTAAACATTCCTTTGGGCTTTGTTAATAAGTGGTTTAAATTTTATTACGAAAAATTAATTCATGTTTTGAAAATAAATTGTTTTCAAAACAGTTGCGAAAGTCAAATCTTGGAGAAAATAATTTTTTCCAGGAAAACGGCCCAAATTTGGGGTATGGTCATATTAACAAAGTTATCATTAAATTTAAAAAGGAATCCAAATCCGTAATAAAAAATAGGGTATTCCATTTAAAATAAGGAAGTGGGTGTCAGTTTCCGGTATAACCGGAAGTCGTCCAAATTTCAAAATATTTTAGAGCTATAGATTTTATGTCCTAAGAATTAATAAAAAAAAAATCAGAGCGCTAGGTAAAGCGGTTCTCCAGATACTTCTAATAGACCCATAGATTTGCAACACCCTGTATACCCTTGGAGATATGTTGCACCAAAGTGCGCTTATATTTTGAATATAACAGCACATATTGACGGAAAAAACGGTTTAATACAAAGCTACAGTTTATCTTAAACCATTCCACCATTTGTTTATTTTTTAAATGGTCGACTTACATTTTTATAATCAATTTAATTTTACAAAATTTTCATGAATTGAAGACAACAACGTCAATAAAATCTAGTGCAAAAGTGTATAATCAAGACTAGAAAAGTCTATAATGAAGACTAATAGATGGGATTTTTAGATGTATTTTCCTAGACTGTGTTGCCGAATTTATGCAACTTTGTTCGCATTTTTCTCTATGAATATGACAGATGGATTTTTTTTGATAATTTTCTAGGGATCCCTCAGAATGTCCCAAGAGCGTACCATCGCGTTTATGCGCCATTTTTTGGACACCCTGTATTTCGTGTTTGTCATTTACATAGATTTATTGGGAGAAAAAGATGAAATTTGATGCTTTGTAATTATTGAGTTGTTTAAACTTGCCCTCCATTTTGTACAGGGTGTCCCACATAAGAGGACCCAACCCCTTATCTCAGAAACTAAAAACGCTAGCAAATTTTTTTTTCGCAGGATTACAAACAATCCTGCGAAAAAAATTTTTTTTAATTTTTATTTTTAGTAATGTTTACCTATACAGGGTGCTCCTTTTACTCGGAACACACATCCATTTCTTTATTTTAAACGGAACTCCCTATCTTTTTTATATTTTTAAATTTTTCTAAAAATGAGGATTACTTTGTTAAAAGTCCGAAATATCCAACTTTTTTAGTTTTTGCAAAACAATTTTTTTCTGAAATTTTTGCCAGTTGCAGCAGTTTTTAAAAAAAATTATTACGCTTTTCATGGCTAATATTTTTGTATAAAATTTAAACAACGTTTATACGCATCTTAATTATTATTAATTAAGATGCTTAAAAAACATTTTCATTTGATACCATACTTCCCTATACCTATCTCCAATCCTTTTGGAGATACTCGATAAGGGTGTTTTTAGGAACCGTTTTTACCCCAATTATGTTTTATTTAAATTTAATTAAAACAAGGCTAAGACAATTCGATTATCTTTTGAAAGGGGACATAAGTGATATATTTTTTGTAATTGTAAATTAAATTAAATCTCAAGTCAATTGAATAAACTGTTCTTCAGTTATCGTGATATAAACAAGTTCTGTTACAGTCATCATAATTTATGGGGATATGCAGATAATGATAGGAATGGCACATCTTTGGTTACTTGGATGGATATTAACAACTTACATTTAATTTTTGATGCTAAAGATAGGAAAAGTTTTCATTCTGCAAGATGGAGAAGAGATTACAATCCTGATTTGTGCTTTGTTTCTGAGAATAACAATTCCAGACCTCTTGAAACAACTCGTTCAGTGTTAAGTGATTTTCCTCATAGTCAACATAGGCCAGTTTTAATTTGTGTAGGTATTCAAATTCCTCTAGCAACATCTCTAGAAAAGCCTCGTTGGAATTTTCAAAGGGCAAATTGGTTACAATTTAAACAACAGGTGGATACTAATTTACGTTGGATTCCCCCAGAAGTGAAAAATTACTCTAGGTTTGTGGGCGTTTTAAAGGGTGCAGCGAAGAGAACAATTCCTAGAGGTTATCGTAAAGAATATATTCCAGGTTGGTCTAATGAAACAGAAAATCTGTTTAATACTTATCAAAATGACCCAAATCCAGACAATGCGGATGCAATATTAAATTCTTTAAATAATTCTAGGAAAGAAAAGTGGAATTCGTTAATGGAACAAATGAATTTTACACATTCCAGTCGCAGTAGTTGGGCATTATTGAGAAAATTGGGGGCCGCCAAAGGTACTAAAAAATCGGTATCAAATGTGAATCCAAATTCCATTGCAACTCGCTTGGTGAATGTGTCAAATTCGGTTAAATTAACAAATTCCACTATTGTACAAATGAAACGTTCATTAAAGAAAAAGAGGCAAATTACACTTCCCTCAGACGAATTCTCCAGTCCATTTACTATTGAAGAACTTAAAGCAGCTATTACTTTAACAAAAAATCGCAAAGCAGCAGGTTTTGATGGAATTTTTCCTGAGTTTGTTAAACATCTTGGAAATAGGGCGTTACAATGGTTACTTTCTTTTTATAATAATATTTTAGCATCAGGTAATATTCCATCGGACTTCAAGAAAGCCAAAGTTATTGCCATCTTGAAACCAGGAAAACCAGCTGAAGAAGCATCAAGCTATAGACCGATGTATTGAGTAGATGTATTGAGGAGGTTCTTCCAATTGAGCAGGCTGGATTTAGAAAAAATAGAAACTGTTGTGATCAGGTTTTGGCACTAACTTCTCATATTGAAGCAGGTTTTCAAAATCGATTAAAAACAGGAGTAGCTTTTGTAGATCTAACTGCTGCATATGACACGGTTTGGAAGGATGGTTTAATTCATAAACTATACAGTGCGAGGCAAAAGTCTCCCCCCCCACCTTAACTTTTGAACGGTTTAAGATATTGATTTAAAAAAAATTCTTGGCAAATTAGCACTAAAAAAACTACCTTTTGACAAAATTGGTTTTTCAAAAAATAATAACCCCCCCATAGGGGGACTATCTACTTAATTTTTTTAAATGTAAAGGGGGGTCAAGTGACCCCTCATTTGAAAGCTATTTTTATTTCCAAGACAATGACGTTTGCAAATTTTAGATTAATTCAGTAGTTCTATTGTACTGTGTGTTTTAAAATAAAGCACAAAAATCCTGTTTTACGTAAAAAATGCAACAATAAAAGACTTAAGTGAATCCAAACTAAGTAGGGTGTGTATGTTTTCTTTTTATTTAAAAATATTAATAATTTTTTTTTTGTTAGTATGTTTTATAACAAATGTTTTAAAATAGCCTACCAAAATTATTTTTTTTCAAAAAAACGAAGTAAAATAGGGTTAAAAAATATAATTAATTAAAAAAACATTATTAAGAAGCATAAGGTTTTGTTTTTTTGTATTTTATGTTGGGACACAGGGTATAACACATTTTAACAAAAAAATATTACATATTTTTTTTAATTAAAGAAAAACATGCACCCTTACCTAATTTCAAATAGTTTTATTTTTTCCATGTTGCATTATTAAGGAAATCGTTCTTTTTATTGAGAAGCTATTTACGTAAAGGCATTTATTGCTTTTATTATTATAATATTTTATTAATTCTCATGTTTCAAGCAATGATAAAGCTAGTTAACATTTGTTTTGTTATCCTCACAAGTAAAGTGCATGTAAAGGAGATATAGCACCAAGGTTATACATCTTAAATTTCTTTACAGTAGTTTTTGTCGTGAGGAAGATTCATTCTCATTTTAATATCGAAAGCTTTAACATTGCTTCATATTTTAATGTACTTTGGTAATTTTACTTTTTCAAATAAATTGTTTTTTAAAAATCGTCCTTTATTATCGAGGAACGTAAATGGCGCAGTCGTACGGATTCTAGAAGTTCACGCTAAATATCGATAAAATCTTCGATTAGTAGTGTTCGCGCGTTTCAACGCCTAATCTAGAGGAACCTAGACAATTTGTTAAGTGAAAAGTAATAGACCACGGTGAAGAGTTAGTGAACAAAATAGCACAGACTCTTGGTTGGTACAAGGAGCCCGGACAAGCATCGCCGTCAGCCCCTTACATTGCATAGCAGAGCAGATCGAGCAGTACCCCTCAGCTTTAATTCAAGTATGAAACTGTAAGTCTGTTTCCTTTGTATGCATTTCCTTTATGAATAATCCTGGTAAAATTGATGATAATCTAATTGATCAATTAATCGATCAAGTTGGTAATTTAAGAATAGGTACAAGTGCAAATACTGTTTGTAACGATAATAATTTAATTTTAAACGACGATCAAGGCGTCAATACTCTTGAGCAAATTGAAGGTAACTTAATTAGTGAAACTAATTCAAAAATGACTGAGTTCAACATTAACTCATTCTTTATTAACGCAGTTCCCAATTACGATGGCGAGCAAGCCACTTTAGGTATTTTTATCGGAGCATGTGAGAAATTTATAACCACCTTTTATGACGAAAGGAAACCAGAAAATAATGCGTGGATTTTACGTATATTAATAAATAAGTTAGAAGGTAGAGCTTTAACTTTAGTTGGTAGTCGCGAAGAGGCTACTAGTTGGCCAGCGATAAAGAAACTTTTAATTGCGTACTTTGGAGACCAAAGAAACATTAAATGTTTAGTTAGAGACTTAATGAATATTCGATTTGACAAAGCGGAGACACCCTATATGCTAGGAATGCGAATTCAAGACGTTAGAAGCATGATTTTAACTAAATTAGCTATAGAGGAACCCGATATCAATACGCGAAGAATTAAAACCAAAATGTATGACGAAATCGCGTTAGATAGCTATTTAAATGCTTTGCCGGAAAAATTGTCCGATAAAATTCGATTCAGAGGACCAGCGGATTTAGAGGCCGCTATGGCATTGGTTGTAGAAGAGGAGAACGTAAATTATTATCGAGACCGATATCATAATTTAGGTTCCAACAAAAACTTTAAACCAATTCAAAAAATCCAAGCTAGCAAACCAAATTTTTATCCACAATTTACCCCGCATGCAAATCCTTTGTTCAAACCCCAATTCTCCCCTAAACCTTTTGTACCACAACAAAGGCCATTTTATAACGCACAAAATGATTGGAGAAATAAGCCAAACCAACAACAGGCTTTTGCCAAGCCTTGGAATCCTCAAGGATCTTTCGGTCAAGGACCTTCTCGTCCTTATGTACCCTTTAGAGGACCTCAACAGCCACCACAGCAATCTAACCAAAATTATCGTCCTACACCAATGGACACCAGTTCTGGAAACACAAGTCGACGTACGGTTCAACCGCCTAAATACGTCGCCGAAGAACTATTTCAACACGAGGTAGCTCAGGACGAAGCAGCTCAGTTTTCTGAAGAAAATAATTACCAATATTCGAACCCCGAATATCAGGAATGTTATGAGGAAAACTATGAAGAATATTACCCAGAAAACTACTACCAAAACCCCGAATATGACTACAATAATTACAATCAACTCAACGATCAGTCAAATTTTCCCTCAGACCCGAGCGACAACGACGTGAAGTAATTCAAATAAACCACCAAATAGACGCTAACGTACTTCCTTACGTATTAATACCCCATGTAAATTTCAAATTTCTTATTGATACCGGTTCATCAAAATCGTTAATCAATCCGCGAGTAGTTCAGGAATTTTATCGCAATTATGTAAGTGAAGAACCATTCCAGATTAGAACGGCTCATCAAGTTTCTAATCATAAATATGTTGCGAATATTCCTTTACCAAAAACTTTTAAAACCCGTCAATTTCATAAGTTCAATATTTTCAATTTTAACAATAGCTATGAAGGTTTAATAGGTATGGATTTACTACGAAAACTTGACGCAAATATTGATATAAAAAATAAAACTTTAAAAACAAAAACCGGAGATATCCCAATATTTTGGAAACATACTCAGCAAAAACACTGTTATTTTACAGTCGGACCTCGAGTAAGTCAGGTTGTTAGAGTTCCTGTAAATTCGAAAAATTGCGAAGGTATAATAGAATACATGCAGTTGTGTGATGGCATTGAAATTCCAGCTTCTCTCGTTAAAATAGATAAGAGCCATGCCTACGTGACCGTGACAAACTTTAATACATACCCATGCCAAATTAAACTAAACCAACCCCTTGATATAACGGAACTCAATCAATACGAACAAATAAATATCAATAATGACCAACATTTAACAATCGAACAGGACAATCTTCTTAAAGCAAATCTAAAACAACTTAGGCTTGACCATTTAAACCAAGAGGAAAAAGCAGCTATAAGATCACTTTGTTTTGAATATAGAGATATATTCCACTGTGAAAAAATTCCTTTAAGCTTTACCAGCGAAATAAAACATTGTATTAAAACGACCGATAACATCCCAGTCTATATAAAGCCCTATCGCTTACCTTTTGAAAGCCAAAAAGAGGTTCAAAAACAAGTAGAGGATTTGCTTGAACAAGACATCATTAGGCCATCAACAAGCCCTTGGAGTAGCCCAATTTTAATCGTTCCCAAGAAGGCAGATGCGTCAGGAAAGAAAAAATATCGAATGGTAGTTGATTATCGACGATTGAATGATAAGACTATCGACGATCGATATCCTCTACCTAATATCACCGAAATACTAGACAAGCTAGGCAAGTGTCAGTACTTCACTACACTTGATTTGGCGTCTGGCTTCCACCAGATCGAAATGAACGAAGAGGACAAATGTAAAACTGCATTTGGCACCCCCCGAGGGTTGTATGAGTATAATAGGCTTCCATTTGGATTAAAAGGAGCACCCCCAACGTTCCAAAGAGTTATGGACAACATCCTGCGAGGTATACAAAACGAAAAATGCATTGTGTACATGGACGACATAATAATCTACAGCGTGTCTCTTCAAGAGCATGTTGAACGTCTTCGTGCTGTATTTAACTGCCTCAGAAAAGCCAATTTTAAAATACAAATGGATAAAAGCGAGTTCCTAAGAAAAGAAGTAGCATTTTTAGGACACGTCGTTACCCCTGAAGGTGTACTTCCTAACCCAGCGAAAATCGAAGCTGTGGTAAAATATCCCATTCCCAAAACAACCAGGGAAATAAAAGCATTTTTGGGATTGATTGGTTACTATCGGCGATTCATAAAAGACTTCGCCAAAATAACAAAACCACTAACTAAATGTTTAAAAAAGGAAGCAAAAATCATACACGACGCAGAATTCATTAATTCATTTGAAACATGCAAAAAACTATTAGTCAATCACCCAATATTACAATATCCTGATTTAACAAAACCATTAATAGTCACCACTGATGCCTCAAACTTCGCTATCGGAGCTGTTTTATCCCAAGGTGAAGTAGGAAAGGACAGACCCGTCTGTTATGCATCAAGAACTCTAAACGCAAGTGAACAAAAACTAAGTACTATTGAAAAGGAACTATTGGCTATAGTTTGGGCAACCAAATACTTTAGGCCGTATTTATATGGCAGAAAGTTCATCATTTACACGGACCATCGACCACTGTCGTGGCTTTTTAACGTCAAAGATCCAAATTCAAAACTTCAAAGATGGAGAATAAAAATGGATGACCTGGATTATAAAATCATTCATAAACCAGGAAGGCTTAATTTAAATGCTGATGCTTTAAGCAGGATTCAAATTAACACAATGGAAAATGAGTCATTGATGCCAAATATCGATGAAGACGAAATCGATGCAGCAGCAAGAAATTTGGAAGTTGATGAAGACCTTAACTTACCTGACCTTGAACCCGAAGAAATTGAAGAACTTTTACGAGATAATTCGGATTTAAATACCGTTCACACACAGGTAAATCCCGAACCAATTCAAGGTATACAAATTTTAGATGACATAATAAATAATAAGCCAATTCAATATTTTTTGTCTGAAGTCTTTACCAAACCAAAAAAATGTCACATTGAAAAAAAGGACGGCCGTACAATACTTTACGCTCAATTTACCAAGAGCAATAACGAGCAAGAAATAATTAGTTTCTTACGCGAATATACAGCAGCTAAGAAAAGGTACTATTTGTTTTTCAAAACTGATAAACTATATAAAGACTTTTGTAGAGTCTATACTAACATTTTTAATGACAACGGCCCTGAATTAGTTAGATGTACCCAGGAAAGGATAGTCTTAACCACCAAAGACGATATATTTAATGTAATTCAAAATAATCATGAGTCAAAAACCAATCACCGAGGTATTGCTGAGACAGTAAAAAGGATACAAAGAAAATATTACTTCAAAAATATGCAAACGGAAGTATCAGCCTTTTTAAGTAAGTGTGAAATTTGTAAAAGAGCAAAGTACGATAGAAATCCACCTAAAACACCAATAAAGGTAACACCTACACCAAGTAAGCCATTTCAAAAAATTCACGTAGACACATTTACCATAGAAAGACAAAATTATCTAACATTAGTTGATGCATTTTCTAAACTAGGACAGGCAATACCTATTCAAGGAAAAAATAGTGTAGAAATAACCGAAGCCCTAATTACTTTCTTTTCTTTTTATGGTATTCCAGATAATATTACATCCGATAACGGTGTGGAACTTAACAGCAAAGTTTTACAAGATCTTTTAGAATTACACAAAATAAATGTACATTTTGTTACCGAAAATCATCCCGATTCAAACGCAATTGTAGAGCGTTTTCACTCAACCATTTTGGAGCACATCCGTATTATGAGAATAAAACATCAAGACCCAATCGTCACCTTAATGAAATATGCAGTTATTGCTTACAATAACACAATTCATTCAAGTACAAATTTTACACCAAATGAATTAACTATAGGGAATTTTTCCGAGAAAAATCCCTATGATATCGACTATGAAAAACAGTTGTATCAAGACTACATAACCGATCATCGAGACAAGTTAAAAATTACCTACAGTAAGGTAAAAGAAAAAATGGACGTTGATAAGCAAAGAATTGCTGAACGACGAAATGAAGGTACTGATACGCGAAAGCTACAGGTAGGTTCGCAAGTATACGAGAAAAATTATAGGTCAAAAAGAACTAAAACGGCAGAACGAAATTTAGGACCTCTTACAATAACAAAAATTTCTGACAAGAATGTGGCACGTATAGAAAACAACAAAGTTGTAAAGTACGTACATCTGAAAAATCTAAGACATGCCGTTGTTCCAGATACACAACCACCACCCTTGCCACCCTCGTCGCCCTTACCTGGTACAAACACACCGGAGCAACCACCGTAGAGGTAACCGAAGTAAAAAACAATCCTGGTATAATTCCTATCCGTTTAGGTAATTCCCAGAATGTAGTTGACTCCTGGTCCTTTATTCTTACCTTAGATATAAAACCCTTATCTGACAATTATCAAATGTTAGTTAATAATTATAATGAGCTAAATGTTTCTATAAATACTAACACATCCTATGCAACCGAGCTTGAAAATTATTGTTATATCACAAATCATTTAATTGATAAAATTAAAAATCAATTTGATCGAATATTACCAAAAATCAATCAAAAAAAGAAACGAGGTTTAATAAACGGTCTTGGTTCAATTATAAAAACTCTTACAGGTAATTTAGACAGCTCAGATGCTCTTAAATATGATCATGCTATTGAACAATTAAACGGTAACCAACAACAAATAAAAAATGTTTTAGATAAACAAATATCTTTAACTACGAGCGCGATTAAAAAGTTTAACGCAAGCATTCAAACGTTGTCTAGAAACCAGCAAATAATAGTAAGTAAGTTGCAAGATTTAATAAAAAGCGCGGACGTCCTGTATAACATAGGTACCAACGAAGCATACGTTTTAAGTATGGTAAAAATAAACACTGTGTTTACTCAGCTAGACTTATCTCTTAGCAGAATTGGTCAGATATTAGATACCTTGGAAACTGCCTTAACATTTGCAAAACTAAATACATTTCATACTTCTATAATAGAAGCTACAGATTTACTAAAGGAGTTACTTTCAATTGAAACCTTAATAACGAGGAATAAATTACCTTATAAACCAAATACCGAATCGATCTTACTATTCGAAAAAATCATAACTCTTAAGAGTTTTGTAAAAAATCAACAGTTTGTATTTGTACTTCAAATTCCTTTGGTTGAAATACAGTCATTTAGCTTTTATCATCTTTTTTCATTTCCAATCGCCATAAATGACCAATACCAAATAGTTATCCCAAATTCCAAATACCTTAACCTAAACAAAAACAGATATGGACTTTTTAATGAACCATGTGAAGAGGTGGTACCTAACGAATATTTGTGCCGTGCTAAAAACACTAAACTGATCAACGACAATGGGCCTTGTGAAACCAACCTAATTTTATACTCGCAAAACTACAAAAACTGCGATGTTGTGAAAGTGCAAATTAAAAACTCAGTTATACAAAAACTAACCGACAATCAATGGGCGGTAGTTCTTCCGCAAAAATCAGTGGCTATAATCAACTGCCATGACAACAACTACAACACCGAAATACAAAACAGCAACATCGTAACCATCCCTGAAGGTTGCACGCTTTCTGTCAATGGAGAAACTATTCGTGCATACCAACATGTCGCACTCCGTAAGCAGCCTGTAGTCACCGTGCCGTACTTTAATGTATCTGCGGCCAATCATCAACCACTTTCAAAAATCCAGTTGGAGAACATTAATTTAGACGAGCTAAGCCCTTTGGTCCAGCAGCTGGAACATACCCAAGACCAGTTAGAAAAAATTAAAACAAGTTCGGTACACTTTGATAATATCAGTGTTTGGACAATTATTGTATATGTAATTTTATTCATTTTTGTTTTTGCATTTTGCATTCGCTTTTATTCTAATTTTAAGAAAACGAAAACTTTAGTTATTAAAGATAAAGAAATCCCCCTCGAAGAGATCAATTTTAAAAATTAAAGGGACTTTACCCTTAATGTTTTAACTTAGGCAGGGAGGATTTACGTAAAGGCATTTATTGCTTTTATTATTATAATATTTTATTAATTCTCATGTTTCAAGCAATGATAAAGCTAGTTAACATTTGTTTTGTTATCCTCACAAGTAAAGTGCATGTAAAGGAGATATAGCACCAAGGTTATACATCTTAAATTTCTTTACAGTAGTTTTTGTCGTGAGGAAGATTCATTCTCATTTTAATATCGAAAGCTTTAACATTGCTTCATATTTTAATGTACTTTGGTAATTTTACTTTTTCAAATAAATTGTTTTTTAAAAATCGTCCTTTATTATCGAGGAACGTAAATAGCTCCTAGCCAAAAAAATAATAAATATATCTTAAATTGGTAAACAACATTGTGTTAGAAATAAAAATAGCTTTCAAATGAGGGGTCACTTGACCCCCCTTTACATTTAAAAAAATTAAGTAGATAGTCCCCCTATGTGGGGGTTATTATTTTTTGAAAAACCAATTTCGTTAAAAGGTAGTTTTTTTTGTGTAAATTAACCTAAAATTTTTTGGAAATTAATATCTCGAACCGTTCAAAAGTTAAGGCCAGGGGGGGGGACTTTTGCCTCTCACTGTATAATACTATTCCATGTGGTAAAATTGTAGGCCTTATAGAAAATATGTTAATAAACAGGAGATTTAGAGTTTTTATTGGGGAAAAAAGTAGTAAATTTAAAACATTGAACAATGGTTTACCCCAAGGTTCAGTTTTAGCACCACTTTTGTTTAATTTATATACTAGTGATTTACCCCAGACTACTTCCCGTAAATTTATTTATGCTGATGATTTGGCGTTAACTTTTCAACATAGTGATTTTCAAACAATAGAGGCTTCCTTATCTACTGATTTGGACATAATGTTTAATTACTTTAAAAAGTGGAGACTATGTCCAAATCCATCTAAAACAGAAGTTTCATGTTTTTATCTTAATAATCATCAAAAACTTAGACAACTTCAAATTAACTGTAATGGAGTATTATTAAAACATAATTTCTATCCTACTTATCTTGGAGTTACATTGGACAGCTCTTTGTTGTATAATAATCACCTGGAAAAAGTGAGACAAAAAATTAAAACTAGAAATAATATTAATATTAAGTAAATTGGCGGGAACTAGTTGGGGTGCAAATGCTCATACTTTAAGAACAGCGGGATTGGCACTTGTTTATTCAACAGCGGAGTATTGCTGTCCTGTTTGGCTTAACAGCTGCCATGTTCCTAAAATTGACACCCAATTAAATTTAACCATGAGAATAATTTCAGGTACAATGAAGTCAACACCTACGCCTTGGTTGCCAGTCTTGTCAAACATAGCACCCCCTGACATAAGAAGAAGACATGCGACTAAAAGAGAGTGGGACAAGATACATTTCGAGTTGGACAAATTTCCCATAAACCAAGATTTGCAGAGGTTGCCCCCCAACCGGTTAAAATCGAGGAAGCCCTTATGGCAAGAGGAATATATACATGAGCCCTATTCAGTATCCGATGCTTGGAAACTCATTTGGCAAAATGTTGATGTGTCCAATAAGGAATTAATCGATGATCCTACTCAAGAGGTTCCAGGTTTTGATCAGCCAAGGAAGATTTGGAGTGCTGTTAATCGTCTAAGAACGTGTCACGGACGTTGCAATGATATGTTATATAAGTGGAATGCACTACCAAGTCCATTATGTGAATGTGGTGAATCTCCAGAAACTATTAAACATATTGTAGAGGACTGTCCAAACACCAATTTTGAAGGCGGTTTTTATGAATTACATAATCTGACTCCAAATGCATTAAATTGGATATCAACCTTGAAACCTCTGTAATTTTTTGGCAATTTATTGTACCTTGTAATTTAACTGGAATGTGACCCTGGTATGCTGGAGTTATTTTTCCCATGGTTTTTCCTCTGGCCCCTCCCCCCGAAGCAGATGCTTTATCAGTATATGAACATTGTCCATGGGCATCCCAAAAAGAACATTATTTGTACTTTTTTATATTATTTACAACTTTATTATATTCTTGAATGTTCATATTTGTCACATACCAACCCTTATACCTACTATGACTTGTAATGTTTATTAATAATCATACGAATATATATACAGGCGTACAAAAAATAAGTCATTTAAAAAATCATAAAACGAACGAATCTGCAAAAATGTTTGCTCTAGGATGAATATTAACGATTTTAGAGAAGGTCGCAATATACTCTTCGACTTTGTCTGCGAAGAGTATAATAATGTCAGTGGGTGTTAAATGTGTGTTTGTCTGTGTAAATATCTCGTAAATAACGTTTTTTAATTATTATAATATGTTTCTATGGGCCCTTACTTCTACTTTACGTGGGTTGATTTATTTAATAAAAGACAAAAGTATTTTCTTTATTGCGCAACATAAACATACTTTTTTTAAAGAGGTGGCTGGTTGTTTTATACTACAAATGTTTATAGTCATAATAAGCCTTTGTCCTTTATTCAACAATACTTTTTGTTGAATTTAAAAAAAAAGGTACAACACATATAAACAATATTGGTGTTTTCTAAATCAGTTAAAATACTAAAAACCTAAACTTTTTATTATAAACCATATTAGCCTTATGACAGCTACCTTCTTTACAATTTATTCATGATGATATTTTCTATTTACCATAAACGGCAAATTATCATGAACCTCAAGGAATAATAGGCAAGGACCAAAACTGTCAGTAAACTTTGGTGGCTTCAATTCACGACAGACGCGTCACTTTCTTTTGTTAATTCACACAAAAGAGATACGGGTGACTTTTACCGCCAGATGACTAGATGTGTAAATAATAAGTTGGTGTCAATGAGAGCATTACATAATCTCTCTTTACCCAAACGGACAATGTTGGTTGTCATAACTCTATGACGGATGATACATCAACCACAATATGGAGGGTTTCACAACTTGTGGTCTGGTTAAAAGTATAATAAGACCATGTTATTATGATGCATGGTATAACTTTTCTATAAGTTTTACTGTATGAAAAGGAACTCTGAAAATAAGCACCATGTGTTCCAAAAACATGAAGAATGTTTAATAGAAATAGGTAAAATAAACATTGGCATTATAAAAAGGTAAAAACACAAAACGATACAGACAAATTATAGAAAAAGTCAAGCCAGACCAAAATTAAGTTGATTATGAAAATGTTATTTGATATAAGAGGTGTCTTGGGATATTGGACTCAAATCAAACAACTACTTCCAGCCATGTTTGATTTAATTTAAGTCCAATATCCCAAGACACCTCTTATTTAAATTTATATGGACAAGAAGTTTTTTATTGTTATTTGATATTTGACCATTTAAAAAATAAACAAACAATAAAGTGGATATTTGATGATTTCTGTGGCGAATGTTTAATATAAAACAAAGATTCTCTCCAAACCACACTTTATTTAGAAAAATCTGAATACGTATTTCGACAGCTAAGCTGTCATCTTCAGCAGAAGATAGAATGATTACAATAACACCTAAATTACCTTATATACTAAAATACCCTACGACGGAGCATTGGTTAAAGGTTTAGGTACAATTTATAATAATCACAACATTAAGTTAGTTTTCAGCACCAGCAACAAATTGGGAAACATGTTAGGAAATCCCAAAGACAAAGACGAACCTGTGGATAAAGCAGGAATATACCAGATAAAATGTAACGACTGCGATGCCATTTACATCGGACAATCTAGGCGCTCTATTAAAACTAGATATAAGGAACATTTTGCACATGTAAGATATAATAAACCCGAGAAATCTGCTGTAGCTGACCATGTTTTAAGTAATAATCATTCAATTAGTATTCAAAATCTTAAATTAGTCAAACCTGTAATAGATAATCGTTCATTGGATACTTTGGAAAGTTTGGAAATTTTAAAACATAGAAATAATATTGTAAATCATGACATGGGACCTAATCCCAACAGCCCCTTATTTAGATTGTTAAACCGTAGGTAGTCAAGCATAACTTTTTGTATCTAGTCAAGTGGAACTATTTTTAGTATATAAGGTAATTTAGGTGTTATTGTAATCATTCTATCTTCTGCTGCTGCTAGATTTTCGTAAAATTACTGGGTGTAATAAACGGGGTTTAAAGTCGGACACAGTTATTTTGACACTTTGACAACAACAAAATTGGCTGCGTCAGATTTATTTTGTACTAGATAAAAATGCAACTAGGGGCGTCAAAGTAGCATGAGTAACCTTAAAATCTCTAACTTTGGGGAAACTCAATGGATTGACTTCATTTTTTTTGTAAAACTTTGTAAAACACAGAATTAAATTTAAATCACTAATAAAAACAAAAATTGCGCCGCTAGTCCTTCCTAATTTTTTTATACTCTTCGCAAACTATGTCGCTTATTATTAAATCTACAGAAAAATCATTCTTATGAAAATTAAAGAGTATAAAAATTTTTTAATAAAAAAAATAATACCCCCTCCCCCGAGCTCTGCCCCCTTATAGCCCCCCAAATTTTAAATATTTTTTTTTCATGCCTATGTTTTAAGAAACAAAACAAACACTCATTATTTGCCAAATTAAAAAAAAAATGCTCCCCTACTACGCCCCCCCAAAAAAATATTCCTACCAAAATTAATGGAATAAAATTTTAAATTTAAAAAATGGAAATAAGCATAGAAAAAAATTTCTTAAAATTTAGGGGGTTATAAAGGGGCAGAGCTCGGGGGGGGCAAAACTTTTTTTTGTTACAAAATTTTATTCTCTTTAATTTTTATAAGAATGATTTTTTCTGTAGATTTAATAATAAGCGAGATATAGTTTGCGAAGAGTATAAAAAATTCAGGAAGGGCTAGCGGTGCCATTTTAGTTTTTATTAGTAATTTAAATTTAATTCTGTGTTTTACAAAGTTTTACAAAAAAAATGAAGTCAATTCATTGAGTTTCCCCAAAGTTAGAGATTTTAAGGTTACTCATGCTACTTTGACGCCACTAGTTGCATTTTTATCTAGTACAAAATAAATCTGACGCAGCCAATTTTGTTGTTGTCAAAGTGTCAAAATAACTGTGTCCGACTTTAAACCCCGTTTATTACACCCAGTAATTTTACGAAAATCTAGTCATGTAGATAAAAAATTGATTACATTTTTGATTCCAGAATAGTAAAGTTTTGCACTTTGGGGCCTAATATCTCCAAGAGTATATGAGACGATTTTTTTTGAAAATTTTTTGGGTATCTCTAGGCTACCCCAACAATGTACCATACAGGTGGTGCACCAATTCTGGGGCACTCTTTATAAAAGATGGATTATGTTTTCTTGCTATGACATGTTGAAACATTTTTGTAATTCCTGTTTTAATCTAATGATTGTCAAACGTAACATTCGCTTGTTCTTTGGTTATTAATTGAAAAGGAATATCGATAACAATTTAACCAAAGTATTTCAACATAAATTCAATGTTGTAGTATCCCCTGCTATTAGTGACTAATGAAATATGTTGTGCAAGTTTGGATACAAATCCCACGAAAGTAAGTAGTAGACATTTGTTTTATTTATCAGAGGGATCAGTTTTTTAATGAACCCAAGTGAAGAGAATTGTGGTTTGACAATAAAAGCAATCGATCAAATTCCATAACGACTGGTAATCTGCATTGCCTGATGGCGGGATATAATGGCATCCTAAAATAATCATTGTTGAGTCGCTCGCTCATCTTCCATTACCTGAGCTTGTCACAGTCCATCACTTACTTATCTAAATGAAATCTGGCCGTGAGCAGCTCAACTTTTTCATTTGATAAATACCCTAAATATGAGGAGAGTGTTACGTATTGGAGATGACTGACGGGGACATGCATTGTTTGTTCGTTCACTCGCTGCGGTTTTGCTGGTTGCTATCTGTCATAGTGAAGAGTGATCGGTCATCACGAGGTGGGACCTCCGGCAGAGATGTGAAAAAATCCTTATTATGCTATTTATCATTGTTAGTTACATGGTAAGATCCCGTCTAATAGCTCTTATTATTCATGTTAGAGACAATACGAAATAAATAGAAAAATGCCTCTGATGGAAAGGTGATATTTCTGTACCTACGAGAATGATGTGCATATTTTTTATACTCCTCGAAGACAAAGTCGAAACGAAAATTTTAAATCGTCATAAATCAACAGATTTGTGCGTTTTATAGAATTAGTAGACATCTCAACTTGAGAACTAAAAGTCCAATCAAATTAAAATTTTCAGGAACAATCGCTCTTATTAAAAACTACATCGTTTTATTTGAATTTTCTTAGTAACATAAACACATTTGGCATATATGCAGCACATTCAAATTTTGAAAGGCTCTTTAATTGCACCGTTTTAATTTAGGATATTCGTCTTCAGTTATGGTTCAATTTAGGCGTACCTTACCTACCAGTTATGGTTACGGTAAGATACAAATATTAGATCTTTGATGTGACTCTTAGAAAAATTGTTAGTAATTACTAACCACGCGCTGGAGGTAACCTCACTTGCAGTTAATAACGTATGAATTAACAGATGGCGCTACCTATGTTTCATATAGGGATATAGCTGGTTTAATTAAAGAACTGGTTTAATTTATGCAACCTTAACCTGTACAGACCAAAATATTAATATTTAGTTTAGAAGGGTTAAGACAGTTTGTCTATGGCATGGTACGTTGTTGGTCATATTTTAAGTTCAGGAAAGAAATTAAAAAGTCAATATTTTACCGTTATTTAGTAATAAATCTTAATCTACGATAAGAAAACTCAATAATATAGAATGTCTAAAACTTATTGAACTAAAGATATATACTTATTGCTTACAAATAATATCTGGGCATATCAAGTATAAATATAATCCATCAAACCAAAACGCAGCTACTTTTCCTGATCCCATGCAAGAAACGCTGCGGTAGATCGCAGGAAACCTTGGGCAGGATTGTCAAGTTAGATGTAGCAGATAGAATAGGATGACTAGCAAGCTCGTCCGTTGCTATAGGTATCTACCATTCATCCTTATCACTGTCAAAGCTAAGTAGATTATGTTCTAGTGACGCGTGAAACCGTCTGTAATCCGCACTGACGAACGATACTTACGGCCCAATCAAACGGCACACGTGGCGAGTGCCAAGGGATTACCCCGCCTGCTTTAATCTCCTTGCAAGAACCGTGCATGTCCCTCCTTTTGTTATTAGTGTAATACACCTTCGTTAGCCTGACTTGAGCTAAGCTGACAAGGTTCAAGGCTCAACTAGACTATACGAACTTTATTGTTATCCTGATTTATCTTACTAAAGTTTAACGTTAGCTACTTTCATTTACTACACCAGAACATTTCTGTAAATGTTTTACGATTCATTATTAGTCTTATTTGCACAAAGTCGTCCTGTTTATTTTGCATATCGCCGAACCAAACACACTTTCCATGCATCAGTACCTTAGCATTGAAACCCTTAGTACGTTATTTGAATTCGGGTTGGATCAACAAAAAATACCCTAACCGAATGTTTAAAACGCATCGTAATCGTAAAACACTGACTTTTCAAAAATATGTCAAGTTTTTTTACTTTCTTTTACAATATTTTTATAAATTTTACGATGTTTTATTATTATTAATTGATGGAAGACGACAGCCAACGTTTGGCTCATCATGGACTGGAGTGGAATATATTGCAGTCCAAATAGTCGTCACTTAGATGCCCGGACCATGTCCCTAGGACTCTCCCGGGCTTGCAAAAGTTGCCGCCACCAATACCGAACAACGTATTGTAATTTTCTTGTAACTTTAAGAAGAATCATACGAATATATATATATATACTGATTAAAAAAAACCCAGCTATATTAAATGAATCGTGATTTGAGAAAAAATTTCAATAAAAAACCCTCTAAAAGGCTAGTTTATAGTAGAATAAATTTGATTCTGTTGAATGTCCAGAGTCAGGGATCATCATAATTTTAATCTGAGATGCACCATAAAATTGTTATAGTTGACATAAGTGCATCTTAAAACAGGCGTTTAATCCTATGATTGATGTCGGAGTTAGAATGGCTAAAAGTCGATCCGACGCACTCCATTTAACCCGATGCGATGGATAACAGATTCGCGCGTATTGTCAATGGGGCAGGATCTCCCCTAATGCATAAGGAATAATTTTATAATTCGACCACGATTACATGCATCTGTCATGTTTTAATTTCGACAATAGATAATAGACTGTCCAACATTTTGTGGAAGCATTTAAATAAGTTATCATTTTTCTAAAAACTCAGAATTATCTATTATATCTTTTTCTTCTTTGAACATCATGCAAGGTTGATAATTTAATACTTCTTCTAAAAAAAAGTGGTTTAATTTTGGTTGTACACACTCGTTGCCAAAAATGTCTTTTACCAAAATCTACCCCTTGCGTTTTATTAGCAAGCGAATAGTATTTTCCAACCGTAATGATGTGGTATTAGTTGTTTAAAAACCGACAGCAAAATTATTTTAAGGTGCCCACTATTTTACAGTTTAATTTAATCCGGTGACACATCAAGCCATAAGTTCAACACTTTAAACTGTCTGGAAAATCAATTAAATTAAAAAGGGAATTTCATTGAGTAAAGTTGATGGGTATAAAAAGCTTGTTTTTAAGAATGTGGTTGGGCACATACAGCGCGCATTGTGAAGAAGTATGAATGAGCAGTAGCATGGCTTGTCCACCCGTCCTACAAAATATTGACCAGTTTAACTATAAACGAGTCGCTAAACAGCAGGAAGGAAGCGAGATTTATTGCACCCTGTTTTTGTAAGTAATGTTTTTTATTTTGAGGTCCACCATTATAATGATCAAATAAAATAAACCTTTACATTTAAAGCGAGTTAAAGTATGAATGAAGTAGGAGCCATATTGATGATCACCACGTGCATTTAAAGAAAAACCGGACTGATTTAACAGTTTTTTTAACCCACACTACACACCAGGCTTTACCTAAATTTGGCATACTTATGTTGAAATTACTATTAAAGATTGCAGTTCTACGAGTACTGTTAAGTTTAAAGTTTTTACCATTTATAGCATTAATAGTGGTTTTCGTACAATAAGTTTCATAAACGAGTCTTTATTCACGAGTGTAAGCGTAGTTTTTTTAAACAAGTAAATAAAGATGTTTATAAAGCGTGTTACGAACTATACTTTTTCTACGATCCCGAAATCAAACAATAACAACGATCTTCTTAAAAGAAAAAAAAAATTGACCTAAAGAAAAGTTAGGTTTTAGAAGTGAAAATGAAGATACCTACATGTTGTAATATTCAATAAACGGTTATGTAATAGTATATTACTACCGTGGGTGGAAAGGGTTTCATTTCTGTCGAGAGAAAAAGATGGTTTACCAAGGCGCGTAGCGCCGCGGTAAACCATTTCTCGAGACAGAAAGGAAATTTCCACCGAGGTTAGTATACTATTTTATTTACAACTGATTACGTTTACGTATGTTTAATTTTAAAAAGCTTTAATTTTGCAAATTAATATTATTCATTGTTAACATCTTAGTTAACATGATTATCTTTTTAAATTTATTACCATGGTTACATTACAATTGTTTGACATCGAAGTAAAAAAATAGTTATTTTTAATTTTCAAAAAACGTCATTTCTCGCATTATTTTAAAGTCTTAAACCAACTAATATTAAAAAAACATAATATCGGATAGTGATGACGAATGTACAGAATTAAAAGAGTGTGCGCAAAAGGCCGAAGAGGATTTGCTCCCACAAAAGAGTTAAATTCGACTTGTTTTCATTTTCATTGGAAAGTGACAGCTTAATAAAACTAATAAAGTGACATTTTCCAACTTTTAAAAAGTCAGAAATGTCATCATTTCATATGCAGTTGTAAATAAAATCAAAATACTGACAACTGAAATTAGGCTCTTAGATAACTTCTAAAGCTTAAGTTTTGGGCGCGATTTTAAGATTCTAAAGATAGTAAGTGTGTAATGTATTGTTGTTTTGAGTTTTGGGCGCAAAAACTTTATGACATCTGTCGAAATTTAAGCCAATATAGTTAATTTCAGTAGTCTATACCTCTGCTACTACTAAATACTCTCTAAAATTCTCAAAAACAACTCACGGATTTAGCTTTAACGCGTTTTTCTAGCAGACTTGTTGACATCCGCAAAAACTAACACTAAAAACATTTGCAATGGCTTATATTTTGAAAAATAATATGTATATACTTAATTAAATATATACTTAATTTTTCACTTTAACTTTAATTTTTATTAAAAGAAGACACCAAATTACTTACTTTGTTGACAACTAAAATAAATTCAAACAATGTCATATGTCATTTTCTGCGAGTAACGCTAACTTCGGCCCGTGGATAAAGAGCTTGTTGCAACTTCACCCCGTGGGTAAAGTGCCATTTTACCCACGGCTTGCAAGACATAGCTAAAGACTGTTTTATATATAATCTAATCGTGCGATAAGTGTCATTTTAAAAGTGGAAGTAGAAAAAATATTATTACACCCGAATGGAATTATTAATAAAAAGCTAATAATGCTTTTCTGTTTTGTTAAATTGTTAATCAAATTTTTACATTACTTCAGCTTGTTATTAAGTAAAAATTCTTTACTTTGAAAAAGGGTAAAACGTCTTTTACTGTTTTACATTTTTATTAAAAAAGAACAAATTTAGATGTTCATGGATTAGTCGGATAGTAAAATATACTGTGTTAGTGTAGTGAGGAGGGTTCGCAAATAAATATAAGTTGTTCAACGTCGATATACTCCATTCAATTACACGGTCGAGTAAATAAGGCCGCGACAGCTTCTCGCTGGAAATAGCAAGCTTGCCACGTCGCTGTGCCACTTATTGCCTAATATTTATCACGATGCTAGCGCCCTCTGTCTACAGCAATTCCATCCACATTGTAGGTGACACCCTATGTGTAAGGTTCTTGCTTGTCTTTATATAAACTTTTCTGTGCTTCAAACACAAAGGATTTTTCTTTTATCTATTGACAATTATATTTAGTTTCCGCTTTTATTATTTTATATGTATTTAGTTAAAGAATTTTTTTATTGAGAATTGATCCCCTTCAGTTTTTATGTAAACAAATTTGGTAATTTTGTTTCTAGGTACCGTAAAATAAAATATAACGTACGCTTAAATAATAAAAATCAACTGAAAGAAGTAATTATTTTAAAACAGTAGAATTCACAAATCGTGAATTTTAAGTTTTTTTTTCATGAAACATTTGTCTGGGCCGTCATACCAGTTTTGTGTGCATCAAGCTGTCATTCGAACGAACGAAAATCATCTAAAAAATTACAGAATCGTGCAAATTCGACATGACAGCTGACCTAATTCAATTTGTCCACGATCCCGAAGATTTGTTTTCCGCATCATAAATCAGGATGATGCCAACAAATTCGATATCTATTATCGTTAGCTATTCTGCGATTTGAGATGAGATTGCATACAGCTAGTAGGGGTGGACTAAAATATTCAATTGTTTTTATGGCTCGAGCGACGCTCGCTTCGATTGATTATATAATTGCAAGCATTACATGGTAGGCAATTCGATTTTTGTGGCGATAATGTGATTGGATACGTTTAATGGTAACATAGAGGGCCTATTTTTATTAGCCAACATATCTAATCAGTTTTTTTTTTAATTTGAACATTCGTTTCTGCAAATTAGCCTGTTTTTTGCAATTTTGTGCAGAAAAACGTTCCTAAAATTAAAAAATTTAAAAAATATTGAATGTATTTTTACAGAGTAAATTTATTTTTTATTATTGTGTAGAAAATTGAATGAGCCTCGTGACTTCAGTCGATGACCTTATTATAAATAATTTATTATTATTTTAATAAAATTACATTTATTCTTATTATTTTAAAATGAGCTTTTAAATAAGGTAGATATCACTCTAATAAGAAGTTCTATTTCATCTAAAGTTTAAGGAGAAATAATACTACCCCCTGCAGGGACGAAATTAAATCAATAATATCCTTTCCCTCGAAATAAAATTTGACCGGTCCTTGAAAACTTTTAGATTTTTCATGAAAGAGAAATACATTTTTGGTAAAAAGCTATTAAAGAGTATAGGACATTTTACATTGGTTACGTAAACTGGATGGTTTGTAATTTACAAAAGGATAAGTGGATTTGTCCCGTTTGGCGTTTTTATATTGTCGTGGATCTGTTTCAGTAATAAGATGTCGTGTCGTAGCTGCAAACAGAATTACACGTACAATATTAAGCAAATTGTAGGTGTCTCTTGGCACAGGTGGTTGTGCAGCGCTGTAATCTGCTACTTTCTTACAGACTTAAGCGTCTGTCAAAAAAATCCCTTATTAAAATACTTTGCAAGTGTCTCTTGGGTACCACAACCCTGATCGTTTGTGTTCCTTTTCGTAATTCCCTGCCTTAAGCTATGTTTACTGCTATTTTATATCATTGTATTCTCTATCCAACACGACCCTCACTCGCTACCAATTATACCATCACAGTTGTTCAGCGTTTTCCTTAGGGGATTTTGTAAAAATTCATTCGGCCACTTACATAGCTATTTAAGGACTTAGCTTTAATTATAATTATATTCTTGTATATGAAAGAAACCTGATTATGGCTTTATAACGAAATACCAACTCCAAGGACTACATTGTCATTTTTTGTTGACACCAATTCGCCAGAATTGAACCAATACTGACCCACGAATATCATATATGTATTAGATGAGTATTTTGCAAAGAGATTAAATATTTATAATAGAGAAGGTATCAGTGGCGTAAATAGGCTGAAGTTCGAGGGGGGATATTGTCGCTGCAGGAGGCCCGGGGGGCGCAGCCCCCCTAAAAAATGGCGCCGCAGGCAAAAATTTTTAAACTTGAGGGGGGGATCAAACCTCATATCCCCCCCCCCCTACTTACGCCACTGGAAGATATACAAATTCATTGTTTGGTTCCAATATCTTTTTGTTTACCCAACACACTGGTAATGTTATGATTTTAACCGATTTATTTCTAGTTATTCTATTTCTATGGTATTTTGTAATACCTGCTAATGTTAATGTTGCTAGGAAAATTAAAGCAAGAGCGGGTTAGATCAGTGAGAGGGATAGATCATTTAAAAAGTTAAACTTCGCAGATAGCTCATTTTTTATGACTATTTTTATATAATTGTTACACATTCTATATGATACTCTTCGCAGTAGATGATTAAAAAGGTGCATTTTTTATTTTATTGAAAAAAACGTAAAACTTATTTTTTTTGTAAACTGGTGGGGATACAAAAAAATTACCGGGTGCTGTTTTATAGGGAAAAATACAGTCTTTAATTTTATTAAGAATATTTTTTTTCGTTAAGTTGATATTAACGAAAATATGAATTTTTTTCTACTTTGGGGGTGTTTTTAACCCTCTATTTATTACTTGTTTTTTTTCCAAAAACAATAGGGCTCTTTTTCTAAATGAGATTGATTTTTGTATTAAATCTCGTCGATCCGATAAACCGTTCTGGAGTTGTGGTGGTCACAAATTTCCTTACAAACAGACAGACGGACAAAAACTAAACGTCTTAAAAAGTCATGAAACGAACGAATATGTAAATATTTGCTCTAGGACGAATATTAACGATTTTAGAGAAGGTCCGACCAATCACAATATACTCTTCGACTTTGTCTGCGAAGAGTATAATAAGTAAGTATATTATTATAGAAACTATACTATAAGTTAATTTTTTTTTTGTGGCTCATTACAGATACGTATGTTTTGAATGATCTATTCTTTTATAGTCAAAGCTAATGATCAGTAAAAAGGATATAACATAATCATTAAAAAAATTTCTAAACCCTAGAGTTTGTCTGGCTACTGTATGGACATCCTGTATTATCTTTTTGTATTTCAAAATATTTGCTTTTAAAGCCAATGATTTATGTTGTATAATTGTATACAAAATTACGAAAAACAAATTTTTAATTACCGGAAAAGACTTGTGCATAATAAAACAAGTACCTACCTAAAGATAACCTTTTTTATGTCCTTAACAGCAGATATCACCGACTAATGTAGGAAACTGTTTTCTGTTTTTTTTTATTTTATTAAAATACTCACTACAAGATTCAAGAGTGATGTTTATTAGACAAAAGTGTATCTTATCCTCCTGTGATGCTTTTACCCTCTTAAACGCAATATCTTTTTAAAGCATTTTCCATTTACCTTCACTTAAAACATCTTTATGAGTCATAAAGAATAACTTACAAGCATATTATTTTATAAAGTATAATCTTAATAGACTATTAAACATAAAAGGTACTGTTTCCTTATCCAACCGGCAGACTAATTAACCGACGCCGAATAAACAACTAAATTAATAAGAAATAGTAGTCTTCGTATTAGGTTTTTAAGTTTTATCAATGAGTCTTTATTTACGAGTTTGTTAAATTGTAAGCGCAAGCGAGGGCTTTATAAACGAATGAATAAAAACGTGTTACAAACTATACTTTTTCTACAAAACCCCAGTTAAATAATATCGTACTTTTTAGAAGAAAAAAGTTTGACTTGCAGAAAAGTTAGGTTAAAAAAAAACGTTTTAGAAGTAGAAATGAGGATACATATTGTAATATTTTATTCAATAAACGGTTGCTTTAAATCAAAATCGTACCTCTGCTATTCGCTAAGTGCTGCCTAAAATTATAAAAATGACTGATGACTGAAAACTGACGGATTTAGCTTCAACTAACACTAACAACATTTGCAATGGCTTTAATTTTTAGAAAATGTAAACATATACTTATGTTTTCACTGTAACCATAATAAATTCATTTTTATTAAACGAGGACATTAAACGTTTTTGACAACTAAAATAATTAGCAACGATACCTTTGGCCCGTGTGTAAAAAGCTTGTTGCAACTTAATCTCTTAGGTAAAGTGCCATTTTACCCACGGCATGCAAGACATAGCTAAAGGATTGTTTTAGGTTTAATCAAGTCGTGCGATAAGTGTCATATTAAAGGTGAAAGTAGAAAAAACAGTTTAATTACCAACACGAATTATAACAGAAAAAGTGTTACAATTTTTTTGCAACCCTTATTTGGCGTATCGGCAAGCGTGGAAAGTGGTATCTTTTGTGTATGAAGTTTTATATAGAAAAGGAAGTATTCATTTAACGAACCTAATCAATGTTTTCCATATTTTCGGCAACAAGAAGAAATCGCGAAAAGCTTTCAGAAGGCACACCGTGATTTTAATTTTACACAGGGTTTACTATACTTAATAAAGGAGCCGTATCTATGAGTTAAACTTAAATAAAGCAGGTCTGTTTTTGGTGCAGACTTTCTTTTGTCGTGTGTCGCCCACCAAAACACCAACCAAAAGCTATTAAGAAGCATTTATCCAAGATAACACCCCATAACAGATGTCTGTTACAGTAATTACCCCCATAAAGTGTATAAAAAACACACTTTTAGCTTAACTTGAAACTCCATTCATAGTCATTCCGGATATTCCGTTGCACGATAAATATCCCTAATTGATTGCTTAAGGGTCAACATCTCGTGTCATATGCATAAATTTTATTGGTACAGAAGCCATTTCGTTTAATGTTTAGTGTTTGAACCGGTTTTGCAAAATTTTACAGGCTTTATTATGTGGTTGATATTTCATATTCTAAATGACTTGACAATGTCAGTATACCGCAAAGGTGGTCTCTTTCAAAGAAGTAGCGTTACTTAAAAACGCAAAAACACGTCTTAACTTCTTAGTAGGTAAAATAAAAATCAATTTATAAACAGTATTATTGCAATAATTACTGTGGGACATTAATTTTTGGCTGAAATGTTAATCTTTAAAATGAAATAAGCAGTAAATAATATTCAAAGTAATTTTTTTACGATTGTAAAAACGGAGAAGCATTTTCAAATTTTATGCCGAAACCCTCGCCAACTTTTCTTATTTGCCACGTTCCAATTTTGCACCTTGCGAGAAAGTGTTCACATAAATATAAAATAACTTGACGGTTTATGCTCTCTATAAAAGTTCACTTTGTGTTGGATAATCTTCAAATTGCCTGGGAGCACATTTTAGCATGAAATATACGTTCTTGCCAAGTTGGAAAGCTCTTGAAAATGGAAATTTCACGGCGGCTAAGCCAAGTGTAGAAGCGATGAAGCCAACATTACATTAGCATGTAGCAAGGCGCTATTTTCTAGAAGCCCAAATGTTTTGAAAGGAGAAATTAGGAATGGTTTATTAGGATAAATCTTACGATCTCGATTTTTTCGGTTTGAGGATTTACAAGTTCTTTCTGTAAATTTTGCAATAAATTTTGATTAAAAAACAATTGAAACCAAAGAATGTTAGATTATATTCTCAGGCTAAGTAAAAATATAGGTTAGGTGTCCAAAAAGTATTGGATTTCCATTGAAATAATTGAGTCGTTTGACAATATAAACCTATAAAATTAACTTGAGTGAGCCCCCAATATAGAGCAATAAATAACCTTAATTGTATTTGTAAAGCCTGAACGAAGTTTGTAAGTACTGTGGTCCAGTAACTAGCAGCTGATCTCGATGAGTCAGTCAGATAACCACAAAACAAACCCTCAATGACCAGTGGTCAAATAGAAAGACGTCCTGTGGTTAGCATAATCGATCTTGGTAAACATCTGGCTGACTTTTACCTTGCTCGAAGGACCAAGTCTGTCACTATTGCTGATAAGTGCTGGTACATTACGGGCCCACCTGTGGCAAAAGTAATATTACAATTCGATTAAATTGGACTTAAATGCAAATGATCTTCAACCAAATTGGGTGCGTATACGTATCTATTTTTTGCTTGGATTAATTTGATTTGCGTCAGTTGCGCAACATTTGATGACTTTGTAAAGAATCATCTTGTAAAATAAATAACCAAAATGACATATACCTATACTGGAATCATGAGTTAAAATTAAATTAAGTAAGTTGTCGGCAATATTACCATGTAAAAATAAACGGATAGAAACTAAAATTTTATTAACTAACATTTTGGGAATATTCCCAAACTGGGAAGTTTCCGATTGCCCATCTATAGTGAATACTGAATATGTAAGAGTTCGGTCACTTTCCACAGAAATAAAATAAAAAAGTCTATGATCAGTAATCTTTTAACCTTTGGTAAAAAGTGTCGTTTATGGAATGTACCAAATTTTTTGTGGATAAATATAAATTGGCTTAATCCCAAAGATAATAATAATTTACTGAACCCTTAAAATGTACAGAAGTTGTGGTTGTTAAAATAAAATATCACACAAGATATACCTAAAAATTCAGATATTAGAAAAAATGAAATACCGTGTTATACAAGTTTTTAGAAAAAGCATAAAATCCTAACAGTGATCTAGAATAATAAATTGCCGCTTAAATCGATATTTATATACATGCAAACAAGAATTAAGAGCAAAAACATTGAAAAACTGATTCGCAATAATTTTACTTTACGATACGTAGTTTTCTATTTAATACTGCTTTTTGATGCCTTACATAACACATATCCAAAAATTTGGCAGATTATATGTGGATGATTTTCGAACCTACTTTTAGACTTTGACAACAAACTGCAAGTTATAATGAGACTTTGGTTAACACGATCCCTTAAGTGGAGGAACTTTCCTGTTCACTCTAAACTCTAGAGAATAGGACAATAGGTTATTTTAAATTCTGCTGTCAAAAATAAATCTTAGAGGCTTATTTTCAGTCAAAATCGAAGCAGTGCAAAGTTGCGACCCGGTTGCAGCACTATTTTGTTTAAAAGTAAAGGTTTTTGAGCATGAAATTGTAATTTACGCAATAATAAATACAATTGATTAAACCAAAACAGAGAATTATTTGCGAAATCTATAATTAGAATTACCCCCTTAGCTTAGTAGGTGGGTTTATGCTGTAATGTATTTTTATAAACAACACATTAATTCTATTTAAGATACAGATGTGCCTGACCGGTATATGCATTTTGTTGGTAGCAGATACTTTACACTTTCAAAGGGTATCATTGTCCTGAACTCCTGAACATAAATATAAAGTCATTTATGGGCTTATGATGAACAGGACTAGCAGCAGCATAACGCCCCTGCTATAAATCTTAGGTGAGGCATCAACTAATAATGCGACAATGAGCAAGTTAATGTGGTAAGACCACTAAGACCACACTCACGCCAGGACGAGAACGTATTTATTGTTTATTTTGGCAGTCAAGTTGGCCGTTTGCTTTGAAAGCGCTAAATAATTCCATTACGTGTTTTGCTAAGAAGGACGGTTGAATTATGGTACTAACAATTACGATTTAATTAGAAATTCCACTGGACCTCCATGATATATCAACATTAACCAAGCTTTATGCACCGCTACATAGTTTTCAGTTTCACAAAAGCTGTAAAGCTCCTTAAGATTGTGTCGTAATAAAACTTTATAAAACAAGAAATATGCTGTCGATTCATTTGCAATTGAAAATTAACAGTTAATTTGTTTTATTATAATTATAAACAAAATTGAATAAAAACATCTCAAAGTTAAGAAGCCCCATCAAATAAACTTTATATGTAAAAAGCCCTTTAATATTCTAGAAAATGCATCTTTGACAAAATAGTATGGATGTTAAATTTTTTTAAAGAAATTTGCTCTGAAATTTATTTTATTATAGCTGTATAAAGCACTTTTTTCGAATATGTTATGTACTATACACCATATTAGTGTGTCGTCACTGAAGCTAACAAAGACAAAATCGCATCGTAGTTTCCATGGTTTTGACATTTTGAGAATTACTTTTTGACACGTAGAGTTGTCAAAACTTCTAAACCATAAAAACTAGGATGCGATTTTGTCTTTGTTGGCTTCATATTTCGTCATCACTAATATGGTGTATTATTATCAAAACTTGACATAAACGAAATAATAATAATAATAAACGTAATTTTATTGAAATAATAAATCTTTACAATAAGGCCATCGACCGTAGTCCTTCAGCCGGGAAATGACATAATGGATTTTTCACATTTTTGCAATTGATGAGTTCCATCTATCTGGTGATTATGCGCGAAAACATTCACCTGATTTTGACAACCAACTTAATTTTAACTTTTTACATTAGAAAAACACAATTATCACAACCTCAAAACAAATTTTTTAATATGTTTTAAACCATTTAAACAGAAAACATACACTTATAACACATTTTTTAATTCGATCAGCTGATGAGTAGTTCATTGTGCGACTCAGTTCATCAGCTGATCGAATTAAAAAATGTTTAAATGGTTTAAAACATATTAAAAAATTTGTTTTGAGGTGTATAACTTGTGATAATTGTGTTTTTCTAATGTAAAAAGTTAACGTTAAGTTGGTTGTCAAAATTAGGTGAATGTTTTCGCGCATAATCACCAGATAGATGGAACTCATCAATTGTGCTTGCAGAAAGGCGTGCAGACAGTATTTATAATAAGCATACCCAAATATAATATACTATAACAGGGAATTTTAACTTTTAACAGGATGTCCTAAAAAATCAGAAATTCTGCTGTTAATTTTAACTGGTGAAAACCCCAGCCTAAATACGATTAATTGCTGGGTTTAATATACCGTATTTTAATATTGTAGGAATAGCCTTTGCATGAGGTGTATTTAATCATTAAAATTACCTTGATGTGTCCACCAATAAGTAGGAGGTACATCAGTCTGTGTTTTTTTAAAGAAACTATACATATTAAGTTGCCAGAAAAAATAATCGAACAAATTACCATTGTAATGGAACATGAGCGTAGTGTAGTCATTTCATTTAAACGATCCGTGCATAGCAAGTGGTCAACAACAGTGGGTCATAAACATCGAAAACAATTCTTAGATAAAATCTACATCTCTGGGGTGGCTAATATATGGAATCTTTTGGACTTTGGAGAGAAATCCGTCTGGCCTTATGACAAACATTATTATTTAATGGAATGGGCTTTTAACGTCTTATTTTGTGGGAGGCTGTAATTGGGAAATATGATTTCTTTATGATTTCCTTTTATATGCTTGGTACTACCACACATATCTTAAAGAACTATATGAATGATTAACCATGAGCACAGGAAACTGCACATGCATTAGAACTAGATGAATAATTAGGCCATGGAACACCATATGTGTCAGTTTCCATTTTAAATTGGGCTATTAAGTTTCCATTTATTTGTTTCTTTGGTAATCGAAACTGTTTTTTAAAGAATTAAGGCTTGTCTTTACGTTTTGTGTGAGTGAAAATCTTAATAAAGATTAAAAAAATGTAAAAATTGTAAAAGGTCATTGCCCTGTATCTTAAAAATCTAGGGACTTTATTCATTATCTTCAAAATTTTGAGCTGGCAGGCCTAAATTTTAACTTTTTGACCATTTCCGTTTAGCAAACATGACGACCCCACTTTTTGTAAGTGTAAAGTAATTTTGACAGATATTTTTGCTTTATAGGGGGCGCCATGCATCATTCCAAGTCCGTCATACAGATTCTGTCATCAATTGTAATTATATAAGTTGTAATTTTTGTCACTTCACTAATTATGTTGATGACAGAATCTGTATGACAGAGATGGAAGGATGCATGGCGCCACTCTATACTCTATACTCTATAGAGCGACAATATCTGTCAAAATCATCGAGGCACTCTAAGTTTTTGCAACTGTTTGAATTTTCTCTTGCTTCATATAGATCTTTTAAATGTTTGTAATAACATAACAAGTAATTAGGCTTCTCAAAACTCTTCGTAAACATAGTCGTCTCTTGAGTCTTCCAATATCGTTGATAGTAAACGTTCTTAATTTTGATTATTTACCGCATTTTTTTTGTGCGTTCGCTTGTCACATTTTCTTGCTAAAAAATTAAACAAATTTAAATGTCTAAAAAAAATAAAACTTAAAAGATTCAAGAATTTTAGATCTTTGCATAGATTTTATGTAGAATTTTTGTTATACCTAAAACCAACCGTAAATTCTTTAACCTAATCTAATATGTATGGTACCTACAATTTTATGGACGCAAAATGTCACTTTTATTTGAAATGATCAGGAATCTACCCACGTGTTTTCTCTTTGCAATATTAAGGTATGCCATTTACCTACCGCAAACTGGAATAAACTGTACGTTTGCTATTTTAACACTTTTTTGTCTACAAACTAAATGTTTTATTATTTAAATTGAATAAATTTAAGTTTACCATAAAATATCTTGTTCCCTCTAAGTTATTTAGTTTAGCTAAATTAAAATATGTACGTTTATTGAAAACTTTCTCAGAGTTACGAATTCTTCTAAAAATCGTAATAATTTAAATAAAAAATGAACCTATACTTACTTCAAGAATATTAATTTATTCACTGAATTGATAATTATTATTTATTACCGCGTCCAATCAAAAAAAATCATTTTAGGAAGGTAGTTTTGAAAGATACCAATTAAGGTGATTGATTTCTTGTAGTTTTTCTTATTTAAAATAAACTAATGTGGCTACTAAAATATTTATACAATGTTAAAATCGTTAATAAATTGGACCTCTTTAGAAATCATGCATGAATACTTGATGCGTTATTTTATATGGTGAAAGAAATGGACCTATCAATCAGTCGCAGCGTGATCACATTTTGTTTTTATTTTGAATAAATTAACCATCAATTATTAATTTTAGTTTATTCCAACTAATGATGACCATTTATTTAATTAGCATAAAAATAACAAGAACGGTCGTAAAATATTTGGAAGTTTTTAGAAGAAATTTTAACGTTTTTCCGGGTTAACACAATCGCGTTGTGTTCAAATTACGGGCACATGGCCCATATTTTATATAATTATACCAAAAGCACAAAATTTATGATACATAATTATTACGCTTAATTATTAATTATGTTTCAAAAATAATCGTTGATTTGTATAATGTGGTACTAAATTTTTCAAATACCCACACATTATTTTGTTTTTAATGTTTTAATTAATTATCCCGGAGTTTCACTCGCATGGGTAATTTTATATGTCTTTATTATCCTTCACGTAGTTAATTTTTAATTTAATTTATAAAAAAAAACATATTCATTGTTATTTTTATGGACATCTAAATTCTAGTTCTAAGTTGTAATTTCGTTATTTAGGTATCCACTTAATTAGGATTAGAAAGAAATACACCGTATGTTTTAATGTCAAAAACAATTAAATTAAAAACAAACAAGTAGTGTAAAATATGGGCTAGTCAAGGTGTTTTCTTGTTTTTTAACTTAATTGACTACGGAGTACCTACCGTTAATCCCTATTGTGAAAATACTTAAAACCACAAATGGTATGTTTATCGTTACACATTTTTCTTGATCAATTAATTTATTAAAAACGATTGACAGTGATATAACTACTAAAAAGACAGCTAATATGTTTGTTTGCAAAAATTACCATCAAACTAGACACCTAAAATGTATTATTCTAATAAATATACACGTACAAATAATATCATTGATCAAGTATATATAGATATACAGCGCAGGGCTTTTATCGGGTGCGCTTTTTTTAATCGCAGAAGGCCTTAGAAGTATTAACAAAAATCTGTGACTTTTATTTTTAAGGTTATAAAGTTTGCAGTTAATTGACACTTGTCAGTACAAATGTGGGTCATAAATGTCTATTTAATTTATAACTAGAGTGAAAAGTCTACTGCCTGCTGTCCTCATGAAACAATTCATGATATTCCCGGTCCACACATTGCGTTTCTTCCAAAATGCGATTGGCGCATTAATTGCATGAAGCAAACCTTTACAATAGGCCGCAAACGCATTGGCGTATTTGAATTTTGTGGAGCCCCCGCACAAATTTTTTTGTGATCGTAAAAATTTTGCCGCGGGCAATTTGTTGAAAAGTTTAACACTCAAACACCATTTTTATATTTGTTTTCTTTTATTTCGGGGTCCCCAATTTGCTCCTAAATCTCTGGGGCCCACCTCGGGGTCTGCGGAAGCACTTAATACGCCACTGGAACCGGACAAGTTTAAGGGAATATCTACATTTAAAATAATGAGTTGTTGTTCGCTGGTAAAAATGCAATGTGTAAACCAGGACTTATGTTTAAGTTTGCACCAATAAAAATAGCAATCACAATAACATTACCTAGAGCAATTTCATCTTACAATGCACGCGAATATTGTCCTTAGAAGTTATTTTGCAAAATTCAAACATAATTCAATGTTTTTTATGCTGCAATTTTTCAACCATTTTTTTTTAAGTGTTTATTCTTAGGAAATTTAAATAGTTTTGGGGTATTATTTTTTCTGGACTAGCTTCACAAGGCCAAAATGGCCACACATCGCCACTTTTTACCATTATGAAATTTTTTTTAAAAAAATTTAATAATCTGACATAAATCTGTCATCCATCAAACAATCAAAGCTAGCCGATTTTATAAATGTTGGAAACGCAGGTTTCCTTAGAGATAAGCTCCATAAGCTCCATTTTGCGCACCCAGTTATACAGGGGTGCTGGACCTCTAGTAGTTTATTTTTCTCTATGATAATATCTAAAAGTAACATGTCAAAATTAATGTAAGTAAAATGGGTATGTTATGTTACTTAAAAGGTATTTGCCAAATGCCAATGCCAGAAGAAACCTTTAAAAATTTGCTTAATCACTGTCAAAACAAATTCGTACACATTTTTTTAGCTATGTAAGTTTTGTGCATAGACCTAGAAATTGATATATATTGTATTACAGATTTGTGAAACGTCTGTCACACAATTCAAAAAAGAAAAATTTTCATGTGGCCTGTAGGTTTTGACGGTATTCATTACGTTTATACAGGGTGTCCCAGAATTGGCGCACCATCTGTATGGTACGTTGTTGGGGCATGCCCAGGGATCCCCAGAAAATTGTCAAAAAAAATCCATTTCATACACCCTCAAAGATATGAGGCCACAAAGTGCAAAACTTTAAACGCATATACCTTAAAAACAACAGCACGTATTAACGAAAAATATGGTCTATCTTAAATCATTTCATAAATTTTTCTTCTTTTAAATGCCCAAATAACATTTTTATAATCAATTTAATTTTACAAAATTTTCTTGAAATAAGCTGACAACAATTTCAATAAAATTTTATGCAAGTGTATAATCAAGACTCATATATGGTATTTTTAGATTTATTTTCCTAGACCATGTAGTATTTTCTTAGACTGTGTTGCCGAATTTAAGCAACTTTGTTCGCAATTTTCCCAATGAATATAACAGATGGATTTTTTTTAACAATTTTCCTGAAATCCCCAGGCATGCCCTAACAGCGTACCATACAGATTGTGCGCCAGTTCTGGGACACCCTGTATTTCTTAAAAACCACCCTCAAATTTAGTGTTTGGACACTTTTCTGGGTTTGAACTGATCAAACCCTGGAACTTCTCTAGTTGGATATTCAATTAATTCTTTGTTGGTTATACAGGGCATAACAGAATGCAATGTATTTTGCTTAACAGATTTGCCAAATTTGAAATTTATCGAACTTTAACCGTATTTTTCTCAGAGTTACAAAAAAATTAATTAACAATTTTTTAAGGATCCCAAGGCATGCCTCGACAGCCTGAGTGAAAATGAAAAAGGCTGCCGGTCACGTTTAGTGGAGAGATAATTGTATCTCTGGACACCTTCGTTCGAAAGCGAAGTAAAGTCGGTGGTTCCGTTTATGTATACTCGTGCACGTTAAATATCCGAACCTGAGAAATATTATATATCGAGTGAGCAAATAAAAACGGCCCATAAGTAGGCCATGGGGATTGTCAAAATATTGTTAATTGACAGATTTTACATTGTTTATAGCCTACTTAGGGGCCGTTTCTATTTGCACACCCGATACATATGATATATAGAGAGGATTTAAAGATCTTTGTCGCTACCACACCAGGTCTTTATGTCGATGATTAAGAATAGGTATTTTTTAAATCAGTTTCAAGAATGGAGACATTTTATGTATAAGATACATTTATTGCCACTCATTTTTACACATATCAATTAGTAACAGAAAATGGTTTCATTTTTCTGGGATATTTTGGATTATCGCTAAGCAAAATTAATTTTATAAGAAAGGCTTTTGTAAATAAGTGAAACCTTAAACCGAACTACTGTCCGAGTAATAAAAAGTGTGACAACATGTATAGTATGTGTGGAAGAAAAATTGGTAAATAGATGTTGTTTTTGTGTATGAGAAATACGAGAAGTCAGATTTAATCTTACGAATGAAGGGAATGCCTAACTATCCAACAGCTGCTGTTTCTTTAGCGAAAAGTTCAGCGACGTGCTAATGAGGGTGTTGGAGTGACCTCATCCGTCACCGGTAAAGGGCAACCTTTTAGAACGGGACCAGGAGAAAAGGCCACCCACACGGCAGTAAACGCGTTAGCAACCTACCTACTTCAGCCTCCCTAATAAATTCTAAAGTAACAAACACCCTTCTCGTGTATGGTCGCCAGCTAAGCGGATTGTAATCTTTCCCTTTGGCAATATTTCACTACAGCCGCTCACTTCTATCTGCTTCACAGCGCCACCCCGTGACCTGTGACAACGAAATATTGCTCAATTTTATATTTTCAATCTATCAAATTCTGTTTACGTCTATTTTAAACTTGGAAGCGCATTTTTCAATCTTTTTTCTCGTATTGTTTCAGTGATATCTTGCTTCAGGATCTCTCTGCCCAATTTGTTTTTATAATTTTACATTTTCTGCTGTAGCGGGGTTTTAAATTGCTTTTCATTTATTTAATGAATATACCTCGGAAAATATCATGCGTATTTTGCTTTTGTTAATAGCTAGCAAATTATATGCCAGTGAAAATGTTGAAATAATATTTGGAGGACATTTTATAGGCTATAGTCAACTCCAAAACCCATCGGGACTTTTCTAAAAGTGAGGAATTACAAAGGCTGGCCTGCAGGCCATTTAAAAATTACCTAAGTTATACAATTTTTAAGTATCTTGATATTTCTTAAACAAATTATTTAAAAAAAAAATAACTTGTTGTAGACTGCCGACAAGACTTCTCTCCCAAGAAAGAATTGACATTGTTATCCTTAAATTTATTATTTTAATTGGTACTTACCTTAACTAACACGACGTTCTTGATTTGTAAAACTGGAACAAAAAACATGTAGGAATATAATAAACTCGTGTTTTTTAAGCATTTTTATAATTCAACATTTAATAAAACTTGTGCTAGATCTAGTTTAACAACCATACAATTCTTATTTTATTCAGTATCCATTTAGTAATCATATTGGAATGAAGTAGGATTAGTAGGACGACTACAAAATAATAAGGCAAGGCAACAGTCTAATTAACCATTTTAAGATTTTCTTCAGAATACAGTATTTTATAACTTTATGTTTAAAAATCATTTAAGTACGTACTTATTTAATAAAATTAACGTTAGCAGTGAGGTCTTGTGGTCGGTGCCATGTTGTTTTCCTTATAAGGTAGCGTGAAAAAAATACAGTATATTTAATTACCTACAAGATGTTATTATAACTTCTTTCAGGTCCGGCTTCTTGTCATAAATATTACCATTTTCTTGGAAAGGTAACCACAACAATAAGTAACCATCAAGAACAGACAGATCCGTGTTTTAAAAAATATTTTTATTATTACCGTTTTATAATAAGCACATTATGAAAACCGAAATTAGGTTTTTTAAAATTGCTGAATTGCTTCATTACCCAAAATTGTATTTTATTAGGTTGGTTTTTCAGATATAAAAATATAAATTCTTCCATTGCAAGGTACTTTTTATAGTAAAATAGTAAAACTTGTAAATAAAAAGTATCTTGCAAGGGAAGAATTTAATTTTTTGCATCTGGAAAATCAACCAAATAAAATAAAATTTCAGGCTTAATAATTAAGCAATTCAGCAACCTTAAACAAAACAAATTTTGGGTTTCATAATGTGCTTATTATAGAACGCAAATATGAAAAATGCTTTTTAATGAATTAAATGAAGCAAATATAATAAATAGTTTAAAAAACTTGTTTTAGTGCCTATTCTGTATGACAAAAGTTAAATTTTAACCAAATGTTAAATTTTTAAATAAAAATTACTATCTTACACGGTGCTATTTCTGCATAAAAACAATTGATACAATTAGAAATGTTAATAATCGATTTCGCACATCGTTCATTAAAGACATTCATTAACGCACTCCAAATCGTTTATTAATGACAGGCTACCATGTCCATAGTAACTCTCTTTCATGTTTAAAATTACTATCTATGTTTCTACATTACAAATCTGTGGTAGGGAGGCAGAACGGGATAAGTATTTTTGACATTTAAAAAAATGTGTTTTTCAGACACCGAATTTTAATAGAAACATTTATTATTTACAATTTGGATCAGCCATATACGTTCTTTGAACCAATTTTTTCAGCTAGCTTCTCACTATTGCATTAATATTGTTTAATATTTGCAAGAACATCATTTTTATAGTGACGTGTACAAATGACAGTTTTATACTTATCCCCTTTTGCCTATTTACCACAGAAATGTTAAAGTAGCTTTAATTACGGTTCGAGCAACAAAAACCAAAAGAAATTAAATATTTACGTTTGGATATAGTGAGAAGCAGATTCTTTTACCACATTTTAAGGAAATAACATTCATTTTCTACTTAAAATTAATAAAAGTTCGATGACAGTCCTTCTTCTTCTTCTTTAACTTTAATAAATTTGAATGGCCGACGCATTGTTTCTGTTAGTTGGTGAAATAACTGTTTTATTTTATAATTTATTAAATAATGATCTACTATGTGCGAAAAAGCATTGTAACCAGTTGGTATGTTAAATGGCGATTAATAAACTTACTTATAAACAAGCTCGCTAATCGCTCGCTTGTTAAAACCGCTCGTTTATTAATCGCCTTTATTAACACACTTACTGGTTAACTATAAAGACAAGTATGCTAAAAATTGAAGTATTCCAAACAGCATTTCGTACTAAAATATTAATTTAAAATTGTGACATTTGGGTTAGAATTTAACATTTGTCATACAGAATAGGCACTTTTATAAGGGACTTTTTAGCATTTGTTGGAAAACACTTGGTGGAAAACTGGCCGCCGCGCGGCTCGTTTTCCAAACCTGTACGCGTGCTAAAAGACGTTCCTTATAAAACTCAATGATTTAACACTATTAAAAATAAGAAAACATTAAAAAATAGTAGCAAAGCAAAGTGTATCCTCAAAGCTTAAAAACAACCAAGGCAAAGCAATTTGTCCTCAAGTGAACTAAACCCGAAAAGCAAACAAATAAATCCTTCAAAGTCAGTTGTTGGCGTAAAAACACAGCAAAGCATGTTGGTTCCGAGTGAATGTCTGGACATTGATTGCCCCGGACGAACACATAAGTCTTTTGCAACCGCTGCCGCGTGATTTGTCCACTAATCGCAGTTGTCTGGGGACGTGTTATAGACCTATTTTGTAGAGGGATGGATAGATCCAGGACATCAGTAAGTGGCAGGCGCAGGGAGTTCTCTTTATCTCTTAGGGTTGATAGGGCTTTAGGGAGGCTATTGTTTAGTTAATTGTTGAGGAGTATTTCAAATCAAATGACTATCTATTTTTATCTTTACATCTCTGACTGGTTAAAAATGGCAGACAATTATGCAACATTATCTGAATTAAATTTATTCCAAGGTTAATAATTTTTTGTGTGCGTATACAACGCATCCCAGTAAATACAAGTAAAGTATTTTGGGATTTATTGCAAAAAATTATTGGCAGTAAAATTATTATAAGAACACGTCTAAGAATGGACCACGATTGGAAAGATGTTTTATTGGTTGTCAAGTTTCAAGTGCAAATCACCCATTCTATGAATCGCGTAATTAACGAATGGAACCTATTCGTACAAAAATTAGTTGGGGTTATCTAAAAGATACCACCCATCGTTCCAGATGCTAATTAACAATACTTCTGAATTTTCTATTTTTATCAAAGGTTTAACGCTAATATACCAAAAAACAACAAACTGTCGGTTTAAAACATTTTACGTACCATCTAAAAGGTTTGTATAACATTTAGAGAGTGTTTTACATATTTAATTCTTTATAATTAGGTAAAGAAGGAAATTATGACTCATTTACAAAAAGATTTCCGTGAATGTATAAAATAATACGCATTTTTTTGGATGCACGCATTTTGCATTAAAAGTACCATTGTGAATGAGTCATTATTATGCCCCTTTTTACCTAATTATGGAGAATTGAAGTTGTAAAACACTTCGTAAAAAAAAAATTATTTGTATCGGAAATAAAAAAAATGAATAATTTTTTAGTGGATTTTCTAATGCCCGGATTCACCGCACATTCTTAATTGTGCCTTGAAGTCCGTTTTCCATAAAGAGGATTTGACCACTGTAGCATAGACATGACAGGAAAATAAAAATAACAAAGCCACCTTCACTCATATTTTTCTTTACAAAATTTCTACTTTGATTTTAATATACACACATAGGTAAGTATACGCGTACTAACATAAACACGAATGGATCATTTGAAGGAACTAGTAAAAGAGTTTATTGGTGGAAATTACAAAATGACATAAAATGTCTTTGATGGTGAGTTTAATTGTTGCTTTTATGTTGTTTCGGTGCCGCAATCTTAGGTACAATCGAACATCACATACGCCAATTTTCTCAGGACGTGGTTTCTCCAAAAGTCAACAAAGAGACGTAAAATAAGCTTTCATGTTTCATTATATGGTTGCTCTATTTCTTTGATTTTACTGTAATAAAATGGTATCTTAAGGTATGTTTAAATTTTCTTTATTAGGGTAATGTTGAGGGTAAGGTAATTAAGTATGTTTCTTTGGATTAACATTGAAAAGCAAGTCTCAAAAGTTTAAAAATTTATTTAAGGTCAGCATTTAACACACTTAAAAATCTGTAGTACTCGCAGACATTTTATTCTAAAAAATACCATATCTACATAAAGACTCCATCGCATATATTGAAGTTAAAGACAGTTTTAGAAACCAGAATAATGACTTTACAAACTGCGTGCTTCATTTAAATCTCTTATTTTTTGTGATAAATTGATAAAAATTTGCAGACTGCAGTACAAAGCTTAATTTTGTATAATTATTAAATTATTAGGTCTCCCTTTTTAACTTAAGTTATTCTTAAATTGTGCGGTTCAAAGTACCTACATTGTAGTCTGAAAGTCTGGTACATAGAAATTTGCAAATCAAATAAAAAATTATTATAATGTACTGACCTCCCAAATTGTTATGCAGATTTATGAGTTCTAAATAATAACAATAGCAAAAACCAAATACGTATTTTCCATATAAAATTTTGTGTTTTTAAGTTAGTTAGTTTAAATGGTCATCTTAAGTCGTTAACAAGAAAATACAAAATGAACTTATCCCTACAAAATTTTGTTGTAGGATATTTTACTACAACATGTGTCCTAACTGTGTTATTGCTTATGGTTTGGCGTTCTTATTGGAGAATAAAAAATAGACACATGATTGAATTGGGTGATAAGCTTCCAGGTCCAAAACAACTTCCATTTATTGGCAAGACTCTGTTCTTCGGCCTAAGAAATACTCCCGCAGGTAAGTTTCATCGAAATGCGCCAAATATAATTTATTATCGCTATCGTTACAGGAATTTTCAACCAGTTTATGACTACCTTAGATAGCGAATTCGGACATTTATCTATAGGAAAAATCTGGGTTGGACCTAGACTTATTGTAGCAATAAAAACTCCCAAAGACATTGAAGCTATTCTTAGTTCAAGCAAACACATTGAAAAGCCCTTTGAGTATAGCTACTTTAAGCCATGGTTTGGAAACGGACTTCTTATTTCCGGTGGAGAAAAGTGGTTGGCTCACAGAAAGCTAATTGCACCAACCTTCCATCTTAACGTCCTCAAATCCTTCATTGATTTCATTAATGTCAACAGTATTCAGCTTGTGGATAAGTTTAGCAAAATAACCGGAACTGAGTTTGATTGTCATGACTATTTGTCTGAAGCGACTGTAGAGATTCTTGTCGGTATGTATGTTAAGATTTAATCACAAACATAGTTACATACAGTTTTTACAGAAACTGTTATGGGGGTAGACAAAAGAAAACTAAGCAGTGCATTTGCTTATGCAAAGGCAGTTATAAAAATGTGCAACATTATCCACCTTAGACAGATACTAGTATGGTTAAGACCCAATTGGGTTTTTAATAGGACCCACTATAAGAAAGAATATGAGCAGTTTTTACGGACCATTCACGACTTTTCCAGTTCAGTAATTAAGGAAAAGAAAAAAGTTTTTGTCAAAGGCGTTTGCGAGTCTGTAGCGGATGTTCAAGATGAATACAAACAAAATACTGATAATAATTATTCAGAAGAGTCAGTGGAAGGTTTGTCTTACGGACAATCATCAGGGCTCAAAGATGACTTGGATTTTGATCATGATGTAGGTGTAAAGAAGCGTTTGCCATTTTTGGAACAACTTATAGATGAAGCCCAAAGAGGTAGTTTAACAAATTGGTAAACGTAGTGTTCAGTTTTTAAACAAATGTTACTACAGGTGGGGTCGTTAACGAGCAAGAAATTATAGATCAGGTTAATACGATAATGTTTGAGGGCCATGATACAACAGCTTCGGCATCAAGTTTTTTCCTTTCCTTGATGGGTATACACCAGAACATACAAGACAGAGTAATCGAGGAGCTTGATGACATTTTTGGGGATTCCAATCGCCACGCTACTTTTGAAGACACCTTACTAATGAAATATTTGGAACGGTGTTTAATGGAAACACTTAGGTTGTATCCACCAGTTCCAATGATTGGCAGACAGTTAAAGACGGATGTTAAAATTGGTTAGTATAATATTAAAACGCACACACCCTTTTAATTAAACATTTATTTTAGCGTCAGGGGATTACGTTTTACCGGGTGGTTGCACAGTTGTTATTGGAATAATAAAAACGCACCGTTTGCCTGAAATTTATCCCTGTCCAGACAAATTCGATCCCGACAATTTTCTTCCAGATCGCTCAGCACAAAGGCATTATTATTCCTTTATTCCATTCAGTGCTGGACCTCGTAGTTGTGTTGGTAAATATTGCAGATATTTATGAACATTTTAAGCGGTGTAAATTTTATTTGTTGCAGGTAGGAAATTCGCAATCCTCAAGTTAAAAATACTGCTGTCCACAATATTGAGAAATTTTCGTGTTTACTCAGATTACACCGAAAAGGATTTTAAATTACAAGGGGATATTATTCTCAAACGGGCTGATGGATTTAAAATCAAATTAGAACCTCGTATAAAAGTTTCATTATAATTAGAATACATTTAGGTTAGTAAATAGTTATTTTCATTAAGGAAAGAAAAACTTGTGTTGAAGTATAACCGATATTTTAAACAAAAATAAAAAAAATGTAGGTATTGCTTCTAGAATTTTTATGATAATAATATAACATACCCGTTTTCCTACCAAGCTACTACATATTTAGGCACATGAATTACTCAATAACATCTGATTTGACTATTTGAGTGGATTAATGTGCAAAGAATATGAACATTATTTTACATGACCGACATTCAAATTTATAAAATGGCGAATGCGTTAAAATAATTGTTTTTCCTTAGTTTTTAGAAATTTTCAATTTGAATCGCATGCTATAAAACATAAGGTAGAAATAGCATTTAATATAGTCCAACTTTATTTATTGCCAAGGACTTTTTTTCTACCCTAGAGCAGGTTTGGGTCCAATGGCTTAGTTTTTAACCTAGGTTTTGCTTTTGTGGTCCGAATGACATTGGTTTTTAACCATAGTGTATTTACGGGACACTACTCCTCAAAAACCTGGTAAGTTTCAGCGAACCAAAGTGATCGCAGAAATAGCTTGATTTTTAACTCTGAAAAAAATCCTTCACCCCCAAAATAGCCCTATTGCGCTATTTACATATAGAGGTTAAAGGAATTTTTTTAGGAAAATCATTTTAAATCCTTATTTGACATCTATTTACACCGTGATCTTACATAACGAATTGAAGGGGACTCTTTGGGGTCCATAACCCCTTTTCCAAGACAGGTAGAGATACGCCAATTTGAGGTTTTACATCTCCTCCAGTTATAACATATTATAATGGCAGCCCTATCCGGAATTTTGTCGAAGTCTTCTCATTATTTAGGACAGATTGACTGTACTAAGAATCTCGAAAGAAGAACTGTCTTATAAAAGATGTTATCATATTGACAATTCCAACAAGAGAAATGTCACATTTTTTTGCAGACAAAAATTGATTCGTAGCAAGGCATACTTTATTTTATCAGGCCGGTGCACTCTCATGTTTATTTTTTTGAATCCTGGAGGCCCTATTTTCTAGAAGATCCAGTTTTGTGACGTTAGAGTGCCTTGATGTCATATTGACAGTTATTGTCGCCTTATAGAGTGGCGACATGCATCATTCTTTCTCTGTCATACAGATAACGTCATCCACATATCGGGTGAGCAAATAAAAACGGCCTCTAAGTAGGCTATGAACAATGTAAAGTCTGTCAAATAACAATATTTTGACAATCCCCATGGCCAACTTATCGGCCGTTTTTATTTGCTCACTCGATATTAGCAAAGATGACAACAAATACAACTTACAAACACAATTGATGACGTTATCTGAATGACAGAGAAAGAATGATGCATGTCGGCACTCTATAAGGCGACAATATCTGTCAATATGACATCAAGTCACTCTATGTGACGTCACAGTAATTAGTTTGGCTACTCGCTAACGGTATCGCTTTAGTCAGCAATAAAAGTGCATTAGAATTTCACCTTTAAAGTCCTACGAGCATCATTTTTGTGCCAAATTCTTTGCCGCTATTGATTAATAATGTCTTTAATGACTAAAAATTTCATTTTTAACCAATTCGACAAAAAAGCTTAATGTAAGGGTATTTCTTATTTATAAAATGAGTAATGCCATTGTAAATCTTTTAGTTGTTTCTGTGGAGTTTGAATGTCACATATTAGGCGCTCAAATAGGTCCGATTGAAACCAAGTTTTTCAGTTACCAAAGATGAACCAAAGAAAACCTGACGTTACGGCAACCAAACTATTGGTTGCAATTGGAACCATAATCTAAATAATTTTCCTTGATCTAGAATTACTAGATTCTCACGTACCTATTTATGACTTCCAAGACTGGACTTGCTCTTAAAACTTTGAAGGAAAAGCACACCATTTAAAAAGGTTTGATACATCAAAATAATTATTGGCCAGAATAGGTATGTGATAGATTTCGAAATTATTTCATATTCTGCACCTCGTTTTAAATGGTTTTAACAAAATGCGAATAACATGCTCAGCAGAACTCTACTTTGTAAAATGTGTGGTAAATTATGAATTTTATAGTAATTAATGTTTTATTTGAACTAACTACAAAGCGAAAATATTAATGAATCAATTTAAAATAAGAATGAGTGGAAATGGTAACGACACTTAAGCCTATGCTTATTCTGTAGGTATATTCATTTAATTTTGTCGGTAAATAAAAAGTGGTTTAGGGAGAATCTTTTTTTTTAATTTTTTGTATTTTAAAATACTTAGGTATGTATACCTACCTACTGTAATTTCCTACATTGGGTTTGCAACTTATTTTAGCCAAAAAAAATAATTTGCATTAATTTTCCATTTTCAATAGGTATTGCATTTTTGGCTGCATAATCATAATCAATCATTTAAAGCATTACCCATAATTGGAACTGAAGAAATTTATTTTATGGTTCTTTGACTTCTTTAACAGAAGCTGCAATATAGTTTTTGTGCCGTTGGGCATTAAAAATATTTATTGTTGACGCGAGACTTTTTGTGCAAAATGTTAATTAACGAAGATTAGTCAAGCTTCCGTTGAGCACTGACCGGCGTTATTATTTACTTGGTTTTTAGGCACTTCCATCCTAAATTCTTTATGCGTTTGTACAGGGTGTCACACCTGAATTCGAAGGTCATCATTGGGATCTCGCGTATCTTAAAATATGGTTGTGTAACAAAGATCAAAGTTGGGTATTTTAATGTACCTATATATGAACCTCGAAAAAGTATGAATTTTTATGAAAATTTTTATTTTAGGTATTTACTTAACCAATGATGAAAAATTAGAGACCCCTGAGCATGCTTCAACAACGCACCATAAATTCTCACCACGTTTTGGACACCCTGTGTAAGTCTTGAAACTAAGTCGGGGTAAGGCAATAAATTATTCTGTTACGCTTTAATTTGGTCAAATTTCTATAATTTTTTTATTAATTGTGGTCATAAATCTAACCGAAGCGGTAATTAAATACTGAACCCACCCAGTGTTTTCTAAAAGTTCAACACCCCTTGGCCCTTCGGACGTTTTAAATAATCAATGTCTTACAAACATAACCCTTAGAACTACCTGAAAGTCTGGATCATGGGGTAACACTTAAGTTGACAAATTGCCTTATTATAATTTCTAATCAGCAGCAGACTTAGCTCAAGAGTCCTAATCTACTCTTGACAATCCTAAATATAAACATGTTTCCTGCTCCCGGCTTCTAAATCTTGTAGTTAGAAGATAAACTACCCAACAGACACAAATTAAAAAGGTTACACTACCTTTTATCTACAACCGCCTTTTATTTTTACAACCCTTTTAAGTCTCAAGTACCCACATTGATGATGGTTGATTGTGTCTGCACTTCTGTTCATTTTTCTGTTGCAGTCATATAAACAAACTATCAAACTATCTTTTTTGTTGCCACGATAAATGATTATGGGAAATATTTTAGATCCTATGGTGCGAGGCATAAGTTCTCCAAATAAACTAAAACAAACATGCTTCTTTATGAAGATGTAAAAGCTAGAATAAGATCAATTAGAAAAACCAAATGTTGAAATGGTCCACGTTACAATATACAGCGTGTTCAAAAATTGGCGTAAAAACAACAGTACGTTTTTTAGGCATGTCTAAGGGTCTCAAAATGTCAAAAAAATCCATCTCACATACTCATGAAGATATGAGATCCCAAAGTGCAAAACTTCAAACGCTGTTACTATGAAGATTACAGCACATATTAACAAATAAAATGCAGAGCTAAACAGTATATTTAAAACCATTTCACCATTTTTTATAATTTTAAATGGTCAAATTTCATTGTAATGATAAATTTAATTTTACAAAATGTTCATGAAATGAAGCTGACAACACGGTCAATAAAATCTAATGCAAAAGATTATGATCAAGACTCACAAAAGGGATAATTAGATGTGTTTTCCTAGAGTGTGTTGCCGAATTGGATATATAACAGATTAATATTTTTGATCGCTAATTACATTTCATATTCATCGTGCTTTGATTTTCAATTGAACTAGGTTTAAATTTGGTAAAAATAAGCTACTATACCTATACATTAATGCTATTTAAAGTATACTTAAACATGTTGTAAGGAACAGACATTATTGAACTTTAAAAGAAATATATTAATGTTGACAAGAAGCCATCGACATAAAAATTAACAATTAATTTATACAAAACGAGAAAATTCTTGTTTTTAATAAAATACTTCACAGAAGCATCAGTGGCATTTTTAAATACAAAGCGATTATCATATTCTGATCATAAATACGCCCACACCTGAGACGCTGCACTGACAAATTAAAAGATTTATTTTTATATCTTTTATTACAGGATGTATAAATATTGTTTATGAAAACTTTTCAAAGACAAATGCCCGGGCAAAAGGTTCGAATTATGTGGTTGGCTATAAGTTATTTTACCACAGTGTCTCATGTTACTTCTTGTAACTATAATTACATTCAGGTATTTTGAAGTGCAGGTATCCAAAATATTTTTTTTTATTTAGTGATGACCACATTGCTTTTTTTAATGCTATAAATTAAAAAAAATTATTAAAATTATTATTAAAAAGCTGAAAAAGACTCATTTTAATCATACCATAGAAACACTTCCAGAAATAGCGAATGCTAAAAAATGCCTTACAAAACTAGTTAATTTTATACTATTTTGTAATTAATTGCTTCATTAAATTTATTGAAAATCATTTTTATTTTGAATTAAAGACTTAGCCTAAAATTTTACTTTTATTGGATTGGCAACATTGATATTTTGAAGTAAAAAGTAAATTTAGGTCAGACATACTGTGATTGAATAATGACATTTGTAAACTTTACTCACTTAATACTGAATGAATAGGCGTTTTTGAAAAAAAGGAACCGTTGATTCTATCGAATGAGAAAAAAAAGCGGCCCATAAGTAGGCCATGGGGATTGTGAAAATATTGTTAATTGACAGATTTTACATTGTTCATAGCCTACTTTTTGGCCGTTTTTATTTGCTCACCCGATAGTTATTCCCTTTACCAAAAAACTATGTCCCTCGATAGTTTATGACAATAAAATTCGTAAATAAAAAGTAAATACCTTGTAAGGGAAGCATTTATCTTCTTGCATCTGGAAAATCAACCTAATAAAATAAAATTTTGGGTTTAAACCCAAAATTTTAATAATGAAGCAATTCAGTAAAATAGCATTTTATGACATACCATGTTATTTTGTTGTTAAGTACTTGGATAAAATGACGATAATAAAAAAATATATGTAAATTTATACCTAGTAAATTTGTGTATTTTTTTTAATATATATGCTTTTTTTTAAATTTAGTTTGCAACACTAACTAATGTTCCATAAAAATCGTAAATATAAGCATTTACTAATAATCAATGACATTATTTAATCTCAAACAAAAAGTAAAAAACTTATTTTTTTTTTCAGGTCCGTTTTTTGTTTTTAAGCGTATGAAAGTTGTATTTAATGTTTACCTCTGCACTATTCAGAGTGTTTAGTTTTTTCAGCCATTTCTATATGATCGAAAAAAACATAACTAAATTGCGATTGCGAAGTTGGATTTTAAAGATAAGACTTTTGGCATAAGTCTTATCCCCAAGATCCAACTTCGCAATTGCAATTCTTTTAGTTATGTTTTTTACGATTATACAAAAATTAATGCACCTCTTGACCCTTAAATGATTGTGGCTCTCGCAAGCTCGGGTTTCAAAATTCATTATCAAAAGCATTAATTTTTTAGAAAGCTGGACAGCCTATTTTTGATAAAACACTTAATTTCTTTAATGGGCAAATTTGCCTATTAAATTACTCTTCCAAAGATTTTTTACAGTTTATAAAGAATAATTTTTTGATAAAGGTAGGGTAGGTATAGGGTTTTGCAATAAAACTTGACAAATTAATTATAATTTTGATTTTTGATTGCACATTCTTAACCCACCATCCTTTTAACTGAAAATATTTATAAGATTGTTACTAATTATCATTATTACCTATGGTCCACATTATTTTGAAAGATGCGCAAATATTTATTTTTTTGCAAATAAAATGCTTGCCCGGCGCATTCGCCATTTCTGCGATCTTTAAAAATGAGTATCAATCAAGATTTTATTTTCTAATTATTATACCCGTTCAGGTTCTGTATTTATATTATATTATCCAAATACGATTATAAAAGCCACGTTTAGCATAATCAATTAGACTTGGCCTGTTCTATGCAATTAGCATTTCACCATAACATTTTATTTCATTTACCTCGTACCTAGTGGAACAAAATCAACTAGCCGTAAGCTATTTTATAATGGAATTATAAAAAAATCAAATCAATAAAGATTGCATATCAATTATGTATGTATATATTAAAGAATAATAACAGTGAACGCCAGCAAACAAAAATTGTTTTCAAACAGGTAAGGTAAGCAAATCGTAAAATCGAGTTAATAGTTTAATTTGATAGATGGGCGGACGCGGATTTCTGTCGACTCCCAAAGGCGGAGTGCTTTAAACCCCTCCCATAAACAGCATTACGATCAAGTGGCACAAGCTGTGAAGCTATCCTTGTAGACTGCGTTCCGATACCGCCCAGGTGAGCCGCAGAAGCGGTGGAGGGGAAACAAAAGCTTGTCTGGCTGTCATCGACGACGACAGGAGGGAGAATTGGCGAAAAAATGGCACATTCCTTTGATAACGTCTCGACGGACTGGTCAGTTGACGCCGAACAGCGTCCACATCAACTGGCAATCGACACTCATCAATCTTGCAGGAACGCCTCTAATCCCTGCGACCAATGTCAATGCCTCTACTTACCGTTCAAGTAGGCTCGATTACTGCTTTAAGTAGGCTCCAGTTAATGTACCAAAACACCCGACAAACGTTTTCTTGTGCTCGACTTCAATAACAATACCGCGGTCGGTCGGTGCAACATATTAGGTTTGTCAAGGGTGATGTTCGTAGTTTCTTCATGGCGGTGACCTGGTGCGCGTATCGTGGACTGTCTGTGTGGTTGTGTTCTAGGTGATATGGAAGATAATGTTACGATGCGGCCATGTGCCACAGACTTTAGCATTGCAGCAATTATGGCCAGACACGGCAGGGCTCGTGCTAATAAATGTCGGGAGAGAAATCCGCCGGATTGCATTTCTCCACTTGGTAAGCGCTAAGAATTAATTAATGAAATCAATACCTAATTAGTACAATGAATGCATAGGTGTTATACTTACGTCGAAGAATACATTTTGAATATAAAGGATCCTATAAATAATTTGCTATCTAACAGACAATCTGAAACTTAAAGCTGTATAAAGAGAATCTATTTTACCTCTAACAATGACATTAACAACAATTTTTATAATTTGTGCTTTTTGGGGTAAGCAGATGATTTATGCTATTTCTAGTTATTCCAATTAGATCGTGAAACAACAAAGTAGTAAGTATATGTTTTTTACCATTTTTTCCGAAAATTATTTTTGCCTATTCATCTTATTTTTAAGAATAATATTTTTAATAATAAATTAAATTAAAACATTATATCTTATATGACATATATGTTTTGTATCGGTTCACGTTCCCTGACACATGACTTTATATATCAAAAAAGTAACATAGCTCATTAAACAGAGGATAAAATTGCTCAATGCCATCTTTTTTTTTCAAGATTTAAAAAACCATAAAAATTATACCTTTGTGTCTCTTACAGACAATCCAATCGCGACATCCTGTATAAGCTCAAAGTTTTTTGATGCTTTAAAGACTCTAGGGGTCCATTGAATCATGATCCATTCTATATAGACTGTTTTTTTTAAGACTTGCCGAGAGATTATAATATGATCGAGAATAGATTATGCATACCTCGATAGATTTATAGGATTTATTGAGAATGTATAACTTTAATAGATCAGAATAGCTGTTCTCTATTTATTTCATGAGAGTGCTATGGTCATCTTGCGGATCCTATAGAATCCATCCATACCACCAGAAAGTAATTCTTGTAATCCCCCTGTGTATTTAACTCGACATTCAACTTACTACATGAACATCAACATCATGACTGATATATAAGTAAGATAGGAATAAGCAACAGTCTACATTTTGGGTCCACATGGCTGTCTGTACGACTGCCTTTATATGAATTTTGTCTGCAAGGAAAATCAAGCGAAAAATCGGAAAAATGGCCAAGTGGACCCAAAACTTCGACTGTTGCTAGTTTCTATCTTTTTAAGAGCCTTAATATGTAGAAGTGATATGCCAAAATATTTTATATATCTTTCACTTTAATAATTTGCAGTAAAATTCCAGTAATTAATTTATTTCCGAGACTAAAGACACTATTTCAGTAATTTTTAACAGGGAGTGAAGTGTTACTTATGGGGGATGAAAATTTATACTTTACTCCGTATCAAAAATAACTAGAGTAAGAGTATTTCAAAAGTATAAAAATAATAAATTATTAAAAAATCTTAAAAAGTACGAAAAATGTCGTATACCTTGCGACTAAAGTGAGTTTTTATCCATTATAAGAATTAGGCCGTTCGCTTAATTTCCAATATAAAAAAAATATCTGGCGTATTTTGTCATAATATAAAAGAACAGCAGTAACATTTTTAAAGATTACACAAACTTTAAAATGCTTAGCACATACATCTTGCCCTTACATATAGTTAAATTCACATAAAAGTGGTACACTGTCACAGTTGTGTCAAATATGTTTAATTAAATTTGGCCTTAATTTTGCCATAAATTAATTATATTTCCGATGGTTGTTTCGTTGATTTGCCATATTTTATGAATAATGTAAATAAATAACCAGAAATTAAAAAATTAATGCTAAATTTAACAAAACATATTTGACACTTATTTATGTTGTACCACTTTTATGTGAATTTAACTGTACATACACATTTCTATGTTTGTTTTGTCTACCAGCATTTTTCGCTAATTAAATGCTTTTATATGGAAGGAATTGGTGGTATTATTATAATGTATTGATGAATATGTATTCATGTATCAAGGGCGTAAAGTGTCACTTTTTGGCCTGCGGATGAAAGTGAATCATCTATATATATATATATATATATACATATATACTTGCGAAACGTCAGATTGACTCGAGTCATTGTGATGCTGGTGGTTATCCTATTTCCAAGTATAACGAGCGCAAAGGGTACATCAACGCAGTGGCGCATCCAGGAATCAATGCACAAGGTCTATAGATCTTTCCGACCGTTGGCCATCTTCGCGGTCGTTATACTTGGGAAACTGAATGACCACCAGCATCACAATGACTCGAGTAAATCTGACGCATATTTGACGTTTTCCAAGTGTAACGACTGCGAAGGTGATCAACGGCGGGAAAGGTGCACAACCAAAATAACTTCGCCCCTCTCTAAAAATAATTCTGCGGATGCCCGTGAGTATTTTGGTTATTTTTTGTCAAATTTTAGTATTATGAACTATGTATAGGTAAACAAGAGTGGGTTAGATCAATGAATGGGTTAGATCAGTGAATGGGATAGATCATTTAAAAAGTTACACTTCGCAGATAGGTCTTTTTTATGACTATTTTTTTATTTTTATATAATTGTTACAATATACATTCGACGCCAAAATTATTAGATCACCTAAGAAATTCGCTTTAAAATTTTTACTGTTACATTAACATAAATTTGAAATTAATATCCCAGTTATTTCTTTTGATAAAAAAAATTAAAAGCTTCGATGTTTTTATTGAGTTTTCAGATGAGAGTTAATCTTGTCCTTACCGGCTTTAATAAAAAAATTTATGGTAAAAATTAAAAAAACTAAGCTCAGTGGTCAAGTTAGACCGTCTCTATCTGAGAAAAATTTGTTACACTGGTAACACAATGGCAAATAGGCAAAGTCAACGATACTTCTCAAAAAGGGTTGGTGTGGCACAATTTGAGGTTTCACAGATTTTAAGACGACATTAGGAGACAGTTATCCATTCATGAAGATCAGTTCAGGATGGTACAAGCGTTACTGATGTCATGCAGGATCCCTGCGTTGTTTAGAAGTTTTTTCAAATCGCGCGTAAACTGCTTTCCAGCTCCAAAACTTGGTCAGGCAGACTTATGACATCCAATTAGGAAGTGATATGGTAAGAGCACGTTCAAGAGAACAAAATTGACTTTAAAAATCTTAGCTGGTCCACCAATTTTGACGGTATTCCCTCCTAAAGTAAAACCTCTTGAACCATGACTAGGGCTATCAACAAAATTGAGTTAGATATAACGTTTTTAAACTTAATGTACGCTCGTATCTGAATGATACAGTAAAAATTTTCACTCATTACGGCCCCAATCAGCCCACTCAGCCTCTTTACTACTGACGTGTATCTTTGCAAATTGAAGACGGGCTTGTTGATGGGCTACGGTCAAAGTTGATCAACCAGCTGTAATTTTTAAAGTTAAATTTTGTTCTATTGAATGTGCTCTTACCATATCACTGCTTAATTGGATGTCATAAGTCTGCCTGACCAAGTTTTGAAGTTGGGAAGCAGCTTACGCGCGATTTGAAAAAACTTCTAAACAACGTAGGGATCCTGACATCAGTAACGCTTCTACCATCCTGAACTGATCTTCATGAATGGATAACTGTCTCCTAATGTCGTCTTAACATCTGTGAAACTCCAAATTGCCATAGTGTTACCAGTGTTACAAATTTTTCTCAGATAGGGACGGTTTAACTTGACCACTGAGCTTAGTTGTTTTAATTTTTACCATAAATTTTTTTATTAAAGCCGGTAAGGACAAGATTAACTCTCATCTGAAAACTCAATAAAAACATCGAAGCTTTTAATTTTTTTCATCAAATTTTTATGTTAATGTAACAAGCATTCGTGCAGTTTATTAAAAAAAAAATTCAATCAAAAAAATTCGTAAGGAAAAATTTTGAAGCGAATTTCTTAGGTGATCTAATAATTTTGGCGGCGAATGTAATACTCTTCGAAGTAGATGATTAAAAAGGTCCATTTATTATTTTTTAAAAAAAAACGTAAAACTTATTTTTTTGTTAACGGGTGGGGATACAATTAAATTACTAAATGCATTTTTATAGGAAAAAATACAATCTTTAATTTAGTTAAGAATATTTTGTGTCGTAAAATTGATATTAACCGAAATATGATTTTTTTTCAACTTTGGGGGTGGTTTCTACCCTCTATTTATTATTTGATTTCTTTCAAAAACAATAGGGTTCTTTCCCCAAACGAGATTGATTTTTGCACCAAATCTCAAGTCAGTTGAATAAACTGTTCTGCAGTTATCGTGATAACAAGTTTTGTTACAGGCGGACAGACAGACGGACAAAAAATGAAATTCTTAAAAAGTCTAAACGAACGAATCTGCAAAATTTTTGTTCTAGGGTGAATATTAACGATTTTAGAGAAGGTCCGACCAATCGCAATATACATACTCTTCGACTTTGTCTGCGAAGAGTATAATAAAGTTCAAAATTATTACAAATTTATGGTAAGAAATCTGCAGGAAACTGTCGTACTTCAACGAATTTAAAGAATAATTTGTAGTTACACCCAACCAAAAAGGGTGTCTGTAAAACCTCCTTATTGCAAATAAAAGGTGTTATTGGGTAGCTGTTACTTTAGTGTTTTATAAAATTTTATAAATATATTTAAGACAATAAACATGGTTAGTGGAATCTAATACAAAAATAAATAAAAAAGTGTGAATTTGAAAAAGTATGATCGTGATAGCTTAATGTCTAGAAAATAAATAATTAAATTTAAAGTTATTACAAACATGATCTTCCCAACTCATGGGAATTCAACGTATGGTATTGGCACTTTCAAAGAATTATTTCAATGACTACTCTTATAAAGGTGTTTGAAATGAGTAATATGCAATTTTTAAATGTGTTTTATTACTTGACCTATTGCCAAAGAATCGTAAAATGTAAAATGGCAATATAAACGACGCATATCTGTCTTTCTTTTTATTTTAAAATAGCTTCTGTAACGTAAACTTTAAATTTAAGTATGAGCTTTTAAGTCTATCACATGTCAAAATATTTACAATATTTTGTAATAAATGTTTATTTAATTTTAACATTTATTAATTTATCTTCACATCAAGTGCTAAACGTTTTTAGTATCCAGAATAAAATTCACAGCCATTTAATTTTTTTATCGTAAGTGTTAGCTTATTAAAAAAGACCATTTTGTTTTATGACAAAATAATAACACAATATAAAGCAAAAAAGGACAAAACATTTAAAAACTTAATAAAATATGTTATACTTTATTGCCTAGGCATTAAAATGCAGTTTTAAAGCCAAGGCAGTAAGTGTTGGTTTGGTTGCCTGATGGCAAGTACCACAAAAACTTACAAAAAGAAAATGTGGTTTTCAAGCCAATAATAAACGATGTACGAAAATTTGAGCTTGGATTTTGGGTATGCTACTTTTACTACATTCTGTAAATTTTAAGGCTGGGGATTTAAATTCACAGATTCGAAGATCCCTGCTTCCAGAAGCTCGTATAAGTCGTTGAGCAGTGAGCTCCCGTCAGTTCTACTAAATAGCACTGCATGAGGGCCCCATCGTATATTAAAAATAAATGTAGTTTTAAAAACTAGAGAAATAGGGCTACAAACTTATTTTGGTTTAATTTAAATTAGTTATTTCTTTGTGTCCAAAATCTTACTTGAAAAATCATTTTAATATATTTGTTTTTTGAAGTCAGATTTTCGACACAAAGATAATATATATATATAACCGATTTAAATGAAACCATATAATACGTTTGAAGCCCTATTTTTTAATTTTTAAAACTACTTAAAGTTTTAATGTACAATGGGGCCTTCATGTAGATGTGCTATTCAGTAGAATTGACGGGAGCGCAACGAAGATGACTTATACGAGCTTCTAGGAGCACAGATCTTCGAATCCGTCAATTTACATCTCTAGCCTTGAAGATAAAAATAAGTCTTTTAATAGAAAAATATAGATTCGTTGAAACCAAGAATTCCTAAGTAATCAGTTAACCTAATCACTTCGTTATTTGATAAATTCAGCCCTAAGTATCGTATAACGTGATGGTCGAAATCAGCCAATAATAAACTGGCAGAGTTTAATCTAAACTAATGCAGGTGAAGAGAGGGAAAGCATAAAATAATTGTTGGTTTTTGTTGGCAGTGGCCGGATAATTTACTGTGTCATTACATGCATAATCCTTTTATTATCGTTGATATAATCTAATCGTGATCACTGGCTATTCTCCATTGTTACAGTGAATATTATACAGGCAGACAACTTCCGCCAACTTGAGTTTTGCCTAATAGCCACATTATTTTTCATGTTACTTCGAATTATTACATTATGTGATTATTTCAGCGATTTGTTCTGCATCTACTTTAACATCCATCTACACTGACTTTATTAACATAACATTTACCATTGCCCATTACTTTATAATAATTGCGAACTGCCAAGTTATAATATTTTTTCTTACTTACTTTTTAAGCCTCTTAAGGGTATGCATCTACAAAATCCAAAGTGATTTACAGATGTTTCGCCCTATTGGGGCTCATCAGAATAACGTATCAAAGTATGGAACTTTCCCGTCGTCGACCACCCTCGCGATCGTTATTTTTGGGAACAGAATAAACACCCGCATCACAATGACTCGAGTCAATCTGACGCATATCTGACGTTTCCCAAGAAACGTGCGATCCACAAAATTTCACCTCTTGCTGTGAAACGTCAAAAACATGACAATCGACAATGTTTTTACAATAAAAAAAATTCAAAGTTTACAAATGCATGGCAAGAGTGTCGATATTTACTATTATATTTTAGGTCAAGATAGATAGATTTTTACCTTTCAAAAAAATACAAAACAGACAGATTTTTTTATATGTGTAAGAACATCTCTTATTGCAAAAAATACAAAACAGACAAATTTTGTATATGTGTAAGAACATTCCTTTGAATAGCTAAATCCAAAAAGGCCCCCAGTTTGCAACATTAGATCACGATGGATCCGCACCAAATTTTACAAATAGTTGCTTAATAAAGTTTGAAAAGGTTCGGACTTCGGACTGCACAAATTATTTCTCTAAAAAAATTTCTTCGCCCCTAAATGGCCCCCGAAGAGTAATATTCTATCATGTTGGATTTACACTAAACTTTGTAAACGGATTTTTTTTCAATTTCTGTACCCCTTTAAGGTCCCCCTTCCCAAATGGAATAAAGGTATATAAAAAAAAATAGCATGAAGTATAAGTGCTTCAGAACCTGATTTTGCATCTGATTGCCAAGTGTCGTTACTGCCATCTGCCTATACGGAAAGTGACTTGGCTACTGCCATCTCGTCAACATCAACAGATCTGTTGACTAGATGGCAGTAACGGCAGTTGTCCAGTTTCTTGTCGAACGTTGTATTATCTATTCTAACTCTTTGCTTCCTATTCTTGTAAAACATTTTTAATTATTTCGAAATGAGCTAACAAACTTTTGGTTCGAGTCGGTCTAGTCATGTTATGCCCATCTATCCAAGGACTAAAGACAAATTAATCTAAGAATCTATAATTGTTTCAGACAAACTAGTAGAAACCTCATCTTCAACTGATGTGCCTTCCACAACTCCCGAGCCACCCATCGATGTAGGTCTTGACTGCACTGTGGTAAGTCCTGCTGACACAGGCAGTGGCAGGGAGTCCCCCGTAGATGTGTCGTCTACGTCAGAGAGTGGAACATCACACTCTGGGGATACCAAGACAGCTGCTACATCTAGAAATCCCCTGCTGCAAGAAAGATGGACGAGCGAGGACCTTAGGAATGTCACTTGCCATCTGGAAACCAAAGATCTTTGGGATAAGTTCAACGATTTGGGAACAGAAATGATTATCACCAAAACTGGAAGGTATGCTATAAAAATAAGCGCGTCTGAAACTAAAGATCCTGGACCCATTGTAGGAAACTATTACAAAAAATTAATATAAAAGGGACATTCCATGTAAAATCGACCAATCATAGTTGCTATTATTTGATTTATTTTATATTTGGTAGGTACAATCCTTACCCATTGTAAAGGTAGTAAAAAAAACAATTTTCTGAATTTTCATAATTATTCTTGTCTTAGACAAAAAATCGAATTTTCCGATTTTACGATTTTAGAAGATTAAAATTGGTAGTAATTTTAAGTTGACAATGGACACTTCTTTTGATTAAAAAATCACCAGCTGCATATTTGCACTCCTTCTCTACCATTAATTACCCCAAACTATAGAAAATGACCAAGTTTAGGTCCAAAAAAAGCTCTGTGGGACTGGGTAAATTTTTTTTTTGATTACTCTAAAATATTATTGTGCTAGTGGAGATTCATAATAAAAATAATTTTGTTTGTGATTTAACTTCGTTTAGAAACAGCATCATTTGTAAAATGTTACTGATTACGTTAAATTTAAACAAGATCGAATCGTATTTTAAATTCTTGGAAGATTAAAATTAGTAGTAGTTTTTAGTTGACAATAGACATATGTTTCTACAAAAAAAATATGAACCGCATAATTGCTCTCCTTCTCTACCAGGCAGCTATGGAAAAGGACCAAATATGGCACTAAAAAAAGTTATGTGGGACTGGGTAAATTTTTTTTTTAATAATTTTAAAATGTTGATGTGATAATAGAGACGCATTAAGTAAAAAAAAATGTTTGTGATTTAACCTCGTTTAGAAACAGCAAAGGTTTTAATATGCTACCTTTACAAAAAATCGAATCACAATATCGTTTATTTTTTTTTATTGTATACTATGTCCTTGGTAACATTTTAAAATAAAAATAATAAAAATTTACTCACTCCCACATAGCATTTTTTAGACCTAAATTTGGTCATTTTTCATAGTTTAAGGTGCTAACTGATGGGGAAGGAGTGCAAATATGCAGCTGCTAATTTTTCAATAGAAAGAAGTTACCAGGAGTAAGCACTGGACTAAACCTCAAAAAAATTTAAAATCATGCAGCAACTCGAAAAGCGAATTTTGGTCGATTATACATGGAATAGGCCAAAAGTTAAAAAGAAAACATTGGAAAAATTTTTGTATTTTAGCTATTGTGGAAGACAATTTGTATGCAGTGTGCGGATCGCATAGCAGACAGTCCAATTATTTTCTGCGAAAATTTAACGTTGATTAACACGACTTATTTTAGGCGCGCTAAAAGCGCAACTGATGATGGTGTAAATAAACACAACGTTTAAAAATTTCGTTGAAATAATTTTGGTAAACCATAATCAATTATGAAATATGAATCATTAATCATGTTTTCGACAGACATCTGTGTTCTAAAATAACATATCGGCGGTAATAATTGACGTAAAGGGCTTAAAGTTACAACAGCGGCTAATAGCATGTTCTTGTGCTGATCTAATCGCTATTACCTACCCATCGAACACTTTTATAATCGATTATGGTTTACCTACCTGCTGCTCAATCCTCGAAGTCGGCCACCTTCTGTCTTACACGCTTCTCCCAATAACTTAATCTTCACACTGGATCATTTTTGTTTATATTAAAAGTAGTCGCGTCAAACTAGCATTTCACCTCTAACTTTGGGGAAACTCAATGGATTGACTTCATTTTTTTTGCAAAACATTCAGAAATAAATTTAAATCACTAATAAAAACTAAAATTGCGCCGCTAGTCCTTCCTGAATTTTTTATACTCTTCGCAAACTGTAACTTGCTTATTATTATATCTACAGAAAAAATCATTCTTATAAAAATTAAAGAGAATAAAATTTTGTAATAAAAAAAAATATTGCCCGCCCCCCTCCGAGCTCCGCCCCCTTATAGTCCCCCAAATTTTAAATATTTTTTTTTCATGCTTATTTTTTAAGAAACAGAAAAAACGTTCATTAATTACTAAATTAAAAAAAAAATGCTCCCCCACTATGCCCCCCCAACTTGAAAAAATTTTTATCTCCCTTATTATTAAACATTTATATAAATTTTTTTTTTTAATTTGGTAAATAATGAATGTTGATTTTGTTCCTTAAAAAATAAGCATAAAAAAAAATACTTAAAATTTGGGGGTTTATAAGGGGGCAGAGCTCGGAGGGGGGCGGGCAATATTTTTTTTATTACAAAATTTTATTTTCTTTAATTTTTATAAGAATGATTTTTTCTGTGGACTTAATAATAAGCGAGATATAGTTTGCGAAGAGTATAAAAAATTCAGGAAGGACTAGCGGCGCCATTTTAGTTTTTATTAGTGATTTATATTTAATTCTAAACGTTTTACAAAAAAAATGAAGTCAATCCATTGAGTTTCCCCAAAGTTAGAGATTTTAAGGTTTTTCATGCTAGTTTGACGCCACTAAAGCACATTTTGGTTGAGGTTGAGTTAGAAGTGCTAGCAACCAATTTTTTATGAGTACAAAGTACAGCGTAAAAGTGCCTAGCTAAGTTAGTAGTTAATTTGTTTTTTTTATCATATTTAGCATTATGTGAATGGACAAACACCAATTTTAAAGGCGTTTTTTTTGAAATTTATAATCTCCTTATGCAATAAATTGGGTATCAACCCTGAAACCTCAGTTATTTTGACAATTTATTGTAGCTTGTTATAAAATTGGATTGTGACCCTAGTATGCTGGAGTTATTTTTTCCATAGTTTTTCCTCTGGCCTTCAAGCAGGCGCCTAGACGTATTACAACTATGAACATTGGGAAGTATGCGTAATGTTTTAGTACTCGCTAATACGTCCTTTAAGTTCTTACTAAATACTCCAAGTATTTACAAAATACTTCCTATAGTACAGTAGTATTTAGCAAATAATTCAAGTATTTAATAAGTACTTGAAGTTTTAGCAAGTACTACAACACTATGTATACCACCCATTGTCCATAAGCATCTCATAAAGAACATTACTTATTGCACCTTTTTGAATGATTTACAACTTTTTCCAATATTGAATGTTCATGCATTTTGTAATTTATCTTCAATACTTGCCAACCCCACACCCAACACTAATTAAATGTTTACTTTTTTATTTTACCGGGCATTTCATTAATGTTTAAAAAAAATATTAACAGTACCTACAGACTACTGTAAAATAATAAAAAAATTTGCTATATATAAGATTTGAGATATGGTAATCTATCAACATAGCTTTTATTTGCATATCAATTAAAATGGAATAGGTCCTTATTTATGTATAGTGTGTAATATATTCAATATTCCTAAAGAAGTTGCCTGTAATCAATCATTACGCGTAACTTTATATTTTATCGGTAAATCAACTTAGCATACCCTCATAATGATAACGTTTACACACATGTTCCTAGGTATGTTTCTGATAAAATATTACAAACATGCACTTTTTTAAAGCAGTAATTAGTATTATAGAAAATAGAACAGAAACAAATAGGTAATGAACTTTATTAGCACTGTAAAATGGAGTAAATAGAAACTTTTAGGGACAAGCTTGTTAGTCCTTTTCTTATGCACCTTTAAGGTCCTATATACTCCATTGAGCGAAATTTTGTAATTACAATTAAACTTATACAGTCCATTCTTTTCCCTCTAAAGGAGTTCTCTAATAAAACGGATGATTCATAAAATTTGATTGAATTTGATAATTTATTGTTTGTTATCTAAAAACACATGTAGGTAGATGGGTCATTAGCATAAGGACATGACCTTAGGAGAGGCGTATCTACTGCAACTAATAACGGATTCCGACCAACATTCATTTCAGCAGTCTTATAGTGGTAATATGAGATCAAAAGCTGCTACAGTTGTGTCGATCTGTGGAAAGACCACACACACTGGCCCAACTAATAAACAATGATCTCATTAGCACGCACATAAAAATATGTTAACACACTGATATTTTATTGAGTTTCCAAAACTTTCTTTTATTGTAGAATAAAAAAATAAATTAAACTATTTGATTAGATGGATATTTGATGATTTCTGTGGTGAATGTTTAATATAAAACAAAGATTCTCTCCAGAAGATAGAATTCTATCTTCTGCTGAAGATGACAGCTTAGCTGTCGAAATACGTATTCAGATTTTTCTAAATAAAGTGTGGTTTAGAGAGAATCTTTGTCACATATACCATATCACTGCCTAATTGGATGTCATAGTCATAGTGTTACAAATTTTTTCCAGATAGAGACGGTCTAACTTGACCAGTGAGCTTATTTTTTATAATTTGTACCATACATTTTTTTGCCGGTAAAGACAAAATTAACTCTCATCAGAAAACTCAATAAAAACATCCAAACTTTTAATTTTTTATATCAAAATAAATAACTGAAATATTAATGTAACAAGCATTCTTGCAGTATAAAAAAATAATTCAATCAAAAAAATCCGCCAAGAAAAATTTTAAAGCGAATTTAATAATAACTAGAGCGGGTTAGGTCAGTGGATAGGTTAGATCAGTGAGCATGTTAGAGTTTTTTTTATAAAATGCCGACATTTAATAGGATACTCCTCGCAGTAATCAGAAAATTAAAAAAAATAATTTTATAAAATTATCAAAAAAAATCTGCGAAGAGGTAAAACTATTAACTCTTCTCTGACACTGACGTTTAGGATTTAATTTGGCTTGAGAAAGATGCATGTGTTTTTTTTTTTTTTTGCAAAGCCACCTTGACCGAGTCTAAACTTACGTGACTTAGAACTTTTTTATCACTAAAAACCATTCTTTTGCCATTTTTTGTTTAAAAAATTTTACAAAAAAAAAACAAAAAATACTTTCTAATACAGAATTTAATTCCCTTTCATTTTTATAACTTAAGTTTTTTTTGTAAATTGAAAAATAACGAAAATACGGCTTTTCTTTAAACTGGGGGGCTTATGTGGGGCCGGACAAAAAAAACTTTAGTATACTTTTTGCAAAGAATTTAAAGGGCTTTTAAGTTACCAGAAAAAAAAATCTGTAAATTATATGATAACTGAAATATGAATTTTTTTTCAGTTGGGGGGTACCGGAGCCCCCTTTGGTATTATACGATTTTTTCCAATAACAATCCCAAGCAAGATTTTAATGATAACGATTTATCCTGAAAATTTGAACATGATTGGATTCGTTCTTAAGTTATCGTGTTTGCAAAAAACGTGACAGACGGACGGACGGACGGACGGACGGATTTTTTGAAAGTTGTTCAAAATTCGACGAAACGCACGAATCTGCAAGAATTTGCTCTACGACGATTTTTGACGATTTTAGAATTTTCAAAACAATCACAATATACTCCTCGTTTTTGACTTTGTCCGCGAGGAGTATAATAATAATAAAGAATTTCTTGAATTTCTTAGGTGATATTCTTATAATTGTATCGCGAAATGTACATTTTGAGTAGGACTTAATTTCATCTAAACTTAGATTTGCAGAGGTTGTCGTATAATCAGTTAAAATTAAAAATTAAAATCGAGGAAACCCTTATGGCAAGATAATCCGATGTGTCCAATAAGGAATTAATCGAAAATCCCACCAAGGTGGTTCCAGGTTTTAATTTGCCGATAAAGATTTGGATTCTTGTTAATCGTCTTAGAACGTGTCACGGACGTTGCAATGATATATTATATAAGTGGAATGCATTACATAGTCCATTATGTGCAAGCAGGTGCTTTATCAGCATATGAACATTGTCCATGCACATCTCAAAAAGAAGATTTTTTGCACTTTTTTGAATTTATCACAATGTTTAAGCTTTTAAGATGTCCAATGCCGAGATTTATAGACTTTGTTTTAGTATGTAATTTTTGAACATATTGCATAAGCACCTTAATTAACAAAAGGTTGCAAAAGTAATCCGCTAAATTCCTCGTTAAATTAATTGCAAAGGAAATGTTGTACAAGTACCTTTGAAGTTTTTCTTTGGTTAATTGTTTTAAAATTACAAAGTTACTTGATTATCATTTCTGGTTAATACATAATTTCACACTTGATGTTGATAAGGCTTGAAGGTAACACTTTACTTTGATAATTTATGTCATTTATTCAGCAAACGTATCACTTGTAATATTTCATTTTCATATTTCGAGGGTGAACTTCATGTTTCACATCAAGTTAGAGTCACTGTAAACTTGTCGTTCTGTCGCCTGCACATCACTAAGGGATTGCATTTTTGCATAATTAGTTTAAAAGATATAAGGCTGGGAAATTTTAAGGGTTATGTCTAGCCTATTTTGGTTAAGCAAAATGTCTTGAATAAACTTTTTTAGAGAAAAATAACAAGATGAAGTTTGTTTGCGTTTTCGCACCGGGTTTTGTACGGGCATTTAAAACTTAGAAGTTAATATTTTAACTAGGTAAATTAAGTCTTTCTTATCGACTCATAAAGATATCATTGGTAAATTTATAGACTTTTTAATGCTTGAACAACAGTAAATATAGGGGCTAGCCATTGTATTTTTTGATAGGTGCGTTATACATTTCCGTTTTGAGGTCTCATCGACATCGATTAGGTTCTTAAAGTAAGTTTTTATACTTCGACATAAATAGAGATATTAAATTCACATCCCATTAAAAGTAACTTGACTAATTTATAACAAGACATAAAAATCCAAATTACATTTACCAGGTGATATAATTAAGGACTAAACCTGCTGTAGGTATTCTACGTATATGCTCGTGTATTCAGTTTTTTAACGAATTACCAATGAAAGAAATCATTAATAAAGCTTCTACAAAGTTGATAAGGAGGTGGATGGTTCTTGATTTTTAACCGCTTTTTACAAGGTTTTTTGAAGACACAATGATAAGAATTGTAAAAGTGTGTGGTCCGTTGAAGTTTGCTGCAGCAGATGAGAGATTTTATGCCAATTAACGTGCAAGCTCAATCATGAGTAAATTACCTCATTTATTAAATAAAGTGCATATAATTAATATTGCTTGGTAATGTAATTAAAACAGCGGCGGTACTGCAATTTAATTGAAAAACATTTACAATTAAGTATTGTGCTTCAAGTGACCACTTTTGTTTAAACACAAAAACAGTTTATGGTTGTAAAATTATTGATCATGTATTTTTTCCCATTGTTTTGTTCAAAAATAAAATGATGAACGATAAAAACACGCAGATTTTGATTGTGCAAATAAAACATAAAGCCCCACGATATAGTTTTAACTTTCGAATTTCACCAAGTTGCTCAAAAAAATCAACATCGCCAAGGCCCCCCCATCAGTCAAAAATCGTTATTGGATTATTAATTTGGCTCAAGATTTATTTAACCCACTTTTTTAAGCTATCTTTTATTAAGAGGATTTGTTTTTTCCAATGATTACATTTTCTGCAATACAATTTTTCTGCACGACGCCGACGCGACAGTCAGGTTGACCGGTTGACATGATAGTTTTATAAGAAATTTAGAGAAAAAATTTCACCGTTTAATTTCTTTAACCTTCTTTTATAAGTTTATTCTTTTGATTTCTAATGATTAAATTTTCTGCAATTAACTTTATATTTATTGTACAATTTTTATGAGGTTAGGTTTTGCCTCGTGTTACCATAACCTCGCTTTATTGTTTCATTTTTCATACCTTTAATTAAGCGTAAATTACTTCTACGCCAATGTAAGCTAAAAAAGGGTGTGCGTTTTACATTAAAAAAATCATCGATAAGCAAATGAATGTAGGTAAACGAATAAAAAATTGCATTGCTCAGCGTGTTGATTAACAGTCATTTTACCGAGTTTGCAACGGATATTCTCATCATTTCTCGTTTTGTAATTAAGACACATGATATATGTTGAAAATTCCTTCAATTAATGCCTTTTACCTACCTCACAGGGCGTGTTGAAAAATTGCGTTTACATTACGTAATTTAAATATACTGATGGTTGGTTTTATTATTACTTACCAATACCTATTTAAATTGATTATAGGAGAGTGTAGCAAAAAGATTAGAATAATAATTGCAACTTAGACTAAACCAATGTCTAAATAATAAAAGGCAATTACGGCATGAAATTAAGCGAGGCTACCTTTGAAAACAATGCAATTAGTGGACCTACTTTAATTATTCTCGTATGCACAAAAAAATATGTCCGTTTTTTTAATTGCACATGTAATTACCCACGCCAAATTCACAGAGAAAATTTAAAGATATCAAACAACGATTGTTTTTTTAAGGCATAACTTACTATTATATTAAAAAAAAGTGGTTCCCGTCCATAAACTAGTAGGTTTACAGCAGGTAACATCATGATGTCACCAAGCTCTTTAGGACCACCAGATAAAATCAAATATATTTTTGGATTGACTTCCCGCTGCGCGCCTAAAGTAAATAAAATTGTGGATAAGGGTTGTTTTATGTGTATTTTACACCTGACATGCATTATTATTAAAATGTCTTAAAGGTGTATATTTATTTCCACTTTTATGGCCCGATCACTCAAATGACATGGTTAACAGACATCAATTTCAGTTTATTGTTAGTTTCGTTAAAAATATAAAAAATAAAGTATCAAACTACTTTGTAGGTTTCTATTTCTTGGGGGTCGTCTGATACATACCTAAATTGGTTTTTTAAAGTTCCTTTAAAACATTTTTTTTTAAATATAACATAGTCTTTTAGACCGCCCCGAAAAAAATGGGCAGATAGATGCCCCTTTTGTATGTAGTCCCTTATTTGGACGCTTTTTAAGTTGCTTGTATACAAAGTGCCCAAAATTGGCAAATCACTTGTAGAATACATTGTTAGAGGATGGCTTGGGATTCTTAGAAAATTGTTAAAAAAATACATCTTTTCTTATCCCTAAGAATAATACAGTCACAGTTTAATACCTTTGGCAACTCTGTTAAAGAAGGTGCATTTAAAAACTGATCTATGATTCTTGATCATACCTTTTGCATCAGAATTTATAAACATTGTTCTCAGCTCAATTTTATTGAAATTTTGTAATAAACTTATTTAAAGAAATTTATTTTACCATTTAAAAGATTACCAAATAGTAAAATAGTTTTAGATAAACTATGCCTTTTTATTCGGCCATTTTTTGTTTATTTGATGGTAGCGTTTAAAGTTTTGCAATAAGGGGCCTCATATCTCCAAAAGAATTGAAGATAAATTTTGAAAAAAAAAATAAGTAAACAGTAATTTCAGTATTTGAAACATCAGAAATCCAGAAGTTGCTAGTGCGTGGCCCAAGAAGGTTTTTTAAATTTTTTCAGTAAAACATGTTTCATGTCGTCTTAAAACGGTTTAATATCACGTTTTATCACCTCTTTCTTTTTGTAACAAATTATTATTTATAGGTCAGCATTTTTTATGAATACTACAATACAATCTGTTGATCTTTCTGCCGCTTTTACAAGAATATTTAAAATTTTTTTGTTTCTTTCATGATTTTTTTAAGCCCGTTTTTGTTGCTCGCTTATTACTTTTTGTTTTACCTTCTTAACATTATATCTGCGTTTTTTTTTTATTCATGTTGCTTTCTTGACAACTGGCATTTTAGTTTTATTAGGCGCATCTAATAAAGAAATAAAAAGTAACCCTCGTTTCGTCGTTAGCTCCGGGTGTGAGTAAATATAAAATTTATGTATTATAATGGCATAAATCCGTCCAAATTTAATATTAGGTGCCGGAAACGTGAATAGCTTTTTTCACGCTTTTTTGAGCTTTAAACGTGCAAACTATTAAAACAAGGTTTTTATAAAAATAACCGGATATAGAATTATTTACAGTTCGGTAAGTTAATCAAAGGACCACTAATTAGTAAATTAGGATAATAATTGTTATTACAACCTTGGGTGTTACCAAAAATATTTCTTGACATGTTCCAAAAACTAAAGAAAATTAGACCAAAACTTGCGCACGAGCAAGAAAGTGCAGAATTCCAGAATTTTAAAAGCTTTACTGTAAAAAAATATTGTTGCATGGATTTATTTCAGATTTCTGTGAAATAAATGAAAAAGCAATTTTAAGTGATAAAATGTATAGCTCCATATGTATTTTAAAAAATTAATTAGAAACGCATTTTTTAAATAATTTCTAGTTTTTACGTGATTTATCGAGGAAGAATCATAGAAAAGCAGTTGGTTAAGGCAAAGGTGACTCTATCAAGATCCAACAGATATTGAAACAAATTAGCAGCAAAATTATAGGCTTTTAGAGACCGAAGCCGCTATCTTCATTGGTCTTAAGATTCGCCGCCGGACCAATCGATTAGGACGGTATTATTGTACTCGAATATCGGCGATAATAATCCCATGCAGACCAGATGGTTAGCCCATAATTCAAATTGTTACACTTACGTTTGCGGTTTTATAATTTTAAAGCGGTGAATTAACTCTAATGTACTTATAATAAATACAATCAGATCTTAAGAATCGATACGTGCCTATATAACACTCCATTTATAAATACTTGTTACCTATAGAGTACGTTGGTTATAAATTATTTTGTAGGAGATACTGATAGGTCCTGCCTTCGCTTAATTTACCGCTAGTGTAAGCGCAAGCTTAATTTAAAAATTTGCTGAGAATTTATTGTCTCTGATTTCAACGTGCATTTCCGCCTTTAATAATGATACTAAAACTTGTTACAGGTGTTATTAGTTAGTTCTCATGTAGGTATTGATTTTATTATGCTTATTTGCAATGCAGAAGTCTCTATATAATTTATCTTAAAACATCCACATGGTTTAATGAGAAATTTTAAAATTAGGAACCGTATATAGAAAAGTCGGTCCTAAAATTGTGTCATCAAACTATTTTGTGCACGACACTTTAGCAATAAAACACCGATCCCGGATCCCCAATATTAAAATTTATTTTCTTAATAAAAAGGAGAGTTTTTTTTTCTAATTTTGTAAATAAGAAGGAAATATTCACAAAGGTTTTGTTTTATGTCAAACCAAAGGCTGATGATGATCCTTTTAAACGCGAAAATTAAGCAGCAACTTTTATTTATGGCGCACATTATTCTTGACAGGCACAAAATAAATTAGTACTTTCATCGCTATCGCCGGTATTTTAAATTAAATTTATCCAAATTTTAAAAGATAATTTCATGATGCCCAACGAATATGAAGAAAAACTAATGAGATCAAGATGATTTCCGATGTTGTTTTTATAGGTACCAGGCGCGTCGTTAGGTCCGGGCCCAGGGGCCCGCGCCCCCCCCAGGATCGCGTTGGCCCCCCCTAAAATTTTTAGGTAAATTAAAATAAAAAAAAAAATTTTAATTTAAAAAACAAAAAATTTAATTAAAAAAATTTTTTTTTTAATTTTTTACTATCTCTAGCACAAATGGTTTACTTTTTTCGGTTTTTATTTGATTTTTCTAACTTCGTAGTGACATACCGAGAAACCCGTATGAAAATTGCCTGTATAATAAAGTGCGCAAGTCTTGCGGCGCAAAACGTGAATGCTCAAGATGTTTCTGCGCATTGTACAGTACACATACTTGTTTTAAGTATGTGATTTTTAACCTATAAAATTTCTTTTGAGTTTTGACATTTGGAATTTGAAATCATTGACAGCATTTAGCATTATTTAAATATAAATTGATTGTTTAAAATGAAACAAACTAAACTAGCGGCGTTTTTTTCAAAGACCCAAAAAAATGTACCAGGTAAGTTTGTTTACTTAAACGACTTATAATTTTTAATAACTTTTAAAGAACTATTAGAAAAATGCTACTTTTTAGATGAATCAAATGTGGAAGCCGTACCTCAAGACCAGAAAAGCACAGAGAGCATGATACCAAACCTTGAGACTTGCTTGAGTACTAGCAAAATTTTCGAAATAACGAACTTCAAATCCGATGATCTTGGTTCTGGGTCTTCATTAAAACCTCAAAGCATTATTGAGGATAAAGAAACGGACATTCTTGACTTGGGAACCATTGATACAGGTCCACAACAACCCAACTTAAGTGTATATCCTTTAACGTATAACGAAAAAGAAAAAAGAAATAGAAGTTTCCAAAAAAAATGGTTTGATGAGTTTTTTTGGCTGGAATATTCCAAAGACAAGGATGCTGCTTTTTGTTTTGTCTGCAGGCACTTTGGATCCTGCGATATAAAAGAAAAAACATTTTTATTAGGTTTTAAGTTTTGGAAAAAAGCTTTAGAAAAATTTAGATCCCATCAAAGTTCCGAAATTCACAAAAACGCGTCTCAAAAATATTTTTTATCTAAACAATCAAAAGAAACTGGTACAGTTGTGCATAAATTACATAAAGCTGAAGTCAGTGAAATTTTAGAAAGGCGGGAATATTTAAAAAGGTTGATCGATATCGGTTTGCTTCTTGGACGCCAAGGTTTAGCTTTTCGGGGACACAATGAATCAATAGAAAGTTCCAATCAGGGAAATTTTTTGGAAACTTTTAAATTATTAGAAAATTATGACCCTGTTTTAAAAAATTCAAAGCAACCTGGAAATGCTCATTATAAATCTCCCAGTTCCCAAAACGCATTAATTCAGGCGATTGTTGTTTGTTTTTTTAAAATTATTGTTGATAGAGTCAATAATAGTGGCTATTTTTCAGTTATGGCGGATGATAGTCGAGACATATCGTGTAAAGAGCAAATGAGCATTTGTATAAGATACATATTCGAAAAACAAATTTCCGAAACTTTTTTGGGGTTCACCAATGTAGTTGATTTGGATGGAAGTTCACTTGCTGCTATTTTACTATTATAGAGAAACTAAATAGTTTAGGAATTACGGCAACTTGTGTGGCGCAAACATACGATGGAGCTAGTGTCATGAGCGGCCACCTAAATGGAGTTCAAAAAAAGTTTAGAGAAACCCATTCTAGTGCTATTTACATTCATTGCTATGCTCACAAGCTAAATTTGGTGTTAGTTTCAGCTTGTTCAGCTATTAATTCAACAAAAATTTTTTTTGACAATTTGCAAGCTCTACACACTTACTTCAGTTTATCTGTAGTCCATACGCATCAATTTTTGGACATCCAAAATAAATTAGGAATTCAACAAAAAAGGATCGATTCCTTAAGTACTACCCGTTGGGCTAGTCATATAAAGAGTCTTAAAGCATTAAAGCATACTTATCCTGCGTTACTACAATACTTTAAACAAAATTTAGGGGCCAAAGAAGTTGGTTTCAAAATATTCTTAGAAGATTTTAATACAGTCCTTTTTCTAAACATTTTTATTAAAATATTATCTTTAAGCGCAAGCACCCATGAATATTTACAAGGTATAAATATTAATTTAATTACTGCAATAAATACGGTAAATTCATTAATAAGAACCTTTGAACAGTTTAGAACTGATGAGGAAATATTTCTTAGTATATTCTCTGAAAGCGAACAATTTTGTGCGTCAAGTGGAATTGAAAAAAAAATTACTAGAAAACGAAAGCAAAATTCTAGATTAACAGACTATTTCCAGTACGATGATTGCGTTGACAATGCGGGAACTGTACCAGAGGTTGACAACAAACATGCCCTTAAAATAAATATTTTTTTCCCCATTATTGATCGGATGGTAGAGGAATTAAAGAGGCGGTTCTCCATGGAGGCCAATTCCATCATTCATGCAATCAGCTCACTGGACCCAACAGGGTCCAATTTCTTAGATAATACAAACATACAATTTATTTCAAAATTTTATAATTTAAAAAATGATGTAACTATAGACGCAGAGTGTACTCTTTTAAAAAATTATCTATTAGAATTAAAGAACAAAGGTGAAGAGGTACAAAATATCGAACATTTATTAAAAATAATTCCTTCTCTTATCTTTCCGTCAATTAGCACATTATTGGTAATAGTTCAATCAATTCCGGTAACGTCCTGCTCATGTGAGCGATCCTTTAGTGTAATGAGACGCACTAAAAATTATTTAAGGGCAACCTCAGGCCAGGACAGGTTTAGCAATTTATCTATTCTAGGAATAGAAAAAGATATTGTTAATAAACTTGACAAAGATGCGATTATTGACCAATTTGCGCAAAACAATACGCGCCACCAATTATTGTTGCCAAAGAAATACAACCTTTAGATAATGTATAGTTGTTTAAGTTTAAGTTTCTTTTTTAATTTATGTTTATGAGTTTATAGCCCTGAGAATATTTTATTTAAATTATTTAATCAATAATAAAATAAAATTTATATTTAATGAATTTTATTTTAAGCCCTTTCACCTTGTCAAAAATTTAAATACGCCTATTATAAAAGCGGTTACATTCAAAGACTAAAAATAGAGCACAATGACTCTAAAAGTGTCAAAATATGCATCTAAAAAATTCCACAAAAAAATTTCGCCTGCGGCCCCATAGATCTGTGGGTCCGGGCCCCTCCTACGTTTTCATCCTAGCGACGCGCCTGATAGGTACCATTTCTTATTTAAATCCTATTAGTCTCATATGTTATGACAATTATATCATTATTGAATCATTTAACTGCCTTGGGTCAAATGTCCTTTTTAAAACAAATAACCCAAAATGATAATTAGGTAGTTCCTTAAAGGATTACAAAAATGACGACCATTTTTCAAGATATCAGAGAAGATAGTCAGTAGTCGAAACTAGATAAGTTTAACTTTTAAAGTTTGTGTTATGTGTTAAAAGGTTATGTAGAGAAAACAGGAAAACTAAAGTTAATAGGTGCAAAGTTTGGCAAAAGCACTAGGTATGTGGTGTGCATCCATCCATCAGTAAAAGTCGTATATTCTAATTAAACGTAAAGCCAAGGCAGCGGACCGTTTGACACTACAAACGGTGCATGGTACCCTCACTTCAGCTGGTAAAGAACGTATTACTTAAGATTTCCGTAATTAACTAATTATGTAGAACATCCTTCAATTGTCCCCTTTAGTGTGTCACCCACTGCAATTATTTATCCTCACGTAAGCCTTCTTCTGGATTGATAAGTCGTGAAAATTAAATGAATGACTCATTTATTTTGTCGCAAAGCTTTCACGTTAGTCGTCGGATTCGTTGGTGTTAGTCTTTCAAAATATCCACACTTCAAAGTGTTGGCCATTGCCGCTAGAATGGAATTCGCAAGCGGCCGAATAAAACTTGCAACGGACAATTACATCTGCAGTACCATGAAGAGAAGCTCAACTAACGATTTGCTACATGCTGCATAATGAGATTTAATACCTTGCTCAGGCGCCAACTCTATTCACTCGAAACATTTTAATTAGTATCAAATATTTAAAAAATACATGAGTCAAAAATCTAAAAATATTTTTTTTATTTCAGGAGAATGTTTCCTACGGTTCGGGTATCCTTTACTGGAATCAAACCTGATCAGCGATATTCGGTCCTGATAGACATAGTTCCTGTAGATAATAAAAGGTATAGATATGCCTATCATCGGTCGTCATGGCTGGTGGCAGGAAAAGCGGATCCTCCAGCTCCTTGCAGGTTGTACACACATCCAGACTCACCGTACTCTGGGGAGCAATTAAGAAAGCAAGTAGTGTCATTTGAGAAAGTCAAGTTGACGAATAATGAAATGGATAAGCATGGACATGTAAGTTGTGACCAAACCTAAAAATAATATCTACATTCTATGACAAAGTTTTCCACTTTTTCGAAAATAGACCTTTTGAACAATAGTTTTACGACAACTCTAAAAAAGTATCGTATCTATATGTATAGACTGGTTGAAGAACGCTGTCCAAGTATTGGTTAATCTAAAATTAATGCTTTAGTCCTATTCTAAGATTGCCATATTATAGGACATTTTTTTTTGCAGTTGGTGTTAAATTCAATGCACAAATATCAACCAAGAGTTCATCTTATAAAAAGGCCGGATGGTTGTGGAAATGCAAACGTCCATGATTTGGAAAACGAGGAATACAAGACTTTTATCTTTCCTGAAACAGTTTTTACTGCTGTTACTGCCTACCAAAATCAGTTGGTAAGTTTTTGATTTATTAAAATGATTTGTAATGAAAATTGTGCGGTTCTTGTGCATAAATCATTTAAAATTAAAAGTTGATCAACAAAATTTTCGTTTTTAAAATCGTTAAAAATCATTGTAAAGCAAAAATCTTTCAACATTCAAACAGATTCAAACCATTATTACGATTTCAGAGTTTCTTCGTAGGTAATATCATTAGAGGAAAGAAGATTGCCGACAATCATAAATTTTTGACGAAAACTTCGTTGCATAGCAATTCAATGAGTCACATTTATTGAAGATTTTATCTATTATTGTGACGAATAAAATTGCTTAATGCCAACGAAGTTTGAGTTAATTAAAATTTAAGTTTGTAGTGCCAAATTCTTTCCTCGTATGATATTCGGAAGACTATTTCGTGACTGAAAAACCTATGTTTTCTTCAAAATTTTAAATGACTTTAAATGAATTTTAATTTAAACTTCAAATTGACAATATTGAAAATCACACGTCGTCCTTGGAAACGTGTGATTTTCAGTAGTAATAGCCCGTGTGCTCTATGAATTATCGATTATTAAATGAACGAGTGCTTGTTGCATAGCAATGTCCCGCAAAAGTAAGGGTGTTTTCTAATTATTTACCGAGTGCGAAGCACCAGGTGAATAATTCAAAGAAAGCACCCTTACGTTTAAGGGGCATTGCGTATTCAACAAGCACAAGTTCTTTTAAAATCGAAAATTTGTTAAGAGCACGAGGGCTATTTGATACGATTATTTCATTTATAACCCTTTTCTTCATGATTTTGAATCCGCAGAAAAAAAAAATATTTGACTGTTTTTTCTTACTAATTAGGCCTTCTTTAGAGATAATTTGGCAAAAAATTTTTTTTTTTTGTTTCCGTATAAATTTTATGGCCACGTATCTTTAAAGATACATCAAGGGGTTACTAGAGTTTTATACATGTATCTCTGAAGATACATTTAGCAGTTATTAGGGTCTGATTCTTGTATCTCTGAAGATACATTTAGCAGTTATTAGGGACTAAATCTTGTATCTCTGAAGATACTTTAGGAGGTTTTAGAATCTAATAATTATTGTAAAGGCAAATAATTAAATAAATAATGTTAATTTATAAAAATTATATAAATATCTAGCCAAAATAGTGAATACGTCGTCGTATCTTCTAAATAATTCATTTTTGCATTTTGCAAAATTAGCTCTGTTCTTGTTTTAGGCTAAAAATAATACGGCTTCATTATTTAGGTAATTTATAAGGGAATAATTCCAATGAATAAAGTGTTGTTAAAAGCAAAAAGTATCTTATAGGATACGAATAGAAATGTCCGACTACTTCACAAAGTATACACTAGGATACACATTTGGTTACCGGGGTCCCTAACGGTGTATCTTATAAGATACGCGATTTTCAAAGCAATCTCTAATTTTTTCTAATACAAATATCAATAAAAAGATCTTGTAATATGTATTCTAAGAACCTCATTTTATTGTTGGAATAAAGTAATTTCCATTTATTTACATAATAACCAATATTTTGGAAAAAATCTTACCCGATGCATGATGAAATCGTCATAACTTCACACTTCAACAAACAAAGCCATACTAAAAAGCATGCCAAAACCTCAATAATGCATTATTTGCCCTACTTTTTTCCTATTTGGTTAATTTATAGGTGCCGTTAAAGATACAATCAGCCAAATCGAAAAAATTCTAAATATTTTTCTTAAAAAAAAATTCGGTAGTCAACGTATCTTAAAAGATACAAAATGAAGAAAAGGGATAAATACTACTTAATACTACTAAATAATATTAATTTAAACACTGAATACGACTAACCAAAAGAACAATTTTTGGCAAAATTAACAAAACTAGCTGAGTCGAGGCCGGTAGATTCGACTCTTGAGTTCATTTCTTACGTACAAATTCATTTTTTTGTTAGAATTATAGCGTTTTTTGATGATAGTCCAGTAGGTCCAATACATAAAAAAAACCTTTTATGTTTTTAAAGACATGTCCAATATTTACATTGCATTTAACAAAAAATAGTTTTGGAATAATGAAAATTATACTGAACTTTTAAACCATAAAACCTTTACATGACCCTGAACCCTTGTCTTTTAATTAACCATTCTTTAAGTTTGACTAATCGTCAAATTATAAATCGTCTCCTGAAGATGACCTACTAGGTCCGAAACATAAGAACAACCTTTTATGTTTTTGAAAACATGTCCAACATTTACCTTGCATTTAACTTAAGATAGTTTTTTAATAATAAAAATCCTATTGACCTTTCAAACAATATGACCTTGACATGACCTTGAACTACTGTCCTTTGGTTATCCATCCTCCAAGTTTAAGACCTTTAACTATTGTGGTGTATGAGATAATTGAAGTCAAACTATAAATCGTTCCCTGAAGATGGCTTACTAAGTCCGAAACACAAGAACAACCTTTTGTGTTTTCAAAAGCATGTCCAACATTTACCTTGCATTTACCTTAACATAGGTTTTTAATAATAAAAATGCTATTGACCTTTTAAACCATATGACCTTGACATGACCTTGAACTCTTGTCTATTGGTTATCCATCCTCTAAGTTTGAGACCTTTAACTATTGTGGTGCATGGGATAATTGAAGTCAAACTATAAATCGTTTCCTGAAGATGGCCCACTAAGTCAGAAACATAAGAACAACGTCTTTTGTGTTTTCAAAAACATGTCCAAAATGTACCTTGTATTTAACGTGACATAGTTTTTTAATATTAAGAATGCTATTGACCTTTAAAAAGATATGACCTTGACATGACCTTGAACCCCTGTCTTTTGTGTATCCATCCTCCAAGTTTGAGACCTCTAACTATTAAGGTGTATGAGATAATTGAAGTCAAACTATAAATTGTTTCCTGAAGATGGCTTACCAAGTCCGAAACACAAGAACAACTTTTTGTGTTTTCAAAAATATGTCCAACATTTACCTTACATTTTCCTCAACATAGCTTTTTAATAATAAAAATGCTATTGACCTTTCAATCAATATGACCTTTACATGACCTTGAACTCTTATCTTTTGGTTATCCATCCTCCAAGTTTGAGACCATTAACTATTATGGTGTATGAGATAATTAAAGTCAAACTATAAATAATTCCCTGAAGATGGCTTACTAAGACGAAACACAAGAACAAGCTTTTGTGTTTTCAAAAACATGTCCAACATTTACCTTGCATTTACCTTAACATACATTTTTAATAATAAAAATGCTATTGACCTTCAAAAAGATATGACCTTGACATGACCTTGAACCCCTGTCTCTTGTGTATCCATCCTCCAAGTTTGAGTCCTCTAACTATTGAAGTATTGGAGCTATGTCAATGCAAACATTGACATTTGAAAACGTCATAGCTCTTTTCCTAGACATAGAATTTTTTTTTTAAATTTTTAACACAAAGGGCCCTCCGAAAGAATATGTTTAAGCAAAAAAAAATCACAATATTTTGGGCTAGATTTTTTTTTTCATGCAATATCTACTAACCTTGACCAGTGGTCAGTATGACCTTGTGGTCATCTTGACCACAAGACTTTGGTATTTACTTATGCCAAGTTTGAACCTTCTACCTAGTACCATAATTGAGTAAATTACGGTTAAAGAAATTTTTTGCTCCGTACATCCATACATCCATCCATCCATCCTAACATACACCAAAGTGATATTTTTTAATAACAACCCAGTGGATGGTCCGATCGATATGATTCTAGTATCAAAAGATCGGTAATTTTTTGTAGCATCTTTCCAACACCCCTAAGATTTACGTATCTTGCTTCGTTTAGGCACAGTTTCAAAAAAACATCGATTTTTAGAAATTGCAATTACAATAGTACATTACCTTTAGAGAAATGAACTAAAATTATTACTTTGACTTCTATCCAGGTAAATTAATTCGCTGTCAGTGCTTGACAACGGGCTATTTCAGTTCAGGTTGTTGCCAACGGGTGATTTTCAGTATAATTCGCAGTAAAATGCTTCAAATTTTGGTATAAACCTCTAATTTGACATATAAATGAAATAATTAGTGTAATCAAAAGGAAATGACTGAAATAAGAGCTTAGGTCGCAGGAGAAGACAGGAACGGAATAATCAAAACAATTTTTTTTTAATTTGCATTCTTAGTCCAAGCAGAAAAATAATCTATTTTTATGGGATATGAGTTGTGTAGTCAGTTTCGGTCTAACCTTGGTGGCTAGTTTAAAACATAGAAAAATGGAATATTTTTCTCTTTTAAAACTTATGACAGGGGCTTGACAAAAGTCATCCCTTCATCATGAATGTTGGAGTTCAAGATCTATATTATTCGGTAAAATGGAAATAATTTATGGAAATATTTGTGGAACTAGAACTATATCTTCTGCAAACGACCGAATGGGGCTGGGAATTAACTCAAATAGTACTAAATTTTCGTGCATTCTTCAGGCATCGGGGTTATAGAAATTTACCTGCGATACCACCACTTATTTAAACCTCGTAGGTACTGTTTTTGCATAGCTTGAGTTAGATATACATAATAATAAGCAATTAATCTCTTTTAGTTTCTGACTTGACAATATAAGGCTGGTTTAGAACTTCGAACATGCATCTTGATAGCTCACGAAGGTACTCTTGGAAGAAATATGACTTTTTAAATGATATCAGTAATGCAATAAATTATACCAATACCTATTTAAATATTTTATTTATTTTTTTAAAGGAATACGCAATTGGAAAATGTACATGAATTTCTAGTTGTACTCTATCATTTTTTGCCCTTGAGGGCATTAGGCGTAGGTACTTATTTATTCGCAGATAATTTGCTACATACATACGGCAATTAGATTTATACCTGCTTATGTACCTATTTATAAAATATGGACGTAAAATTGTTATATTGACTATCGGTTCTTGCACATTTGCTAGCATTTCTAATAACTGTAAAATTAATAATTGGTAGTTTGCCTAAGACCAGATGATTTTACTGTTGGCCTTCTTTATGTGGTTTTATAGATTTATTTATACCCATAGATCCATTTGTTATTATAAGAAAATAGTAAATAGGCATTTTTAACCGCAACGCAAGCACTAAAGGGCTAATTTCTGGTTAAGAGAATAGAAAGTAGAACCTTTTAATAATGATCCTGGATCCATTTAACAATTTCAAGGATTGATACTCCATGTTGACTAGTTGGTTATGCCAAAAAGATCTCAAATGTAAATAAAATGGATTAAGAGTTTGAAATTTGAACAACAACAGACAGACCATTTTGTAGGATTTGCACCCAGATGTCCGATGTATAATTTACTGCGGAATATCAATAAATACAACTTTTGGAACATGTATAATGGACAGTATTCATATTAAGGCAATTAGTATCTGATGCAAAATTGGGATACTTTTAACGCCAACTTAAAATCTTTGTATGTAATTTAATTTAGTAATGCTCCTGAAAATTTCTCAAGGTGTTTTCTTGGCCAAATTAAACAGATGGTAGATCTTAATCATAAGCTGCAGACGCGACAATGTTTGAACATTAGCAGATCCGGTGAATTTTCAACAAAATAAAGTTGACCAAAAAGCAATATCTCAATTAAGTGGCTCGCGCCTCAGCCGTTTGACTCTGGCTTTCTGCCAGCTTGGTGTCAGCCCACCCAGAACATTTCGCTGCTGATAGCTGAATAAATGGGCCCGGCCATAGTGACAATTTTACCAATTTACAAACTGCAAATGCATTTTTGTTTTAAAACAGCTCATGAACGTCGGCCACACATTAACACCAGATGAAAATAGAAAATCGCCCAAGTGATAAAGGAAAGGAATGAGGTCTTTGTCAGCCAGGAGCTAAGTTTAGAAAGGCTACATTTTAACTGGGCGCACTATTAGGTGTTACACAATACTTCGTTTATTATTGACGCTTTAGCAGTAAGCGATACTTTGAAATGTGTTAAAAGATATATTAATGTTCAGTAGAAACTAAAAGATGCCTCAAAGACTCATATTACATCGATATTATTCCTGCTTATGCTTTTCTTCAAACGATATGAGCAAGATCATTAAGTTTCTTAAATAATTACCCAGCCGTATATATAAGTTATTCTTTAGCAGTGGTAATTGACACATTATAATATTTATTTATTTATTTTAGTAGCTGGTACATAAATCAAACAAAATAACTTCATAACTACTTGAGTCTAGTCTTAATCTAAAATAAAACCAACAATTTCAATTTTTTTCTTCCTTTCAAAACATGAACAACAGTTACCTATTCATTATTATTTTAATGTGATAAATATTATGACAGACTCGTTGCTGGTTCAGACAAAACTAGTAGATATATAGCGACACATTCTGCAGTAGCGCCAGCGATATGCGAAGGTGTTCCACAATATATTCTCTTGTAGGTGATGTTCATGACTTCCACCACGAGGTAAAACATACTAACACGCCACATGTCGTTCTTTATCTTTTATTATGCTACTTTAATGTATCTTGCTTTAGTTGCAAACGCAATTTATTTTTAGTCTTTCGCCTTTCAACTTATGCTTTCTTTAATTAATTCTTTTATAAGATGGTATTTTTATTTATATTTCCAGCAACTAACTTAATTAGGTTGTTAGTGATACTTCTGCTTGAATAATAGTTTTGGTTAGAGTGCCTTGATGATTTTGACAATTATTGTCGCCTTATAGAGTGACGACATGCATCATTCTTTCTCTGTCATACAGATAACGTCATCAACGTTATAGCCAAAGTGACAACAATTACAACTTACAATCACAATTAATGACGTTATCTGTATGACAGAGAAAGAATGATGCATGTCGTCACTCTATATGGCGACAATAACTGTCAAAATCATCAAGGCACTCTAGTTTTGGTTATACATAATAAATATGCTTTTGAGCTCGCTTTTTGGGATATAATATAAATTTTATTATTGATGGACTCTTGCAAACTGTTAATGAATAAAGAAACGTCGGAAAGAGAATCGTTTCTTGAAGAACTTCTTTGCAAGTTTAAACTCAACAATAAATATCATTAGTAGGCTGCATTGATAAATGGATATTTGATGATTCATTAGGCAAGCAACTGTTTAATATAAAACAAAGATTCTCTCCTAACCACACTTTATTTAGAAATATTTGAATTCGTATTTCGACAGCTATGGTGTCATCTTCAGCAAAAGATAGAATGCATTGATAACTTAAATCACATAATTTAAATATTTTCTATTAGAATACTTTTTACTTTTTGGTACCTTGAAAGAAGTCCCTTAAAGTCTTTTTTGTTGATTACTACCTAAATATTTAGGATATACGTTTCAACTAAGTCAAAGGACGCGAAGCAGCGTAATGAAAATCAAGGTGCTAATATTTGGACGAGGGAGTTCTTAATTTTTGGTGTACTGTAGATTGAAGATGTCCCAAACTTGGCGCATCACTTGTATAGTACGCTATTGGGGCTTAACTGGGGCTGGGAATCTTCAGGAGATTGTTAAAAAAATCAATTTCACATGCCCTTGAAGATATGAGGCCCCAAAGTACGAAACATTAAAGCAATCCTATGAGCAAATTGTTGCTTACAATTTGTAAGTCTTTTCACATGGTCTTAAAAAATTAACATTTGTTAGTAAAACAATCCCACAAATAAGCAAACCTGCAATCGCTGTTTCTTTTATTGACAACATGTTTGTTTGAAGTTGAAAATAACTGTTTGGAAGTAATTAAAGTTGCCGGGTGAAATCAAAGAAAACCAGGGTGTAATAAAGTGAATTGTTTTTTACAAAGAGCCATTCCCGACCATAAGCAAAGTAAACATAAATAATAGTTTTTAAATGAGACAGGACGTTTCACATGAAGCGCGTGTGTGGCGAGACATCTGACGCTATAACCGACGAGTGACGAATTACCGGGATGGAGCTAACTCCAGTTTACATGACATATTTCACAACATCAATGTGTTAGGGAGCCACTAATGATATACCTTCCTGAGCATTCCTGGCATTACTCTTCAGATACACATTCAAATGTGCGAAAGCACATCGTAAATTTTCCTGATCACATGTTAAGGGCTTTTAAGAATAAGAAACATCCGAATAGTGTAATGTTCGCCGTGCAAAAATAAGAATTATTAATCGTAATTATTGAAATGATACTTAATGTCATCGTCTGTAATTTATGAAGTGGAATAGCTAAAGTTAACTGTTTAAGCACATGAGCTAAGTGCAAAAACAATTAAAACCTTATGCTTCCAGAATGATGCTATAAATGTCAAGTTATAGGTACAATTATTATTTAAGAATTTACTCCAATGATTATTCAATACTCCTATTTATTTAGCGCTTATGGCAAAAGGAATTTGCACACGAATCCTTTTCAGTATCCGATGTGTGAAAACTATTGGCAAAATGAGTCGTTCAATAAGATCCTACTCGAGAGGTGGAAAATCAATAAAACAATAAAAAGATCCTACTCAAAAGGTGGAACCTCTTAAGTAGGATCTTTTTATTGATTTTTTGATCAGTCGAGGAAGATTTAAACTACTGTTAATTTTCTTACAAGGTCTCACGGACGTTGCAATGATAAAGTGGAACCTATCCATCATGAAAATGTGGTGAATTTTCAGAAACTGTTAAAAATATTGTAGAGGACAGTCCAAACACTAATTTTGAGGCGGTTTTTATGAAATACATAATCTGTCTCCTTATGACCAAATTTGCCTGCTTTATTTAATATTTTTAAGAAAAACTTTTTATTTTTAATCAAAACTGTACATCTGGTAACGGCAGTCACTTAATATAAACGCATTGAGATGTTATCTAACGAAATGATTGTACATCAAGCTGAATATAATTCTTGTCACTGTATAATTTATATTTGGCTAGATGTAAAGGGAATTAGGAGGTAAATAAATTATGTGTGAGGAGGCATTAATTGCAAATGCTGTAAATGACTTTACGATATGATTGCAATTATTTATTATAACATCAAATGCCACACATAAAGACGTGTGTGACCCTGTAGAGAAGCAGCAGCATGCGTGTTTCTCAGCTACTTCTTAGGAAGGTTAGGTGAATGCTCAATTAATTAGCATCGCCAAAGAAGTTCGTTTTATAAATTAAATTAATGTTCTTTTTGTTCAAATTTGACTATGCTAGAAAATCGTTTTAGAATGATACAAATTGCCACCACATCTGCACGTATTTATACTTATTCCGCTCGTGTAAAGCCCTATTTATAGAATGGAAATCTAACATCTAACTAAATATATTACCATTTTCAGTAGTGTCCATGTCTTTATGAATATCTCGTGTCGTTAGAGCCCCACTAACGACACGAGATATTCTAAATATATTACCCAGGAAAATAAAAGAAATATTAATGCAATCTGCAGAAAAATTATTTGTTAACTTTTTTCTTTACCATTATCTTTATATTGTCATAATATACAACATATCAAAAGTCCCCTAAGATCCCGTGCCGGCGTCATGCCATTTAAGAGGGTCAAAGGTCGAAGAGGACAGTTTTTGGTGAATAAGACTCTTTCTATTGGTCTCACAAAAAAAATGTGATTGTAAATTTTAGATTGGACAATTATCTACAAAAAAATTCATACATATTTTTCCATCGTGCGACCGTTATTGCGTAGTAGTGTCAATTCTGCATGACGTTGGTTTATTTTAACACCGGCCGAAATACACAAACGTGGTAAATTTCTTTCAAAATTTTTTAACCAAAGTTTTAATTAAACCTCTAAGATACATAATCGGCAATAAAAGGTCTTGTAAATTATCAACTGCGCGTATACAGGTGCTCCAAAAATGAATTTGAAAATGTCTGTAACTCCTCAGGTTAATAAAACAAACTAAAATTTTTACAAAAAGGTGTTAGCTTTTGTCCTTTCAATGAGTTACAACCCTCTAACAAAGCCCCAAAGCATTTATTAATCTTAAAAAAAAATAATATAAGAAAATGTGACAAAATTTTCAATACAAGGCAAATTATGTATTGAAGGCCTTTTCAATAAATTGTATGGAATTTTAAAGTGATGGGACCATTATCTTGGGAGCAATAGAAAACATGATCATGTTGAACACTATGTAATTCCATTCAATTTATTGAGAAGGCCTTAAATACATAGTTTGCTTTGTATTAAAAATTTTGTCGCATTTTTTCATATTATTTTTTTTTAAACATTAATAATTACTTTGGGGCTTTGTTAGAGGGTTGTAACTTATTGAAAGGACAAGAGCTAACACCTCTTTGTAAAAATTTTAATTTGTTTTATTAACCTGAGGAATTACACACATTTCCAAGTTCATTTTTGGAGCACCTGTATACAAGCAGTTGATAATTTAGAAGACCTTTTATTGCCGATTATGTATCTTAGAGGTTTAATTAAAACTTTGGTTAAAAAATTTTGAAAGAAATTTACCACCTTTGTGTATTTCAGTCGGTGTTAAAATAAACCAACGTCATGCAGAATTGACACCACTACGCAATAACGGTCGCTTGATGAAAAAAAATGTATGAATTTTTTTGTAGATAATTGTCGAATCTAAAATTTACAATTACATTTTTTTTTTGTGAGACCAATAGAAAGAGACTTATTTACCAAAAACTGTCCTCTTCGACCTTTGACCCTCTTAAATGGCATGACGCCGGCACGGGATCTTAGGGGACTTTTGATATGTTGTATATTATGGCAATATAAAGATAATGGTAAAAGAAAAAGTTAACAAATAATTTTTCGGCAGTTGAATTCCTTAATCACTGGGTACGTAAATTAACGGAAAATTAAATAAACTACCTTACATGGGAATAGGCAAATTTGTACATTACTTTTGTGCTGCTTGCTGCTTTAGTGAACCATTCAACTTAAGTCGGATTAAGTCGCTACTCGTCGGCTAGTCGATCATGTGCCTTAATCGAAAATGTAAGGTCCAAGTGGTCACCTTTTTAACCGTCTTGATCGGTTACCTCAGTCAGTCGTACATGTTGTGTAGTTCTTTAGTACCCGTTTTTAGGGAGTAAAACTTTAGTACCGATATTGCAAAAAGGTATTATTATACTCTTCGCAGACAAAGTCAAAGAGTATTATAAATTCGATCGGGCCAAACCTAAAATCGTTATTTTTCGAATTTTGAACAATTTTCAAAAAATCCGTCCGTCTTGTCGTCGGGTGAGAATTATCCTGTGCTATATCAACTTTTTGGCCATATTGAGTTATATACATATTTGGAATCGTCTTAACGAGACCGATCTGTTAAAAATTAAATAAAAATTCTTGTACCATATAGAAGTTATTCAGGATCATTTTGTTCTACATCCTTAATTTATGAAATTATTTTGGTCAATGTCCAAAAAATAAATATTTTTTTGTTCTATAAGACCTAAATAACATTGATTCAAAATCAACTCTATTTTGTGCCATTGCCATATCACTGCAGTTTGTTCTATATCCCACTTTAAATAATCAGATTAATATATATCCAGGATATAGAACAAAATAGTGAATAGCAAATTATGCTATATCCCAATAAATTCTTATTTATTTTTTTTTAAAGAAAACTAATTGTACCATCGAAATAAAAAAAATTAATAAAAAAATAACTTGTTTTAAGTTTGTGAAGTAGGTGAACACAGTTTTTGGTAGATTTAGCAATATTTAAAATTTTAGCTTTTTTCAGTTTTTTGCCATTTGCCACAAATTTACAAAATGGCGTATAGAACAAGATAATTCTCACCCGACGTGGTGTATGTCACGTTTTTTGTTACCACAATAACTCAAAAACCAATGGGCCAATCAAGTTCAAATTTTCTGGAAAAATCATTTTTCACAAAAGGAAGAACCCTATTGTTTTTGAAAAATATCGGGTAATTGTAAAAGTGTTAAAATTAATTTACAAAGTTAAAAAAAATTACATCAAAGTTATTATTAAATTAATTTAAAAAATATTTTTAACTAAATTAAATATTGGTAAAACCTACCAAAATTCATCAAATTTTTTTTTATAACTCTACGCGTTAAAAACGGGAAAAAGCAATTAGAAAAAGTAAAAGATGCACTTAGAATGTGACCTTTATGCGTCGTTTAGAGTGAAATCAAAGAAAAACATAGTAGGCGAAAGATGTTCTTTAAAATAAAAAACAAATGAAACAAAACAAAGCTAAGTGCGTATCGCGTGTAAGCGACCGTTCTAACATAGTCTCTACAGCTGTAAGAGGACTGGCACTCACACGGAACGCTCGGGTTCGAGTCCCAGCAGCGGAATAACTTTTTTTATTTATTTTTTTTTAAAACTGTTCTTTTTTCTGATATTATTACTGCGAAGAGTATTTAATAAAATGTACAAACATTATATAAAAACAACACCCTTGATATTTAAAAAATATATACGAAGAGTAACTTCTAACCCGTTCTAGTTTCCTTGTATAATGTGTATGCACTTAATATCTATTGGATATGTAGATCAAAAAAAAAATAATTAAAGTGTGACAGGCCTCGCAAGACGAATGTTTATTTGGTTTTATTTTTATCTATTATTAAGGACATTATTTAACGACAATAATTCGCGGGCAATAGATCGCGCAACATTAGTTTGCGGCGACGATAGTTTGCAGGGCATTAGTTCCCGCGACATTAGTTCGAAAGGACATTAGTTCGAAGCGACATAAGATCGAAGCGACATTAATTAAAAAAACCTCGTAGAAAACCTAATTAACCATCAAAACCGTAACTGGATTACATTTTAAAATTAAAATGATGTAAATTGATATGAATGACATACTGGTTGAGTAATGGAGAGAAAATATTAAGAAATATAGGGACTAAAACTGAAAAATGAGCTTATGTAAAATCTTATGGGAATGTTAATCAAGTTATGCATTTCTAAGCAGCCACCAAAAGCGTAACGAATCAGATAATTAAATTAATCGAAAGAAACGCTGTGCCATCCATGAAGCACATGTTATGACATCTTCAAATCAGGATGACAAATAAGCAAATCATTGAGACGCCAGTGGGTCGTCCTGCTTATAACTGGATGTTGTAATATTTCGCTTTATAAGAAGAAGAGATAGAAATAATAGGGTTAAGATGAACCCTTCCCCATTTGATGAAGAGTTAAATTCTTAACCATCGGTTTTGAAAGGGTTAAAAAATTAGTATTATAGGAAACAAAAAAATCAACCTTTCCTGCAGCAGTTCCTTAGGTAATTGTAGATGATCTTAATTAAAATAAACTAATGTTACACATAGTTGTACCAAAAATCTAGTGGATGTCACAAAAAGAATTAAGAAACAGTGAATAGTCCTTACATTTATAAGTAGGACTTTAAGTTGGTTAGCAAAAACGTATGCGACCGTCTGAAACTTGAAGGTTGATAATTAGTCAAATGTGGGCTGAGGGGTACGCGGAGCCTAAACAAACAGGACGTCAAAGATCGTAGGAACTCCTGGGGTGGGCCAATTATCTGTTCACGGGGAGTGACAGCACCCGGTGGAGAATGAGTGGAATGCATGCTCCACGGGAGCTCTATTCAGAATGCTGTGAGCCATGAGACAGCACCACTACAAGATGACATCAGATACTACTTACACAGACAACAAGCTTTAAACTTAGCTTGGTTACTTCAATGTAAAACTTGCTCTTGGCTATAATGTTATGTTACTAAATTAACTATAAACTTTTGAATTTCATTGGAGTTTGCAACTTTGTATTTGCTAGATATTTGCGTTAAAAGAACTCTTTTCTTTACAATATCTGTAGTGATACTGTGTAACAAAAATAGCTTCAGTAGTTGCGTAGGTAAAAGAATTGTTTTTTGCTTTATTATACTCTTCGCAGACAAAGTCGAAGAGTATTATAAATTCGATCCGAAAATCCTAAAATCGTCAATTTTCGTCGTAGAGCAAAAATTTTTGCAGATTCGTGCGTTTCATCAAATTTTGAACAACTTTCAAAAAATCCGTCCGTCCGTCCGTCCGTCTGTATGTCACACTTTCTTGTGCGCACGATATCTCAAGAACGCAAATTCCAATCATGTTCAAATTTTCTGGAAAAATCATTTTTCATAAAAGGAAGAACCCTATTGTTTTTGAAAAAAATCGGGTAATCATAAAACTGTTAAAATCAATTTTCAAAGTTAAAAAAAATTATAACGAAGTTATTATTAAATTAATTTAAAAAATATTTCAAACTAAATTAAATATTGGTAAAACTTATCAAAATTCATCATAATTTTTTTTATAACTCTACGCGTTAATGAGAAAAAGCAATTAATAAAAGCTAAAAATGTACTTAGAATGGGACTTTATGCGTCGTTTAGAATGAAAACAAGAGAAAAACGTAGTAGTCCTTTAAATAATATAAAACAAATGAAACAATACAAAACAAAGCTAAGTTTTTGTCGCGTATAATCGATCTTAATTAACATAGCGTCGGTAGCTCAGTGGTTAGATTTCTGCCTCTCAGCCGGACTGCTCGGGTTCGAGTCCCAAGAGCGCAAAATTTTTTTCAATTTTTTTTTTGCTATAAAAATATTTTTTTTTTAAATTTTATTACTGCGAAGAGTATTCAATAAAATGTGCATACATTATATAAAAAACATCCCTTGAATCCAATAAATCTGCAAAGAGTAACTTCTAACCCACTCAAAGATCTAGCCCATTTCTTGTTTAGATTGGCAAATAATTAAAAATTATAAAATACTATACCTACAAACTTAACGATAATTTTTTGACGAGTACTGTTTTAAAACGATTACGATTATAATATGAAGATTTTGACATTTAGAGAAAATTCTTATATTAAAATATCAACATTTAAAATAAAGTTTTGTTTTTTTCCAGATAACCAAGCTAAAAATCGACAGCAATCCCTTCGCCAAAGGCTTCCGAGACTCCTCCCGCCTAACCGAGTTCGAGAGGTAAGTCCTACAACAAGCACAACTATCACACAAAATTGAATAGTTCCTTTTCTAGGGAAACAATGGAATCCATGCTGGCAGAGCAACACTACTTACGTTCCCCCTTGCGCCATTTTTCAGAGATGGACACTCACAACAATAACCTATCTTTCGAGGAAAAGGCCATACTAGCAGCAAGATCGCAACTCTTTCTTCGAGCAGCTGCTGCAGCGGCGTCTCCTTATAGCAGTTTAATGGGGGGAATATATGGTGGAGGAAGTTCTCCTTCGACATCACTCCCTCCTGGGGTTCTATGGAACCAATGGGCCTGCTTAGGACCTTCCTTGTTAGCGGCACAACAACACCATCAGAACTCTCTTTTAGCCGCAGCGTCAGGAAGTGCCACAGGGCATCAACCCATTTCTCCGATTGCTAGGCCCCTGGCGCAACATAGGTTTTCGCCGTATGCTCCTCCCGCTGCTCGATCCTCACCTGATACTAGTGTAAGGGACGATAGGGAATCTCCCAACAGTCCATCCTAAATAAGTGTGCACATAATTCTTTAAAAGATCTCGAACTTCCATTTGAGTGCGGATTGTAAGATTAAGAAACAAACGTTTTTTTGCGTAGTGTAATATAGTGTGCAGCTATGAAACATTTCCAATAATATGTATATATATGATAAATTGTATATTATATATTCAAATTAATCCTTCTCGCAAGTACCTAAACTTTTAGAAAATATATTTCTGTATAATATATGGGTGTAAATAAATAGATTAAGATTAAAGGACACCCCTTTTTATGACTTTACCTAAAACAAACCTGGCAAAAAATATCTCAACACTTGGATAAAAAAAATTTAAAAATTAAAGTTTTTCTTATTCGTTAGTAAATTTCTTTACAATAAAATTCGCCCTTTAGGCTTTTCGCTTTTGCAAAAAAAATGTTTGCCTATTGTTACCTATTTAAAACATTTACATTCTAATTCGGAGCTTTGGTGTTTAACGCCGACCAGCAGCCTACTATACTGTTTAAAGGTTTGTTTTGTTTTATTTAAAACATTGACAATTAATTGATTTAAAAAAGGGGCTCTAACATTTGTATATAATGCATTATCATAGTTATTATTTAGTTGTTATTTATTTAGAGTTGTAAACTAAAAAAAAAATCTTGTAAATTTTGTAAAAACTATTAATTATTGTAACTATATACCAACCCACTAACGCAAAGTACTTCGTTAAACATTGTAATTTAATTGGTTTTAAATAATTATCCAGTTTTTTATTCTAGTTTACATACATCAATGTGCACTAATTTAAAAAGAATGATAGGTTTGCAAGCTTTTTGTCTAAGTCCATTTTTTTGATTACTTGTTCCACTAATAAAAAAATAAATTTGCAACCTACCAAAAATATATTCAAAGTTATATTTTGCCGTACTATACTTATTTGAAACATTGTTTTTAATAATAAAAATACATAATTTATAAAACAGTATTGTAATATATATTCTTTCTTCTTTGTTTTTAATTGTTTGTTTGCAGGTTAAGGTAATACATTTCGTTTAGATCCAGGTTCACGGTCGTCATACTTTAGATTGTCAAAAATTGATCCTCACCTTCTCGTTTCCAATACAGGTGTCCAAAAAATATCGCATAAAGGCGATGGAACGTTGTTGAGGCATGTCTAAGGAGCCCCAGAAAATTGTTAAAAAAAATCTCATATACCATACCGTCGGAGATATGTTGCCCTAAAGTGCGAAACTTTTCACGCTTATATCTTGAACAAAACAGCACATGTTAACAAAAAAAAAATAGTTTAAATTTAAATGGTGAAACTACATTTTTATAATCAACTTAATTTCTCAAAATTTTCATGAAATGAAGCTGACAACAATGTCAATAAAATCTAATGCAAAAGTGTATGATCAAGACTCATAGATGAGATTTTTAGATGTATTTTCTTGGTATTTTTCTGGACTGTGTTGCCAAATTTATGCAACTCTGTTTTTCTCGATGAATATAGCAGATGGATTTTTTTTTACAATTTTCAGGGATCCCTGAGAATGCCCCAAGAGCGTGGGACATCCTGTATTTGAAATAATTCGAATTTGAGTGAAAACACACTATATTAGTGTGTCGTTACTAAAGCCAACAAAGACAAAATCGCATCGTAGTTTCCATAGTTTTGAAGTTTTAACAATTACTTCGACAATTACTTTTTGACACGTAGTTGTCGAAACTTCAAAACCATGGAAACTGGGATGTGACTTTGTTTTCATATTTCATCATCACTAATATGGTGTATTCACTTTTATTGCTGACTAAAGCAATACCGTTAGCGAGTAGCCAAACTAATTTTTGTGACGTCACAAAAATGGACCTTCTAAAAAATAAGGCCTCCAGGATTCAAAAAAAAAAACATGAGAGTGCGCAGGCCTGATAAAATGAAGTATGCCTTGCTACGAATCACTTTTTGTCTGCCAAAAAATGTGACATTTCTCTTAGACGTGTTTTTTTATTCGATCTGATTTATGTCAGATATTTCTGTCAATTGATTTTGGTAAAATTTGTTTGTTGAAATTTTTTGTAACAAAATAAATTTTACCAAAAACAATTGACATAAATCAGATCGAATAAAAAAACACGTCTCTTGTTGGAATTGTCAATAGCATTGCTACCCTATCGAGAGTGAAGTGAGTAAATGAATAATTAAGGTACGTTATTGAGGCGTAATTTACGTAAAGTCTAAATCAGCATTTAGGCAAATTTCATACGAAAAATAAGTTATGCCTGAGGATTAAAGAGAAAAAATGTTATGTATTATTATTTCCTTACTATCGCAAGTTACAATCAAGCTTGTTTAAAACACATTTATATTTAGACAACTGCCTGTCTGCCTACTGCAATCAGTGGTTTAAATATAAATTAAGAGACTTAACGACCACTGTTTACTTCGTTGAAAAGATTTAAATTAACTGAAGAATCTCTACTGACTACTGCATTTGACTTGACTTTGACTGCTATTAATATGAAAGTAAGTACAAAGAAATTACATTTCAATCCTCTTTATTACTTGGAGAATATAAAATAATGATTTGCGCTGCCATTTAATTAATGCCTTTATAAATAGTTACTTCAGCAAGATGGTTTATTCAAATGTGTTTCATAAAATAATGCACTCAAATGTTAATGGGGTTTTTAGTCACTAGTATTATAGTGCCACACCTGCATTCACCAATTTGTCAATGTTCATCAGCTTTAAGATGGAGGAAATGAAATTTGATTATAGTGCAGCAATCTAAAGTTCATTAGAGGTAACCCCTTATTTACCATATTTAGCTAATGACCATATTTTATACATGGAAGAAATTCCGTTAAAGTGGTTGTAGAGGTAAGCACTTACCTTATCGAGATTCTGAAGCAGTTTTTAGCTTTCTATAAGGAACTAAAGTACTTAAATATTTTGCTAAACCTTGTTTACAATTTAGTAAAAAATACTAATAAAGTGGATGTTCAAATTCTAAAAAATAATATTTTTTTAAATGAGTAAAAAAAAGTACAAGTACAAAAAAATATAAAATTATTTTTGATAGTAAAAAATACAATCTTTAATCTTATCAAGACATTTTTTTGTAAAACAAATATAAGGGCTAAAGCTTCAAATTCACAGATTCGAAGGTCTGTGCTCCTAGAAACTCTTAATAGGTCATCTCTGTTGAGCAATTCTACTAAATAGCACATCACATCTACATGAGAGCCCCATCGTATAACAAAACTAAATGTAGTTTTAAAAACAAGAAAAATAGGCTTACAAACGTATTATGGTTTCATTTAAATCAATTATTTTTTTGTGTCGAAAATGTGTCTGCAAAAAAACAAAAATATTAAAATAATAAAGTCAGATTTTCGACACAAAGAAATAACCGATTTAAATGAAACAATAATACGTTTGTAGCCCCATTTTTTTAGTTTTCAAAATTTAGTTTTTATATAGGATGGGAGATGTGCTATTTAGTAGAATTGGCGAGAGCTCAACGTAGATGACTTACACGAGCTTCTAGGAGCACAGATATTCGAATTTGTAAATTTGAATCTCTAGCCTTAACCAAAATATCATTTTTTTTTTAACTTAGAGGACAGTTTTACATAGGGTTCTTCTTCCTCCAATAAAGATTCATTTTTCTGTAAAATTTCAGTTCTTAAGTTTTCGTGACAGAAGGACAAGAACTAAAAGTCTTAAGACAAGGTCGGCTACTTAAGGTGTGGGCAGATGGCACCACACTTCACACGTTTGAGAATTTAAGATTCAAAAATAAAAACATAATTTCAAAAACCTAATTGCGAAACTAGATTCATACTTTACTCTGTGGAGTCTGAATAATAATATTTTGCTAGGTATTTCAACCTCATTTCACGTGAGGTTGCAATTTTAAAACTACTGTTTTGTTATCTTTAATGACAGGCCAATTTTATTAGAATTCAACAAACCATTTTCTAAATTTTTTTAATTTGATGTTTTACGTCCGCTTGTGATTTTCAAACCACGAAAAACAAGCATTGATATTTATAACTCAAAGATATAAGGCATGTTTAGCTTATTACATAATTTTAAGGTCCTCTGCCATTATTACGCAAACTTTTTTTGGTCACCTTGTACGAACAGACATAGAATTTTTTTTTAAGTTTTAACACAATGGGCTCTTCGAAAGAATATGTTTAAGCAAAAAAAAATCACAATATTTTAGGCTACATTTTTTTTGCATGCAATATCTTCTAACCTTGAGCAGTGGTCATGTTGACCTTGAGGTCACCTTGACCACAAGGCTTTGGTATCTACTTATGCCAAGCTTGAACCTTCTATCTAGTACCATAGTTGAGGAAATTACAGTTAAAGAAATTTTTTGTCTCGTACATCGATCCATCCATCCATCCTAACATACACCAAAGTGATATTTTTTAATAACAACCCACTGGATGGTCCGATCGATATGATTCTAGTATTAAAAGATCGGTAATTTTTTGTAGCATCTTTCCAACATCCTTAACATTCACGTATCTTGCTTCGTTTAGGTACAGTTTCAAAAAAACATCGATTTTCAGAAATTGCAATTACAATAGTACATTTCCTTTAGAGAAATGAACTAAAATGAATGTATGTATGTATGTTCCTTATGGACTCCTAAACCACTTATCAGATTTCAATGAAACTTTGAATAGTTGTTCTAGGTACATCCGGGAAGGTTTATGGGTCAAAAAAACTTCAGAAAAAAAATAAATAACAAAAAAAAATTCCCCAAACCCGACACCAAATGTTGTTTAAATTAGTTCAAATAATCTATCTATGTAAATCAACTAAAACAAAATGTTGGGGTTGATTGGCAGACGGATTAGGTTGGGGTAAACGGGATTAAGGGGTAACAGGGATAAAGGGGTAACGGGGAAAAGGGGTAACCGTTTAAGGTTAGTTTAAAATAGGCGCTTTTTTTTCAGAGGGGCAAACGATTTTGGATTAACTGGTACCCGAGTAAAGCTATGATAAACGGGATAAGAACATAATTATGATAAAGGGGATACCGGCATACAGAGGTCATCGAAAAAAGAAGGCACCGAAAAAAGGGGTCACTGGAAATAGGGGTCACCGGAAAAAAAGATCACTGGGAAAGGGGTCACCGGGGAAAATGGTCACCAGGAAAAGAGGCCACCGGAAAAAGGGGTCGCCGGAAAAAGGAACACCGGAAAAATAGTCACCAAAATAAAGAGGTCACCGGAAATAGAAGACACCGGAAAAAGGGGTTACCGGGATAAAGGTTGGAAAAAAAACATATCAACACATTTTAACTTTTTATGGCATTTCAACGCATGCCGGGTAATCGCTAGTTGATTATAAAAATGTTATTCGACCATTTAATAAATAAACAAAATGGTTGAATAGTTAAAGATATACTGTAGCTTTGTATTTGTTGGAGTAGAATATTTAAATCAAGTTATCGTTTGATGTTTATTTTAGTTCAGTTGTTTTTACGATAGAATTTGTATGACGTTAACTTTTAATAAAGTATTTCTTCTACAAAACACGCTGGTATAATATCATTTCAACTGGTTATGGGCCCAGGGAAAATTTGAAGAAGAAAGAAGAGATTTTTAAAAGAATAATTTGAAAGTAAACGACAAAAAAATTTTTTTTTTTGTGTCATTATGTCAAGTCATCAATTGCCTGCAATAGAAAAATTGTTGGGTCGTGAAAACTGGAATACATGGCAATTTGCAGTAAGAACGTTTCTGGAACATGAAGAGTTATGGGATTGTGTCACTGGAGTTGAGGCAGATGCTAAGAAGGTCCTTAAAGCAAAATCTAAGATTATTTTGTTGATTGATCCTATCAACTATGTTCATATTCAAACAGCAACAACAGCTAAGGAAGTTTGGGATAAATTGAAGACAACATTTGAAGACAAGGGTCTTACCAGAAAAGTAGGTCTCTTAAAAACTCTTACAACTACCAAGTTGGAAAGCTGTGATTCGGTTGAAGAATTTGTCAACCAAATTGTTGGTACAGCTCACAAGTTGTCGTCAATTGGTTTTGATGTTTCTGATGAATGGATTGGTACTTTATTGCTTGCCGGGTTATCGGAGGAATATAAGCCTATGATTATGGGTATTGAGAGTTCTGGTTTACCTATTACTGGAGATAGTATTAAAACGAAAATTTTGCAAGATGTTAAAGTTTCTTCAAGCAGTAATCAAGCTTTTTATGGAAAACAGACCAAAAAGAAGTTTTATCAAGTAAAATGTTATAATTGTCATAAGTTTGGACATGTGTCAAAAAATTGTAATTTGAATGAAAATAAAGTTGAAACTGCTGGTTTTTGCGCATTATCTGTTGGAGTTACGAATAAAACTGATTGGTACTTAGATTCTGGAGCATCAGCTCATATGACTATGCGAGAGGATTGGCTTCAAAATCGTGTAGAATTTTATGCTAAGGACATAACTGTTGCGAATAACTCAAAACTTCGTGTTGTTGCAAAAGGCAGTATTTCATTAAATGTTCAAAAGTTTGATGGTCGATATGAACAAATTTTGCTCGAAGATGTATTGTTAGTTCCTGGTTTATGTGCAAATTTAATATCTGTCAGTCAAATTGTAAAAGATGGTTATTGTGTAAAGTTTGATAATGTTTGTCAAATATCCAAGAAAAACAAGGTGATTACAGAATTTTTTGCTGAAAACAACATGTTTAAGATACCTAATCCCTGTGTATCCACTTTTTATGCTGATTCATCTTCAAAATCAGATTTTTTGCTGTGGCATAGAAGAATGGGACATATAAATTTTCACGATTTAAAAAAACTGGAAAATTTAGTCACTGGCATCCATTTGAAGAATCCAATAAATGAATGTTCCTGTATACCGTGTTTGCAGGGAAAACAAACAAGAAAACCCTTCAAAAATATAGGTACAAGAGCAACGGAAATTCTGGAACTTGTGCACTCAGATTTATGTGGTCCGATGGAAAGTGTGTCGTTTGGGGGTGCAAGATATATTTTTTCTTTAATTGATGATTTCTCCCGAAAAGTTTTTGTTTATTTCCTAACGTCGAAAACGGAAGTTTTATCAGTATTCAAGGAATTTAAGAACTTAGTTGAAAATCAAACCAATCGAAAAATAAAAATCTTCAGAACTGATAATGGTACAGAATATTGCAACAATAATTTTAAATATTTTTTATCTTCGTGTGGTATTCAACATCAAACGACAGTTCCAGACACACCAGAACAGAATGGGGTTGCTGAGCGGTTCAATAGAAAGTTAGTGGAAAAGGCAAGA